>JAOXNO010000001.1:178400840-178415375 GCA_028565335.1 Limnodromus scolopaceus | reverse complement strand
CCCGCCTGGACAAGTTCCTGTGCAACCTGCTCTAGGTGGACCTGCTTTGGCAGGAGGGTTGGACTAGATGATCTCCAGAGGTCTCTTCCAACCCTATGTGATTCTGTGATTCTGTGATCCCTTAGTTATCATCTGACCCACTCTTCGTTCCCCAACCCTGGGAAGATCCATACCTGGGCTCAGGTTATTTTGGCCATATTGATGATAGTTCTTTTTTTTTTTTTTTTTTATTTTAATAAAACTTTATATTTCCCGTAGGGAATTGATTTGGTTTGACCTCTTTTTAACCAGGGGCTGATGTATTCTTAAATCTTTCACACACACAAAAAAATGTGCCTCATGGAAAACAGGTCTTTCACTGGAGGCTGTTTGGCTCTCACAGCTTTCTGACAAATTACCAGAGATTATATATAATTAAATTCTATCAGAGGGTTGCAGAACGATTAATTCAGGTTGGGTGGGGCCTCAGGAGGTCTCCAGTCCAACCTCCTGCTAAAAGCAAAGCCAGCCATAGGGTCAGACCAGTTGCTCAGGGCTTTATCAAGGTAAGTCTTGAAAGCTGCCAAGGGTGGCAACTGTACAGCCTGTTCCACTGCTTCACTGTCCTCATGCTGAAAATGTTTGCTGTACAACCAGCCTGAACCACTCTTGTTTCATTTTATGTCTGTTGAATGTTTCCAAGGCCTTTATGTTTTGCTGTGCAATACCAAGCACTGTTATCAATGGTCTAAAAGGTGAATCATAATTAAGAAACAAAACAAACCCAAAATAAGCAGTGGTTATGATATCTCATTTTCACTATAGGTTTGCGTCAAAAATCCTGGTGCGTTTTCTACTTTTTCACTCACGATGTGTTTCTTTTCTTGCAGCAGCTGATGGTTTGGGAAGTATAGCTATAGATACCACACAACTTAACATGTCAGTCACTGATCCGACGGCTTGGGCCACAGCTATGAATAACCTTGGGATGGTTCCAGTAGGACTAGCTGGACAACAGCTTGTGACAGGTAAGATTTTTCTGTTTTAAAGAGATCTCTTGTGCCAGTCCATTAATTCTTTGGGTCCTTTTAAAAACATCTGGAATGATTTCCAAGGATATATATATTTATATTCTGAAAACATCACCTATGATTAATATTGCATACTGTGTATTAGTCTCTTCTTGTAGTAGGCATATAATCCATATTATATTTTAATCTTGTGGAAAAGCTAAAACTCTTTCGGGAAATTAAACAACTAAACCATCGATCCTTATACTGGGTCAAGACCAGGAGGCAGGTCACATAAGAGAAATGTTTGTTTTCGGTTTCTCTGTTCAAGCAAGATGTCTTGAAGTTCTGCCAAGGAATACCCTGGGCTGGAAACTCTTGACCGGAGAAAAAATTTCAAGTTATGTTTAATTGGGAAGAAAATTTTGAAGCCTGTTCAATTCATATGCTTAGTTTATATTAGTGAAGTGAAGCTTTCCTATCAGGTGTGTGCTTATTTACTTTCTGCCTGACTCCATAAATTGAATTTCAGGAGGTTGTTCTTGTTTGATTTTGTTATTTCACTTCCCAAACACAGTTTGGGAGAGCTTTGCAGGGGATTGCTTATTCTAACAGTAGTAAAAATAATATTTTGAAACCAGCAATGTTTCACAGACAAACCTGAAGATATCAGACTTCGTTGACAACTATTAGTTGGGTTTAATAAAACTTCATTGCTCCTGTGAGGTAGAGAAAAATTATTTTTATATGGGTGGGTGCCCTTTAGACACAAGCCACATGCCAGGCATATGACAGATATCCCCTGGAAGCTGCATTGCCACTTCAGCTTAAGAAGAGCTGTGCAACATCTGGATCTGAGCATCATTCTGTCACGTCTGTGCCCATCCATGTAGCCATGGATGTGGTGAGCCAGGTCATGATGTAAATCACTCAGCCTGCCTCACCAGGGATGCATGACACTTAATTTTGGCCAAATATGTCCCCTTCTGAGACTGGGAACTGAGTGGAGCGGTGCCAGTTCACAGCTGACGATCTGGCTCTGAATTACCTGTTTTACAGGCGGGTAAACTAAGCTGCAAGAAAGCTGATTTATAATGAATCAGTCTCAAGCAGAGAGTTTAGCTGGTGGAGGCCATGAACTGATTCTTGGTCTCTGGCTTTAACCCCATGCTCCCAATTAAAAGAAACAAGTGAAGCCATCTGCTCCTGGGGAGTCAGTTCTCTTCAACGTTTTTATCAATGACCTGGATGCAGGAGTTGAGTCCACAGTTAAGTTAGCTGATGACACTAAATTGGGAGGAGCCGTTGATTCCCTTGAGGGTAGAGAGGCCTAATATGAACATCTAGATAGATCAGAGCACTGGGCAATCACCAGCTGTATGATGTATAACTGGGACAAATGCCGGATTCTGCAACTGGGACGGTGTAATCCTGGAGGTATGTGTGGATTGGGCGACAAAAGGCTGGAGTGCAGCCCTATAGAAAGGGATTTGGAGTTTTCAGCCAATGGTGAACTCAAGTCAACAATGTGCCCTGGTGATCAAAAGGGCCAACGGGGGTCGGGGGGGAGGATGCCTTAAGCACAGTGTAGTTAAGCGGTTAAAAGAAGTGATTATCCCACTTTACCCATCATTGGTGCAGCCTCACCTTGAGTGCTGTGTGCGGTAAGAAGGGTATAAAAATATTCGAGTATGCCCAAGGAGAGGCAACAAAGATGGTGAACTGTCTAGAGGGCAAAACTTAAAGAGGAGCAGCTGAGGCCACTAGATTTGTTCAGCTTAGAGAAGAGAAGGCTGAGGAGAGACCCCATCGCTGTCTACAGCTTCCTCATGAGGGTGAGTGGAGAGGGTGGTGCTGATCTCTTCTCTCTGGTGTCTGGTGATAGGATGCAAGGGAATGGCTTAAAGCTGTGTCAGGGGATGTTCAGACTGGTTATTAGGGAAAAGTTCTTCACTGTGAGGGTGGTGAAGCACTGGAACAAGCTCCTCAGGGAACTGGTCATGGCTCAAAGCCTGTTGGTGTTCAAGAAGTGTTGGGACAACGCTCTAAAATTTATGATTTAACTTGTCCTGTGTGGAGTCAGGAGTTGGACTCAATGATCACTGTGGGTCTCTTCCAACTCAGGACATTTTATTATTCTACATGCTGGTGGGGAGCCAGCTTTTTCCATTTTCTGGTGGGGCTTTGCCTGCAGGTGCTGCACTCAACTTGAATGTGATTATCTCCAAACCTGAAAATAGCCACACGTCAAAATCAGCTTCTGCTGCTTCCATTTATAAGCATCTCAGATGCGTAACCCGTGGAAGTTTGCCCACCTTTTTGTCTTCCCCTCTTTCTCTGTCTCCAGTTTCTGTGTAAACTATGTCCTCAGGTGTGCTGTGCAGTCCCTACATGGCAGCCGCCTCTCATGTGCAATGCTTTTCCCCACAAGGGAGGATCTCCAGCACTTTATTTCATTGCCAGCTCCCTGCTATAATTTCCATAATTATGTGTATCACGTATTGTAGGAGTGTTGTATAGGTCAGTTGGTATTTGTTCAGCATTTTCAATGTATGAAAGGTGCCATAAGTAATAAATATTAATTACTGAAGTGGTGTCTGATTTCTCTATGGGCGCAGAATAACTTCTTTTCTTTCCTTTTGCTTTCCTTTGTTTGAGACTCTCTTGTATTTTCAAAGTAAATAAGTGCTTTGACACTTCATTATGTTTCCTTAAGATTCATAAGTTTTGACTTCATCGCAAATCCATAATGGCAAAACCACAATGTACTATAAAAAGACTTATAGACTTATTTGCTATAATACATTTACTATATCTGCATTCAGTGAGAGTTTGCATCGCCATGTTGGACCAAATATCTAACTAGTCCTTTGCCCTTTTTGACTTTTTTCATTTTTTTGCTATTAATCCTAGTAATGAACTTATCTTTGTCAGCAGTCACATATTGCTTTTGCTACTGTCATCTGTGACATTTCTTGGAGATGAAAATGACACACTCATGTCCCAGTGCTAACTTTTTGTCTGTCTTTAAGAATTTATCTTACTCTTTTTATTCTACCTTGATGACAGCTAAGAAAGCAGTAAGTAGTTTAGATTAATCTTGGAGAGAGAGTGATCTTTCCGGGATATCTTTACCTAAGCTGCCATAGTTTGAAATCTGGTGTATGGTACTCATCTATATCCTGACATATCTCTTAGTTCTCTGATCTTTCAGTTTCCAAAGGACTTATCCATTCACAGCCTTTCCTTGCCCAAAGCAACCGGATCCTAATTTCTAAATGCAGGGTGGGTTTTTTCCCCCTTAGGTAAGGAGCCTGTGTGATCTACTAAGTCTTTTTAAAGGCTTTTGATGGGTTTTTTTCCCCAACTGTTGTTAACTTTGCTGCTGTGTGACATGCTGGGATGCCTGCCTTGTAACAGAATTATGGTCGCCACTTTGCAATCTGTGAAGTTCTTTCCTAGCCCGAGAGTTTGTTAAAATCACAACTAAAGCTTCCGCAACATCTGGCCAATACTATTCTCACAGCCTGGGATGTGGGCTGCCTGGTCTTGGTAACTAATCAATTTTAAGCACTGCTAACCTTTTAATACCAGTTCAGATGATATCTGCACTCTATTTAATTCCTTATCTCCCAGCGCTGCAAAATTGGATTTTTGATCTGGGCAAATGTCAGAGCTTTTCATTTGTAGAGATAGATTCTTGTTAATAGTTGTATAATATCTCTTCTGTTTCTACATATTTTTTGCTTACACTTACTGTTATTCAGAAGGCTTACCATTTTCCATAATATTTGGCTACTGCATTGCATATACACTAATATATGCATTTATACATTTTATATACATAATTCATACAATAAACTGTAGTTTAATAATGCATTAGTTAAAGTGTTAAAGATTGATGTGGAATAGTTCTGGGTGAGAAGCACTTTCATTCTAAACCTCCCCTTTCAGCAGGTTATAATTTTTTCCAAAAAATTGCCTTTTGGGCTGAAATTTCTCATGGTTGGTGTCAGCCCAGAGGAAAAAAAAAATTCCGGAAAGGTTGGAGAAAATCTGATAAACTCCCTTGGAATTATCCAGGCCTTAAAAATGCTGTTTTCTATGCTTTGAGACTTTGAGCAATATTGTCAGGTGAGAGGGGAAGGATGGTTAGTACTTCACCTTTTTGAGATCTGAATCCTCTTTGTGCACTCAGCAACTGTGATTCAAGCACATCTTTCAAGTACATTCAAGCCTGCTGTTTTGTTACAATTTAGGACTAGCAGAAAAACTCAGTGACCTCAGGCCACTGAGAATGTTTTATTTTGCTTTTGCATTGGTGCTTTTTTAAAGGCAGTTTTGGCATTGCTGAATTTAGCGTTCTTATGCTTTCATTTGTTTCAGCAAATGGCATCAGGTCACCTGTTTTCTAAAGGAAGACGTCCTGCTAGGAAAATTATTTACTTCTCTAGTTCAGTTTTGTTCTCCTTTCACTAATGAACTGTTGCCTTGAAAAAACATGAAGCAATTTTGAGATGCTTTCCTCCAGAATGACTTAGATGACATAAACATTTGTTAGTCAAAAATCGTACATGTCAAAAAGTTCCCCAGTATAAATAAACATGAAGAGTGGTACATAGGTGGTAATTATTTTAGACTTAGTTAAGCTTGTGCCCTGTGCCATATTTTTGTGCTCTCACAGAGAAAAATAACAAACCACAAGGGCAGACATCCAAGATGAAAGTTATAGATCTGCCTAGAAGTCAAGGGTATGCCTGAAAACGGAATCACAGAATTGTCAGAGTTGGAAGGGACCTCTAGAGATCATCTAGTCCAACTCCCCTGCTAAAGCAGGATTGCCTAGAGCACATTACTCAGGACTGCATCCAGTTGGTTCTTCAAGATCTCCAGAGAAGGGGACCCCACAACCTCCCTGGGCAGCCTGTTCCAGTGTTCTGTCACCCTCACCGTAAAGAAGTTTTTCCTCATAGTTGAATGGAATGCCTTATACTTATTTACAGGGTAATTATTAAGGCATATTTTTCCATGTGAGTCCGGCCAACATGCCTCAGCCTCAAGGTATTAAAATTTGCAGTGGCCTCCCATCTTGTTTTTGCTGAAGTTAGACTTTGACCACTTGTACAAAATCCTAGTGAAATCAGAGACTAGGAAGCTTTGAAGCCTAACATCTTGCTTACCAAAAGGTATAGAAAAAACATACAGCATTTTTGTGGCCTCAGGCGTGTATTTTTTAGACACCGGAGGTTATGAAATATTAGACACTTACATCAACCTTTCTGTTTTTCCATTTGTCTTTGCTTTCCCTACACACTTGTCTTTTGACCTGATTTCAGTGGAACATAGGAGCTGTCAGTTCCAATCAGGTCACCCCGCTCAGGATTGTGCTTTTGACAGTGTTGAGTATCAGATACTTCACAGGGAGAGATGTACAAGGCAAATCAGCGCTGAAGTGCTTCTTCCTCTGATGGGCTCTCCTCTTGGTCATTAATGTATAGAACAGGGTTCCCCAAACTAGATGTTATATTTTCAAGTCAAGTCATAACTCAGCAAAACTTCACTTTTGGAAGTAGCACCTGTGGCAGTAAGTGGTTGCAATCCTGAAACTGCAACCCCAGAATTACTTTTTGATGACAGCAGAATTTGGGAAGTTTCAATCTAGAGACTCCTAAATCCTAAGACACGAGGTTAAATTTCCCTCCCTGAATTATATTAGCTCAAGACATCCAAGTCTTCGGAGATGTGATATTCAGACGCTCTCTTTCTTCAGAGTGAAGACTGTAACTAAAGGTAAGCACTATATTCAGATTCCAATTAGCTTCAAGCATTTTTCCATTTCATGGGCGTATCAGGGGTGGACGAGCATGATGGCTTTTCCTTTTCCTACTCACTCCATTATCATCTCAAGAGGTCACCGATTCCTTTGCAGAGGAGAAGACGTAAGGATTATTTGAGAAAAATCAAGGGTGGGCTGAGACTTAAGAATTCCCTCATCAGTCTGCCTTGGCTATGGAAGAGTCCTTTAAGCTTCAGTGTCTTTCTACCATAAAATAGATGAGGCATGCTTTATGAATTATTGTTGACTGCAGATCATCATATGCTGACTAAATTATAAACATATCCCTCTTTGTTCTGGTCATGTACTATTTTTGTAACGTTAATGAAGAAAAATCGAATAAAGTAGGAAATCAAGGTATATTTGATTATATTCAGCAGTTCCCCAAAGAGAGGCTGTACATTAAGCAGTGCTGAAGACTTTAAGAAGTCAGCTGGCCAGAAGATTCTGCCAGCTCTCGTGTGTATACTTCTTCTTCTGTGGCCTCTCCATTACTGGAGGTTTGGAGCCACTGATAACCATCTGGCAGTCTCATTTCGTTTTACCCATGCTATCCCATTACCTATTAAAGCTTCCTTTTTCTACACTTCGTTGCTTAGCCACTGAACCAAAGTGCCAATGAGCACATAACTTGAATCGTCCAAGACATGCCTAACAAAACACAGCTTCCTTTTCTGTAATTAACACTGAGCTCCTGGTAATTGATACAGGGTTGATCCACCAAAGTTTTAGTGTGAGCCACTTGTATTATGACCTGAAGATAGCCACTTTTAGCATGCTCCTGATGTAAACTTTGACGTGCACAGGCAGCTGGTGAAGGTGCCCCACACACTCGTGTTCCCCCTCCCCTGTAAGCTGCAGACCGCACGTAGCTGCTGGAAGAGTTCAGCAGCCCAGTGGCATGGTAGGGTACAGCGTGTTTACCCATGTTCTGAATGCTGCACTGGCTTGACATCTGGCAGTAAAAGAAGATATAAAAAGTCTTAATGAAATCTGCAGTTTTCTGTAGGTTTTGCAAACCCCTCGAGGCTACAAGGTATATTCGGAAGGCATCTTTACAGCTATTGTGGCTTCCCAACCTGTTTTATGCATTGTGTTTCCTTAACAAGCCAGCCTTTGGAGCAAGAGAAATGTAGTAAGGCACACTATGAAGAAAATAATGTAATTTTCCTAGTTTTACTCTATTTCCTTCGTACTTCATTTTTATAGTCTTCACTACAGAAACATTGCATTTTGGTCAAGAGGAAAAATTTACCAATTAAATTATGTGAATGACCAATCAGAACAATTAAAGAGGTGAGAAACATACTCTAAAGGATTAGAGTCAAGCTTGTTCCCAGATAAAACTATGTGTTTTTATTACCGAGACACAGGAGAGCAGCAAGAGTGAAAGAGAATAGGTACTGTGGGGATCCCAATATGTAGAGCCACTGGGAACATCTCTAAAGAAGTATTATATATTAGTGTAACAAGTAGGTTTTTTTCATTGACCTGAAAAGCGCCTGCAGAGTTAATCACACTTTCTATCATGTGAGTGTTACTCAAGGAGACTTCACACCAGGGGACATTAAAGTGCTAGGAACAAACACAGTCAGGTTACAACAGAGAGAGGAGAGAGAGATTCAACGGCCAGAGGAAATGTGGCAGAAACTCTGAGTGCCTTTGACACACTATTGAGGGTTAAGTGTACCTCTTAGGTCACTCAAGTGCCTCCTCTATATTAGACCTTAATTGAGGCCAATGATGATGAAAAATCTGCTCAGTGCTTAAAGATAAATAGTGATTTTTAACATGGAATGAGGGGCTGGATGTCCCAAATAAACAACACTCAGAGGTGAGCAGGAGCACATAAGGGGAATTACTAAGTGCAAAACTTGTGTTGTGTGTCGGGTGAGGGTTTTTTGTGGAATATGGTGTCTCTGTTATACTTTTTCCGGGCCAGTTAACAGTTTAGGAAAACAGACTGATTACTATTTGGCATGACTCTTCTTCATTGTCTCAAAACACCAGAGTAAATTTATGATGCAAGCCATATTGTTTGGATGTTTTGGCTTTTTTTTTTTTAATTTTTTTTTTAATTCCTGGCTGTTGGTAATTATACCACCAAAAATCTGTTTGGCATGTTTCTAATTGAAGTTACAGTAAAGTAACATAAGGAAATATTTTATTTTTGCAAAAGTTTTCCCCATCTTTTGTCTCATTTTGGAAAGCTTCATTTCTCACTGTTTTCCATGTGTTTATTTATTCTAGACAAGAAAGCCCATGAGTAATTATGAGAATCCCACTGCATAAAGTAAGCCAAGATGCTGTTGAGAACCATTTGCTACTGACTGTTCACTTTTGCTGAAGCAGCTAATTTGCAGCACTTTCCCTTCAAACATCACTCCTCATCTAAGCATCCCAGGTTCCTTGGCTGACATGGGAAATCCAGTGTAACCTCTGTGTGATGTACAGTTCGCTCAGGGGAAAATTGAGTTATTGTAGACAGAAATCAACAGAAAGAGTAAATTGACCATTTTAACTAATCAAACACAAGGTATAAATACAAGGTTAGAATAATAGAATCATAGAATTGTCTAAGTTGGAAGGGACCTTTAAGATCATCTAGTCCAACCATCAACCTAACTCTGATAAAAAAAAACAACAAAAGAAAACCATACAAAAGAACCCCCCACATTACTAAACTATGTCACTAAGCTCTATGTCAAGCAGTCTTTTGAAAACCTCCAGGGGTGGTGCCTCAACTGCTTCCCTGGGCAGCCCATTCCAATTCTTAATAACCCTTTCAGTGTAAAATTTTTTCCTAATATCCAATCTGAACCTCCCCTGGCGCAACTTGAGACCATTTCCTCTTGCCCTATCGCCATACAATGTGACCTGTGAGAAGAGACCAATCCCCGCATCTCTACACCCTCCTTTCAGGTAGCTGTAGAGAGTGATAAGGTCTCTCATCAGCCTCCTTTTCTCTAGGCTAAACAATCCCAGCTCCCTCAGTCACTCCTCATAAGGCTTACTCTCCAGACCCCTTACCAGCTTCATTGCCCTTCTCTGGAGTCAAAAGGTTATGTATTAAAGTGGAAAAAAATGGCTTGTTAATGGCAGATTGTTTGACAGTGGCCTGCTGAGCACAGTCATGGTGTCTGGGTGACAAGGGGAAGGCGATGCTGCCTGAAGCCCTAAAGCCAAAGCTGTTAACAGGTTGTGTGGGTGGTCAGCAGGAGATGGGCACAGCCATCCCAAGAGGACCCACGCAGAGCGCTCTCAGGAGAGTGCAGTGATCAAGATGGCGCAGATGGCCGTGGAGTCGCCCAGCAAGACTTCCTTGGAAGCGGAAGACTTGAATATGAATGAATCCCCAGGTGGCCACCTCAAATCAAGGGCTATAAAATCGTTTGTTCTTCCCTAGTCAGGCTTTCTCTCTTTGCCTACATGGGCTAAGTTGGTGCTTGGAGCTCGGCCCCTGGGGAGCAAGAGAAGCTCGCTTTTGGCATTTTACCTTGGGTTGAAAGGCATAAGCATGACTTTCTTTCCTTTCTGCCAGCTGTCCTTCAAATGCCCTTTTCTTATGGCATGTGAATTAGGTCTCACAAAGTGCATAAAGATGCACATCCAGTTTGCTGCAGGAGCCTGTCTGTGAAATATCACCAGAGGCGATCAGTGTGGAAAAATGTCCTTTGATGGTCCACATTGAAGAATAAAGTTGGGCTTCAGCGAGTCTAATCCCCAGGCATGCGAGGGAGCTTGTAACATAATACTTTGCTAATGTTGACTTCATTCAGATAAACAGTGGATTTACTGCACCTTCCCATGCTCCGGTGGTGATAAATGATGTGCATGACATCACCAGCTCTGAGTAATGTCTCTGTAATGGGAAGCAGCTGGTCACTGGAGTAGTTCTGTTAGTGGACGTGTAGGTGAAAGATAATTAAACTTTACACATACAATATGCTTTAGTACTCTGCAGCATGTATTTAGATTGTGTTCTGCCCAAATATTAAATATATTCTTTTACTGTGGCTTCAGAAATTTAATAGGCCTGTTTGTATAAGGACAACTTTATCTGCCTTTCCTGTATGTGCAGATTTCTTATTCAGGGGTTTTTTCTTTCCTTAAAAAATCCTTCTCTTGACCCTAGCTGATTTTCTTTTATAAATAATCTTCCTCTCCTGACCACAATGCCTACATTATTTAGTAATTATTTGCTATTTGTGTTCAGAAGAGTCTTAGAGATCGAGAGCTCCAGTAAGTTAAACACTGTCTGAACACTTAAGAGTCAATCCCAGCCCAAATTGCACATGGTCTGTTTTCTTTCACTTAGATAAACCAGGTAGGTAAGGGACCACATGGAAACAATGGGATAATACTGATTGGCATGAAAAGCAGCAGTGATTACGGGGCTGTCTGCCTATTATGTAGCTTTTTTATAGGTATCTGGGCACAGCAGTAATATGGTGGTAAGTGAAAAAGCAGTTTAACTCTTTTTATCTGATATTCTGAGTCAGGCACTGAAAAACAGGCAAACTCTATTGTGCCCATTAGAAACAAGGAGACAATTCCTACCTGCTCTGCCACTTTGACTATGCTGCTGTGATTTTTAGAGAAGAATTGGGAAAAGGGAAGGGAAGGAGCTTTGCTGGCATTTAAAGGAGACAGCACAGTGGGAGAAGGTACAGATGTGCTTATTGCCATCTTTTTTTTATAAAGAACTGGCAGCCTGAGCTGTGTTTCAGAAGAGAGAGGTCCAGACTCCAGTGGATGGAGAGGGCAAGTTAATGTGCTTCTCCAACTCTTTTTGTTTTCTCTGAGACAATTGTACTTCAAATGGTTCATTTCACTAGAAATTAATGTGGCATATTATAACCAACTGCAGTGTTGAGGTTTTACCCTATTTTAAGCCACATCTGTCAAATCTGTTTAACCCTTCTATTGGAAATGCTCTGTTTTGGGACTTGATCTATACTTGGACTTGCGTGACTGAGCCCTTTCCAGGAATAATCATTGGAATTTTGTTTTCTGGGGTCCTTTGATAACAATTTTGGCACTTCAAATGTGCTTTGTAGAAGTATTTTAATACATTGCAGAATGCCCTACAACTTTATCTGATAGAATATCTAGTACCATAAATAAATATTCCTTAAAAAATAACAATAAAACCTCCAAAATCAAGAGGACAGAAAAAGGTGACCAGATTTTATTTTATTTTAATTTCCTCTGATATTTAGTGTGTTTATACCCAAAGACAGTGCTGTTGTCTTTTAATGTGATAAATGTTGTAGCACCCTTTTTTTCTTTACTGTGCTTTTAATACTTTTCTAATCCTCTAGAGACTTAGAGAAGGATCGTGGGTTGTGAGAGGAGAGAGCTTGGATGCTGCACCTGGATGTCAGGGGGGCTGTGTGCAGGCAGAAGGGAATGGGAATCTGCAGCTGAGCAGCTCCAAGAGTAGCTGGTTTAATAAATTGCTTATTATAAATATTGCAGGGTTGCTTTATGTTATTAGCCAGAATTCAGTATATGAAAAAATCTCAAGTACAAGTTCATTCTTGCTACTCACCAGCCTGTGTAAAGTAAAATATGTCTTCCAGTTCTTTCTGCATATGTTGCTTTTTAACATTGTGTCCTTTTGTTCTGGTCTGTCTAATTACCTCAAGTAGATAATCAAGCTTGATTTTATAATAAACCATAGCCAGTTCAGGCTTGTCATGACTGATTTATCGACTCCCAAGACCAAGGACTTTCAGCCTCAAGACTAAGATCATTTCTGGCTGAAATTCAAGGTGTTAATTCTGAGCTTTAAAATCTAAATGTGGTTTGGAACATGGGTCCTACGTTTTCCCTTTAAAAAGAGCGAACAGCACACGTTTCTGTTGGGTTTTGTTGTTGTTGCTGTCCAAGCAGAATTTAAGATGGAATTAGGATAAAACAAGCCCAAACCACCCAATTCTGCAGAAACAATCTGGCATGTAATCATTATGACAAAGATTGTCCTCTTGAAGGCAAGGGGACTATTATATATGAATAGAAGTTTCTAGTAGTGAGCCTCAAGAGGGAACGTATATCTCCATGAAGGATCCCAGCTTATATTTCCCTGTATAAAGCTGCTTCAGCGCTGCCTGATGGGGTGGCGTGTGCCTCTACTCATGTGCACGCCTTAGAAATGTAAAGGTGCAGTGCTAAGAAAACAAAACGAGGATAACTAATGACTCATATACACCATTTGGTGTCCCGTGGGGACTGCCTCTCTTCCAGTGTTTTACCTCAGCAGTTGAGCTCATCGGGGACATGAGAGCTAACTGTCCTTCCAACAATTCATCCAGGGATTTGAGGCCCCGAGTTCTCAGTAGAGGGCTTTTTTTACCGCAGCTCCTTTAACAGAGAGTTGTGTTCCTACCTCCCTGCCTCCTCTTTCCCCTCATCTCTAGTTTTCCATCAACAAAGCACCGGTGAGGATTTGAATGCAATCTCTGTAGTGCAATAGATATCTACTAATCTTTTAGCTACCTCAAGTAGTAACAGAGGGATGCCATTATTCTAAGGACTTTGTAACAGAAACATTATCACACGTCTGCGTGTTCTAGCCACTGTTAGTGTATACTGTAATTCTCCCTTCTTACTGCTAACAAGCTTCAGGTTGTGGATCTAGTTACATTTTCTCAGTGTTTTCTTGTTAGAATTCAAAGCCCTTTCGGGTTTTCACATATTTCCTTAGTTTGTTTGCTTTATCCTGGCTCAATTATTTCACATTTTCTGATGCAGAATGGCATCTGGCCCCTGTGGGCCACGTTGCACGAGGGCCACATCTCACTAGACTTGATCACATGACCTGTTATTTGTTGTGTTTCCAAGCTGTGTTTCATCTGTAGCCTTGAGATACTTTATTTAATCTCTCATCCACATATGTATATAGTAAGCATGAACTAAAGAAGTCCTCCAGAGGACTTTTTATTGCTCACGGTGCTTTTATGATCGAAAGATGACAACCTGTCATAGTTTTTCTTTTATGGTTGTGTTATAGATTGAAAATATCAGGCAAGTCCATGTTACTTGATGGCTGCATATAAATAGAGTTTACAGGTTTGGAAGTACTGCCCGCTCTGCAAACTCATTTGGGGATTTAAAGGGTAACAAACCTGTTTTCGCTCTGGCATCAGTAAAATCCAGTAGTAAAATGTTGCTGGCCAAATATTGTGGTTGGAGCCTTGATTGTCCCCCCTGGAGTTCTGGAGATGAACATAAGAGGAGAGAGTGATCCCAGGGTTAGGCGGAGAGAGCCTCTCCATCAATAATACAGACCAGAATAGGACCCAGTTTCCCTTTTCCACTTGTACAAGTCTGCAGAGCCAGCAGGAATAAAAGAGGTTGTAAATTTTTTTTTTCCTTGCGTTAGTAAAATAAAGAAAAATGAATCTGACCGTAAAAGACCAGGCTTCATCTGTCTTTTAGATTAGAAAACCCAGAAAACAAACAAACAAAAGTCTTTTCCATCACATATAATTAACCCTCTCATTTAATGCCCAGGCCCGCTTGCGGCCTGTGCTGCCCCGGCCTCAGGGGCTGCCTGCCGATAACAAATCAAGCTTTGTGAGTGCAAAGGGGAGGAGAAGAGGCAGGGTCACGGCCGGCTCCTCAAATATACAGAATCACAGAATCACCTAGGTTGGAAGGGACCTTTTAAGATCATCTAGTCCAACCAACAGAAATAAAAAAAAA
>JAOXNO010000001.1:178375595-178400740 GCA_028565335.1 Limnodromus scolopaceus | reverse complement strand
CGCTCCAGCACCTCAATGTCTTTCTTGTGGTAGGGGGCCCAAAACTGGACGCAGTACTCGAGGTGGGGCCTCACCAGAATACGTTTGCTCACAGAGCAAGGAAGGGAGTGCTGTGTGTTTCTAGGGGCAGGCTGTACACCTGCGCCCCTGCTGCATGAGGCGAGATTTGTGAGTAAAAGTTATATTGCTCTTTGTACCAGTTCATGTAGCTGCAGAAAAATGCACCAGCCCTCCGATGGTCTGAGGCAGCCAGGGGACTAAAACTTTAATTATAGCAGACAGTAAAAAAAGGGTGAATTCACAGGAAGGAGTAGTTTTGCAGCACGTTATAATTTTCCTCCCTTTATTAATCTTTTCATCTGCCACAGGCTTGCCTATACCTTCACAAAATAGCCACCATGTCACCACTTCCTTTTTAATATTCCCTTCTCTTTTACAGGTGCCAACCAGCTGTTTTGTATACCTGACTTAACACATCTAATTAAACTCAAATCATCTACTTTTATTTAGCTTGGAAGTTCACTACTTCTATCTCAGACCTGAACATGGGCTTCTCTTTTTTTTTTTCTGACTATACTATATATGGCTCATAAACCTTGTCTTGCTTAAGATTTTAGACCATTACAGCTACAGCAATACTGTTACAAATGTGTGACATTATTCTTCAGGTAGCCCTCCAAATCCAGACCCGCAGGATAAATGGCCAGTTTATGGCTGTGAGGAAAAGATCTCTTGTGTAAGAGGGGCAGTCTTCTTCCGAGGGCAAAACAATTATTTGAGCTAGTTTTTGTACACAGAAGACTTTTTTATTTCTTTATTCTTGTTCTGTGTCTCTTAGTCATTAATCTCTCCTATGGAAACTTGTCAAATGCTTCTGGAAATTGAAACAAATATGTTGCATCCATACTTATTTTCTTTATCATTTATAACCACAATGTCTTAAAAAAAAGCTCCAGCTTCTCTTCCTGTGCTCCCTATCTCCTAAATCCCTTTTGCTTTTTTTTCAAAATGGACCGCTGTTCTGTTTTAGTCTGACGCATTTTTCATCATGTCCCTTTTGCAACAGTTTTCCAGTTTTTCTGAAGTTTACATGTGATGGGACTCTTCAATGTTTTAAGCATGTCTGAACATCCCATCCTGACAGTAAATATCTTGGCTGTTGCTTGTACGCAGAGCCACTCAAGAATAAAACAGGTTCTTTCTAATGTGACTTAACCAAAACAAGACCGTCCTAAGTCACTTCTCTGGTTCACAGTAGATTTTCCACCAATGCTATGTCTGAAATTTAATTCCTTTTGGTTGCTGTTGATTTAATGAGATACTCCAGTAATTTCCCAGTGGTTTCTTTCTAGCAAGGAAATGTGCACAAGGTTCTGCCTCCCTGTTACTGGATGTGCAACAGGAGTGCCAAAGAAAGGAGTGTGATGACAGTAGGTTTCCGTCTAGCTTCTGGAAGGAGATAGGAATCTCCTTTGGGGGACGCAGAGATTACTGTGGGTGGGCTGAATCACTCTGCACAATATTCCACCTTTTCCACGGGCCGTATGAGGAGGGGAAGAGGCTCCTGGCTGAGGTGCCGTGGTTAGATGTGTTGCTGTGGGTGATATGAATCTCTTTGAACCTACAGTGAGGTCCCGGATTGGCATTATCTTCGTTTCAGCTGAAAGCGAATTTCTACAGTAAAGTTGCTGCTTTGTTTCTCAGTGAATAAAGAAATTCCGCACAAAAAAAACCTCATCATTTCCCGATATTAGATTAGACCCGGGATGAAAGTAGACTTTTGCTTCAAAACTAGAATTGAATTACAGAAAGGGTTCCTGGGTTCTGTCAGCTCAGAGTTGTCATGTTGTCGCAAAACAGGGGAAGAAGGAGAGAAAAATTCGATTTTCCTGGGCTCAGACTTGCTTTGTAGATTTTAGATGATATCAGCCTTTGAATTAGGAATGGTGCTGCGGCATTTAGGCCTTTGCAAGCTGTTGTACTCATGGGAAACTGCAGAAACTGTGCTAAGAAACAGATGGAGGTGGGCAGAGGACGGGTGAGGTTCCTCTCTCCCAGGAGCCTCCTGTTGGACCTGTGTGACGAAGCTGGAGGGAACAGGTATGGGGGTGTGGGAGAAAGCTGGGCGACCAAATCCAGGCCACGATGGTTGCTGAGAAGTTGTCAGGGAAGCGCATGATCTTACTTTGAAGGGCTGTCGTGAGAGACAGCCTTGCACTTACTGGTGCAGCTTGTAGGGAAAGCAACTTTTGGGTTCTGAACCTGATATTTTGAATATTTTTTTAATTAAGAAGTTGCGAATGATTACACATTAGCATTGCTGTAAAATAAATGTTTTGTGTGCACAGATAAGCTGAACGTGACTTTAGACATACACGCCGATGCCATTTCTCCACTAATTACATTTACAATTTAGAGCTGTCTGTAAGCAGAAGAGCTTACTCTGCTGATATTTACTGACAGAAAAACTTTTCAAATCACCTTCCCAGCCAGATGTTCATAAACAAGGATCTGACAGTTGGTCCATAAATCAAGTCAAGCATTTCATCATTGTTCTCTGAGGTGGCTCTTGCATTTAAGCCTGTTTAGCTAAACACATACGTTTACTTAAGATGAACTGTAAAAATAACATCTGGAGATCTTTTCACTGAAAAAAAATGCCAAAGGGTCTTACAGAAGGATCAAGTGTATTTTATAAACTGTGGCTGGATTTTTGGAATTCGAGCTGAATAAATGTGCTCTCAGCTTTTGAGAGGATCAAGGGCCAGTATTATTTAAATGTTCTTTTCACTTGCGTGGTGCTCTGCAGGGAATGTGCTCTCACCAAAGCATTCTTACATTTCTCATTCCATAATGAGTTTCTGTTTTCATCCTTGCCACCTGGGACCCTGGCACAGTCCTGCTAGTAGCAGTGGAGTCAAACTGGTGGAACTGGATGCAAAGCTCAGTCCAAAATATTTATTTTAGAATATTCTGCTCTGCAGCAGACTGCATTCAAAGGGGAATGTCAAAGAAGGAGTTGCTGGGTGTTTTACATTTTAATCTTTGCTTGTATCAGTCATCTCTCTCTTATCCCTCTTTTTCCTTTCAAGATAGATGAGATATTTTTCTTTCTATCTCAAAGAGGCTTTTTTTGCGTCTCCCCCCCCTTCTTTTTCTTAGAAAATCATGCTAATAAGCTGTGGTTTGCTCACCTTTCGATTGTGTGTTACTATGCATTTTAGCTTTGCTGAGTATCACTTTGGTTGCTTTGCTTTTTCATACGCAGTTCACAACATGAAGGAGAATTCTGCTGAAATTTAACAAGCCCTAGGGAAAAAGATTCAGACAAGTGCAGTCAGATTTATAAAGTGGCAGATAAAGTGGGAAAGGTTTTGCATTACTTCTGCCACGTTGGGTGTTTTTTTGATGGATGGGCAATATCTCATCTGTGATTCAGAATGATGCCAATTCACGTTTTGAGGGGTACCACGACCGTGGCTGTTCACGGTAACATAAAACTTATAATCTGGAAATGCTGGAAGAGGTGAGTACAAAAATAATACACATGAATTCCTGGCCTAGGACCATAGTTATTTTGTGATTTAGTTCTCAGGAACACAACCTGCTTCATAATGTGAGGCTGGCATTTAATCTGAGAAACCTGACTGTTTTGGGAATTATACAAGGTGGCATGGAGCTGTTTAATGCTTAAGTGACAACAAAACATAAAGATGCCGGCCATAATTCTATCCGAAGTAGTATACTTTCCTGTGAAGCTCGAACGAGTACGTTCTTGATTTAAATATCTGGAACTATAGTACACGGTGTGAAACATAAATCCTCTCCATGCTGGAACCCAGCGACCAAAGGAGCCAGTCAGAAACCTCTTCAAACTGCAAATTTATCATTCGAGTTTAAAGTCTGTATCCTAGATTTAGAAAGGACCTTTCCCAACCTGGTCCTTCTGTCCCATTTCAGCAGTGCAAAGAAGCTATAAAACTGCCTAAAGGCTGAAAATTCCCCGACATGGCAAAGGTGGTTGAGAGCTGGTATTATGCAGACCAGGGTGGCAGGGCACGTGGCCCATTAGTGGCCTTCATTAAGTACCGCAGCCCCACAGCACTCAAAACTGTCCTGAGGCCACTTTAGCACATATGGAAGGACAAAGCAGTCACTGGCAGTCCCAGGTGCTAAAAGCCTCTTCTCTAAGTTCCCCTGAATACAGCTGTAGTACAGCTGAGAACATGACCCGCAGAGCTAAACAGTTCAGCTGGTGTGAAAAAAAATAGAAAGACCCGAATCTGCTGACTCTAGTGAATTCAGCCCCATCCAGGTGTTACACCATCTGCCCCGTGCTAACCAAGCTGATGGCACCACCAGTCACTGTCCCTTCTCTCCTCTCCTGCCAGCAGCCCCTCAAATGCCCTTTCCTGTGCCCATCATAGAGCAACACAGTGAGCTGAGCTGCTCCTGATGGAGAGGAGGGCAAGGGAAGGGGGGTGATACGGTCAGCTCTGACCTGATCTCTTTGGCCCTGGGGTCATCTGCCTGGTCATCATCTGCCTGGTCATCACCTACGGCTTGAAAAGCTGTTTTCTGCCTCTCTGTGAAACTGGTGTTGCATGGTGAGCTAGCAGCTGGTTCAAAGCAGACAAGATACATCCTGGTCGTGATGTATCCTGCTGCAGATTATGGTCTGAAAAGTTTGTTTCCCTTCAAAACCCTTGCTGAGCGGAGATGTTTCAAATGAAATGGCTGGTGAGGAAAAAAAGCCAAAACTTCAGAACTTTACAAACCTCTTCTAGGATCGGCATGAAAGATATTTTTCCCCATAAATGAGGAGAGACAAGAATAGCAAAACTTGGAAAAATCTGCTTGCTGGCTCTGTTGCTCTCTGTGTTCAGTTGCTGGAAAAATCACAGGCAGAACATATGGGGCAAGACCCAATTAGCTGCTCCAAACCTGACAGGCTTTTAGGAGAATCAAGCTGCTCAGACAATGTTCTGATTTAACCACTCTGATCTCAGCGAGTGTCACAAGGTTAGATTTGTCCTCACTGGCTAAGCTGGAAACTTCGCAGACTGAAGGCAAAAAGAGCACAGAAGTAGAAGGCAGCTTTAGGTTTCAAGTTTTAAAAAGCTGGAACAAATAATTTCAGAAGTTGACAGTAGCTGAGCTCTTTCTGCTTTAACTCTTTCCTTGGTTGCAGAGCAGAGGCACAAACATAATATGGCACTTTCAGGGAAGATGTAATCCTTTGTGATTTCAGCTATTAAAGCAAAAATAGATCTATTTTTCAGAGTATGAGTAAGTATAATTTTATTCAAAGGGATAATTTGCCTGAGCTTTCAGGTAGAGTTTAAAGAGAATGGCAAATATTACCACTACAATGCAAAGACTTTTCACCTCTGAAATATTGCATCCTCCCTCCAAAGTCTGGAGGGGCTACAACTGCTGAGACAGAACACCAAATTTTTTAACATGAAATCAAATTAAAAAAAAAAAAAAAGTACTTTTCTCTGGCTCTGTTTTTGCAGCAGTTGAATTATTCAGACTAAAATTTTCCAGAGTATTTCAGCTTCAGGCAGATATTCAACATGTAAAATTTTCAGTGCAAATTGTTAATGATTGGCAAAGCTAAAAGCAACTGACAACAGGGTGTTGTAACAGTAAGTGTCAGACAATTTTAATAATAGATGACCTTAGAAGCCCGGCCTCCTGTTTTACCATTTTGAACACTTTTGTTGTCTAAGGTCTATGATACATTTCTCTGTGTGTTTTTGTCTGTATTTCTTTATTTATATTTTAATTATGATAAAGTCTTCCTTCAGTTACGTTTTACATAACGTGGGGTTCCATGGGAGTAATTGGTTGTTGCAGTTAAGAAGTGTTTCTGCCTACCTGTTCTTCATTTGCAACCTCTTCATTTATTTCAGTAAATGCTTCCAATTTTTATGTCATGGAGCAGAGTCCACAGAACCTGTCCACCTACCCCCTCTGTAAAATTTATGAGCTTTGTAATGCTCCTACATAACGGCCTCTTCTCCCCAATGAGCAAACCAAGGCTTTTTCAGCAGCGGTTCCTACGAGCAACTTTAAAATGTTCCTGATGATACTCATTGTCCTATTTTTGCTGTGCTTTTATTCTGCTCAGGGAGGAGGGGATGACTAATTCACAACGTGGTAGGCCAGGTGAGAGTCTGGCTTCTCTAAGAGGCCTGCAGTATTTTTCCCCATACTTTTTCCTCCTTTCCTTTATCCAGGCTAACCTTTAATTGCCTTCCCAGGCCCCTTTGATGCAGTCCCAATCTGCCAGGTCTTTCCTGCATGAGCCATTTCAGCCCATCTTCTGCAAAGAGCCTCATTTGGGATTTGTTAGCACTGATATCATTGTGCCCAGCTGCCTTCCATGTGGTTGGTTCCTCTAAAACACTTCTTGACGTATACATATTTTTTCAGGCAAATAATTGCATTTCTTTTGTGGGGTTTACTATGTCATTACTCGCTCTATCAGCACGTTACCCGCAATCGCATTGCTCATCTGAGATGGAAAGTGCTTGTTTGTTCCTAGTTTTGCTTTTGCACTCTCTTTGGCCAGCTTCTGATCTGTACCGGTCATGACAAGACTTTGTCTCTCACTTTATGCCTGCAGAGCCTCTGGAGAAGGGCTTTATAAAAGACTTTGTGCAGGCTTAAGTAATTCCACAGTATTTATTGAGCGTTCCTCAATTGTGCTGAATTTGTTGTACACTCAACACACCCAATGCCCAACAGAACTGCACCTTTTCCCCCCCAAATGTGGTAGGTGTCCCTGCCCATGGCAGGGGGGTTGGAACTTGATGATCTTAAAGGTCCCTTCCAACCCAAACCATTCTATGATTCTATGTGCATGCTGCAAGTTTTGTACGTTATATTTATATTGCCCCCGCACTAGAGATTGTAGCTTGACACCTTTAAAAAAAATACTTAACAAAGCCTGGGAAGGAAGTTTGGTTTGGAGTTTCTTTTTCAGATTGGAAAAAGATGCTAAAAAATATTAAGAACAATACTGTCATATACCCTTGAACTGAGAACCAGCACTCTGCCAATTTTCATCCTGGAACATATTTTTATGCCTGACATACAAAGCTCTGAAAAAAAAAAAAAGTTTTATTATAAAACTATTGACAGAATCCTAGCTGTGGAAATGTACATGGTGAGGCAGAAGAAGCATCTTAATATGGATAACATTTATTAGCCTGTAAATGTTACAGAGAAGTGCATTTTCCCTAAAAATGGGATAAAGAATCATTGTACTTTGAAACAAAGTCTGTCTGATATTATTTGGTTTTATCTTTAAGTTGAAAAAAATTAATGGATACTTCTTGAAATAATGAATGCCTCTTCTGTTCTTGGTGTTTATACACTTGCGTCTTTCTTGTCAAAGAGAGTCACATGTAGCATGTTCTGATAAATAAATTGCAAATGCCAAAAAAGGCTAATTTCCTTTCTGAATGGTGGGGTTGGTTCTGTGTGTGAGTACGTGTGAAATTGCTACGCCTTTAGTTTGCTGCTTTGAAACATTAGCAGATGAACCCTTGATGCAGGCTGCCAGAAATTACAGATGAAATTTTCTAGCAGCAAGAATTTTAAGTCACAAGTTTTTCACACAACCACTAATATAATCTAAATCACAAAGTGTTATGCACAAGAGATACAAAGCCTGGATTCTCCCTTAATCAGGATACAAGTTGAACTAATACTGTGCACACAGTGTCTCACTCTGCTTCCTGAACTATGCCGTTCATTTATAAAGACTCCTGATTTCTTTTCAAACAAGATCTTTTCCTGTTAAACTGGATAATGAAATATGACATTGTAAGAATGTTTAAGAATGTTGTCAAGATTGCTGCTTTCTAAGGAAAAACATAACCTTTTTTTTTTTTTTCCCAATGCTGAAAGGCAGCCAAGAGCAATGGCTGCATTTTAAGCTATTTTGGAGGTACAGAGATGCAAGTGTTCTTGGAGAGATTCCTTCTTCCTCCTGTCTCATCTTTTTAGTCCCTTTTTTGGTGAATAACGTGAGTAGAGGTTTGTGTTTGTTAGGAAATAAAAGCTGTGTCATAATAAACCACTTGACAAGACACAAGAGCTTTATACAAATGTTCTGAGATATTTTTTTTTCCCAGATGATTTGGAACGTGGGTTGTTTTTTTTTACCTACCTCATTTTCACTTCTCTTGAAGATTTCAGGCGATACTGTGATTGGGCTAGCTAATGGCTGGCCAGGGAGCCCCAGCTGTTTGATATTTGGCACGGTGTTCTCCACATGCTCAGCGTTGGTTTATTATTAGTTGAAGCATGCGTTTCCCCTTGCTGTGAGAGACGGGAGAGATGGAAGGAGTCACCTGGGGGCCAGAAGCATTAACCCAGTTCTGCGTGCTGCCCTGCACAGCTCCCAGAGTAACTTACAAGAGCCTCAGGATGATTTAACCCATCCCAGCTGGCTGCCCTTGGGCTATTTGCCAAAATCAAGGATTATTAGTCCGCACCGTTCCATTGATAATGGGTCCGGTACTGAGGCCCCGGGGAGGGAGGCCTGCAGAGCAGCTGGCTACTCTGGCATCTTTAGCTGCTGATGACCTTCCTTGTACTAGAGATATGCCCAGATGGTGGAGAGAAGGGTTTTCTGCTCTGTGGGAGATGCAAAAGGAATGGAGATGAGCAGAAAGAGCTAGTCATAATGTTATAATTATTGTACTTGTGCTGGCAAACTTTATGGTTGTGACCCAGATGTCGAAGGACGCAGAATTGTCTGCCTAAGTCTGCTGAAAGGCTGATATAACAGCTTTCAGACATATGGACTACCTTTATTTACCTTAGCGTAACGCACACTCCCCTGACACTCTTTTAATGCCAAGCCTCCTCTAAGTTGGTCAATGGAATAATTACTGTATGCAAACAGCATGTTGAAGAAGCGAAATTGTTTTATTATGAAGTCAGGGGTATCCCACTTGGGATTTCTCTACCAGCCATGAAGAGTACTCCAACTATCACCATTGCCAGCCATTTGACCATTTGGTCTGGCTGCCTGAAACAGGTACTTTAGTGAGCTGAGATGGCCCTTGTGCTTATACCATCAAGATCCAAAACCCATCAGTCAGATTCATAGGTGGAAAGGGAAGTTGAAACATCACCTTGAATTGCAGTAAATGCATCAGGGAATTTTCAAACCCTGCAAAATTTCAGAAGGAGAAAGGTAGTTAAAGGAAGCCTTAGCTAATGAAGACATGTTTCAAAAACTCATTCTAAATACTTTTAGCTCAAACAAAGTATAACATTCATTAACTTACCAGCTGCAGATCAAGACAATGCTAACATGTGGAAGCTTATTGCCTGTATTTATTTAATCTGTCCTTTATTTAATCTGTTTGAGATGGAGAACATAGGCCAAATCACAGGTGTAACAATGGAAAGGCTAAAAAAACCCTCCTGTTTTGTACGCAACATGCTCTTGTTTTCTCTCTAGCATACTTTATTACCCTCCCTTCTGGCAGGTGTCTAGCCAAAAACTGAGTGTTGCAGGTTATCCAAAGCTGAAGAAAAAATGGTTGCCTGAGCAACAGTGCTCAGGAAATTCCTCAATTCCATGGGTATTTTTTGCCATTCTTCCTCTTGTGAATTTAGAAGGAATCATAGATTGGATAATACTTTATGTTTTCTTTGTTTATATGGCTTTTATCCCATGGTCCTCAATGCAAAATGCCTGTTCTTTAAAGTCACTCGTGTCTGATTTAACATCCTTTGTGATCTATGTCCATGTGCAAGCTCTCTAGTCACCAGAGCTCACTCTCTTCATCCCCATGTGGCTACTGAGCCTCAGGCAATACCTGTCTGAGACCCCTGTGAACTCACAAATCCTTCTGTTTTGGATGGAGATATCCTGCCCATGGCCTGAGCCTGCCATTAGTTAAGGTACCTGCTTCTCGAAAGCAGCTTAATGGTTTCTCGTGGTCCTGAAGAACCATAGTAACACTCTGTATTTGCAGTGAGAGCTAAGCACGCAGGAATGTTTTTGGTTTGCTGAGGTGCTAGATGCCTTTTAAAGCCAAAATGTAACAAAATAGCTTTGTCATAGTGCATTGGAGTTTAATTAAGACAGCTCTTTTTATAGACACTCAGGAGCTGCTGTCTTTTATAGACACTTGCTGCTATCAACTCTCGCTTTTTTTCAGATCATGTTTTATGTAGCATAGTATTTCTCAAGATAGGATTCTTGCTTAATTCTTAACCAATAAACAGTTTATTAATTCACCAAGTACCATTTTATTACTTACTCAACAGTTAGTTAATCAAATTCAAATCCAACAGGTATTCTGCCCATGCACGGAGCATTCAAATATTGTCTTACAAGTTACTGCCATAAACTGTATGCAGACCAAACAGTTCTAGTAGAGGATAATGCAAAGTATCAAAATTTCTTACTGCTTTCATTTATAGTCAGCAAATCTTTACTACATCCAGTATACTTATCCTCCTTCTAGTACTCCGTGGGTAAGATACATTGGTTTTAGGAATTTGGACCCTACTATTTAAATGATTTAATGTGAAAGAAACTAGGAAAATAGTACCAGGAACAATCATTTAACGTTATAGTTTAAGTCTCTCTTATGCCTGTTCGCTCAGGCTTTTGAAGGAGAAGCATGCACATAGAATAACTTGCTTAAAAGTTTGAATATCGTCACTAAAGATTTTCCAGCTGATTTCACAGGACAAGTTTCTGTCATCTCCAGCAGTGACACCAAGAGAAATACATCCCATGCAATAAAGCTTAGTGGTATTTTCATCCAAAAAGAAACCTGAAGGAGACAGAGAACTTCCTCTGGCTTAGGAAGCCCCTGAGCTGCAGAGTGTGGAAGAATAGGAGATAGTTATATGGAAGATTGTCCTGTTTTGGTATTAAGGACAATTAGGGAT
Organism: Limnodromus scolopaceus; assembly: GCA_028565335.1. Lineage (NCBI taxonomy): Eukaryota > Metazoa > Chordata > Aves > Charadriiformes > Scolopacidae > Limnodromus > Limnodromus scolopaceus. The sequence continues at coordinate 178,389,802 of JAOXNO010000001.1, read as the reverse complement.
TTGCTGTTAGGGGCAGGTTTCTGGAGTGAGGGGTAGAAGGATCTCTCGGTCTGATAGAGTCTGATTTTTCTTGTGCTTCTATGAGAACTTGCTCATTCAGGTGGTACACCTGTCTGGACTGTACAGCTTCTTTCCAGTTTCAGCAAGGCTGTTATTACTCCTGTGACCCTGGAAAGGCAAGGAGAGTGTTTGTATGCATTCCACAGATTCAAGGATCCACACGGTAACTCCAGTTTAATAGCCAGCCCTTCTTTCATGATTCATGAGAAAAATGAGTCCCTTTTGTTTTCATTCGGGAAATGTCCCCTGGAATGTCTGAATTTCATTTTTTTCCCCATTTTCTCTGGGGCCACATTAATTTCCAGAAGATGGTATTTTACCATCTTTTACACATTGGAGGCTTTTTATGTTTCATCTATTACAAGGGTTATATTTCAGTATTAGCCTAGCTTGGGAATTGAAAATTTTCCTATTTCTCCAACTTCTTTTCCATAGTAATTTACATCTCTTTAAGTGCTTATATCTTCCAATAACTGTTTTTTCTTTTTGTGCCATACAAGTGCCTCTCAAATTTCTGGAATACAGCACTTTCCTAGACAGCAAGCAAAGAAAATCCATTAGCAGTTCCTAGGCTGTATAGTCATGTTTTATTTATTTCTTTTCCCATCTTCTAGAGCTTTGGGGTGAAAGGTGATGTCATTTTCAAGCAACATAGCAAATTCTTACTTTAGAAGGAGGTATACTGAGCAAACAGATTGAACAGCTTCCAATGGAGGGAGCTTAAAGAGGCTACTTCATTTGGCAAAGGCAACCCGTACTGAATAGCCCACTGTGATATGGCCAAAACTGGAGAAATGGAAAGAAGTGCAAAACTGGAGAGGGTTGTCCCAAGAAGCATATAATGAGTGCCCGAAGACTTTCCACAGAATCACAGAATCATAGAATGTTTTGGGTTGGAAGGGACCTTAAAGATCATCAAGTTCCAACCCCCCTGCCATGGGCAGGGACACCTCCCACTAGAGCAGGTTGCTCAAAGCCCCATCCAGCTTGGCCTTGAACACTTCCAGGGATGGGACATCCACAGCTTCTCTGGGCAACCTGTGCCAGTGTCTTATGACCCTCACAATAAAGAATTTCTTCCTAATATCTAATCTAAATCTACCCTCTTCCAATTTAAAACTCTTACCCCATTGTCATGTCCCCTGCACCTCCTGACAAAGAGTCCTTCTCCGTCTCTCCTCTAGGCTCCCTTCAGATATTGGTAGGCTGCTATAAGGTCTCCCCAGAGCCTTTCCTTCTCCAGGCTGAACAACCCCAGCTCTCTCAGCCTGTCTTCATAGAAGAGGTGCTCCAGCCCTCTGATCATCTTCATGGCCCTCCACTGGACCCATTCCAACAGGTCTGTGTCCTTCCAAAATCAGGAAATAACAGCTGCACACATTTTAGATTGTATAAGCAATGTATTACGTTGCATCTTGCATATTGGCCCATCCCGTATTTTTACAAACAGGCTTTGGAGCCATTAGCTGGGGATCAGGTGGCAGTGTGCAGAATCTGCAGTTTTGTTATTTTCTCCACAATGAACTTGTGACTGACCCCATACAAGGAAGTGATTTATTGATGAGGAGACGGAAGAAGCCTATTGTTCCTACTGCGTGGAGCGGTTCTTAAGCAGCAGGGACTTTGTGAAGGTCAGGACTCTGGACGTTGTGAGGTGCTATAAACTCATGAATCCTTCAAAATCCTAGAAGTGGTCAAAACAGCCAGTGGGTAGAGCATGGACACATGCCACAGAGGATCCAGATGATACTGTTGTCTGTTCATCTTTCCCTCTTCTTCACCTCCTTCCCTGCATTTCTTTTTATATTTCTCTTTACCTTTTTCCTTCTTTCCTATTTTTCTGCTTCTCTTTTCTCCCTCTTCTGTTTTCACCTCCGCAAGTTTCCACTGCAGTGGCAATGGGGTTTTACATATAGAAGAGCAACTGATTGTGGATGGAGACTAAGATTAGTCAATTTTTTCTGACTCTACCTTCTTATACAGGCATCTGTCAGCTGTGAAAAACTGACAAACCATCATCAGGCTCCCTCAACATCAAGTCCCGGGTTTTCCAGCTCATTCTCAGGCTTGCCTGTCAGGCACTTCTTTGCAGAGCTCTTCTAAGGGGAAACTAAATAGATTCACCGTGGGCAGGTAGTGCCTGAAACCGCTTTGAGGTCAAAATGGCACTGATGGCTATCCATGAGCAGAAAGAGTAATAGAAATAACCTTACAGCAACACTGTACATTTCTTCACACAACAACATTGAAGTTGCATCTTAGGAGGAGAGTGGCATCTATTGTGGTAACACTTTGTTGTGTTATTATTATTTGATATTCTCTCCTATTATTTGCATTGCATTAGAAGCTCTAAACAAGACTGAGGTCCTGTTGTGCCATGGGCTTCAGCAATAAAGGATGAACCAGGAGTGATTCACCCCTATGATCTGTTTGTAAAAAGAGAAGGTGGTTTTCTTTAATTTAGTCTTTGTCATGTATATTGCTCTAAATATAGAGTTTGTCTTGTGATTTTGTGGGCAGGGATCAAGAGGAGGACAGATTTGCTTTTAGTGTTTTCAACTACAGTATAGCCAGCTCTGAGGAACAGCATCTGAATTTTCGGGGTTGTCTGCTGTAAACTATTTCTCTGTACAGACATGGTGCTTTCTTCAAAAAAGCAAAAGTACAATAGTACAGCCCTAAAGCTTTGTCAGTGATATATGTCTCATAGAAGTAATTTTCAAGTGGCAAGTGTTTTGATGATGCTTTGAACAAGAGCTTTGTTTATGGAGTGGGTCTGGCAGACACTGTAGACTTCATATAAATTATTACTCGGTTGATTATTAATGAGAAACATTCATCTGGATTCTCTCTCACCCCTTGGTTTTGCCAAAATTGCCTTTGAAACTTGTCTTGTCTTTTTTGCTGCAATCCAGGCTCTGTTTTACAGCATATAGCTCTTACTGAATGGCATCAAGATGGATCCCCTGGCCAACTGAGAAAGCTGGAGGTCAAGGAGGTGATTCCCTGCCCCTCCTTCATTCACTCCTTTCCACTCCTCCAAATGTACATGTGCACACACACATTGCCTTCCTCCTGTTCTTGCAGGAGTCCTATGCCCACATGGTGCTTCATCGATTTGGGTTTACGCAGCGCTTATTTAGGGGCATCTGCCCGTGTTTTTAATATTTAGTTCTTCAGAAATTCAGAGCTAGATGAGCACCTACAAAGACATCTCTGCCCTTGCAGTTACCTTCTCAGGATTTTAAAAGGGGCCACAGTCAGAGGTTCTGTATCCATATTCCTTTGTAGCAGCTCTGCAGAGACAAAGGTTGCATGCCAAACAGATGGCAAAGTATAAAAACAGAAATAAAGTCTGTAATCTTGTGGATAAGGTGAATAAGGAACCGCTATTCGTGATTTCTCAAGACGAAAGAACTAGAAGATGTACCTGGAACTGCCAAATACCTTGTTTTAGCAAAGCAAAGGCTTTCTCCAGTCAGCTACTACCCTCATACCACCACACTGTGAAAGCCAGAGATATAAACAGGTTCCAAAGGATTCAAAATATAAATAGGTGCAAAGTAGAATTTAGTGAAAAGGTATAAATCAAATCATGTGGATAGATGCCTGCTAGAAAGGATTGTTCACTTGTGATCTCTACCACTTTCAGTATGTAAGCACTCAATGCATACAAGCTAAAGAGTTTGCTCTTTACCTACCTATTTTTAATTTGATTCCCTGCGCATCTGCTACTGGCCCCAGTCAGATGGTCCTTGCTCTGAGGGAGCATGATCTGTTTTAGAAACAGAGAAGTCTAGAAGTTTAGTGACATCTAAACTGGACTAGAAAATGTACTGGAAGATGCCGGTGGCTTCAACACTACTGCATTCCAAGGTCTGGCTCTTTGGGGCTTATAGCAGGGCTCCATAACTAGGCTTCTCGAGATGGATCAACACCAAATTAAATTGGCACATCTCCTCGGGACATCTACCACTCCCACTTTTGTCTTCTTTTTTTTCCCACAAGGAAGGCTTGTTACATTGAGAAAAGCCCTATAATATTGATCAAAGGAGTCACTTCCACCAAAAGCTTCCTGAAGCCCAGAAGACAGTAAGATATGAATGACCAGGGAAAACAGTGATCCAACCTTTATCTCTAGCTTGCAGCTGAATATTTATTCTTAATTGATAATACAGAAAAAAGGAGACTGTCATGAGGATAAAGACATTGGCAAACTGTTGTGTTTTGAGGAGAATTTTAGATATAAACACAAGAGGTTTTTAGAATAACAACTCTTTTCTTATTCTCATAGGGTTCTTCATTTGAGGGAAAAAAGTGCTACTCTTTCTTTGCTACTGCTGAGTAATATGTATATACATATATAAAAATGTGTATAAATGTGTAAAATGTATATAAAACAAATATATATATATTTGTTTTAAGGGAGGAAGACTTTTTCAGGAAAACTTAAATCTCAGCTTTTAGAAATCAACTCTATGTTCAGTCTTGAAATACTCAGCAATGGTGTTTCTGAAGTAGACAATCAAATCTACTCTCCAGAGCTTTTCTTTTTTTTCTCTACAGAAACCAAAGTTTAACGAGCATCTTCTACATTTATTACCAGCTGCTGCCTGGCCTGTCCTAATCCTTGCAGCGCATGTTGGCAGGCAACTCCATTCCTAGAACAAGATCTTTTTTTGTCTTTCAACCCTAGAAAAAAATAGACTTGTTTTTCTTAGGTGTAAAATTATCACTCCCAGGCCACGGGAAGCCTTTCAATGTTTTTTATTTTGGTTAGCTATTTTCTGTTCAGATCACTGTTTTCACCACTCACTGTCTCTCTGTGTGTTCGACCAGCAGGTCTGAGACACGTGGCTGATGATGTCCATGATGGAAACCTTCCATGTGTGCAAGCAGGGGCACACAAACAAAACCATGTTTGCACACATGGGTGTTCTTATGCATCCAACAGAAATACAACTTGGCAGCTGTCATCAAACACCACAGAAACAATTGGCAGTTGCAAGCAAAACAAATGACACATCCAAGGGCTAATGCTGAGAATTATATAGGGGATTATACCCTTAAAAAGCAATATTGAGTGGATATATAAAGAGTAGTAAGGGCTAGTGGAAATGTGGTGGTAACTTAGTACTGATGATGGAGTACAATCCCCAAAAGCACAGTTGGCAGGAGTATGCATCCATGTTATTTGTGAAGAGTAATAATGTGGCAAAAACAGAAGGTGATTCAGACAGCAACCGTTGCCAAAGAAGGAAAGGAGGATGCTTCTCCAAGATTGTGTGGCTATTTTTATGGATGACAAAGTTGTTCCTGCACTCCCAAAATGGAGATTAATAAAAGCAATTGTTTTACACTACATACTGTGATAGAATATAGTTATCCTTAAAGGGATTTTATTATTCTTCTATTTTTTCCAGACCCAAAGATTTCATGTAAAACATTTTGTGTTTCTTCTATTCTACATGAAAGAAAAAGCTTTAAAAACTACCCCCAAGTGTTCAAGAAGATTTTTCTTTTTGCCTCTCTGACTACCAATTGCAGATGTTTGTTCTTCAGAGTTTTCATTGTTCTCCACCATGCAATTTTCTTATTAGATGAAACAGGAATAAACTCATTTTGCCAAATTTAGGCAGAATGTGGACTTAAAAATATTGATGTTCAGTGTTTTTATTTTCTTGTATAAATGTGTGAATATTCAAGCCTTATGTACAGTATTCACAGGGACTCTAACTTGAACAATTCTTAAAGTTCTTTATAATCTGATTACTTTCCATTTTAACGATTTCATTTAGTAATTATTTATTAATATTTTTCATGTTATGAAATGTTAACTTTCTCTCTTGTGCCAAGTTAGATTTTGTAATTCCAAGAGATGATAAGCCCTTATCTAGCTACATAAATATATGTATAGATCCCTTTAAAAATACTTCTATGATCAATGAAAACACAAAATATTACTCGTTTAACTCTTCAAATGTGTAGTATATAAATTCAATGTCTCTCTGTTTTTAGTGTAGTATATTAATGTCTACAATATCTTAATAATCATATATCCAAATGGATCTGTTAAAAAAACTTAAGTGGGCAAGGTTGATTCCCATTTTGTGTAATCCTGCATAACTGTATCAATATCTTTGATTCTAAAGACCAGCAAACTTACCAGTAAGTTCAACAGGAGCTGTCTCCAACTCTATCTCTGGTGTCCTGGTCCTGCTCCAAATAGGCATTATGCCAGGACGTGGAGCAGACTGCAGTGGTGGTGCTGATGGATGATCGTCCCCTGTCCCTAGACAAGAGTTATATATCCAACCTCTATTATTGCACCACTCGGTGGCATTAATATAGTTAATCTTGGGATTTTTCTGGATGTGGCAAATTTATTGACTTTACTTTCCAGTGGTTTTATTTGTTGCATTTTCTCTGCACTTCAGAGTCTAGACCAGTATTTCCTTTGTATGTCCAATCTCTAGGCTCTGTTCATGGTTTGTCAGCAATATGCAGGTGGCGTGCATCAGCTTCTCTGTAGATGCAAGCAGCACCAATCTCCTTGGGGGTCTGAATGTGATCTTCACTGTTCAGAAATCCAGCTGAATTTTCCATCACTGCAATGCACAACAATAGTTTTTAGTATTCAGAGAATGATTTTCATTCTGGGATGCTCTACAAATGGTACCTGTGCTCATGTGGTGTATGAAAGTATTTCATTCTCAATTTAACACACTGGAAAACTGAAGAAACTTATTCAAGAGGACAGAGAAAGTAAACCTGGTCCTGGTTAAAAGTTGTTCATGCCTTCAGTTATCTTGCTATTGACCTTAGCGGGGTTTGGATTAGTGCCTGCAAGATATGGAATTAGATTTCAAGAATTATTGACTGCGTCCTCTTCAATATACCTCAGTAGAGTCACCTTCTGGAGGCATAGAGTCCCAGTGCACCTAGAAGGACGTTTTGGGAGTGTTGGCCCCCAGCACTCTCCTCGTGCTCTTGTAGATTGATTCCAGTTGTAAAAGAAACTGATGACGAAGCCATGTACTTACTTAACACAGGCAAAGTTACTTACAAAGTCACGTTTCCTTGGACATGGCATGAATTAGTGGCAAATAATTTTCTTCCACTTAAATCACAAGCCTGCTTTTACTGGCATGCAAGCTAAAAGCTCTCCCTCCCAGCAGCCTCTCAAGACTATGTTCACAGTGTTTGTGGACATGAGTTTCTTTGTTGTCAACTCCCTTAGATTTGTTTTCCTCTGTGTCTGCATCACTACCAAAGGAATATTCAGAAAACTGTACCTTACTGAAACTTGCCATTTGGTCTAAAGTTGTGGCAGAGGAGGTTTAGATTAGATATTAGGAAGAATTACTTCACTGAGAGAGTGGTCAGGCACTAGAACAGCCTGCCCAGGGCTGGTGGAGTCACCAACCCAGGAGGTATTTAAGAAACGTGTAGACATGGCTCTTCAGGGCATGCTGTAGTGCCCAAGATTATTGGGTTTTGGGTGGGTGTGATGTGGTGGGGTGTTGTGGTTTTTGTGGTATGTGGGGGTTTTTTTGTTTTGGTTTGGTTTGGGTTGGGTTTTTTTGTGGTTGGACTCGATGATCTCAGAGGTCCCTTCCAACCATGGTGATTCTGTGATTCTGTGATTTTATTTTGGGTGAGAGCACGTGTCTGTGTTTTGGGCAAAGTTTGCTCTTGTTTCAGTTTGCTACTCTTGTAGAGAAACTGAAACATATCTAGTAGTTGTCTTAAAGAGAGAATGGCAATGGTTAAATACAACTCATGGTAGCAGTCACCAGATGATGATGTTTTTTCTTGTCTGTTACATGGGATGTTAAAGATGCATGCAAGACAGGGAGAACCTGGCCTTCTGTCCATCTTTTACATTTCCACCTTCTCATTCCTTGCCTCAGAAAGCTGTAGGTCTACCGTGGATATCAGATTTGATATGAAATTTCCTATCTGGCTGGCACTGTAGCTGATCCTTGTCCAGAGGGATGGACGAGATGCTTTCTTCAGCATCTTTCCAGTGCCAGTTTTCCCCTGTTCCTAGGAGAAGACCGGTATGACAGCATGTGTTGAGTGCTGTTGTGGTCCCCATTGCATGCCGTGGAGCTCTGTGGGATGCTTTAGCAGCGAGCAGTAATGATGGACTTCCACCCGCAGCAGGAGCGTGCGGCACAGGATGGCCTGCTGTGACTGTCAGGAGTCTGACTTTTAAAAACGAGATGAAGCAAATTAGCATAGCCTAAGGACTTCTTTGAATTGTATGTTGCCCTTTCACCTCTGACTTTATCTCCCAGCATTCACTAACCATGAATATTTAGTATGGCCGTCACTGCATCCCATAGAATAAATGACAGGCTCCGAGTTTCAAAGCTTAATCTAAAAAGCAATGCATATACATCGATATTGAAAAAAAAAAAGCATCACACCCAGAGCAAATCCTTTTTCATAAGCCCACTTATTACAAAAAAGTAATGTAATATCATGAGTTTTCATTAATACTAGTCTTCAATAAGCCTAGAGCAAATCCTTGCTTGCTGTGCGCTTGCTACGCTTGTTGTACAGAACTGCCTGAAAGTGATGAAGGCTCACAGCCAGTGCAGGGAACGTGCGGCCGAGACAGATAGAAGTTCTACTGGAGCAAGGGTTCTCAATTCTTAGCTGTTTTTCCTTGCAGAAGACAATTATGGATGTTTCACAGGAATCATAATGCTAATTTTCAGCCCCCACAGAGTGCTTTACACCTGCAAAGTGCTATAAAAATGTGAGCTAATCCTCAGCAGTAAGTGAGGAAATTGTACCCGTTTTGCAGATGCAGAAATTGAGGTACAGAAAGGTCAGCAGGCTGACCCAGGGTCATATAGCTACTCAGCAGCAGATTTAGGATGAAGAAACAGCCTCTCTGGTCATATTCCATCGATCATGCTTTCTTGTATCAAATGTAGCTCAAATTTCCTAAATACATGTATATATAAAATCCTAGAGAAGTTGTTTCCCTCTTTGCTTCTTCAAACTAAACAAGCTCCCAAGCTACCAAACCCCAAGTTTACATGTATCATTAAATACTTTCCAGTTGCTAGCCAGAAAACTCAGCAGAAAACCTGTAGAACACCAAAGTAACTCTCTTCTTTTAAATAATTGATGATGCCAAATAGCAGCAGTGTTATGCCAACAAAGAGATCGGTCTCTCAAAATATTTTATTCATTATGCCTCAAGAAGCCCAAAAGCTTGTTTTTAACGAAAGCAAATTTCTGAAGTTGGCTCTCAGTTCATCTGAAACATCTGCTTATTACAATTCTTGGTGTTACAGTACTAGTGCTCCCCAGTAAATCTTTCAGCTTTAAATAATACGTATGGAAGTCTTGGCAAAGAGATCAGGAAGGAGAAAGAGTAACATTTGCCAAATATGCATTTTGCTTTATGGGGCTGTAGTGGGATACTTTAATAATACATGTGTTGAAGAGAATCTACTAATCCGATTAAATAACAGGACAAGAAGGAATTAATTCCAAGGTTCAAAAGACCCCATTCTACACAGCTGAAACTTTATATTCCAGGGTAAAATGGTTAGAAGTCTTGGCTAACTGCACTCCTATAAAACAGCCAGAAATGGATCTTTCTCTGTAGTGTTCGTAAATCAAGGTCACTTATGTGAGAAGGCTGCGTTGTGATAAATCTGCCTGACAATTAGATGGAGAGGGCATATTGATGTTAAATTATATTCTTTGTACACTCTGGTCAGAAGGCAATGTAAACACCGCAGCAGCATTATGAAACAGAAAATTGCATTCCAGATAATAACAGATATTCATGGCACATGGTTTTACACTTTAATATGCTGTATTTTACTCAGTCATATTAATATTTTAAATTATGTAATATTCCCTTCTTTATGCATAGTTTCTTTTTTTTTCCACTGAAAATGCACCTCCCTCTCCCTCTCTCCTCTCTATTGCTCTGCCTTTTCCCTTTTCCATTTTTCCTTTTCCCTTCTTTTTTTAACAGTGATGCTTGGGGAAAAAAAAAAAAAGCCTAAAGCAAAGATGTCTGTGCAAAAAAATAGTAACAAGTGGTTTCAAGATTTATAAGCCAGGATTTTATGTTATATATTTTCAGATTCAATCTGTGTACCAGGCTTTGATCCAAGCCTTAGCATGATGACTGGAATCACTCCGATTAACCCAATGATACCAGGCATGGGGTTAGTGCCGCCACCACCACCAACAGATGTGCCTGTAGTCAAAGAAATAATTCACTGCAAAAGCTGCACGCTCTTCCCTCCAAACCCAAGTAAGTGAATCTGATGAAAGAATGCTAAGTTCCTAAATATATTGCATGAAATGTTTTTATCTAATAAAAATTATGGCTTCTAAATACAGTGTAGGCAAGTATGGTGTTTCCTTCTAAGGTCTACTGTGTGTGTAAACCATGATATGGTATCAGAGCATGCTTATTCATCTCTGTAAGATCATGTAAAAAACCCTACACATTTTTTACAAAAAAGAATAATCACTTAAATGAAGCTAACAGAGCCTGAAAATCTCTGTTTCTGCTTCTCATCAAAGAAATCTGCCTTTCCTCTGGATCAGAATGTCACAAAATATAACCATTATATGGTGCTGATCGTCTATATGCTCCCCATCAGGTGCCCACAGTCAGATAGGACCAGTCTGGGCTTGTGCCCCTGAACACAGCACCCAGCACCCAAACGCTGGCTAGCTCTGGTCCCTGCCTGGGGGATATGGAGGGAAAGAGGGACTACAGCTCCTCTCTTGCCACTTTTTTGGGGCAGCAAGTGGACGAGCTGATTTTCCTCTCTGAGAGGCCAGGAGCAGGGTTCCTTCTGCCCCTCCTGGGACTTTATGCAAATGGAAATCTCTTCCCACTGAGCCACCAGCTCAGGCACAAAGCCCAATTTTGTGTATGTTAGCCCCAGGAGTTTAGTTTCAGAGCTATCAGACCAGCAGCTTTCACTATCACTGTGAAGACAAAAGAGAAAATTAAGCGAATAGTCTGGTGCTCTGGATTTACTTTGAACCCAGATCATGGTTTAATCAAACTGGCTGTGTATGTGAATATGTATATATATGTATGTTTTAAGATTGTAACCCCATTTACTGTGTTAAAGGGCCAAAAACCTAAGTGATATCAGAGTCCTTCTTTTTTTTTTTTTTTTTTCTAAATTACTTTTAGAGGAATGCTCTAGTAATCTACATAGAAACAAGGTGAAGTGTTATGACAGAGTATATTTTTATATAGCCTTCAAAAATCTAATAGTTTTCTGATTTAAGTGTGTATATATTATATATATGTACATGCATAAAAATAACATTTCTAGCCACTCCACCTCATGAGCACTTGTAAACAGGGAGGTTATCCTTCCCGTGCGCTGGCGTCCACTCCACTATCTGGCAACAAGACAAAACAGATAACCGGCAGAGCGTTTTCATCATGCTGTCACTTTGTTGTGTTTCCCACTTTGTTTTTCTGTTTGCTCTGCTCTCGTACAGACAGACATGAAATTATGCTAAGAGCAGGGAAAGGTGTCTGTCCAGCCCAAGTGCCCCGGGGCGTACTTGCAGAGGGCTCACACACTTGTGGCGAGTGATGGGTATGAGCCAGAGATGGTAAAGTTCAGGCTCTGAATGTACTGCAGGAGTGTTTGAGATCTGTGCTCAGGGTCAAATCAGTTGCGGAAACTCCCCTGCTTTGAAATAAAATATTTTCTATTTTTTTTGCGTGTGACTGTGCAGGGAAAAGAAAGATTTTTTTAGACCTTACTGTCTGTCCTGGAGAACAACCCACAGCGGCAGGAATTAATCTCTGAAACGCCACCTAAAACTTGAAAAGGTTTAGATTCAAGTAATCAATTTTGGACAATCTCTGCAATATTCAATTATTTTGCTTCTCCCTCTCTCCCACCTCCATGCTATGTCAAATAACTGTTGCTGCCCAGAACTGATTAGGGGAATGAATAGAGCCTATGGATCAAAAGACAAATTTTGTATTCCAATGTGATTTCTGTTTTGACTTAGATCTTCCACCACCTTCAACAAGAGAGAGACCTCCTGGGTGTAAAACAGTGTTTGTTGGAGGATTACCAGAAAACGCAACGGAGGAAATTATTCAGGAAGTCTTTGAGCAGTGTGGAGATATAACAGCAATTCGGAAAAGCAAGAAGAATTTTTGTCACATTCGTTTTGCAGAGGAGTTCATGGTTGATAAAGCCATTTACCTTTCTGGTACTTCACATTCTTTAATGGATTTTCCTTGCTTCTCATTTGTATTTTGTGATGCTAATGTTTGCTTATTTTCCTAGCTTTTATCTCAGCAAGTCTTTCTTGAGCTCAGTGGCTGTAGGTTGGAGTGGCAAGGGGCAATTCTGTATTTCTCTGTGTCTGCCAAGACTTGTGCGCGGTTTTGTGTGTTGCTTACCCGGGAGCAATTTCCTGCCATCCCACAACAATGCAACAGATTCTGAAATTCACTACAGAACAATCTTATTTTCGATTTACACAGGTTTATATAGTTTTGCTCACAGGTTGTGGAAAGAGGAGGGCACTAGGCCAGGAACGCTGCTGTTTTCCTGTGCCAATTTCTCTGATAGGCTGGCAATTCCATTGGCATATTTTTATAGATTTGCAGTGCAGCCTGAATAAAGTGTGCCTTTATGTATGCATGTATTCAGCTACCGCATGGGTTTGACTCTGAGCCCCATCTGTAGGCTGCGTCTGTTGCCTCCCAGGACAACAAGTGCCACGGAAACTCAGGTGTAAAATTTCAAAATCTCTTTTATTTTCCAACAAAGGAACAGACAAAAAAAACCTCCAAAAACCTCTAACTCAGAGGGAAAAAAGGAAAAAAAGAAAGAAAGAAGAAAAAAGATGAAAAACTGTTCTGCTTTCATGTGTCAGGCTTCCAGTGACTGTCAGTGCCCTTTTAAGGTTACAGGTTCCTTCATATGAGGATTCCTAACTGAGCCCTTCCTCATCTTTCTGAGCTGGGTCCCATCCCGTGTATCTGTGCGTCTCAACAGGCTGGTTCATCTCTCTTTCTGGGTCCTGGGGAGACCCACAGGTGTTGTTTTGCCCCACAAGTGTAATGCAGCATTTTCACCCCACATGCAAGATATTCTTAAATAACAAGGGCCAAGGACTGTTCCTTGGCCAAGACAAGCTGACACAGACTGTGTAGGGTGACCTCAGAAGGATCTACTGAGACCATCCAACCTGGAGCCTGGGAGGCAGCTAATGATTAGGGATACCTCGTTTGAGCTTCCACCTTGACCATCATCTGTTTATCAGCAAGGACATAACCTCAATGTCCTGAAAGTGTCCATAGGAAGCTCACACAGCCAGAAACAAGTGGTCTCTCAAATCACCATCAACTACATGAAAGTAAGAAAGAAAGAAAAGAAAACATCTGAATTTTGAAATATGTGGTCAGGAAAAACCTAGCTCCTTTGTTTCAGAAAGGTTTTTCTGTTTTGGATTGTGGGTTGGTTTTTTTTTTTTTTTTTCTAACTTGACTGCTTGCTTTAAGTATCTGTTTGAAGAGCTACAGAAAATTGTGAATTTTAGGAGGCCTATATAAAGATTTCTTTGAAATATTACTGTATTTTCATGTTTCTTCCAGATCTTCACTCCACCCAGCTTTTTTCTTCCTTTTTTTTATGTTTTATCTTAACTTAAGTTAATCTTCCCTCCTCATCCTCTCTTCCCAGTTTCTGTCCTTCTTGTTTATCCATTCATTCACTTTACTTCCATAACGCTGTAGTTCACTGGGACAGATTAACAGGCATCACAGTAGCAAGAAGCAAGACATTTCCCAGCTTCCAACTTGTGCTTAGGAGGGCCCCATCTCCACAAGTAACGGAGCAGGGAAGGTGCACACCAGATTCAGTAGGAGCTGGGATTACTGTATATACAAAATCCTGATAAATAGAACCAGGCCACCCTGGGCCAGAGCTCAGTTCCCTGCTTCTCGGCAGTTGACTGCACCCTTTGCTTCACTCCAGGTCTTCACTTGTGCCTCTGTACTCAGCACTGGTGAGGCCTCACCTCGAGTACTGTGTTCAGTTCTGGGCCCCTCACTACAGGAAGGACATTGAGCTGCTGGAGCGTGTCCAGAGGAGAGCCAC
>JAOXNO010000001.1:178335508-178356498 GCA_028565335.1 Limnodromus scolopaceus | reverse complement strand
AGAAGAGAAGAGAAGAGAAGAGAAGAGAAAGGAGAAAAAAAAGAAAAGATGAGAAGAAAGGAGAAAAAAGAAAAGACAAGAATAAAGGAGAAAACAAACTAACTTCATTGTTGCTGGTTTTTAACATGTCTGCTCAAGCAAGAGGCTTTATGATACTTAAAAGGGTGGAGCCTGAAGCCGGCATTCATATGCAAGTAGAAAAAACCAAACAAGACAGTTTACCAGATGGAGGGCAATGTAGTTCTTACATTGTAATTTCTGAATCACATCCCTAATCTACATTAAAAAATAAGCCCTAATGGCTTTTCTGCAATATTTTTCTGGCCACTCTAGTGGTCATCCTTCAGAAGTTAAGGCTCAAGGCAGAAGCTTGCATGGACTTGCCTGGGTTAGGAGAGCAGCCCGTGGAAGCTTCCTGCACATGGAAGATGGGGAGCTCAGCATCTCAGAAGAACAATTCACCCCAGGGCACGTGTCCTTCTAATTTAAGGACTTAGATGCCTGAATTTAGGAAGAAAGACTCTGGGCCAAAGGCACTTGAATTCCTGAGGTCATATGTTCAGAGAGTAAATTTTAAAGACCGGCTAATTCCCTTGGTAATTTGCTAGGCAATGTCATCTTCCATCTCAGCAACTAAAAGGCAGCACGAGGAGCAGAGATGCAGGCACCACGCGTGGCCATGCTGTTCAATTCACACCAGGGCCTCTGTAGTTCTGTGTGCAACAGCCAGCCCTAGCATTCGGAAATGCCTTCTTCAGATGCATTAAAAAAAAAAATCCCCCATTGTCAGCAGGCTGAACTTTAGTTAAATCAGTCTAAATTAGCCCGTTTGTCACCAACTGTTGTAGAACATCTGTCACTTGGAAATGGAGATCCCTGTAGTTTCAGGTGGAAACTTGCAGCTTTGGCTATCTGATTTGTTCCTGTAATGTGCTGAATGCTGGACTTACAAAAGCAGAAATAGGTCTGGCTTCAGAACATGAGTTTCAGAGTGCCACAGAGCAGCAATGCCTGGGAGAAGAGAGTTTCTGACAGGTCTGGCATAGGAGGACAAGGTCAGCAAAAAAGCCGGCTCAGGGAAAGGTGTTACACTCTGTGGATTTTATAAGAACAAATTTTATGAGCTTTCCAGATGCTCCACATTGGTTATTTTATAAACATCATAAACATTGGCCATTATTAGCATTAATGTGTCTTATTAAAATTCTCTGCAAACTTGCTACGAACAGATGGATGATGTTTTTGCTTTACACGTGCATATGCCTAAGATTGCTAAACATGGAGACTGTGAAATGAGCTTCCCTTTTTCAAGAATTATCCTGTGTTTGAGTTGATCTGAGGAATGTTTTTCATGCGTCCTTTTCTATTGTTTTCCCACAGCCCTATAAAATCAGTTACAATATGTCACGCGTTATGAAAAAGAATTTGAAAATACTAGATATCCAAAAAAGGTGTGTGTGGTCTATTCAATTCTGCGGAGTGGCAAAGAAACCACTTCTGCTGTTCTGCAGTAAGGATCCAAAAGTCTAGCGTAATGCTGCAGCTGTGTGGCCATTTGACATAAATATTACAGTCTTTTTAAAATACCATGGGGCGTTCCTCTGTCATGAACTAGTTCAGATGTCCAACTACAAGCTGACCATTATGGTGTTTCTTTGCAGTCAGCAGAGAAAAATAAGCATCTCCAGGGGATGAGTCATCAGACCGTCCTCGTGGTGCTCTTCCAGTGAGATGAATCATCCCTTGGAGATGCCGTTTTCTCGCTGCTGCCCACAGAGGACTCACAGGGGGCCTAGCTTGGAACCAGATGTCCAACTTTTACATGCCTCGTTCAGAGCAGATTAATCCCACTTACTGTGTGTAGTCTGGATACAGAACGACGTAGCATAAGGGAAGAACTTGGATTTAGCTAAAAATGCCAGCGTTGTAGCAGTGAATATTATGGGGAGTGAAGAAGAGATACGTTAAGAAAATAGGCTTCAAGTGCACTCACCTGGAACACGCACAGTGTCTATGTGGGTCTCAGTATAAAATGCTTTCTTATTAACGAGGATTAGCGTGGCCAGAACATTTCAGCTTATGGCCCACCTACTAAAGAAGTACAGGTATTGAAATCCCTGCTACAAATTTCTGCCTGGAAGTATTTAGAAGATTACCAAGCGGATTACCCCTAAAAATTTGGGTCAAGTGTTCAGCACGTGAATTAATTACCTGACCAAGGTACTTGCGCTGGGATAATCAGTGAAATAAAATGTATTACTGCTGTCACACCACCAATTTACAGCTCCTGATTTAAGTTCTACAGGGAGTCTTAGTGTTGTTACAGTGCTTCTTCAGTTATTTAAGGGATAAAGAGAGAAAAATGTCCACTTCCTTCTTTTTTATTGAATTACTTAGTTTCTCTAGATTTGAATCTGTGCTTAAAATATGGATTGTGTTCCAGGATTTTGGATAGCTCTGTCTTTGCAGTTTGATTTCTAAATTCTTCCACTTTGCTTGCACAGCACAGTTCCATGTGACACTGCTCCCTGACTTTCTGTGCATCTCCGTTTCATTTCCTCCCAAAACACCTTTTCAGCCTAAGGCTTAGAGATGTTGATCCTCATGCTTAAGAAAAATGAAAGCCCCAGAGACATCCGCATTGGTCTGGTGTTTTCAGACTACACCAAAGCTACAGTTCTCCCCTCTGTCTTTCTCCTCCATGCACTGTAAATGTCATCTGCTTCTTATTGAGTTTTCAGACTATTTAGTGCCCTGTCCCTTGACAGAATTTTCAGAAGTACCTATAGATGAGTGAAGATCCAAAATCCCATAGTCAAAAATGAATTTGATATCTCAAGAGTCAGACACACAAGAGAGTGGAAGTGTTTCAGTGTGGAGGTAGATAGATACACAGTGTAATGAACAGAAGTGTCCTATGGCTGGGTACTGAGCAGCTGATGACACTCGCTTATTTGGTCATTTTTGTCAATTTTACTAATGGATGAATATTCAAGGGACTCGGGCACCAGGTCCCCATCAGGGACTATGAACCAGTCTCTCATGTACCTGTGGGGGAAGAGTGGGAGGGTGTTTTTTATCATGGCCAGATTACTTCCTTGTCATGTGATGGCCTTCACTTTCACCCCCTCCTTGGCCTTCGGGCAATTTCAGTGCCTAGTGGTCAGGACAATCTTTTGGAAAGATATGTTTAAATACACTGAATGCCAGTGAAGGAAGAAACCTGAGCCTCCCTCCTTCCAAGAGTGCTCTAAATGGTGAGGTCTGAAAGGCTATGTTGACCTGCCTTAGGGTGTTTGACAGATGGCTTTTAGGCACCTGATCCCGAACGGTGCCAGCTGGAGGGAGGTGTCTCCCAGCCTCACCTAACTTGGCACTAAGCAGAGACAACAGCTACATACATCTATGGCACGTTCCTACCCAGGGGGTGCGTATGCATAGTCCATCAGCTGCTTAAGGCAGTGGCCTTATATGCATTCCCAAGTGTGAAGCCCTTCCCCTGTACTTTGTAGGAAGCCTGAGGTTTAACCGATCACAGCTGATTACAGATAATCACCAGGATCTTAGAACTTGTGTAAAAGGCCTGAGTGTCAAAATGTGGGTCTGAAGGTGTGGATACATACATGGTTCATTCTACAGGCCAAGCTGGAGTATGAACCTGCAGAGTCATTTATTCCATTGTAACTAATCACAGCTGTGTCCTTACCTCCTGGTGGATGTGAGGTTGCTGGAAAGGGAAGGCAGTTCCCAGTGACCCTGAGATCCCTTCATGCATTAGCTGGCATTAGAGAGAAGAGATGTGCTGCAGGTTCTCACCCTACCTTGGTAAGCAGTAATTAGCTCATTGACTCTCAGTAAGCAATTTTTGAAACAGAACACAAACCCCCTAAATCACTTAGACATGTTTAAAGGTTGACATCCTGAATTTCATTCACAACAGCTAAGTGAGAGCCCTACTGTTGGCATTAGGTAAGCAAGTGGCAATCCAGTGTAGCAATCCCCAGCACTCAGTATTCAGGGACAGTATATACCAGTAGATGATCCTGATATTTACAGGGGATCTTGTAGACAAGCTACATACTGACACCTTTCTTTTTTTTTTTTTTTCCCCATTTCAGCTAATAAATATCATGCCATCATAATAAGCAGTAAAAGTGAAACTGTTACAAAGTTCAACGCAATTTTTAAGTGACAGGATGTACTTCAGTAGTACTGCTGGAGAACTTGTAAATTGTAAAATAGGTTTTTCCACTAACTTAAAAGAAAGTGTTGAGATCTTTTTCTTGGTACAGTTCTAATTGTGGTCAGGGACCAAAACCTTGTAGTTTCTGGCCACTTATGAAGTTTTCAAGTACAAGGATTCCTATCTGTGGCTAAAAGTGACATTATTAAATCTTTCAGAAAAGGTAAGAGACATCATCTGAGTGAGTCCCTACTTTGCCCGGACAATAAGATGACCTCTGAGAGGGTCAGAAAAAGCACTGCAATTTTCATTATGTCACTGGTGTACCTTTGCCACAAAAGCTGTGGTGGTGGCGGAGGAAAAGCCATCTGTAGGTGAGTGATATCTCAGCTTTGTGAGGAGCTGTGATCAGAGCGATATGCTAGGGTGCTCTGAACCTAACAGCTCCTATGTAGGTGCACTACGGCACTATGCTGGTATGGGTGAGGAGGGAGGCAGGAAGGCATCCGGAGCAACTGAAATATTAAGGACCATCTAAAGCAAGTACAGAATATCATCAGACAGAATTTTATGAGGAGTCTACCTGCTATTGCCTGGTTTGTTTTTTTGAAAACGATCTCAAGACCCACAGTCTAGTTCCATTCATTGTGTAGATATTCTTCCCATCTTGCTATCGAAAGAAACTCCTTTCTCACTCCACAGCTTAATATATGGGGTGCCAGCCACTTCTTTCTGCTGCCAGTAGGCTTGTTTGCTTCCCTGTGCTCTTGCATTGCACATAAAAATGTACACAGAAGTAAAAATAAGAGAGTTACTCATCTTTCACGAAGTCATGAGACCAAAGATAACTGGAATTATGAGATTATGCATTTTACCTGCTTAGCTTGTTGCTAAGCATCCTTAGCCCTTTTTTTTGTGACACATGATATGAAGCTAGATACACCTTTGAGCTAATTCAGTAGGGCTGTCATTAAGAGGAATCAAAAGTTTGGAGATGAGACTGTGTGTTGTGTCCCCCTCCTTGGGAAGGTCAGGATTTTCACCTTGAGTATTCTCTCCCTCGGAGATAAAGGACTTCAGTGATGTGTTAGAGTCCTCTGACGTTTTTTCAAATAGCTGGTAGGTATCTGATATAAATTTCCCTCCTCCCCCACCCTCACCCAAAATAAATTGAAGTTAAATAATTCTGAAGGGAAATGCATTCTCAGCAGACTAAATGAAATTCTCCTCTCTTCTGGTTTGTTCATTTTCATTCTCTGATCTCTCTGGATATGATTTAATCTGTTTTAACATTATCAGTGCCTTCACAGATAGAATCTGAATTTTTAATAAAATAAAAAAAAAAAAGGAAGGAAAACTGTTAAAAATCCTTTTTGAGTTTTCTTCAAAAAAGGATTGGGTTCAGTTTTGTTTTTCTCATTACAGGTTCACTTCAAAAGTTGCTCTCCTGCTTTAGAAAAGGTAGAATTCACGTTGATATGATGGTGATTACTAAAATCACCATCTTGTCTGATTTGCTTTAAATTCTGTATTGCAGTCCTTTTTCCCAATAATCCTTCCACTTTTTAGTATATTCTCTTAGTGCTAAAAATGAAGCCAATTTCATTACAGGTATTGAAAGCATGCTGGTTTAAAATTTTCATAGCAGTCAGACTTTTCATATACATTCATGCTTTCCAAGTATTCTTTCAATTGCTCTGCATTAATAACAACTTTTAAAAGGATTTTCCTGCTCTTTAATTGTCCAGTCTTACAGTCTTTCTTTAATTTGCCAGTGACTAATTCAAAAATATGAGCTTACTTTATATGCAATTTTTAGGTCATCATTAAGCCCTTTGTGAAAGAGATTGAGTCATATAATGTGTTTTTACAGTGCAGCCCAGGTCTCGGTTGGTGTCATAGAACGCCACTATAATACAAATAAAAACATTAATCATTCATGTCATTAGTTGCCACTATTACTTTCTACCTTGATGTATTTCTGGGGAAAAAAAAAAATTAAATACAAAATAACCTCCACAATCCATCCCTTTTGATTAGCTCATTTACTCAGTGTGCTCTTTGCTTGCTTCTGTACTGATAATTTGTCCAGTAAAGCTCAGCTGGGTATCTCTATTCTTTTTCGCTTGTCCTCCCATTTTCCATCTCATGTACACATGTTCTCAAAAGCATCCTATCCAGGATGTTGCGGCAATGGCAGAGAATAGAGATGAAAGACTGCATTTCGATTTTACCTTGCATTCTTATAATTCCTGCCCACTTTCTGGCAGTATAACCCTTTGTGGCTGCAGCCTGTAGTGTTTCAGATAGCTTATTCCTTTGTGTTTCATTTTCTTTGAATTTCGTCATTCCTTCCATTGTCTGTAGCCTTCACTCCACCTAAAGTCAATAGGAATCTTGGTATCGATTTAAGCGTGGCCGGAATTTCAACAGAAGCTCTTCCTCTGTTATTTTTAAGACACTTTTTTTTTTTTTTTTTTTTTAAATGTAGGCCATTAAATATGCATGGTGTTTTATAGCAAAATAAAAGCACTGCCTCACAACAGATTTTAATCAAGGGCCCCATTTTGACAACTCGTGCCACTTGCCTGGATCCTGCGGGATCTCCTAGATGATGAAGCGAGGTTCAAAGCAGAGCAGCATGTGCTTGAATCACGTGGAAATCTGTGCTCAGTTTTGAGCTGCCTTGCTGAGTAGGGATGGAGGAAAGGGCCTGAGGCTTCTCAGAACTGAGCTGTAAATGTTGTATGGAAATGAATAATGGGGGATGAGAGTAAGGCATTGGAGCAAGGGAGGAAAGGTGGAGGTTTCACCCAAAAGGTATTCTGAGTTGGCTGTGCACACATATCATGTGGCTTGCACATCTAAAACTGTTCAGGCTGCTTAGAAGTGAATGAATAAACCTTGTAAATATGAATGTGAATAACCCTGTGTAACTATGACTGCTTGAAATACTTACTCCCTTCAGTAGGGACTAGTCTTGCTTCATGTCAAATCACTGGATTTGTACCAAATGGTGTAGTTACAATAACAGAGATGTTACAGGGGCAGGAAAAGAGTTTTGGAAAGGGATAGACTATGTGGGAGGGAAAGATGGACACAGAAAGAACAAAAGTACAGAAGTAAAATGAGACTGGAGGCAGTAAACAAAGAAGGGGACAAGTCATGGCAGGCAGGGGAACATAAGGTATGGCAACAAGTGGAGAAGTAAATGTTCTCACATAAGATGTATGAGACGGTTTTTTTGCTTGACTGCCAGAAGAAGCTATGGCTGTTGAAGTCTCCTCATCCACCTTTCTATTCTTTTTCTCCAGCAAAAGAAGCCATATTGTGCCTGAAACAAATATAGCCCTCCTGATCTCCTAGGAACATTCTAATCTTCAAGATCCCTGGACAATTATTACTTACAAAGAGTCCCTTCTCTTAATGGGACCTAAACGAGAGTTCAGTCACATTTATGATGTTCCTTCATCTCAGAGTTCCCTTGGCATTCTTTTTTTGGACAGGCTTACAAAAATAGTTGTTCCTACTTTTTCTATTTTTAAATCCAAGAACTGAAAAAAAGGTCCGCCTAACCATAAATAACAATGAGAACAGCTAATTAAATGCAGTGCATTGAGGATGGCTTATAATCCTGTCAAACTGACGAAGAAAGAAACATTCACTTAATCTTTCTTTGAGTTAGTGGGGTGGAGGGGTTGCGTGAGGGATGGGTTTTTTCAGGTTTGTTTCTGGATGTCAGCACAAGGTCCATAAAGTCTGTTCTGTAATATAAGATGGCGGCATTACAAGAGCAGGTACTGTACATTTGTACCTGCCCTGCTGCATTGTGCTGGCCTGGTGTCAGGCTCCTGTTTGTTGAGAAATGACATGGAGTTGAAGTGGTCTTGTTGAGTTCAAGTGATTTATCACATGGCGCAGCGCCAGCGCTTGCTGTTACACCAAGCTGTCAGTTTCTTTGTTGTAAATTAAACCACGTTTCGCAACCTAAAAGATTTTCAATGCTTATTTTGTGGACAGGTTTTCTAGCAATACCTTTCAGGACAAACTGGGCTCTCTGTAATCCGAGTGTAGGGCTTTTTTATTTCAAAGTTTAACAAGGAGTGTTCTTCCATTTCTGGAGCTATTAATTGTTGATATACTTACCTCACACAAGTTACTGTGCAGGTTTCAGTGTAACTCCTGAGAATGGGGTGTTTTCAGTATCCCCACAATGCTCTGTCTTTCACTGTTCCTCACTGGGTATCTCAGGTAAAAGGAAAAAAAGAAAAACAACACCTGCTGACACTGAGATTCAGTGTTTTTACAAGACCAGGGATTATAATTTGTGCTGTGGTGTGAGTATTATTTTCTTTTCCTTCATTTATGTGGAAGAATCTCCTTACTGTATTGTGAAAAAATATTTCTTTCTGAGTCACTGACATTCACTCAGCCTCTTAATAACCCACACAAGCACGTTGCTAGGACCAGTCTGAGTCAGATGGAATAGGAGGGGGAATTAACCATCAACCCAGAAAAACCTCCACTTGGTCAGGAGGCCAAATCAAAGGAAATGTAGATATAATATAGTGTAATTTAGAGACAGGACTCTTAGACTTGTTTCTTATTCTTTCTAATATTCAGGTAGGTGAGACAGGGTAGAAAGAAGAGGAAAACATCCTTCTTCCTCCGGTAAGCTTTGTAATGGCTCTCTGCAACACCGAGACCCCTGCAACAGGACAAGCACAGAAAAAGGCAAGGCTGCTAGTAAAAGATGACCCAACTGACTCTGTAGGAGTAAATTAACTGATCTAGGGCAGGCTTGGCCATACTGTTCAACCATAAGAATTCTGTTGCTCTGGGACAGATAGCATTTTCTCACAGATTTTGGGTACAGTTTAGGGTTTGGTGCAGGCCAAGTAGTTTCTCCAAAAGCATCTTTTTTGGGGAGAGAGAAGGGTTGCTGCTGCAGGGACTCTCAGCATGTTGTGCCAGTTGGTTTCAGAGGACGGGAGTGGTGCCTGGCTGGTTTTGATCGCTAGTACAGATGTAGTCGTTGGCAGTAGGGCAACAGCTAAGGAATGGCAGCCTTGCAACCTGACTTCCCACACAGCAAAACGATTTGGGAGATAAATCACTCCTGGAGGCACTGCTCTCTCAGTCTGTCCAAAAAGGTGCAATTTGGGGATATAATAGAGAAGTCCTGTGGTTTTCTCCTTTATCATGCTGTGTCTTATGACTATGTCTTAAGGAACCTGCAGCCACCCAGACAGCTAGGAGAACAAACAGTAGCTTCCTCTTCACTGGTGGAGTTGCAGCCATGATTCATCTTCTTTTTGATACCCATGGATTTTTTCTGTTTGTTTTTTTGTTTTGTTTTGTTTTTTAACTAAAAAACACACCAACAAAGAAACACAAAACACACACACACACACACACAAAAAAAGAAAATAAGGATGCTTTTTGTTTGTGACAGATGAGTCATTTTACACAGCTGTCAAGATCTATGACTTCACTATACAAATCTATAATGGCATTTGCTTACGTATCCAGCTGATGACTGGTACCATGCTTTACTTTAGGACCCATCCCTTGCGCTATCTGCAGTCTTCTCCAGGGTGATATTCCCAACTTTTATGTTTTCCTCCTCTGCCAATCAATGGCAATCGCATCTGTTTCTCGCTCTGTGACAGGTGAATTGGGTAACGGGGAGGGGCTACAGCTATAAATGTGTGAAAGGCAAATTCTTTTCTGAAACTAAACAGTATCATAACCAAAAGACTGAGGGTTTGGCTCAGATTAATTAAAAAATATATATTTCTTTCATAACTCTGCAATCTGTCTACCATTTCTCTTACTGATGTCACATGTCATTTGCCTACGTGCAATTTTAGCCTTGGACTTAATGCTAAGATCTTTTCAATACGGCACCAAATGCCTTTCAGGACTGTTGCCAAAAATATCCTTTTTCCTCTCCAAAACTGACCTGGAGACTCTAATTCATTCACTTATAGCATCTAGCCTTGACTACTGTAATTCCTTGGTTTGCTGGGCTTGGAGCCAAATCGATTGGCAGACTCCAGCTTAGTCAGAATTCAGCAACAAGGCTTCTGACCCAAACCACGCCAACTCTGTATCCTCCCTGCACTGTGAATCTATATTTGAAAAGCATGTTATACATTTACTGTAACAGTTTCCTTTACACTGTAATTTTATGGGTGGAATTTTTCTTTTACCCTGCATGTCAACTGTCGCACTCTTACAGAATTTTTCTGAGCTAAATTGCCATATATTCTACTCTTGCACTTACAGTAATTTAGTGCAAAGCCCTTTTCATCCTGCACCCCTAATTGGTGGGATTTGGAGTGAAATTCTACATGAAATGATTATTTTATCTGCCAGCGAAGACTTATGTTTTTATTTTAACACATTGTGTTTCAGTCTCTATTTTTTTTATTATAAGGCATTATAAAACTTTTGGTTGCTGATGTTCTTTACTATTGCATACAAGAAATTAAAAATAATCTCATATGCATGGCAGCTGATAACATAATAAGCACAAGAAGAACTGAGTACTTCTTGTCTCCTGAACCCAAGGACAAATTTCAGCCTTCACTCAATCATGTATTTAAAATAGCCTGCTTGATAAATATAATGGAGGGTAAAAGTGTTCTCTCTACCTCTTAATCCACAGATGAGACTGTACTTTGGTTATCATTTATTTCTATTCTTCTTTGTTATTATCATATTCAAATATCCTGTGTCAAATATTCTCTTGCCCTGGAGATAATTCCAGTTTTCCCTTTAATCCAATCTTGTATGCAACTTCTGCAGGCATCGTTTAAGGGATTTTTGATGTTCTTGTTCCTAGCTTTTCTGGTAGTTTTTACATTTATACTTGATAACAATACACCATTCTGGTAGCATCTTTCAAGAATACAGAAACTGAAATTTAAACTTTCGCTTAATATGCTTACTGTGATCTGGCACCTCTAATAAAGTGTATTGTAGTTACACTACATTTGTTAAACGATGACACTTGCATATCACTCTAGGCTTAGTTGTTTGGGTCTTTTTAGTTATTTAGAACTCAGCAGAAAAACAATTAGATAATAATCCTTTGTCTGAGACATGCCACGTAAATTGCCAGCTGCACAATAAGTTGTTAGGAAAGATGCAATTATTTACATCCTGTAAGTTATATTGATATGAAAAACAATGACGTGGTATGGACCCTTCCAGAACAATGTGATTTTTAAACCCTAATTTAGGAAGGAAACAGCTTTGCATATGGTCAATGAAAATTTGATATAGCATAGGACTTACCAACAGATGTTTGACAATGAATATTTCATATTACTTAATAATTTTACTTACTAGTCACAGTTGACAGTACGGTGCATCCTAGAGTTCAAGGTGCCTTAGAGAGGTAGGTGTGCACTGTTATTTCATTTTGGAATTTTTTTTTCTGGAAATAGTCTGAAAACTGTGGTCAGCAGCAAGACCAAGAACAACTGTTTCACTGAGATTCTGCAGATATCACCCCAAAATCTGGGGCCTTTCTTTAGCCAAATCTTACCCAGACATGGTGGAAAAGTGAGTTAACTGGTGAGTTTCTCAGCTCATATAAACTTCCCTGGCTTCCCCTCAGGGATGAATCTACCCTCCTCATGGACTGCGTGCTGCTGGATCACTCACCCACACACATTTGATCCTGATCAGGCATGGGCACATTATGTCATGTCTTCCAATTACACAGGGCACAAGAGTTATGCCAGCTTTAGGCTTCTGGGGTGTCTGTGGGAGAACAAATTAATCTTGATGCAACATCACAGAATCATGGAATTGTCAGAGTTGGAAGGGACCTCTAGAGATCATTTAGTCCAACTCCCCTGCTAAAGTAGGATTGCCCAGAGCACATTACTCAGGACTGCATCCAGGCGGGTCTTGAAGATCTCCAAAGAAGGGGACTCCATGACCTCTCTCGGCAGCCTGTTCAGTGCTCGCCACCCTCACTGTAAAGAAGTTCATCATATTTGAGTGGAACTTCCTATGTTCCAGCTTATACCTGTTGCCCCTCATCCTATCGCTGGAAACCACTGAAAAGAGTCTGGTTCCAACATCCTTCAACACACCCTTGAGGAACTTGTAAACATAGATACAGTCTCCCCTCAGCCTTCTCTTCTCGAGGCTAAAGAGCCCCAGCTCTTTGAGCCTTTCCTCATAAGGGAGGTGCTCTAATCCCTTAATCATCTTGGTTGCCCTACGTTGGGCTCTGTCTCCAGTAGTTCCCTGTCCCTCTTGAACTGGGGAGCCCAGAACTAGATGCAATATTCTAGTTGTGGCCTCACCAGTGCAGAGTAGAGGGGGAGAATGACCTCCCTCAAACTGCTGGCCACACTTCTCCCTGCGCAGCCCAGGATTGCATTGGCCCTCTTGGCAACAAGGGCACATTGCTGGCTCATGGAAAGTCTACCATCCACCAGGACTCCCAGATCCTTTTCCTCAGTAGTACTTTCCAGAAGATCCACCCCTAACCTATATTGGTGCCTGGGGTTCTTCCTCCCCAGGTGCAGGACCTTACATTTGCCCTTGTTGAACCTCATTAGGTTCTACTCTGCCCAGCTCTCCAGCCTGTTCAAGTCACACTGGATGGTGTCACAGCCCTCTGGAGTGTCAGCCAGCCCTCCCAGTTTGGTATCACATGAATTAACCTATGACCACCTGTGAACTGGCAGAACAGGTTTATATTGGATTGCCATCTCATGACACATGAATGAATGCAGGATTTTGATGCAGTACAAAGAGATGTGAAGCCACTTTCCTATACTGTCAAACCATGGCTTTGGTTGGTCTCTAGCTCTAATGTAGTGCTTGGAGACCTTTTAGGTTGGGTATTACCTGTGGGTGTTCGTTAACACTTTATAGCCTAGATTCCTGTGTATACTGCTGTGTATATTGAAGTTGCTGTGCGTACATTCTTTGAATATAGAGTAGGGGGACGTTGGTCTTTGATATGTACTAATTTTGTATTCTCCTCTACAGTTCCCCTTTTTTTATTATCTCTAGCTGCCTATTGCATAAAGTTTCTTTAAATGCCTTGATTTTTAGCATCTAGTACTCATAGTATTGTACTTCCTTTCATTTCTTTTTTAGTTCCTGAAAGTTAGGTAAGTGAAGGAGATCATTTTTCTGCTCACTTTGTCTACTGCAGATATGCAAGAAAAACTCTTTGACATCTTTCTGGCTTGTGTTTCCATTGAGGAGAGTTTCTGAAATGATCAGATAATGACTTTTGATAAATCTTAGCACCTGTTCAGAGAATGGAAATTAAACACTTTAAAGTTCAAATGTTTTTCAAAATTCAGATGATCTTATTAATACCTATTAGTGGAAAACAGCAAACCAGCTCTTCCTCGTATCTTTATGAATCTTTTCTACTTGAATTTCCACTTGCAAACTAAAAACAGATTGTTAATTAAGCAAGATTTTCTGAGCACCTGGGTCATCAACACAAAGATGGTAATTAAATTCTAGCCTCAGTTTCTATACACATAATAATGGCGTGCTTTAGCATTTTCATTCTTTTCAAATTAATTGAATAAATATACACAGCATAACTTGCTTGATACATCAACCCTTCACTCCAAGCAAGTTCTCATAGGCTGAAATTATCACATCAGCTATTAAAACTTCAATGGATCACAAATGGGTCAGGTCATCCCAGTAGTTTTGAGGCACCTTCTTTGGTATAAACTACATATAAGTTTTAATTTTAAAAGACTACATTTATTTTCTATGGCTTTAGAAGTTAAGTAACTAGCCCCGCTAATTGCAAAGAAAAGCATCCATATGTGATTCAAAATGTTGTAATCTTCCTGAATCTGAAAGCAGCCTGCAAGAGTGGTAAAAAAAGAGAGTAGAAGAAATGTGCTCGTATTCAAGCGAGTGGAGGTAACTTTCAGACCTGGAGGTGAAAGATACATAAGTAAGTGACTTACCAGGTGGGCTCACTGCACCGTTTTAGGAAAGATAGGTTGTTATGTATAATAAGATCCTCCACATCTGTAACTTGAGTGGAGGAGGAGAGCCTCAATCAATCAGCTTGATGAGAGACCAGATCAAAGGGCAAAACAACATTCCTGCTAACATTTCTCAGTGAAAGAGGTGGGAGGGAGGTGCTTCAAGCTGCGGTTTTACAGAACAGTGGACATCATTTCAGTCCAGGAGTCCAAAGAGATAGATAGCTAAGAACCTTGTAAAAAGTTGAAGCATTTTTCAGTTGTATTCATACGTCAGCACAGGTGCTCGCTCAGGACCACAGCCCAGGTCATTTGTAGAAAATCTGGATTTCTTGGTGGTCTTGCAGTTAATGGCCATTAAAGCAACTTACCTCTTGATCAACTATTTCTAGGTAGATCACTCTTGTGGATGAACAATATTGCTTGTAACTGATGCAAAGAGAAAGAATTGTTGGGAGAAAAGTTTCTGCTTTAGGATGAATAAGAGCTGAAAACTTAAGGATCTTAATTGTCCTCGATAATTGACCTAAATACTGATGTCTAGCTTCACAAAAAATTCATTAGAGTTGAATGAGGGAAGCCCATTTCACATCTCTTCGTCATCATATATGTGCAAAAATGCGACTGTTCATGTACATAAACACACATAGGCCGTGGGCACAGGACAGAATGAC
Organism: Limnodromus scolopaceus; assembly: GCA_028565335.1. Taxonomy (NCBI): domain Eukaryota; kingdom Metazoa; phylum Chordata; class Aves; order Charadriiformes; family Scolopacidae; genus Limnodromus; species Limnodromus scolopaceus. Next base: position 178,341,640 of record JAOXNO010000001.1, on the reverse strand, counting down.
CTACCACAGGTGAGCCCGTTTATATTAAATAAAAGAGGAGGAGCAGCTGCAGCTGCAGAATACAGCATTAACATGTGCTTCAGCCCTTCATCTGCTGATGAATTCCTACTACCAGACAGCCACCCTACACCGCAGAGCCCACTTTTCTTTCATGCTTTCATTTGTCCAGCCTGCTCTGGCTGCCGCAGGGGAACACGCGTCAGGTTTATGCCTCGAGTGCCATTTCTGCAGTCACACGCCTGTAGCCGCGCACGCAAAGGCACGTGGCTGGGCAGGGAGCTAGAGCAGACATCACGGGGAAGCAGCTGCATGCCTGTTTTTTTGGTACATAGTTATGAGTTGTGTAGACTAAAGTTATGGAGGCAGACTTGAAGGGAGACATCTCCAACATTGATAAAATGTAAGTACAAAAGACACGTCATTGGATGGATATTGATGATGTTGTTTCAGTAATGACATCATCCATAGACTCCTAGTGTCTTTGCTTTGCTTCTCTATAGTGATCACAACATAAATTGCTTGTCTTGTTTGACTTCCTTGTTCACCAAAGTTGAGCAGATTGTCGCCGTTTTCAACGCTTCTACCAGACAAAAAGCTTGGGACCATTTCTCGAAAGCCCAGCGAAAGAACATAGACATTTGGCGAAAGCATTCTGAGGTTGGTGATTTTATTATTACTTTCTATCCATCATCTCACAGCTGGATTGACACAGAACGAGTGTGATTGTAGCTGGACATAGTGTATTCAGCAATATTTACGGCTATCATTTTAGCTGTTAATCAACTGGCCATTATACAGTCTCATCTACAGTATGAATTGCTCCCATTGCTCTCATTAGGATAATAGTCATTAAATAACACTAAGACAGAGAGCAATGTATTTTTATTTTTCATGCAAAATTTGGGAAATCATTGGAGGATTATGTTTACTATCTAAAATAATGAACTGAAGTAGTGAAATTGGGAACAATATTTTCAACTAAGAAAGAATTAAGAATAATTTCTGAAAAATATCCTTTTAGGAGTCATCGTGATCTGTTTTTAAAAGAAGTATTCTGCAGCACAGATTTTTTTTTTCATGTTGTGCCATCATATGGTCATTATAAGATGACTTTGCCTGAAAATCAAGTAGAGAATTTCTTTCCAAAGTAATGACTTAAGCATATTAAGTCCAGAATTATGACATACTCCTTCCCATTCGTTTTATGTTTACCTTTAAAAAAGTAGATATACATCACTTGTATTGATTCTAAGAATTATGCTTGCACAGAAACCAGTGTAAATGTAATCATACTACCACACAGAGTTAGCAATGCGGGGCCATGCATGTGTGACTGTCATAAGCATGACCAGAAAAAATGGGATTCTAATTCCCCTTGCTGCGAGTGGCAGCAAAGGAAGCGCTAGACGTCATCCTGTGTTTTGGTCATCCAGCTTTCGTTTTTAATTCAGTATATACGCTATGAGCCTGTATTTTAAAAAGTAAGTACCGCTGTCTTTGTTTTCTTCTTCCTTTTTTTTTTTAAATATGAGCAACTTACATACACTTGGTTTACCTTCATGTAGTACAGTATGTTGATTGCTAGTATCACAGTCCTCTAAATGATTTTTCTGTCTCAGAATAAAAACTTTAGAAGGTAAGGTGCACTTATTTAATTATTTTGTAGTACACTTGTAAAATAAGTGTTGTACACTTAGTTTAAGAAACACTAAAGTGCTGTGATATAAATCATTTGGATAACATTTTAAGTGCCCATTAACTAATGCTAAATTACAGTTGAATACCAATGGCACTAAATGTAACATCCACATGAATACCAAATGAATTCTTTATTATCAGTGCTATTATGGTGAATACCAAATGACTTCACAATAATGGGACACTTAAAATAAAATGTTGGCATAAGTTATTGGTACAAACTGTATTTTGCATTTTGTTCACAAATATTTCATATAAGTAGTGAATAAAGCCTTTGCTCAATTGAAAGTTGGGAAATCGGGGACCGATGTTTGCCTTATCTTTTTGAGAAGTATGAAAATATGATTTGCTAGTAGCTTATTTCAATAATATTAAGACCATCCCTTCTTAAACTAACTTTCTGTAAAGGGATGTGCTATGTCATTCATTTGCTGGCTTCTAAACCTTTAACAAACTGAAATGTGTAAGAGTTGGACTTTCCACAAATTTTAATTCACTACCCGCTTTTTCAAATACTCACCTTTTGTTTTTCTAAGAAGAGGACAACAAAAACAATTCAAAGCCACACTAAGGCTCTTGCTGAACCAATATATTTTAGAAATGACATTTTTTTCAGATGTGAAATATGATAGAAATACCAAATGGCATCTTTGATTTAAATCATATATTTTAACCACAACATTATTTGCTGATTTGTTTAATTACCAGATCACTTTCCCTTTACTTCTGAATTTAAGAAAGCTTTGCTAGACTCCAAGCCCAAGGCAAGCACTCATACACATAGACATTCTCCGTGTAAGATTATTGGCTTTGCTGATAATTTAGACATTGATGCATCAAGGACATTTATCCCCTAAAGAGGGAGTAAATGTAAGCGGATGTCTGCTTGTGTATGCAGTGTACTTCCCCTGGAAAAGTTGCAGGTGGCCTTTTCCAATACGGAATTAAGAAATGGATTGCTGATTTCTTCCAGAGGTGCCTCTGATTGCATGAGACACTGGTTGAAGATTTACCTTTTTAATAATTTTTTTTTTTTTTAATTTGAAATTATTCCCATGTAAAACACCCTCTAATTAGCCACCTTGCCTTTGCTGGGATTAATAGGCACATACACATTTATCAGAATATTTGAGATCCGCCGATGAACCAAGGGTACAGCTCAAGGGAAACGCCTTCCCTTTTTTTTTTCAGCCAGTCCCTCTCTGACAGCTTATTGTTAATTGCACGGAGCAGCGCTTGGACTCCTCAATGCTGTCTCCTCCTTCCACGCGACTCTTCCTTGTTTCAAAGATTTCAAACCACCTCTGTGGGAATTAGGCTCTTTGTCGGCGGAAAAATTAGCTGTCTGCGGGCTGAAAAGGCCTACACTAATCACGGTGCAGCATCCCCATGTTACACCTGACAGGATTATTAGGACAAAATAGAGTCCTCTCAATCTTCTCAGCCCTGCCATTAAAAAGCCAGCCGCTGCGCCCACGCCGGCTTTTCTACCCAGAACAAAGACCGTCTAGACTCCCACGGAGCCCACCTGCCTGCTGATCGTTTACCCAGCGCCTGCCTGCCCTTGTGGCGGTCGCCCAGAGACCCGGGCTGTCCGCCCTGGCACTCGTTTTGGATCAAGATGCAGAGATTTTTCAGGGCAGCATTATTGGGCCGAGCCTTTTAAATCCCAGGCGACCTGGGCGTGGGGACAGAGGGTGAGATTCCTTTGCCCGGCATTCGGCACCTACAATATAAATTGCTTCGTCCTGCGCTGACTGCCCTCAGCTCCCTTTGCCATCAGCAGAGAGAAACAGACACTTTCAGAGTGTAGTTAATACGATTTTGTTTAATGGAGACACCTACACTTGGCTGGATGAATCCTACCCCAAGTGGGAGAGAGAAGCAAGAATTGGCTATCCCGTGAGCAGGCTGACAATCTCTTCATCACTCTGCTTTATACACAACTTCAAGCGTTATCCCTGCTGTTAAAGCCTTCTGCTGTGTTTGGTAGAACTAAAGATCACTGGACGTGGAGACTCACTTTCTTGTTTCCCCTGAGTGTTACCTTTTATAAACACCGTTCTTTCACGGGAAGAATTCCCTGTGCTACTGTTCTTATAAATATTCATATACAAATAAATATGATTACAATGATAAATGATGTATAATTAAAATCAGAGCAGTATTAAAAACAGGTACTAAATAATACATAATGACTTTATGGAAGTTAATACTGACAAAAGGTCATTTTGGGTTTTAGGAGCTCCGAAATGCTCACAGTGAACAGCTCATGGGAATCCGACGGGAAGAGGAGATGGAAATGTCCGATGATGACAGTGGTGACAATCCCAGTAAAAAGCTGAGAGTAGACGATTCAGGTAAAGCCAAATCCCTCTATAATGTCAAGTATATACAACTGTTGTTTTTTAAAAGCAAACAAAAAACTTACATATAAGAAGCGACATATTAATTGCTGATTATATAGAACAGTATCTTATTTTAAACCCTCATAAATTAGTTATTTGAAACACGCAAGCTGTCTCTAGGAGGTATCTGTCAGCTGCTATGTTCTATAACAATGAAAATTCTCCAGTTCTGCCCTCGGCTGGAAGCATTATGTTTCTTTAGTGCGCTCTCTGCAGTCTTGCACAACAGTATTTCATTCCATGGTTGCAACGATGTCTTATTATGAGACCAGTGGAAGTTATGTTTTGGTCACCTAAGCCTTACCTTTCTTTTCAACAAATACAAAATAGCATATAAGCTCTCTAACAAATATGCTGCACCATTTTAACAGTGTTTTTTGTGGAATTAACTTTTAAAGGCGCATATTTCACAATACGGTAGTGCATACTGCATTAATCTGACTCTTGATAGATGGCTATCATGAAAGAAAGAGCAAGGGTGCTTGTAAAGAAAAGCAACTTTTTCAGCCTTCTACAAATCCTCTGCTATCCAGGGTGGGCACTCCAAGGGGTGGCTCAGAAGCTGCCTGAGTTACTGACTGGTAGCATGATCTGGATGGATGGTTTGCTTGATTTCTTGACATCGGCTAATAAAGTTGTGAGTAGCTAACAAGGGTTTGCCTGTTTAGACACTCCAGAAAGAAAATTTACAGAAGCTGAAGCCAGAGCGTGACTGGGAACTGCCAGCCAGCAGTGAGCTTTAAGGAAGGTAAAGAAGGAGAGAGTAATATGGAAAGAAACTGAGAGTCTGATGACAATTTTGACCTTTCATACAGGCACCATATTAAGAAAGGAAATAATTTCATCTATTCAATGGTTTCAAGTCCTTGTATTCCTGCACAAAAGTGGGGATTCAGGCTTACACAGAGAAGAGCTCTTTGGCTCCTCCTGTCACAAGATGCTGCATGAGGTTGAATGACTCCAGAAGCAAAGACCGAAGGAAAGCGTGTCATTCTAGCAAAGAAATTTTTACTACAGCATCTGTTTTGAGGAGAGATTTAATGGGTTTTTTTCTAGGAAGAAAAGAGAAATGGTTTTTAAAGGGCAGCTCTAATTTTTGCTTAGCTAATTGTGTGGGTTTGAAATTTCTAGGCACCATTAGCAAATGTCTGGAGCTGAGACAGTGGGTCTCTGCAGACAAAGCACTGCTAGCCAGAAGAGATTTTTATGAATGCCTAATCATTTTACCTTAACTGTGTCCACTCTTATGGAGGGAAGTCATTAGAACTAACAACAGGAAGGTAGAGCCAGAAATACCCACAGCCTGCACTCCAAAAGAGGAATAATGGTGTTTTGAACTGTCATACTTATTCATTCAACTAGGTTTACATATGTGTGCTTAGGGCAGAGCTATGCTGGTCGTTCTTTTTGTAATGTCACAAATAGGAAAATGTCTTCGGTTTTCTTCCACAAAAAAGGACATTTCTATCAAATGTTTTGATATCTGAGATTCTACAGCACTCCTTTCCAAACAATTTCAGTTTATTTGTATTGTTATAATGTAGGCACTTGGGTCCCCTCAGTGACAACAGTAGCAAACCCAGTACTGTGTTGCATACTAAATCAAAATTTAGCAATATGAATCCACTTGAGTACTTGTCCATCATTGTCCATTGTACCATTCATCATCCTCTTGATCTTAGTGGAGTTGATCCAGCCTTCTGCATATGTAGAGTAATCCAGTTCCAAAATTAATTTTATAGCTTTCTTCTTCCAACATTACACTCTCAAATAAAGCAAGTGGATTTTATTCTTGTCATTGACAACAGAGGGAACTTGGAGTTAAATCCAAAATGTTATTGGGTATAAAAGATTGGTAAATGAAAAGAAAGTGAGAGGACATTTATTTTTTCATTTTTATGTACAGAGAAGTGATTCTTCCTTCTTGTTACTCAGGATGCAGTCCTGAGTTACATGCTCTAGCTCTGGGCAATCCTGCTTTGGCAGGGGAGTTGGACTAGATGATCTCTATGGTCCCTTCCAACTC
>JAOXNO010000001.1:178323037-178335408 GCA_028565335.1 Limnodromus scolopaceus | reverse complement strand
CAGGGGAGTTGGACTAGATGATCTCTATGGTCCCTTCCAACTCTAAAAATTCAGTGAAATTCAGTGAAATTCTTTTAGCATTTTTTAAAATTGCTATTTGTGTTAGCTGCCTTCTCTACTTCTGATTGTTTTTTTCTTTTTTCTTTTTGAGTATGTCATTCCAGAACCAGCTCTTTATCTCACTGGAGTGTCTATTTGTATTCACAGTAACCTCTGTTCTACAAAGAAAGTCTTTTAAAGACTCTTTTATCACAAAGAAACAATTCTGCACAGTAAGAAAACATTGGCACTTTCTTTATTTTTAACCCCTTTTCTTAAAATGTTTGTCTAAATGTTTAACCATGGGGAGGGCAAGGCTTGAATTACACAAAGAAGATACTGTGCCTCTTCAATTCAAGGACATGCACACATAAAGGCTTTAAAAAGTCTAAATCTGAAAGCAGCTGAAGCAACGAGACATGGGTCTCTTCCAACCTAGACAATTCTATGATTCTATGATTAATTGATTTGGAGAATTCCAGAGTTCTGGACTGCCTCTGCTGCCATCCCAACAATTTTCTTCAGAGCATTATTTTTCAGCCTGTCCTATGCGACAGTGAGAACAACAATTCTGGGAAGTTACATTCCCCAAAGCTACAACAAGTGACAGAGTTTCCCCCAGGTTCCAACACCTATGTCAGGGTTTTTTTCTCTAGTTCACCTAGTTAAATCACCGCTAGTACAAGAAGGCTCAATTAATTCATCAGTTTAGAATGGATCCTAAGACCTCATTCTGTCTTGGTAAAGTCTAGTTTCAGCAGTCTCCCAATGTAATTTTTTCTGTTCACTCAAGCCTTTTTCATTCAGAAATAACTCCACTTCTGTGAGCATCGAGAGAGTACGGTGCTGAGTGTGTCACATTTCCTCACAGCTAGACTGCTTAGAACAAAAAGTCTCCTCTAGGATATCTGAAGAGAAACCTGTTCATCACCCTGAAAGAAAAGAGGGTGGATTCTAGCCCCAACATTTGAAAACACAGGGCAACACATTTAAGCCCTGAGGCTGTGCAAAAGCACTTCAGTGCCTGAATGCTTATCCAGACTTGCTGGATGTCAGGTTTCAGAGGAACATTACATTTTGCTGAGGCCCTTGTACGCAATAAGTTCTGGGGATTTGGGGTCGATAATGAAAAAGCTGTCAGTAAGAATGGTTTGCATATTTTCTTCAAGTTGTGCAAGATAGTAAGTCATGAGAGAGTTCAAGTCATGGTCCTTATTAGAAATCTACTAATATCTGTTTGTTTGAGAAGATTTGGGCTTGCTCCTTGTGACAATGCACGGCAGCTCCAGGGGGACTTGTCGCAAAGTGTGTCACTCCATTCTAGACACAAATCCTCTTCTTTCATCTACCAGTTGCTCTTCTAGTTGTTTATGTACCCAATTTACTGATATCAGTGACTCAGTGTCAGAGCTGGAATGAGAATGGGGTCCATTATTCTCCTGGACCTGTCTTCCACCCTCTAGTCCGTGTTGCTGTGCTGGGACACCACCTCCAGTGTAAAGACCTTCTCCTCCTCCAGGTGTTTTACAGGTCATTCTCTCTGGGAATCTTCAAGGTAAAGGAAGGCATCGCTACCTGCTTGGTCCTTTGGAGAGCGTCAACCTTCTGCTGCGACCCCCTGAAGAGCCCCCTCAAGGGAAACCAATAAATTGGCTGAACTAGCATATGTGCCTAGTTTATAGGAAATCCTCCTGATTTCACAGACTAAAGGTCATTTGCATTACGGGGAAAACTAGCAAAAGGCTGACCTGAGACTGAGTGAATCTCACCTGTGGGATCAGCTATTCCTTTAGAAAGTGGAGATTTTTTTCCAAAATTCAGCCTTTAAACAGTGATTTTTCTGCAATGTGGATTTTGGTGTTTGAAAGGGACAAGAGGATTGCTGAAGTAAAGCTGGGAGATTGCTAAGAAAAAGATAATAATGATGATTGGCAACTCAGTTAATACATTTGAAAGTCAAGGTGCAGCTACTGAAGCGTTAGCTCAGGAGAAAAAAAAAAAAAGAGATTCAGCACTGGAGTCTAGCTAGATATACGAAAATCTTCAGAACTATCAGGATTTATGGATGCTTCATCTCCCACCTGCTGGCACCGGGAGTAAGGATCCACATGTAAAAGCCTCCAAAGTAATTTTAAGAATTAGTGAAGTGAAGCTGCATGTTATAGGAAAGAGCTGAAGTTTGGTTTATGCCTAGAAGGCACCTGTAATTTTACTTTAAGGGGAGGTGGGTTAATCTCTTCCTTTTGTGGTTCTCAGCGACATGCCATTAATTCTAACAACTCCAACTTCAGCGAGAGACTGCGGCTGGCACCACAGAGAAGAAAGATGCACAGTGCTTCCAGAGGGAAGCGGGAATGATGGGTGCATGATTAAGGCTTTTGACTGGGATCCCAGAGCTCTGGGCCAAATCCCAGCTCTGCCACATACCCTCCGCCTGGTCTAATCAATGAATTTGTGTTACCTCAGTTCCCTACTATCAAATGGAGACAAGGATGCTTCCTTTCATTGAACCACTGCCTGTCCTGACCGTATGGGTGATAAGCACCTCAGTATAGGGCTCTTTCCAGCTCAGCAAACCTTTAATATCCCACTCATTGGGCCCCTGGGTCATTTCACCAGCTCTGTATTATCTGCGATGAAGTAACTTAATAGCATCTTGTGGACTGCATTCAAATAATAAATTACAAGTGTAAGTTCAGTTTGAACACGTAAGAATGGTGCTGCCTCCCGAGTCAGGACAGACATCCTCCATGGCACGATTTTCAAACATACCTAAAGTAGGCGGCAAATTTAAACATTGAAGCTCTTTTTGTCTTGAGCAGTAGCCTGGATCTTTAACGCTCTCCTGAACTGATCTGTCTGCCCTCTTTGCGGCATCAGCCAAGTCACTTGCCATGGGAGACAGGCTGAATAGTGGGCAGTCCATCTCACAGAAGAGTGGGCAGTCCTTGTGAAAGTCAGTATTTGAAAATCGCACCCTGGTGCACGCAGCATAAAACAGGCTTTGTGATATTGTTCATCAGTCTGTCTTGAAAGTTGCAGGCCTGGCAAATCTTCAAGGAAAGCCTGAGACAACACCAAAGCGATCCGTGTGGTGCTTATTCATCTTTTCTCTGCAATTCAATTCTCTTTTTCCTTGCTCTAAGGCTTGCGTGAATGCAGAGATGCACATGTGGAATGGAAAGTGTGTTTTATAGCTGGATTAAACTGGTAGGAAAGCTTTATATAGCTTGTTATAACTTTGAATAGAAATTGCTGAGCCCCAGCTGTGTGGAGCTGAGCTTTGGCTTTCCTTTTCTTCCAACTGGCCCGGTGGCACGGCAGATCTCATATCAGATCTTCCTCTTCCTCCTGATCCCAGGGATCAGATATTTCTCCCTTCCTTTCTGGTAAGTCTAATCTTTTGGGGTTTATGGGAGATTTTGTTTTAAACAAAAGTCTGATTTATCTTTCTGTCATTACCCCTCCATCCCATAGCTTTTTGGCATCAGATTTTGTGAAAGTGATACTGATATTTAACAGGCCCGTGATTTCCCCTTTTAAACACTTGTTGATAAAGATAACGTGAAATAAAAAAATGTATTTACTTTAGAAATTAGTGAGCTAGCATTGCTTTTTTCCTCAAATAAATCAATACCATTTCAAAGCCATCGGCAGCTGGTATCATAATCAGCCCTGCGGTGATAAACATATAAAGGCGTATGAAGAGGAAAATAAACCCTGTTAACAGAAGCTACTAACCAGGTTTTATAAGCAATCTCAAAGAAAAGAAAGTATTTAAAATATGAAGCTCTGAATTGTCACTGTTCCCTCTCTGGCCAGAGAAGACAGCTGAACAACCCTTTTGAGCTCTCCGAGTGGAGTAACTTCCCTTTCAGTGGAAATGCTCTGGACACAGCAGACAATCAGCTTTTGCTCCCTGGGATCATCAGGGATGATCACTAGAAAGCAGCACAAGATGATTACTCCCTCTACGCTGGGAAAAGTCTGCTCTAGTGTCTTTCACAGCATGCCAGTTCAGAGCTGTTATCATCAGGCAGACTCCAATTTTGTGCCTTAAAATGCATTCCATTTTCCCCACAGCTTTTACAAAAATAGGCTGAATTTCAGGAAGCACGTTGGCAGGGGCCTAATTTTATGCCCCTGGTTTTAAGTCCATTTGGCTCTAACAATGCTTGTTGTGCAGCTAAATTTAGCAGAAATGCCTTGATGAATCAGGGCTGAAGGTAGTTGGCAAGCCTGTCTTCCCTGGGGAATAAAGACAGCCTCATCCTGTCCCAGGTACTGGGCCAGTTCCTCTGGAGCATGCACAACCCATCGGCTTTGGGATGAAGGTCTGTGCTGGTCCTGTGGACGTGGCAGTCAAGGGGTTAACCTAACTTTGAATTTTTAGAGGAAACACACACTTCAAAGGCATTTTGCTAATATGGGGTTTAGGAGGATGTCCCGTCTACTACAAAACAAGTCTGTTGCGCTTTGATGCTTTTCAACTGCCAGAAATACTATTATCTAGATTACATTTTATCATGTTTTCTGGGTATTTCATACTGATAAGGTTTTATGCAGGATCATTACATATGAGAATAGATTTAATCCTGTTTTTAGTAAGCTTTAAGGACACTGAGGGATTATTTATGTAATAAGATGCAAAGTTGCTATGGAAAATGCTATAGCAACCTAACATCTTCACAAAACCAAGCAGCCACTTGTGACAGCAATCTAAATTTACATTTATTTTAGTGTCATTTTATTGACATTCTTAGTATCTCATTTTGACAGCATGTTAAAATATGTTTTGTGTTCATGCTAGAACAAAATTATCAGCATGTTGTTGGAATGAAGATGATGTTTATAATTTTTGGAGATAATTTTAGCATATTTCATTTTATGTATATAGCATTAAAATAGTAGAGAAAAGAAGTTTGGGTGCATCACCTCTATTTGTAATAGAGCAAACAATACACATTGAAGGTAATATTTTACAAGTCAGTGCAGGCTAAACTGTTTTTATTTGCTTTATATCTGAATGAAAATATTTTTAAGAAAGAAATGATTTTGTTATTAGAATTTATTTCAAATCCTGTATCTTTTATTATAACTTTCCCAGTTCAGGATACAGGCTATAATTTTTCATTAGGTTTCACAAAGCAGGACATCATTTCTGAATGCGTAGACTTGCAGATTGATAGGGAATTGCCCTATTTAAATGGGACTTTTCTAAAATGTGTACTGTTATAGTACACATTGCCCTTAGGAGGTTAAATAAAAAGGGAAAGAAAAAACAAACAAACAAAAGCGACAAAACAATCTGAACTCTGTCCTGTGCTCATTGCAGTTAATAATGAAACTTGCATTGACTTCAATGGCAGCAGAAGCAAGCTCTGTATATTGATTTTCTCCATCCCCCTCCATTAAGAATCCTGAAGTGCGGCTGTAACATTGTTGAAGTGGGATGTTGGCAGCAAAATCAATAAAAGACAATATTAGAACATATGCTGTTTTCAGCTTCCTCACAATCTGATATAGCTGGTATTAGCATTCTTCTCCAAATTACACTTCATGATTTCTATAAAGTGACCTTCCGTATAGTGCCCTCTCCAATATAAAGCTCTTTTGTGCTCTTACTCTCATATTTAGCCTTCAAGAGAACGAGCCCTATTTATAACAGTGAAAACGGTTGATTCTGAACAGAGCATAAAGAATAGATTCCTTCAAGAGTGGCTTCAGTCTAAGCCCTATTTCTGACCTCCCATGAAAGATCATTTCTCTTATTGTTTAAACTAAGCTCATGGTTTTACATTTTCTTAATTATGCTGCTCTTCGTGCCCTGCTGTTTTTAGAAAACTTTTTCACCCCAGCACATTAGAGAAGATTGCAGATATTGCTTGAGGTGGAGATTTAGGTACCTTCTCATCCACCCTTAAATCCAGGAAACAGCAGCCATTGCTAAGGTATCAGAGAAGGTAATGATCAGAAAGTAGAGTATTTTCCAATATCAGTACATGCTTCTAAACTCATAATTACGGGTTTGGGGAGCATCCTAATGTCATGAGAAATGCAAGGCTGGTTGAAGTTTCCCAAGAATCAAAAGCTTCCTTTTGAAAGCATGCAGCTTCTCGTTCCTTGTGTGTCCAGCTGACTGGCAGCCTATGGTGTGGTTGTATGCCAGGAGTTAAAAACCCACCCAGCAGACCTCCTGCTAGGAGCTGGGTGGCAACAGAAATTCCCAAAAGTACTACTAGTTGATGATGCTGGTTTACTTTGGTGAATGAATCTTAGATTCAGAGGTGTTACGTAGTGTCCTGCTCTTTGGTTTTGGTTTAAAGACCACCTCAAGAAAATAAGCTTTTTTCTTACTGATGACACATATCCATAGTATAACATTTTTGTGACTGACATATTGAAGGATTTGGTTCGTAAAGTTTAAAGCCAAGTGGATTCAATGCTGCTTGGAGGTGAGTGATCTTCTTTTAGGCTTATTTGGGGTTAGATTCACAGCAGAGGGAAGAGAAAACAAGGAGAAGAGACCTCAGTTGTGAAATGACCGACTGAAGAACTAGATACCATACCAAAACCGTACTGTTTTATTCCACGTCTCCACTAATTCCAGCATATGACTCCTTGAATGCCAGCATATGGAACTCTAAAGGAGGAAAAATTGTTTTTTCTTTATTAAAATCAAAGTGATTTGTTTAATTACTTTTTAAAATTAGAAATTATAATAGATTTGGGTTTTATTTTTTTTTTACCTTTCAATGGGCAAATAGTTTGCAATGCTTTTGTTTATTTATTCAGCCCTCCTCGTATTTGATGTATAGCAAGTTGCATCAAGGGCAGGAGCTGTGCCAAGCATGTCTTTATAGCACTTGTATCCACTTGTATTGCTGAGCTGCTTCTACAACTGCCAAGTGCCCGCCTTGCATGTCAACCAGCAGTCCCTCTGAAGAGATCTGGGTGGTTGCTAGTCCACAACAACAATTTCTTCATCGCTTCTTTGTCATGTGTCAGATGCAGACTGTCTTCCCCCTTAAATTTGTCTGAGCTCTGGAGACAAGTGAGGACTTTTAACAGTCGAGGAAGAACATGATAAAAGCAATAGCTCTCTCTATGTTGTTCTATTATCAGATAGTCATCTGTCTCATCATGTTTTGTTGGTAGGTTTTGAGATGCCTGTGCTGTTAGACCTTGATCCCACAAGCTGCTGCCTGCAGCTGAGAGTGTTTGCACTCACCTTCTGCTCAACACCCACAGATAGAAAGTCCTAAGCAGTGGCTTACTCAGAAAGTCTGGTACAAGGAGTATTTCGCAGTTATGTCTGCAAAGTTACACACTTTTTGCAAATTTCAATAAATTGTCTGTTTCTGAAAGACTGGAAGTACCACTAAGCCCTGTAGAATCCTGTCATCTGCAAGTTTGCAACACATTTTATTTTTCAGTAGCTGAGAAAATACCTACTAAACATGTTAAATTGCGGAGAAGCACAGTGGCTTCTATTTGCAGATACTAAGTATGCTGAAGGCAGGATGGAGGGGAGAAAAGGAGGTTTTGGCTTGTAGATACAGCTCTTCTGCGCACCCTTCCACTCACATAAGGGATAAATGGCTCAAGAAATGCTGTCTCTGATTGTGAGAGTCAAGAAATTACAAGCTTCATATGATCATTTGCTTATGCCTTCTAAAAGGAGTAAAAACATATTCCCATATTTAAGATCCACTTTTATCTAAGGCCAAAGTAACTGAGCAAATATTTCAGTAGTATGCACAATTTTGAAAGAAAAATTAGCTCAGCCCTCCAATCCAGTACAAGGTCAGAGAGATAGCTGGATAAATGCTCTCCTGCAATTTAAGGTGCAATAGAATTTTCTACAAAGGTGTTTTATCCTCACATTTGTAGAAAGCACTTTACGTTTACGAACAAAATTTGCCTATTATAAATCAGAACAATTCAAAACACCACCGTCAATTCAAACACTCATATCAGCCTTTTCTTCCCTAATGAATGTGACAAATTGAGGCATTCACGTGCATGCTGTCAAGTTTGTTTCCAAGTAGCAATGACATTTCCTTCATTTTTATAAGTCCTACAGATATTTTTTTTCAAGTTGTCACAGTAGTGTAGGGCCTGAATGCAATTTCTAGTTCGAATGCCAACAGTAGCCATACAGCTGGGCATCTTGTAAATGCCAGTGTTTATTGTTTAAGTCTGAATAAAAATATAGTAATTACTTCGACTCCTAAGAAGTAACCATCAGTAACCCACCTATACAGAGGTTTACCTGTATAAAATAATGTTTGAATATCCTAAGTAATTTATATATCACATGTACACACATACATACAGTCCATTTATGCAATATACATAAAATTAACATAACATATATGAAACACAGATAATTTGTCAGCATCTCTTGTGCTGTGCAGGGTTCAAATGTAAGTACCCTCAGTTGCAAAGCACCCGTAATACAAGCAGTGTTTTTCCATTACTGATGTGGGAGAGGGTCATCAGTGCCACTTGGCATCTCCCCAGTAACCAGCGCTTCTCTTACTTGAGTAAACATACTCCTTCCCCCTTGAGACTAAAATCCTCTCTGTTCATTTTTATTGTTACGGGAATACAGTCATTTTTTTTTAATATCATAAATTAGAGGAAAAAGTCACTTCTTTGTTGGCTTCTTTAAACCACAGCCTCTGTAAAAGTGTTGCAACAGTTCTGTTTCTCAATTAGGGAAAAAAAAGCAGAACCTCTAAAAGAGATTCAGTACTTGATTAATTATATTTAACTAAGGCAGCAGTTATTTGTAAACATAAAGCATAAGTATCTGAAAAATTCATCTCATCACAAACCAAATACTCTAATAAGTAAGTAGTGAGAAGGAATGATTTTTACTGAATTTTGAGAATATCTGAGAACTGTTACTATTTTTATCAAAGTTATACCTCTACATTTTTTTATGATGGCTTGTTTTCCTATGCCCCTAGTTCAAGAGGAGAATCAAGCAGGAAAAGCAGTGCAACAACCAACCCAACTAACAGTCCACTCATCACAGGTGTCTGTGCAGAGCCAACTCTTCCCTTTCCTGTCTCCCCTTATGCATAACCTAAGTCAGTTGGGGTTGGGACATATCATGGGTGGCCTTAGAAGAAATGCAACCCAAAACCGAGAGGAAACAAGGGCCCTTTGCTTTAAAGAGGTGACCTGGAGAAACTAATCTCGATGGAGCAGATTAACTACTAACTGTCAAAATATCATTTACAAGTTATGTAGATTCCTGTTCTCCAAAGAGATGCTGTCAAGCAAAATAGACCTAAAATGTGACAGGCTTTGATATTATTGTAACAAGGTGGTCTCTTCCAAATTCTAAATGCGCAGTTCAGTAATGTGATGTGACATCTTTGTAGGAAAAGTCCAAAACACTTAATGCTGCAATTTACCTGGGACAGAACTGGGTAAGAGAGGACTGGAGAAGGTACTGCAAAATAAGTATGAGTGAGGGAAGAGAGAAACATCTGGAAACATCAGCCAAGTGGGAATTACAAATTTAGAAAGAGATGGACTCATGCATTTAGAGCTGAATCAGGAAACAAACTGAACAGAATAAGTACAGAGAAAAAAGGGAAGAAGATATGAAGAGAAGGGTAGAAAGACTCACTTAAAGTGGGAGAATAGGCTTCTGTCTTTTGAACCCTTTAGAGAAAGTTGATTCACTGTTCAGGTGGGTTTTCTGCAGCCGTGAGGTTTAGATCAGTGATCCCAAACTGAGCTCCTGAGCCAACGATCACTTGTAAGACCATAGTCTGCATCTTATTCCTAGGGCTGGCTAGAACAGTGAGATTAAATTGCCTTGTTAGTGTTTTTAAGTAAAAGTCAGAGTTAGTGAGAGCATGGTGAAATACAGAGAACTGGTACTGATCCACTGTCTAGAAAGTTTGGAAGCCACTAGTTCAGAAACTTAAAGCGGAGGTTTTCAGTTAATGGTCTCTCTAGCGCTTTAAATAAGATGTCAGATATCGTGAGACTCATCATAACACCACAGGAGTTGGCAGCACTACTCTCTGGGACATTTTTAGTCCACTGCAGAGCCAGTATTTGCATGCTACTTTTTGTTATTAGGCCCAGCTGGACTGTAATCTGCCCTCCCTTTCCCTACACCACCTTTGCTATTTGCAAAGAGATATGCTTCATTATACGAGAAATAATAAGCCTTCATAAATTCCTGGTGAGCCACATGTGTAGTAAAGCTAGGAAGGAACAGTGCTATTGCTGAAGTCTGCTAAGCAGGAAGAAGTTTTGTAAACTGAGAAAATCTCTCTTCAGAGACATGCTTTGGTTTCTCAAATGTTGCATCTGTCTGTACTGGATGGGATGGATAAAATTACAGTTAAATGATGGTGCAACTTTTCTCTTTCTTTCTTTCTTTCTTTTTTTCTTTTTTTCTTCTTTTTTCTTCTTTTTTTTTTTTTTTTTTTTTGGCAGCATCCTTCCATTTACTAATTGTTCACCAGCAAGTTTTATGTGAATAGGAAGCCTGAAAATAATTCTCATGAGTATTCAATTTGAACATCTGGTATCATCATGAATGTATCTGGTATAATGAGCTTCCCTGCACTGAACATAAGCTGCATGGTGAGGGAAGGACTTTGAAGCAACTGCACCTGAATAAGGCAGATTTTGTAAAAGAGTAAATCTCCCAGTGCGCGGGCCCTAAGTCCCACTAACATTAATGACAATATCCCCTCCACATATGGGATAATTAGTGCCCTTAGAGTTTAAATTTGCAGGTACTGAGACATTCAAATGAAGTGTGCCTAACATTAGAAAAATAAATGTTGAAATTGCTTCATTGTTTGGTTACATTATGTCTGAAGAGGGAAAGAAAAAACTGTTCATGGCTAGGTTAGCTTGTAATTGCCCCAAATTATTTATTTTTATACCATTCTCATTCTGTTTTCAGAGTTTATTTAGGCTGGTTAGTGAGCTGCTTTCAAACTTTAACGAAAGGATTTTTTTTTCTGAAAAAAGCCAAGTGACACAGTGTCTTTTTTGTGGAAGTGTGGGAGAACAATGGAAGAGGCATTTAGTGAAGAATGCAGTATGGGAATGATAGTGCTTTTATCTGCTAATATCAGATGTATTCCTATGCTCTCGTCAAAGACATCCAAGCACTTTCTATGCTGGTGATCAGGTATTTAGTAACTGTCCATAAGGAAAAGAAAGTGTCCTTTAGAAACTCAAGGCCACTTTATAACAACAAGGGTCTCAGGAGCCTGACACTGTTGTAAAGCAGGCTGAGAAAATGCCTCAAGTGATGAAGGTCTTATTCTTAGTTCTATTCTTCCAGAAAGCTTCTTGGAGATATCACCAAAGAGTTGCTTTCCCAAATGCCATTGAACTAGGCACAGACCATGTGTAACTAAAACTGGTTCTCAGAGCTCAGATTCTCTGGTAGCGTTTATGAAAGGCGTGTGTGAGACAAGTGGATCTATATGTGGGCCATTATAGTTAGTAACAGTCTCACCGTCACTCTGCTAGGAGCTGACAGCTAGTGGAGAATACAGAGAGAGGGTCAACTTTATCATTTTGAGGTGGAAACATAGGTTCACACTTCTGTAGTTGCTCTACTTGCTAGTGTGTCTCCCCGCCTCAGAGGCCATCCAGCTTTTTTGTCTGCAGTGAGGGCTGTTCCTTTCTTCCTACCACCTTGCAGACCTCATGCAAACCTGACCTTCCCACCCCCCTCAAGGCGTGGATCACTCACTGACGTCATCTCACACACATCCTGCCACTGAGTAACCATGATGGGATCCTCAGACTGTAGCACAAAGTTTAATTTCCCACAAGCTGGGGGCATTTTTTAGAGCCTTACAGGGTAAAAATGAATGAGGTTCCAGTGGTCTCTTCTAGTCTACGAAATGGAAAGATTTTTCCTTCAAGACAGCCCCAGTCTCAGCGTCACCCTTTCCTGACACATGCCAGCATGCACACACCAGTGTATCCTCTCACAGTGTCACGTTCAACATGGAACTGGGCCCATAACTCTCTTTTGAACTCTTCCTCCTTATGTCCAGTAACTGTTAAAAATGCCACTGCCTTTCTTGTGCCACCACCAGAAGTCCTACCAAACTTCCTTTTCTCTTCACATATTGAACTCAGGTCCAAAATTTTCTTTTGTTCCACCTAGTTCTTCCTGGAATCTGAGCTCTGCCTTTATTCTATCAAAATTTGTACCCAAACCTTTGGACCTCGTGTTTGACTTACAGGAGTTCCTTTTCTTTGGCCCTCACTTGAGCCCTTTCTCAAGATATCTCAAAAACATATCTCCTAAGACTATCCAT
>JAOXNO010000001.1:178303145-178322937 GCA_028565335.1 Limnodromus scolopaceus | reverse complement strand
AGGAGTTCCTTTTCTTTGGCCCTCACTTGAGCCCTTTCTCAAGATATCTCAAAAACATATCTCCTAAGACTATCCATCCTATACTTCTAAGACCATCTTCCTTACAAATGACAAATGCCATTATTGTATAACTTACCCTGTTTTCTGCAGCATCAAGACATAGCGCATGCCTTTCCAGAACCTCCAGAAACATTTTTTCCTTGCTGATTTTCCTCTGGTTGTACTCCTTCACAGTTCACCTATTTGAAAACCAAGCAAGCTAGCTAGAGGCCAGGGATAACTTTTACTGTTTTCATTTATAGTTGTGAACTTTGTGTCCTTATTTCTTTCCTCTCACATTTGTTCTGTCCCTTAAGCTGAAAACTCTTTGAAGAAGTAGCTGTGTCTTGCAAGATGGCTATTTTTGACATTGTAAATGCTCTGCAATGGGAGTGATGCAAAAAATTACCATAATAACAGCCATCATTTTGACAGTTTTTGATGCTTTTCTTGTTGCTGTTATCAAAAGGAGCATTATATCATTTAAAACCTTATTTTCAAGTCAGGAAATTACAATAATGGCATTAGTAGAACTGAGATGGCAGGAAGATTTGGGAATATGCTCTTCATCTGCTTTCATCCATGTCACTGTCACTGTATTGATACATTGGCTAAAGTTACAAAACCCTGAGAAATTTGGCTGAAGAGGTTAGAGCAAAAGTCTGAAGATGGACAAATAAGCACAGAAGTTTTCAGTTTTATGATCCATTTCTACACAAGTATAGAAGAATCTACAGGAAAAAAATTATAGAAAATGTTCTGCTAGGAGGACTAAGGGAAGTCTGTGCCGTTGAATTTACAAGAAGGTTTTCTGTTATTGTTATTAGTGTTTGCTCATTTGTTTTTCAGATACTACTTCCAGATTGCCTCAGACTCTTGAGATAACCTGCTGCCTATGCATCGGAGTGGCCCAGTATGTGAATTAGTAGTCTGCCATTAATGTTAACTGTAATGTAATTAGGGCATCATCTAATAAGAAATGCACAGCGCAGGTGGTAGAACATTAGTAGCAGCGTTAGTAGAACTGGCAGAAAAATTTGAATTCTCCTTAATTTCCTCAATAAATAGATACATTCAGAGATGTGGGCTGTTCACTTTATTTCCTGGTCACTATGACATGATGTGAGTCATAAAATAAAATTATTCTTTATCACCTGTGAGGACTTACTGTATGTTAACTCTGGTGGGCATTAAGCATTATGCTAAACGTAGTCACAGAGTACCAGCTAAATAAAAGGTACAGATCACTACCACTCATAAAGATAGCACACTCCTAACTATCTGAGATAGATGTCCTAGAAAAATAAAGTTAATTGTTTGTCTCTTCTGAGGCATCAGTCAATGCGTGTATCCTTAAACTTCAGTGGATTTCTGATCAGTCAGTCACTTCTTGTTTAAAAAAAGTGTCTTTTTGCTTTGGGTCTAGCCTGGGTCCGCTACATGCAGTCCTTCCTGCCTCTGAAGCTGTTACCAAATTGTATATAGCACTTATGCCTCAACACAAGGAAATCACGCTGACCTCTTAGATGTTCTCAAAATATCAATGTGAAGTTTTCCCCCACTTACATATGTCTGATCTTCCTCCAGCTGCTTCTCTGAGACTGGCAGGTATCATTTTGCATCCCTCAGTGAAAGTGCTGTAAAGCGTAGATCGAGCTGGTTTCCAGCTGTGTTTGTTTAGGTAGGAATATTTTCTTCTGCCTGCAGCACGGGCAGCTATTTGGGATTCCTGTCAGAGTGTTCTTTTGATATAGCTTCCTGTATATAGTTCTTCTGGAAATGCTTTCAGCATTCATTGTCTTTTTATCCTAAGATGCTTTTTAGTATGTTTCAGAGAAGGATTTTGTAGATGAGTATCTGAACTACCAAACTTAAATGACTTGAGAAGCAGCATTGAGATGAGCTGACTAAACTTCTTTTTTCAACAAAAAGATGCATTCATGAGCTTTCTCAATGAAGTCATAGCAAAAATTTATGTAAAAAATTGAAAAATATTTGCTTCTTAAAATGCAGATTCCCTTTTACCCTCAAATTCTTCTCTAATTTTAATTTAGTAATCAATGAAGTGTCTTTTTAGATAATATGTAATAAATTACATATTATCATATATAATTTTAAAATAAGTTATAGTTAGTTTTATATATAATAGATATTTTGTTTGGAGTCAAGATGTTGATCTGAATCCAGAGCTATTTTATTTTTAGTGCACTAAAATATAAAGATCTTAAAATTATAGTTATGTTAGGTCAAAACAAAGAATGTTTCCGATTTTGTTTAAAGAAGTTACCCAGTGTTGAATGAGCTGGAATACCTGGGGTCTGGAGCACCAGAGTCTTTCTTTGACTTATTCTCCTTTTCTGCTAACCACTTTGTCCACACACATAAGGAACCAAAAATGTGTAGCTTTAAATTAAATAGCACAGGAACTACATGTATTTAATGTCATATCGTTTGTGGACTCTTATCTGTAATTAATTCATTTAAAAGCTTGTGATAATTTAGTATCCTGTTATACTGCTGCTTTATGTGTTGTATCCCCCTTATTTAAGGACATATTTCTACCTTGGACTCTGTCTTTAATTGCTTGCTATGAATGGCTAGGAAGATCACCAGAGTGTATAATAATGTCGATAAGAAATTGTACACCTCTGGGAATCCATCCTAATATCACAAACTTATCTCTGCTGTATTCTTATTCTCTCACTTTAGGTTGTTTGGGATATATTCCCATTTTGTCTTAAAATAGATTGTAACCTCTTTCAAACACAGCCTTTGTCTTCCAGTGTCTGCAATCCAGAATAACAGGGCACCTGTCCTTGGATGGGACTTCTTGGTAGAACTGCAGCGTAATTATTGTCATATAGCTTTTAATACGGTATACTAAATATAATTTTAAAATAATGAAATTAAATGACAGCATTTAGAGGTACAACTCTGATTTTTTCAGCAGTAAAAACCCCTGTATTGTATTTCTACAGGAACAGTGGGCAGTTAGATTCACTGCTCATATGTACTGTGACTTGTTCCATTTGGGTGAGTTATTTTTTGAACCCTAATAGGTTCATCACTTACAGCTTACTTACTTTTGCAGTATGTTGTAGCCCTTTCCGTTTCACCTAATTTGCTACCCCAGTAGTAGACTTCTTGTGCTGTCCCTAGCTCCACTCAACAGCCTGAACTCACCTAGAAGAACAAAAAGGAGGAGTTCTCCAATCGGGCTGTGATGTGACCCAGAAAATAATACCCAACAGAAGCCAATTCCAGGTAGGGCTTGGCTGAATCTGGGTCCTAACCCACATTTCACTGGGGACAGTGATTAACAAGTACATAGGCCTTATGCCCTCCACTTATACAGCAGCTCTCAGAAGTTTTTTAAGAGCTGGATTAGGTGATGGGCAGCAGATGAATTACTGCACCCAAGCCCCTCAAAAAACTTGAGTACGCCCATGATGGTCTCCTTTCACGCTCTCAGAGAGAAGAAGGGTAGGCAGTTTCTGGATAGAATTAAGTATTACATTAAAAAGAAAAAAAAAAAAAGTTTAAATTTTAGGAGAGTTTGACTGGTAGGAGTAAGAGAACATAAATGAGAAAGAGACGTTTCATCAGGGCCTGGAGTGACAGGACAAGGGGTGACGGTTTTAAACTGAAAGAGGGTAAGTCTAGATTGGACATAAGGAGGAAATTTCTTTATGATGAGGGTGGTGAGGCACTGGAACAGGTTGCCCAGAAAAGTTCTGGATGCCCCATTCCTGGAAGTGTTCAAGGTCAGGTTGAATGGGGCTTTGAGCAACCTGGTCTGGTAAAAGATGTCCCTACCCATGAGAAGGGCATTGGACTAGATGATCTTTAACAGTCCCTTCCAATCCAAACTTTAATTTTGACTTGAATTTTGTTAGACTGAGGATTTTATTTTCTTTCTTTTTTCTTTCTTTCTTTTTTTTCTTTTATTATAGCTGGTTGGCTTTTACAAAAAAAAAAAATAAAATAAAAAAGAAGGAATTTCATCCTCTTATTTGCCCATTGGACTCATCATTGCAATTTCTTGAGGGTAAATTTTGTCATGGAAGGATGATTACATGCTTTTCAGAACAATTTAATTTGATGTAACAATACTGTAACTGTTGCTAAATCTTCCAGAGAGATTTTGTAGAATATCCAAATTAGGCGCAATAACCAATCCGTGCCTGTATTTGAATAGTAGCTAACTGTGCCTTATTTTGGATAATGCATTTGTACTATTTTAAAAATAGTAAAAATTATCTGAGTAAAAGGTAAATTTGTCCTACCACAGATAAAACATTTTTATTGGTAATGAAATATTGTGACATTCTAAGTGCTGATATAATTTCACAAACGTGTTGAATCGTGTTATCATGAGAAACAGGGGAGTCTTTATCTGTGGAAGGTCTAGTCAAGAGAGGCCTGACATTAAATGGAGTTAATATACAATTTCCTATAATTTGGAGTTTAACCATATTGCTATTGTAGGTGGGCAAGAAAGAATTCTGTGACACCAAGCCTGAAATCATTTAATCAGGAATGTAAATCAGTTATGTGCTTCAGTTACCAAATGTTGATAGAATTGGCTATGGTGGATTGTTGTTTTTTAATTACAGCTGCTCTGTAATGTTGTTGTGTTACCGGGTTCCAAGAAGGAAAATAGTATAGTATGGCAGTTTGCTATGCCAAATGACCACTGCTGCTGCCAAGTATAAATACTACCAGGAGCGGGTTCCTCTATAGGATGATAACCACCTCCCTAAAGTAATGAATGCCACACTTCCCTATATGTATTTATGTTTGGATAATTTATTTAAATAATGTTCCTAGTACATGCTTTATAGCCTTATGCCTTTTGCTACACAAATTTTAGCTTATATTGCAGACTGTGCAAGTCATTTGGCAAATGTAATTTCCATCTCTGCATACTAATCGATTTCTTCACAAACACCTGCTATCAGTTATGATAATAAAAATGCCATTCTAAATTGAAAAGGGGCCAAATGGAGCTTCCTAAGGAAATGACTTAAGTGTCTTTCAATGCCTTTAATGGAGTAATGTTCTTGTAGTGCCAACACTTTTTTGAGCATTTGCATTTTATATAATTTTACTCTATTACATCATTTTCTGTCTAAATGGTTCCTCATAACCATTGCTACGAAGTAATTCATAGTGAGATTGGAAAGGAATTTCTGTGTTTCCTCTCTCATGGGATTAAATCCAGCAACTTTACGTAGTCAAAATTCCTTAGCACAGATCTGATTGGAACATCTGGCCACTAGACTAGTATAAATACTAACCGGCTGTATCAGTTCCTATAACATCACTGGGAAAACATTGTGAAGTTGGTGGATGCTTTGCCCTTGGACTGCATGCCAGTTTCTTGCTAAAATATAAGCTTAAATTTAGCAGCCAGATTGCAAGTAGCGTTTGAATTATCCAGGGTCGCTTTATGGCTCCTTCCATCCCAGGAAATAACTTCCCAGCAACAGTCGTTGCCAGAACCTAATCATTTTCAGCTCTGCTGGGTCTTGTCTCAGCTCTGAAATGTCTCACTGGCTTTCAGCTCTATTGTCATCTCCCCTGACAATGCCCTCTGCATTATTCGTAAGGAAACAATCCATTTTACTGATTTCTTCACATTTTCATTTTCTCTTAGCTCTAGCCGCCCAAGCATACGCACTAAAGGAAGAGAACGATAGTCTACGATGGCAGCTGGATGCTTATAGGAATGAAGTGGAGCTCCTGAAACAGGAGAAAGGACAGCTCTTTCGAACAGAAGAAAGCCTTACAAAGGACCAACAGCTGCAGTTCCTACAGCAGACAATGCAAGGCATGCAGCAGGTATTGCTAAAGAAGAAGAGAACAGGTCTTCTTTCTCTTCTTTAGGACAGTGGTACCACGGGGCTGTGCTGTACTCCAGACTATTAATCATGAAGGTCCTGATTTCTTTTCAGAGTCAAAATCCTACAGCTTTTAGATGGGGGAAAAGGGAGAAGGAATTGGGGACATATTTAGGGATAGTCCTTTTAGGAATTCATAAACTGTAAACCCATTGATCGTTCGAGAAAACCCCTTATGCATGATTATTTAGCAACAAATTACTTTGGTACATCCCCTGTTGCTCTCCTCAGTTAATCCAATTGACCCTAACTCCACACAAAAGTTAAAAAAACTTTGTCCCATTTAGCATAGCCGATGCTCTGTGGTGCCTTTTTTTGCATTCATCTGGATCTCCATTTCCACTTCTCAGCTTCGTCTTTTTTTTCTGCTGACTCTTGTTTGAGGGTGACGGAGACCTCTCCAGCTTGCCCAGACTACCCTCTTGCTCACTTGCAAGTGGATAGCAACATCGATGCTATCTCCTGAGCTCTTATGATTTAGGCTGACCCATGGATGTGACCTTTTCATTCAGGCAATTTTTGAAGTGGTTTAGTGCAGCAACAAAGCTTTATCTCTGACACCAGTCAGGCAGAAACTGCATTGTGTCCCTGCGGGGGCCTTCCTGACGTTGTGCTGGGCAAGCCTTGGCAAGCAGATCCGACTGCTCCCACTGCTTTGTCTGGCATGTCCACTAACACATAAGCACCCCTCATTCAACATGAGTGTGTATAACCTCTTTCCCACCCAGGCACTTGGGTTCAGCTGCTATGTGACAGAGCACAAGGGCAGTGGCTCACCACAACACTGGATTGGGCTCCCGTCTAGAATGGAGCTTCTCAATATGTCACTGCAGAGGTGAATTTTGCCTCCTTCACCTGTGCCCTGAAGCAATGCTTACACTCACTCCTCTGTCACTCTTGGTTATTAGATTCCACAAGGGGACAAGTTCTACCCACTTCCAGATTGTACTAAGCCACTTTTTTGTGACAAAAACCAGGAGACTTTCATTTACATATGAGCTGCCTGGTTGGGACAGGAATTGCATTGCTGTCATGGTATCCATTGAGTCCAGTAAATCTGCAAATCTCACCTAACACCAAATAACAGTGCCCAAGACGAGTTTACATGTGTGTTTATATGAACATAAACCCCTGCAAAACCTGCAGAGTTTCACTAAATTAGAATGATTTATGGTATAGTGGCATAATTCTGAGCAAAATATTGGAAAAATAGAAAATAAGCCATTGACCATTCAGGAGTAAAATCTTTCCTGAACTTAGAAATAAAGTCATTAATCAGAAATACTTGAGGTATCAGTATACTTTAGATATACTTGAGGTCTATTCCTGATCTTACCCTTATATAAATGGATACTTAAATATCACTGGCTTCATTAAATTTAACTGCATATATAAACATTGTGCTAAATTTCAGCCTGGTGCTAATTCTCCATTAAAATCAGTGAAAAGTGGGCACAAAATACTACTAAATCAAAATGCTAGAGCCCTGATGCTCATTTTGCATTATTATAATTTCCTACCTGGGGTCTGGATGAAGGATAATCAAGTCTGTAGAATATAAATAGATTTCTATTGTTACTTCAAGCAAAAGTTAATAATACAAGTCAATAACAGAGCACGACTTACTTATCTCTCTGTTCAGCTAGCAATGGACACTGGAGTCCCTATTTCTCTAAGAGTTTCTACATTCGTGACAATTTTGCTGTGAGGTACTGATTTTTTCTAGTTTGCCTTCTTGGGGTCAGACCTACTAACTCCCAATGGGATATAATTAGAGATGGCCCAAGGAGCTGGAGAAGACATTGCAGATAATCCGGTCTGACAATATGCTGAGGAGGGCAGCAACACAGAAGCACGGGAGGTGGAGTGCAGAATATTTGGTGGGAAATTATCAGTCAATTAAGCAGCTGGATGATGGCTTTGGATTTCAATGATTAGCCATAGTCATAACATCCCATAACCTTTCTGCTTTTCATGCATGAATATTTAGAAATAAACCTTTGATGTAGGTAGACTCTGTTTTATCTCGGCTTGGTTTTGTAAATGTTGAGAGATGACAACCTTAGCTGAAATCCATCAGTACAGCAGGTGCTCAGCATCTATGGAAATCAGTCTCTCTATGAAATATTAAACATATAGCCAGGACTTGAGTAGTAATAATTTAACAAGAAGAACTGTATTCCCTTTTATGCTTTTGTATATATTAAAATTAATTTCAGACAAGGTAAACTGAATGCCATTGAATTCCTGAACCCTACATATATGTCAGCATTAAAAAATGTATTTCTCCTTTTTTTCTCTTCATTCTCCCTTGCTTTTTCATAAACATCTTCTTTTTCTAACTTTGAAAACTAGAGAAGTGATTTGAGCTGCAGCCTGAAAAGCAGGTTTGTCTGAGAAAAAGTGGATGCATTTTCAGAATCAAGAAATTTCTTTGTAAACCTACTTAGTGCCAAACAATAGCAAATAGCACGACATCACTGTGTTTTTAATGTAGTTCTACCATCTGGACATTTTTTAGAATTCTTTCCCACATTTGGAGGACTGATGAAATGAATGTTTGTTTTCTCTTCCATCACTCCTACTGATCCGAAGTAGCACCAGCAAAATCCCACAGATGTTTGCTTGTGACGTATACCTTATGGACAGTAGTAGCAACCTGCTTATTTATCGTCTCTAAAAAAGAAAATCCTTTGGACTAATGACACTGAACTTACGGGGTTTTTAGTCAACTTCCTCCATAAAACTGTGTCACAGTTTAATTTCATACCCACTGTGAGATCTCAAACAAATTGAAATAATGTCTTGTATCCATGGTAACAAATGAGATACACTTTACCTGATTTTGAGATGGAAATTGAATTAACTTGTCACTGCTGCATAGGTGGTATTGCCTTCAATTTATTTCTATATGAGAACACACATACCAAGCAGATCACTTTTCGAATGTTTTTCCAGCAGTGTTTGGTATTCTCTAACAAAGTCTGTGATCACAAAGAAGGATGTTTTAGTTGTAACTATTTTTACAATACTTCACAGAACAGTTGTAAGTATTTCTTGAATCTTGTCTCTCTGTCTGAAATGTTTTACCAGATACATGACTGTAGGTAATGCAGACAATATCACCTAGTAGTGTTGCTTAATGCTTGCTGTTATAAGACTCAGTTTTCAGTGGTTATATAATTTCTCCACATTTTAACCATTTGGGTTAGCATATTCCACATGGAGTAGCAAGCAGATTTCTTTTCAAAAATTCTCATCAAAATGTTTCAGACGTTCAAAAAAACAAAGTGGAAAAACTATGCTTTTCTTGTTTGTTGTCCACCAAAGAAAATTCTTAAGGAAATGCGCTTGCCACCTTCATGCTTTGAAACAAGGATTCAGAATTTGACAGCGAGTCGCTATTGAATTAATGATGTGGCTTCCATATTCTTTATAAAATCAGCCTGAAATTGCTAACATTGCAAGCCTTTGAAAAGTGTCAGTTTGCCACATAGGATGATGGCATAGGAGATGGCACTCATTAGCACATATCCAAGTAAATTTTTGATTATTACTATCCATCCGGGGTTGTACATGAACAACGTCCATAGCACAGCCATCAGTGCAATGTGTTACTTCTCAAGTTAGTCCTGTCTACAGAGCACACCTCCTTTAGCATGGTTCTCTGTAATTGAACAAGTTGGTTCCACCTTTTCGTCAGGTTTAACTGCCCAAGGTATGGGGCCATGACTGCATAGCTGTACTGATTCCTGAACTGGTTCATTTGCCAATAGGCTGGTAATTCTGCACTGTGCTTCATTGCATCATGTAAATGTATGATAATGTTCTTTCCTCTCACATCTCCCTGAGCATGATGGGCTGAACTTAAGTTCCTCCAGGCAAGGGTGTCATCCAGAAATTCCCATTTAAACCATGCTTCCACCCATGCTTTCTCCGGGATATGTACACAAGTGCCTACAGTTCTGCTATTGCAAATACTAGGGAGTATCTGGGACACTGAAGAGGCACCTCGTTGCCCTGGTCCCCTAAAGGGACTGATTTATTACCCGAGCTTGGGTTCATACTCCTAACAGACAGCGACAGCACAGGCTCCCCTTTGCTGGCAGTGGTGCATTAGAGGCTAACTGGGGGGCTGCTGTGTGAGCAGGGGATGTGCGGGGGTGCCTCTCCTAAAATTGGTGCTCGTGGTGGAAAGCAAGAACAACGGTAACAGGCGTGGGTGGTAGGCATAGGGCTGACATCAAGGCTGA
This sequence comes from Limnodromus scolopaceus, assembly GCA_028565335.1. Lineage (NCBI taxonomy): Eukaryota > Metazoa > Chordata > Aves > Charadriiformes > Scolopacidae > Limnodromus > Limnodromus scolopaceus. The sequence goes on along the minus strand of JAOXNO010000001.1, from coordinate 178,312,742 downwards.
TGCACTGCTGCGGGTGACACCGACTCTGTGAGCTCGGGGTGTCTCAGCAGGAGACTGAACAGATCCTGGCCCTGTTGATGGCCCGCTTTGGGCATCACTCTGATGCAACGTGATCAAAGTCTTCTTTTGTCTTGTCTCCTTTTTTTTTCCCCAAACATCATCGATTTCACTTGAATAGCAATGCAGATTGTGAACCTGAGCACTCAGAAGCCAGGAACTGCCAGAACTACTGCCTGTGTGTTTTGCTCCACATACAGAATAACGGAATTGTCAGAGTTGGAAGGGACCTCCAGAGATCATCTAGTCCAACCCCCCTGCCAAAGCAGGTCCACCTAAAGCAGGTTACACAGGAACTTGTCCAGGGGGGTTTTGAACGTCTCCAGAGAAGGAGACTCCACCACCCCCCTGGGCAGTCTATTCCAGTGCTCTGCCACCCTCAAAGTAAAGAAGTTCCTCCTCATGTATAGGTGGAACTTATTCTGTTCAAGTTTGTGCCCATTTCCTCTTGTCCTGTCACTGGGACCACTGAAAAAAGACTGGCCCCACCTCACAGACCCTTCCCTGTGCCGTGCCGGAGAGAGTGCAGAGTTAATCATCACCTACTCAATACCTTCCCCTCCTTCCCGTTCAACATGCAACTCGAGGTCTTACTGCAAAGGCCACATTGCTCCTGATGTTTCCTACCTACTGAGGACTAGCTTTTGCAGTTTACTAATAGTTTAGCATGTAAAATAAATAGCATGTGCATCTGAGACTCACACACCTATTTTTAAAGGGCTCTGATAAATGCCAGATGACTAGCAATCGTTTCAGGCTTTCGCTGCTCATTCAGGGAAGGACAGTTTGGTCACGGTTGTAGTCAGGTGGGTGAGGAGAGTTGCTGGAGTGCATCACAGCTCCCTCCTTACACTCACTTCTTCCTCGAAGGAGCATGGCCAGGGTATGTATTTGGTGACAAGGACTGTGGGCTGCCCACAGCTTCCACAGTGCCGTCACTGGGAGGTGTTTTAGGACCCTTTTGTCTAAGTGAGATAGCACAAGGGTTATCTCTTGGGTTTTTAAGCAAGATCATATACCTCTAATGTATAGTAACCATTTTGAGTAGAAAGGCCAGAGGTAACTATTGTTGGCCTCGCTGTGCTGCCTTTGAAATGAATTGGATTTCTACCATTCCCAGCCGCTGGAGCAGAGCTAGTCCATGTTCAGATGAGCTCACTGAGCTAGCGGAATTTTTTTTCTACAAGCAAAGAGGGCATTGTTCAGATCTTTTCTCTCCAATCCTGTTATCAAATGTAGGTTTTTTCTCATGCAAGTAAGGGAAGAACTGACTGTTCCCATGGTCTGCTCTCTTTCAGTGGGAGCAGGGAGGAAAAGCACGTTTCTGTCTGGGAGGTTTCAACAGCTAGTAGTACAGGGCATCGTGAGACCTTTTTTTCACATCACTCTTCCAACCAGTCTACCACCTATTAAATTCCAATAAGCCTCAGCTGGCATTTAGGTCTGCAGCTCTCAGATCCTTCACAGATGTTGTTAACTGTCATAGCCATTCCATTCTCTCACATACAAACTTTCTGAAATGTCAGAAGTCACAGGCACATATGCTGTTGGCTGAAAATTGCCGGATCTGGTGCCTTGTGGGCGCCATAACCGTTATAACAACCATTTACCTTTAAATATACAGGTTCTAGTAGCAGTTTAGTATTGAAATTAACATCATTGTTGAATAGATGGAGCATGTTATGCCTATATTTATTAATACAGCCTAAATGTAGTGGAGATTTGTAGTCTTTTTTTATCCACCTACCTTTTGCTCACTAAACCTATTCAGTGTATAACCTACCCAGTGTACTTATGCACAACTATAAACTGATTCTTCTCCAAATGCAGTTTTAAAGAGTAAATAAAGGAGATAAAAAACATTATCCCTTGTATTTGCATTTTACCTGCTGAATAAACAGACCAGAATAATTAAGTTGGAAATTTTTTCTATTACTACTCTTGCTGTATGAATTCCAGTTCTTGGTTTTTCTTCCGTTTTACTATAAAAGTGGCACTGGAGTAGTAATGGCAATATTGATCAACACCAATAATTTTATGGGGAATGGATACAAGATAAGTGCAAGGGAGTGGACTCAATGCCCGGATGTTCATGCCCAGGCCTGTCTCTTCTTCTCTCACCTTGTGGTTGATATTTGGAAACTGGTTAAGAAATATGCCTTCTCCCAGGAAAGAGAGAAAATTTCCTCTAAGTATTATCTTTGTTCCCATGTGCTTTTCAGGGCTCTGTATAGTACTGTCCACATTCAAACTTCCAGAGATTGCTTACTCTTTCTGATTATATTAAAAAAAAAAAAGACCAGCTGGCAGTTAAGTGCTAATTATTTACCAGATCTCAGACAAGCCAAATGGGTTCTCCTCTGTGTTTAACAAGCTTTCCTTATTGAAAGTAGTGTTTAATTTCCCACTTCTGCCACCACCACTTCAAGAATATTAGGGGAAGTGTAAATAAGGGCCTACAGATGCTTTAAGTACCATATTCTTCATAGCTGTTCTAGTGGTGGGATGATGGTAGGTAGCATCTTTTTGCCTGCTGCCACTGGTAAAGCTAAACTGAGATTGGCAGTAGGAATAAACACTTTGGAGAAAAATAACTGTGTGTGCATATTTATAATTTTTAATATGAAAGAAATCAACTAATATCTTCATTAACATGCTTGTGCAGTCTAGTGGTGGCGAAGGCTAGATCTCATAAGTTTTAACATCTATAGATCCTACATGAATTGACTTGCTGATTACACAGTTTTCAAACGCATTCGACACTTTCATTACTAGGAACTCTGCTTCCACTACTAGGAATTGTGTTTCAATGGGAATACCGCTGGCCAAATTTATTCTCTTCCCTCATGTTATTCTTCTTCTAATTAAAATGTGTCACTTGATTCTCCATTAAATTTAATAGAAGATTTCTTCTTGAATAGGAAAATCAAAAGGTTTAAAAATCTATTTTGGCTTGTTAAGAAAGAGCATGCTGTATCATGCTCATTTGCAGTTCCATGAAGAAGAGATGGGATCATACAGTTGATGTGCCATTGCCTGGTGAGGAAGTGTCCACAGTGGATAGGATCAGGTGAAAGGCTGGAGAAGGGGAGGTTGCTATGAATGGATGATCATGTCTTCTTTTGACTGTGTACTGTATCAGGTGCTGACTGGTTGCCTTGTAGGCCAGATATGAGGGCAGAGAGAACATGATGCTCATTTGGTATCAGACCTCTTCCTTTGATTAGGGTCAGAGCAAACCATAAGCCCACCTGCCTACTTACCTATTGTCAATAAAGTCAGGGGCTACATAACATGCCAGTCACCTCATTTAGCAAAGGTAGGATGGAGCTTTATTGATGAGGTGTAATGGGCTTCAGTCAGACTTCTCCCCTCCACAGAGCACCATCAAAATCAAAGACCTTGTGTAATCTACTCTGAAAGTCAGATCCCAGAGAGGGATCCTTGATGCTAGCATTAAGTATCTATTAGCAAATTGAGAGAATTTCACTTTTGAGAAGAAGGAAAGATTCTATAAGGTCCCTCAGGACTTGGGTCTTTCCTTTGTTTGCTGCACCAGTCCGTAGCTGACCTAAGAGAATTTGCCTTGCTTGACTAGAGTAAGAAATATGCTTTAAAATTATGTAACAAAGGAAAGTTGTAGAACTGGCTTTTCTTCTGTTGTCCAACCTCAAACAGTGCCTCTTGCAGTTGGTGTGGCTGAATTACTATGTCTCATAGAAACAAAATAAATTTTGATCAAATTATCTGATAGCTATTAGGCATTTTTTAGAATCATAGAATAATGTAAGTCTGTAGGGACATCTGGAGGTCATGTACACCATCTTCCTGTTCAAAGCAGGGTTAGCTCTGGAGTTCTGTTTTGCTCAGGGCCTTATCTAGCTATGTTCTCAGTACATCCAAGGATGGAGAATGCATAGCTTATCTGAGCCCTTGTTCAAATGATTGGCCACACTCTCTGTGGAATATTTTCCTTGTATGTAACATGTTTCTTGTTGAACATTTGCCCTCAGCCCTTACCCAAGAAGAGCCTGACTCCATCTTTGTAACTTCCCTTTAGTAATTTCAGTGCATCCATCTGTCTGTTTTCTCATTTGGCATATTACTTGGGGTCAGTCCTGCCTGCTCCTAGTCTAAGCAATATGGTCTAGTGATGTTTTTTGTCAGTGTCAGGTTGACGGTTGGATGAGATGATCTGAAAGGCCCCTTCCAACCTAGGCTATTCTATGCTTCTATGAGTGCTGTAAAGCTGTAAGACCTCTGCAGTCAATCTTATAGCAGGGGAAGGGGAGCATGGCAAACATCTCCCCAAGGAAGCAGCTAGACGGAGTTCTTCAGTAGTGCCACCATAGGCACTCACCCATCGGGTGTGTGCCCAACTCCTTGGCGCCCTCTGATTTGGTTACCCTATGGAGCTAACATGTTCAACATGGTCTTTGCTTCTGCCCAGAAAGCCAGGAAAACTCACTTTGCAGGTGGATGCCCAACAAAGCAGGAGCTGGGCTGTTGATCCACGTGCAGCTCTTCACCAGCCCACAGCAGGGGGGGTCAGGGCTTGGAGTCTTTCATCATTGCAAACCCCATGATCCATCATCCAAATAATGCCATCTGTGTAGTTCCTTTGACACAGGCAGTCCCTGAGAGGTGGGAGGGATGAGAAATATTGCATTGTGTTTCTTTTTACTCCCTTAAAAAAAAATCCACAATCATACTCTTTATTTTAATAATGCCTTGTCATACATTAGGATGGCATGTGTGTTGCCCTTACTGCTGCAACATGGCTAACTTCCTTGAGGGCTCATTTCTACAGCTTCTTTGACTTGTCTTTCACATTCTCCTGTTTCCTTGGTGATTTGTCTAGCCTCATCAGCGTCTTGTTACTAATGCATATTTGCTCAGCTGGGAAGTCACTTTCTCATTATTCAAGCCCGCCATGTGCTGGCCATTTGTGATATGAAATCTTGTCTGTCTGTAAGACAGAGAAAAACACTCTTCCAGAAGGCCTGAGGAAGTACTGGGAGAGGGATTTGTATTTTTATTTTGCAATTGATTGTATACCTGAGATTTCATTTTGATTCATTATTTCTTTTCCTTCTATATAAGAAGGTTTCTGAAAAGAAATATTTGTCATCCTTCCCCTCTGTATTTGTGAACAGCTTCTAAGAATTTTCAAACGCTTATTTTCCTAGACGATTTTTGTCCTTTTCCATTTGGCAAAACTCTAACTTCTTTTTCTTTCTATAAAATGAAGTTAGAAATTCTGACACGGAAAGGTTTTGCTTGGGAAAAAATGAAAAAGAATAAAATCTCAGAAATTGCTAGCATAAGTGAGTGTTTTTATTTTTCGATGAACTCTGCGGTCCTTTCAATGCCTGCAATTTTATACTTGTTAGACCTCTGATATTGGTGTAGTTTAGGGAAAAGGGGCTGCACTTTTGCACAAGAGAGAACTGCTTCCTGGGGTTGCTGTTTAGTGTGCAAGCCTTGGTTTCGTTGGGACTGAAAAAAGGTAGCCTTGATTGGGGTACAGCCTGCCTATTTGAGGCATGTAAGTTTTGCCTTTATTTTGGGTACCTAGTGAATCTGATGTCCCTGTTTTTTCTGTATAGGGATATGTTCTCTATAGGTAGTAAGTGGAGAGCAATACGCTGCCCCTAAACATTATATGGTTATGAGTTCAGTTTGCCTGAGTTCGCTAGGTGTCTAAGGTGGCCATTCAACTGAGTTGGCTCAGTTGGGCTGTGTAAGACCATCCCTCTTAGACTGATATACTCATTTCAGAACACTTTGCCACAGATCTTTTCTGGACACTCTGCAGCTACTCCAGAAATGGGAGAGAGCGGCCTTCCCATGGCTGAACAAACTGGGTTTGCTGAAACTGCCTGCACAACCTGTCATCAAAGTCAGCACTCCCACCTCAGAGGTGTTCTTTTGTCTGCTCTTCTTTATTTCCCTTTCTTTAAGGCCCTTGTAACATTTTTCATACCTCATTTCAAGCAGCTGTAGAGAAAACCATAACCAAAATAGCAGGGGCAGGACCATTCAGCAGTATAACTGCTAAACTTGTGGCAAATGCGGGTTTTCCTTTTTCATTATTCTGTCAGCCTTACAGTATCTTAAGTACAGCCTCAAGCCCTGTGGTCTCTTCTGATCTGCTTCCCTTTTCTTAGCATGCTAAGTTGATGGTTTCATGCTAGAAACCATGCTTTCCTTCTGAGACCTTTCTCTGTCCTGCTAGGCTTGGTGTGTGACCACACTTCTAGGCACGTCCATAATTTATCTTTAAATGTACACACGTAACACTGCCTTTTGGGGAGCAATGGAGAACTGTGGGCAGGGAGGAGGAGAGGAAAGAGAAGGAGTATTTCACGGCCGCACAGTGGTACACAACAGCAAGCTATTACTTTCCCTTTAGGGCTTCTCATATATTTTGAGGCACTGTGTGTTGTTCGGTTGTTAGCATTCTTGGCCACACTGGCACTGCATTGTACACAGTCTGAGTAATTCAGCTGGCTTCAATAATGCCATCTATATTTACTGTTTCAGAAGCTGCGAAGATTGGCTTAAGATGGTAATTTTCTGTCTGCACTTTTGAGATCTACGCAATATGGGCGGCGCTGAACTGTCTCTGACAGAGATTCAGCGTTGGGGGTGGGAATGTGCGAAAAAAAAACCAAAATAAAACACACACACCCTTTCCCCCCCTGTATAAAGAAATTAGCTACCCCCTTATGCACAGGGAGGATTTGGTCCTCATGAATGAAGGAAGCTTAACACTGGAGAGTGATATTTACCATTTCTACACAGAGGAGCTCCAGAGCTGGCACAGGAAACCAGCAGGTCTCAGGGTTTTTTTTGTCTAAAATGCATTGATTGATCTCTGGAGAAACAACCTGTAGGTTAATTATTTCTCCTTTCCTGTCTCCTTTCTGGAAATGCCAGTAAGAGGAAATCAGTGACATCTACCAGTCTGATCTGGACCTACTACACGGCTTCATCCTTTAGGGTCAACCTGGCAGCCATGGTGACAAATGGTTTTGCTTGCACATAGACCAACTGAGCTTCCAGACTGGTGCTGGTGGAGCTCTAGGCTGTGCAGGTGTCTCTCTCCAGGATCCTCAGAGCTGTGATGAGTACTGTGAGATGCTTTTCTGCTTCCTGACACTGGCATTTTGGCTCAGGAAAAAGACCCTTGCATAACTTGCAGGGTACCCTGAGAGACCCAAAGAATTACATGCTGAGAACCACTGGAAGAAAGCAGGAGAATGAGCCAGGCATTTCCTGGCTGTGTAACCAAGAAAACACTTCTTGGCCTGAGGATGCTGGGGAACTGCTGTCTGAATGCCATGGCTGTGCCATAAAGTTGGGGGCATCAGGGCTTAAAGGAAACAGCCAGAGAGATGAGGCAAGACTGAAGGAAGGGACACTTTGATAGCTGTGCTGGCAGTAGCCCTGAGACAAGTCAGCAGGATATAATAGGTGGGAAGTGGGGCAGCAAGTGCTGACTGGGTGGGTGGGCATGGGAGGCAGCTCCAGCAAACATGCTGGATGAGATGGCAAAGTAGGTGGAACAATATCAGACAGCACAAGCATTAAAACCAAGAACAATTTTTTGTTTCAATCGATTGTGGCGTGTACTTGCAAGCAATGTGAAGGGCAGGAGAAATATCTATAGAATCAATTTTTAATAAGCGCATTTATGTGAAAAACAAAATAACTTTGAATAATTAAATACCATCCTCTTGGCATCATTCATTACAATCTTTATAGAGACGCTGTCTGTTAATAAGCAGGCATGACAGCAGTCCCTGTTATGAAACTTGCTTCGTCCTGCCAGTATAAGATCCTCTTCCCATTTGCTTCTAATTTTGCCAAACATCACGTGTTTGTCCTGAAATTTTTCATCTGTCTTAGGCTGATTTTTTTTTCAGTCAAAGCTATTTCTTCATTTTCCAAAATGAGACTAGAAGGGAAAAATATACCGTTTGGCAGGGGTGACTCCTTGTTACAACTTCCTGGTGGTGGCATCAGCCACTCAGAAAAAAGAAATCTCAGAACGTGACCCATGCAAAATGAGCAGGTTCTGCAGCTTTTACAGATAAATATGAGGGAGAGAAAGGGAAAGAAAGTTAAAACCCCAGGGGATGGATACAAAGTTTAAACATTTCTGGCATCTTTGGGGGTCAAATAGGAAGGTCCCAGTTCTGTGAATGAAAAACCTTTTGTGCGAGTGGGAATATGGTACCTTGGTTAGAGATACTCTTTTTTCCACCCCCGTGAAAATAAGACCTATGTGCTGTCTTTGAAAACTGGAGCCTATGCACACACAGTAAGCCTGCAGCAGCTGACAGTTTAACCATTAAGACTGCTGGAAGGTTTTATCTCCTGTCAAGTGCTTTACAGCTCATGCTGCAACCAGAATGCACACTCTCTTACCCCGGGGAAACTGGGCATGTTGGATGTTTTCCTGGGATTCCTGTTCCTGGCTGGTCCAGAGCCAAGTACAAAGATGCAGAGCAAGGAGCATCTCTCTCTCTCCTGCTCTCGGAGAGTGTCTTCCACACCGCTTCCTCTCATGCTTGGACAGTTTTGGAAAAATTGCCTCAAACACAGAACGGAAAAAAGTCGGGATCAAAGGAAGAGGGATATAATTAGACTAAATCACAGTGGGAGATCGCAGTGGGAGATGTGAAAATAAAACAGTGGAAGTTTGTGAGCTGATCTGCGGTATGTAGAACTTGGCCGTGGAAGAACCATGGGGAGGGGGTGGGTGGGACTGGGAAGGAGATGTCAGTTCTGGCAGAAGTGCAACAGGTTCAACCCATAAGTGAAACATGGTTTCCCATTTGTAACAGTCATTCAATAGCAAAAAGGCTTTCCAGGGGCAGAGATGGACTGAAAACTTGGTGTCTCCCAGGTAGGAGTTTATATTGTTCAGAAGGATGGGCTCTAGGATTTCTCCCGGAAGAAATTTTGCTTCCAGCTGGAGCAAAATCTCTGAAGCCGAATGAAGGTGCAGTCTGGATAGTGGTGATGTTCTCCCTGGATGTGCATGGCTATTCACTTCCTTCAGAGGCTGTGGAGCAAACAAGATCTCTTGTGAGGTCCTCCTCAGACTCCCTAGGACTTGTAGCACCACACTGAGACAATGATGATAACCAAATCCCATGCTTCAATGTTTCAGCTGATTGCCTGGAGACAAAAAGAGGGAAGCCCTGCCCCAATACATAATTGGCTAGATGAATTCCTGGCTTTCTGTGAGGATCATTTAATTCATTTTGGCTCTTCCCTTTGAATCATGAGAGGCTGGCATACTGGTGAAACATAACTGCCTAGAGAAGACTCTGAGATGGGGGTCAAAGATTCCTTTTCTTACAAATCCTTGCCATGTTCTGGTGTGTAAGGTCAAACAGGTTGCAACTGGGAGGGAGAGGACATTTCACCAGCCCCTGTTAGGTAACACACCTGCTTACCAAATCTCAAGTGTCTTGGCTAGTAACCCTTGAAAGGGCTTATGCTATCTTTCTAGTGTCATGTATG
>JAOXNO010000001.1:178235655-178268596 GCA_028565335.1 Limnodromus scolopaceus | reverse complement strand
TGCACCCCAGGATGCCATTGGCCTTCTTGGCCACAAGGGCACATTGCTGGCTCATGGTCATCCTGTTGTCCACCAGGGCTTCCAGGTCTTTTTCCTCAGAGCTGCTCTCCAGCAGGTCAGCCCCCAGCCTGTACTGGGTTTTTTGGGGTTCTTTTTGAGCAACCTGGTCTAGCGGAAGGTGTCCCTAAGCATGGTAGGGAGGTTGGAACTAGATGATCTTTAAGGTCCCCTCCAACCTAAACCATTCTGTGATTCTGTGAAATAGTGTGAAGTCTGTTCCATCTCTTGCAAGTATGTTACTGATATATGAAGACAGTGATATTCTGTAAGTCAACATTAAATTCTGGTGAAGCCCCCTTTAGCCAGCTTGTCTGAGCATTAGTGTCAGTCAACTGATGCCATCATAGCCAAGAAAGATGTACTCCATATGAAGCGTATCACTGGAGGATGGCTCTAAACCCTTGGAGCCATGGCTGTGGGTGACAGTGCTCTTCTTATCACTGTTGGGCATTGCAGCAAAGCAACTTGTGAAAATGGCATGAGGTGATGCCACTAACCTATTATAAAAGGAGTATGGTGGAAAAGAAGACTACCCTTTCTGGATGTCACTTTATCCTGATGACTGGAACAGAGGCTTGGTCAGCTGCAGAAAAAGGAAAATGTTGAGGTGGCCAGGTGGTACTTAAGTGAAATGAGGCAGTAGAAGACGTAAAGCAAATTTCTCCAGCTGAGCCAGGGTGAAGGAGGATGAAGGAGGATGCACGTTTGGCAAAGACTCAAACCATTTACAGTTAGCAGGATCCTCACAACAGTAGCGGGAAAGAAAACGAGGGAAAGGCAGGCCAAGGAGATGCCATGTCATCAGGGTAGCCACCAGCTCGAGAAATGAGACTGTACAACAGTCTGGTATGCAACTGCAAGTTGTGGCAGAAAGTTGTAGCAGTGTCCCCTCTTCTCAGATAGGGACTAGTGGAGCAGGAGAAGATTTGGTTTCTAACTGCCCAAACATGCAGAATGTATTTTGCGGGGAGCTGTAAGCTCATTTGGTCTGAACTCCTGTTCTCCCAGGAAAGCTTTTTAGCTCATCCTCAGCTTGAATTGTACTGGAGTGGTGGCAGGGTTGACTTTCATCAGTTTAGAGGGCCAGCCTCTCACTGCACTGTATTCGATTCCCACTTGACAGCTTAAGAGATACACTGTGGAAAAACCCTCTTGGACAAACGTGCATTTCACCCTGCGCATTCAAGGGAGATGAGTGTAACCTCTCTGTTAAACTGCGTTTTATGCCCACAAGCAATAGCAGTGTTTGATGAAGACTGCATTATCCCCATAACTAAAAAGGAAATTTCTAGTATCTCCTCACGCTATTGCACATAGTGGAGTCTAATTGTTTATTGAAGTGTGCGTGTTTCGGCTGAAACTTGCATGTTCTCGACTGCCAGAGCATCACGTTCACTTAGGGAACAGCTATACTGAGATTTAGAGCAAATCCTGTATCAAGCTATGCTACATTTAGCTACCCATCATGTACAGTAAACTCTGCGGAATCTAAAGCTAGAAAAATGGTTGTAAGAGCATTCTGGGTGGTTTGTTTGAGTCAAAATTCTGGTCTTGCAAGCATTGTTTTATTTAAAATCAGAATGGCTTTGACAGTCCGTGGTAGTATGACAAAAATGTTCTGCGCTGGTGTGAGTTGATTTGAGGAAAGAGGCTTGGAGAGAGGAAGGGGGAAAGGAATTGGTTGGTTTGGGAGATATGTTCTTTTTGTGCCTCCAGTATCAGAGTAGCCGGGTCTGATACGGGACTGGTGTCTGCTTTGTCCACTTAACAAATGCATCTCGGAGTTCAGTGTTTGAAGTGTGAGGCTTTTATCATCTTTTTCCTGTGAAAGGGTACAAGTTGTTCCTTGACTTGTCACTCTGGTCACTCTGATAAGATCTGCAGCTCTTTTACCCTAACTTTTCCCTCAGAAAGAAAATAGAAACCGCAGCAAATTCCGTCTGGTTCTGTTCTGTAGTCAGTCTCCTCTGGAAGGAACTGCTGAGATGCTCAGGAAAAAAAGAAATCTTCCTACATTTATTGGCACTAAGTGCCTGTAAAGCAGGACACAATCTGGAGGAAGCCATTCCTTCTTCCAGACTCTCCGAGAGCACAGTCAGTGTGACTGCTTGGACTGCAAAAGGTGACTGTTTACTTAGTAGGTTAAAAATGAATGTTTCAAAAACAAGTAAGTCAACTGAAAAAGCAGCTGAATCGGGAAATTATGCTTACAAGGTGCAGATCCTCTGACAACATAAACCCATTACATTGCATATGTGGAAATCCTAATTTGTAAACAAAATCAAATGGATACACTTAGGAGTACCTTTGATTAAGTGTTTTGCCTCACACTGGGTAATAAACATTGTGCCTGTTCAGACTTAATGGACTGACTCCAATGTCGTATTCCTTCTCAATAGGGATATTTGGGGGGCAGCAAGAGCGAAAAAAAATACGTATTCCTTTAAACCCAGCAGAGAGAACTCCTGCAGTCCTACCGCAGCCGTATTATAACCATTTGCTCAGACTTCTGGCTGGTAAGTACTTCTTGCCAATTTATGTACTTTTATATACATAACATTGAAGCCTGAGAAAAAATCATCCACTTGGACTGCTCGTATCTTAGCCATGTCACAGTTAATTCTGTAGTGATCCCAATAGCATATGGTGGATTAAAATGCATCTCCCATAAAAGCATCCAGCCGTAATCAAAGTTATCAAGTGATGGAAAAGATATTTTTTTGCTTGATAGTGTGTTAGAAGAGATTAGCATTGTTAAAATTGTGTCCTCACTTCCTAACTTGATTTTTTCCGGCTTCTTCTAGCCAGTTTTGCTTTTCTCTGCAAGATTAAATAATCCTTTAGTACTGCATATTTTCTCCCCATGAAGATATTTGTACATTGTAGTCTATTTACTTCTCAGTATTCTTTCCCATAAACTAAACAGATTGAGCTTTTAAGTGTTTTGCTATAAAGCATTTCTCTTCTCTTCCTCAAATCATTGCATCCTTTTTTTTTTTTTTTTAATATCCTTTCCAATTTTTCAACATCTGTTTCAAAAAGTGCAGAGGAGAGCTGTTACGTGTACATATATGCAGACGTGAAGTTACATCTCTGCTCCGATTCAGCTCTTTGCCTCCTGGTCCTGTCAGACTACGAGCTAATCACAAATGTCGAAGCGGTAGTCCAAGTAAATCGGAGGTGATTTTCTTCATCCGTCTGGTGTAAGAGATTCCTCTGCATAAATGCGTTTCCGCGTGCTAAAGCCTGGCTTTTCCATCCCCACTGACAGGCTTCTTTGTGCAAGGGCAAAGGTCTCACCCCATGAGGGTATTCTGGGGGCTCAGATCCCATGCATGGCCTTCAGGGTTTGTTCCTTGCTACGAGGAAAGGCGGGATAATTCTATGATGTTTATAGCCTTGCGTGATTAAAATGGGGTAGTCAGATCTGCTGCCGGGCTGTTAGCTGATCGCATCAAGCATTCAGAGGGCAATCGCACAGGCTTTGTCTAGACTAGGGTTTAAATGCGTGTCATTAGCACATATTAGCTGATACATTTTAAAAGTCTGATGCAGACAAGGCATAATGCCTTTAATGTGAAAAGCTGGCTGAGTTAGGCCCTTGGGCATTGGCGGCGACACTGGTTTGTCTATTTTAGAGTTTTAAAATAAGTTAGCCGAGGGCTTGTCTGCAAAGACCAGTTAATTTGGAAAAAGATAGGCTATGAATTTAAAGGGCTACTCCAAGACAAGAAATAGATTCATTTTAAGTAGTTGCTCTGAAATAGTTCTGTGTAATAGCATTATACAATTAACTAGGTAAGTTTCCTCTTTTCTTTGTAACCTTCCCCAAAAACCAGTTCCTGTGTGAGAGGTGTTATATTTTAAAATTAACCCTCCGGTGCGTTTCTGTTTCCACCACTGCTCCTTCCTGAATACAGCTGATGAGGCTGTTCGTGGCTGGGGAGGAGGTTGGAAAACTTGTACACTCTGCAGATCTGGTTGCTGACGTTAAAAGCTGGCTTGCGTTTCACAGGGAAGAGACATGGCATGCTTCTGAGAGAAATGGGAGTGGAGCGACAGAAGACCATAGAATAGGATTAAAAATCAAGACTGAAGGGATTTTGTCAGAACCTGGCATTTCATCAAAAAACCCACACAAATCCCAGGGCATCCCAGAAGCCTGCTATAAACTAAGATGGGGAACAGGAAAGAAAAAGAGATAAGATTTCATAGTAAAAATCATTGTAAAGTATGATGGTGTTGAATGCATGAGGGTTTGTGAATTTCCTTAGCTGGTTGCGCCCATGGAGTTAGCTTGTGCAGGTCTTGTGCCTGAGACTCTCCGAGGAGGAACCTTCTGAAATCACTCTGCAGTTGGCTCTATCCCAGAAATAAGCTACTCAAACAATGCTAACTTCCAGTGACAGAGGAGCCCGCCTGCAGGAAAAACCTGGATCTCAAGCTCTACAGTTCACTGGTTGATAAAGCATGGTGATGTTTGCAAAAAAGCCCTTTTCTTGTCCTTGAAGGCAAGCGAGGACATATATTACTCATGGAAAGCAAATATTTGCCAGGCAGTCAAAACTGATTTCAGGATGTCATTTCTACCCCTCCACTCTGACTGGCTGTCACCTTGGTGAAACTTGTCACTTGGTTATATGGAGACAGAAAAGCTAAAGTCTCATCAGGGCAGAATCTACACTTGTGACTACAGAAGATGAACAGCCATGGATAAACATCATGCCACCAGTCCAAGGCTGATTTGTCTAATAAGGAATTGCAAGGCAGGAACTGCTTTGCAGGATGATATTGGACGCCCGTTCTGCACAATAAAACATATCAACAGAGAAGGAAGCCAGATGGTGGCTCAACAGCAGAAGTTTTCTAAAACACATTTCCTACCCTGAGTGGTTCTTGACTGACAGCTCTGGAAACAGGCGTTTTATTTGTCCACAGGGCAGGACAGGGAAGTCATCTAATATCGTCCCAGCAGAGGTGTACACAAATTACCTGCCATTTCATTTCCATCCCTATGAAATCCTTGTCTCATCTGTGCAAACTGCAGAGGAAGGAGACATCTGCAGAATGCAGATTTGACCCAATTTGAGGCCACGGAACTTCTGCTAGTTAAAAGTTTAGTTGCAGGGCTCTATTTGAATCACTGATCTAGAAAATGGATATCCTACCATTCCAGGGGGAAGTTATCCAATGACTGAGGAGGGGACGGCAGCCTTTACTTAAGTGCAAATGAAGAAGCATGCCCTTGTGACCCCATTCTTCTCCTTCAACCTTAGAATCATGGAATCATAGAATGGTTTGTGTTGGAAGGGACCTTAAAGATCATCAAGTTGAACCCCCTTGTCCTGGGCAGGGACACCTCCCACTAGACCAGGTTGCTCAATCCACATCTTCCCTGGGCAACCTGTTCCAGTGCCTCACCACCCTCACAGTAAAGAATTTCTTCCTAATATCTAA
The DNA here is from genome assembly GCA_028565335.1 of Limnodromus scolopaceus. Classification (NCBI taxonomy): domain Eukaryota; kingdom Metazoa; phylum Chordata; class Aves; order Charadriiformes; family Scolopacidae; genus Limnodromus; species Limnodromus scolopaceus. The sequence goes on along the minus strand of JAOXNO010000001.1, from coordinate 178,263,079 downwards.
TCTAAATCTCCCCTCTTCCAGTTTAAAACCATTACCCTTCATCCTATTGCTAAAAAGTCCCTCCTCATCTCCCCTGTAGGCCCCCTTTAAGTACTGACAGGCTGCTATAAGGTCTCCCCAGAGCCTTCCCTTCTCCAGGCTGAACAACTCCAACTCTCTCAGCCTGTCTTCAGAGAAGAGGTGCTCCAGCCTTCTGATCATTCTCATGGCCCTCCTCTGGACTTGCTCCAATAGGTCCATGTTCTTCTTATATTGGGGGCCCCAGAGCTGCACACAGTACTCCAGGTGGGGTCTCATGAGAGTGAACTATAGGGGTAGAATCACCTCCCATGACCTGCTGGCCATGCTTCTTTTGATGCAGCCTAGGATATGGTTGGCTTTTTCGGTTGTGAGTGCATATTGCTGGCTTTTGTTGAGCTTCTCATCAACCAATAACCCCAGGTCCATCTCTGCAGGGCTGCTCTCAGTCCATACTCCACCCAGCCTGTATTTGTGCTTGGGATTACCGTGACCCATGTGCCTGACCTTGCACTTGGACTAGTTGAACCTCATGAGTCAACCTTCACAATGAGCAACAGGATTTGGAACTATGTAGCTGGCAAAGAGGTTCATCCCATTAGAAAGACAGAAAATGAGCTCATGTTATGTTCACACAGAATGTGTTGAGATGATTTTCAAGTCTAAAGAAAATCTTTTGTAGTTTATAGCCATAAGATGCTCTTAAAACAAAGGTTAGTACAGGGAAATGGAGCAGCAAAGAAGAAAAAGTATTATCTTCTATGAGCACTTCACTGCTCTTCCTCTTTGAAGAGATTTCAATGTGGAGTCTGAAATCCCTGTTGTTTCAAATGTTTACAGTCAAGAGCAGGAATAACATGGGATTTACAGCCTTTCTTTGATTTTTGTGGCCTGTGCAGTTCAAACATCTGAAGAAAAAAATGGGAGCGCGTGCCCGGGTGAAATGGAACTGGGAGGTCATTTATGCAACACAGAACTGTTGCTTTTCTGCAGTGCAGAGCTTTTTATTTACAGCAATAAAACATGGGCAGATGGTCAGAAGTTCAATGACGTATAGCGGTCATGCAATCAGCAAGACATCTGTACATGTTCAGGATTTAGACTTCAAATTTTTGTTTATCTTTCAAGAGTGATGAGATTTCTGTCATACTTAGCCTTGAGAAACACAATGGAGGGTAAGCTGGATGGATCTGGGCAAAGAGCCCTAATCAAAGGCTCACTAGTGATGCAATTGTCACACAGTACTGTGCAGAGATATCCTTGCTAGCAGTGAGTAGGCTAGTTTGGCCACAGGAGACATCATAGCTGTATTTGTGCAGCCTCTGTCATGCTCAATGCATTCTACTTACTGCTCCCAGGTTAAGTGATATGGTACTGTCTGGGCTGTCTTCTTTCAGACTTCTTCTTTCTACATGGTTTCTTCTTCTGAAAAGTGTATTTTGAAGTAGGTCAAGCCTTGTTTCAGGCAATTAACAAACTGTATTGTCAACAGAAAGCTATGAATTATCTGCAGCAAGAGTGGGTGGATCCTAATTGAAAAAAAGAACCTTGACACCTTCTTCCTAAATTTGCTAAAAGCCCTGAGATTACTTTATTTGCCAATTTCCAAAGGAGATGGAGCAGAAAAAAGGCTTCCAGAAATAACCAGAATTAGGTTTCAGCTCCCAGATCCATTTGGCTCGTACCTGTCCCCAATCCAGGCGTGTAACAACGTTCAGAAGAAAGAAAAAGCAGTTCCAGAGTTCAAGGCACTTGAGTAATTCAAAGCTTTGGGAAGGTTACAAAAAGGTCCCTTGCGGGCAATCCCAAGATCAATGCTACTGTTCTTCTGAGTAACTAATCTAAAGTAAGGTTTTCATTAACTCTCTTTATTTGATGCATTGTGAAACAAACCGAATGAGAATGTTTAGACTGGCAAAAAAAAAGCAACACAAAATCCCACAAGAGCCCAGCTAAACAGCACACATCAAGAGCTGAGTAACAAAGAAAATAACTCTTGATACACAAAGTCTCGGTTTTGCAGCTAAGCAGGGGACGGACAAGTTTAAAGCTGTACAGGAGTACCAAGGCTCTTCTCCCAGCAGAGATGTTGGGAAATTACCGCTTTGTGCCATGTCATAGAAGTATAATCCACTGCTAAAAAGTTCTTATTAATCACAGCTGCATTACATGACAACACACGGACTTGGGCGAAGCCACAGCCCCTTTGCATCCTGAGCTGCTGAGTGTCTGAGAGATGTCAGTAAAGACACACACACGCAACGGAATCCGTGACTGAGACCGGTATTAAAGCTACTCAGCAACACTCCAAAACCCAGCCAGGCAGTGCACGTTTCCCACCAAGAATTTGCTTTTAAAAGCCATCGATACCAGGATTTCCACTGGAATGTGGACGTAGAGCTAGAGATGTGAGAGATTTTAGCCACTCGACTAACTTCACAGAATATCCCGTGGTTGGAGGCACTCAGCACTTCATGCTATAGTCCAGAAAGCAGAGCCTAATTATTTCCTTCTCCAGGTGAGCACTTTATCTGCTGAACTGTTGGGTAAGCAAGGTGTCACACTGCCCTAGTTTCCATAAGTTTGTGCAACGTTTTATCCATCCAGCATGTTCTGAGGATACCTGCCAGACTGATCGCCCCACTGTAGCTATAGGTATACACCTCACTGCTCAGCACTCCTAAGGCCACTGCTGAGTTTTGAGATAGTCCTCAAGATGTCTTTGTGGCATACCTTTGTGTAGCCATGATTGATAACCATGGTCCTCTGAATTCAGTCTGAGAATCACTCACATTCTGTGTAACTCAAGAAATCCAGGCCTTAAAGTACAGCATATGGATGAATAGGACTTTCTCTCTGGGCTTCTAAGGAGGCGTCTCTTCTGGTCTTCTTAATCCAGACTTTATCCCCTCTCACCTTGTCTACAGATTAGTGTGGGTTTGTGTATGTGACTGTGTGAAGTCTCAAGACCATTCAGTGGAGTAGAGCTTTTTATCTCCTCAGCACATCCCACGTTTTAATTTGTTCATTATGTAATTTCTGCTTGTTTTGCCAGAAGTCATATGGGTAGAGGGCAATTGCAAAGGCAAAATGTCTACCAAGCCACACAATAAAATACATATAATGAAAAACTCATGCATACATCTACATGTAAATGGCAACCTGTCCAAATTACAAAGAAGTAATGAATGAAAATTGCAAGTGAGAACTCATAAAGATTTATATAAATGTGTAATATTAATTAGTCTTGAAAGATGAAAGGCTACTTATTTGAAGTAATTTTGTCCTGATGGATCAAAAGCTACTAGTTACTTAAATTTTCATTCAAATAGGAGAAATAAGAAACCTGAACTATAGTGCCTGACTGAGACCATGGATTACCAGTCCCTAGCTTCAGGCACTGATGCTACTACAGCACTGAAATTCAGGAGAGCAAATGTGACTCAAGGCTTCCACCATATGACTGGGGAAGAAGCTACAAAGCCTCCGTCTGGCATTTGGCAGGCAGGGGCAGAATCCAGCCTTCACTCAACAGCTCCCATTAAACAGGGCTGGACCTTGCCTTCATAGTCCAGCTACGCTGGAAAGGAGAACTAGCTTCTACCTTTCACTCAGGGCGCTCTGCTTTTCAGACATTGTGTCAAGGTGCGAGATAATGCCGTTAACTGAGGAGGAAAAAGACAAGGGGAAAGCGCACTTGGTCTTCACCACAGGCAGCTGCTAGAAAATCAAGGGTTACACTATGCAGCCAACGATTACTATATTCAAAACACAGAGAGCCAGAGCACATCCATGGCAGTGACTTTATCCCATCAGTTTAGGCTCTCAAGCAGACAGATCTAGTGCTCAGTCCACTCCAGGATCCTGCACTGCCACCTCATTAAGGGGGTGTTGAATTTATGGACCCATCTTCAGCTGAGGCTCAGTGGAAATGCTAGACCACAGCTTGTCAGCTTCCCTAGAGCCTTCAGATTTCAGTAAAACAAGGGAACAGCTGGTAAATGTTGCCACTTGAAGCAGGGTTGTCAGTGGTGAGGACCGCAACTGTTGTTGCCCAGGGTGCTCCTAAATCTGCAGAGCACCATCTTGATGCTCCTTCCCTCTGAAAGCAACGCTGCCCCGAGAGGGTTTCAGTCAGCAGAGAATGTTGCCACTGCCAACACACACAGGCAGTGATTTATTCACACCACCACCGAAAAAGGCGAGTCACACAAAGGTCTAGGTGTTGCAGACAAAGTAAATAGCTTGCTATGATGTATGTGGTGAATAATAATGACAGACATTACAGAGAGAGAGGAGAGGAAGGGGAAATGTGTATTTGCCCTTGCTTAAAATTTGTTTAATGATCAGAATCAGGGGAAAATGTAGTCGAGATGATGAGGGTAAGAGAGGAGTTCCCTGATTAAACTTTTTTCTCCTTCTCTGTCCCAGCCTTATATACAAAATGCAACATATGTAATGGATGTATAAATGAGAAAAACCTGTAGTGCATACCAAATCTGTGATCCAATAATTTGTATTTGAATGTTTTCGCAAAAACTGACTGTGACTACAAACACTTCACAGACTAATTTTCAGATTCAGGAGTTTTTTTGCTTGGTTTGCCTACATGTTCTCTGAGCTCTGTGCCAAAAAATATATTTCCTTCCTTGCACTGAAACGTAACACTGACATGTGTCACACTACTTCTTTTGTATGGGCTTAAGCGTACTTTCTCTATCTGCTTTTTGTAGATTCATACATATTAGACACACATCTTTGGGTTTTAATTATAAAATTAATGTAGACAGCAACCAGAAATAAAGCTGACAAATCTAATTTCCCAAGTAACTCAATATCATCTCAGGATCTCTGAGGAGGAAAAGAAAAAATTATGTCCAAAGGGTTACAAGAATGTTTCTAAAGGGGCAAATTAAAAAACAAACAAACAAAAAAATGTGATCAGATTAATAGAGGAGCATTTCCCTAGTGTCAAATTCCATATTTATCACCAGCCATGAGAATGTGATGGTATTTTAAACCTGAAATGACTTTTCATACTTCTTCCAATCCCAGACACTTAAGGGAAAAAGCTATACAGATATACATCATAAATGCATCTTAAAAGAAAATAGTTTCTAAAAATAGTTGTTTAATGACCCTATATAGTGCTGTGCTAGCTCAAATCATGTAAACTCCCTCCCACTCCTTAGATTTAATCTAAAACTTTTTTAGAAGTTATTGACCTGTCCCAAGTATTGACAGAAAAAGAGGATTGCTGTAAGGTAAGCAGAGAGCACTGACAAGCGACCAGCAACAGCCAGGCTGAGAGCTGCACTGATGAGGAAGGGGTGTAGGTAGCTTTCATGTTCCATTACAAAATGTCACAGATACACAAAGATGACCCTGGACATACAAAAAAATAAATAAACTTGCACACGAAAATACAACGCCAGCCAGCAGTTGTTCTTCTGCCAGCAGGAGGTTGGGAAAAACCCTGAGAGAACAATGTAGCTTGCTAAACAGGAATTTGAACCCAAACTTAGGTCTAGTGAAGCTTTTTTTAAAGCTGGTTGTTGCAGTTTTCTAATTCTGTGTCCTGCCAGAAAACAGTGTAGGACTGGGATCCACACGCGGATCCACACACATCTCTAATTCTCAGGCTGTGATGGTGGCGCATCAGGCACAGCAGTAATTCCGAGTCGGGCACCCGCTTTGCCTGTGCTCTGCAGTGATGGGTTTGTGGTGCTGGAGCCAGGTAAACACTGCCCTTCGCTGTTCCCTTGTTTCCGTTTTCTCTACAGTGGAAACTGGAAGAAGTGTATTTTGTAAAATCTATCAAGGCCAAAACGTAGCCTTTGTTTATGGACAATATTGTTCTCAAAATGTGAAATAGGGTGAATCGTAAAAGCAGACGTAATATGTTAGACCAAGTCTTAACCACCCCAGGACGCACAGCAAGTAGTGGCTTCCAGAATCGACGCCGATGTGTTTATTACCCCTTAATGAATTTTTCTTCCTTTAATTTATTCAATGTCTTTTGGGAACTAATAAAAACTCTTGGCATCTGCTGTGCCATACAGCAAGGAATTACACTATTTCTCCATGAAGAAGTTTGGTTTTGAACCAGGCAGTATAATTTCATATACCCTACTTGTACTGAAAGAGGAAAAGACTTCAAAATTGGTTCATCTACCCAAATCTGCTATAACGACTGGTGATTGAACTGCTGTCGAAATTCATGCTTCACATTAGCCTTACAGCTTGGTAGAGTGCAGCTCTCCTTGGCAAAAGCAGAGGTCACAAGCACAGCCTTCTTACCCTCAGTAGGGTGATGATCTCCTACAGCAGTGCATCCATTGAAGGGAGACTTGTTGATGATGAGCTGCTGAGAGGAGTGGGTGGTGATCACACCTTCATTAGGCAGCCTGGGGATTAGCAGACATGGTCTGGAGGTGAATCTCACCACTCACACATCAGCTGGAGAGAGGCTTCAGTCTCTTCCAGCTCCACTCGATGATCACGGCCAAAGGTTGTTATACTTTTTACACCAGTGCATGTGCACCAGCTACGACTCATCCCTGTGAGGATAATGTCTTCCCTGTGAGGATGTGGGTCTTCCACCCAACATCAACAGTGTCATCACAGGTAACAATAGTCTGATCAATGAATGTAATTTTAATGGCAAGTCTGGATTTAACTAGACATAGTAGATCAATGTAAAAAATTGTTACAGAGCTTGTTGCGCTAGCTCCAGTGTCAAGTTACCATCTCCTAAGCAGGCTGATCACAACCTAACCGTTATCAATACATTTGTTTGAACTAGTCCCCACGCGCAAGATAGACTGAATGTTTCCTTTCCCAGGGCACCGATGTACAATCAATTGTAAAACAAACAGCTCTTCAATATATCAATTCAATATATCCACAGAAGAGGATCACACCTTAGTCTCCAGAGAAGCTGGTGTCCTTCTCCACTGTCCCCAGTAGAGAAGCCAGTATCTCAGTTCAGCAAAGAAAATCAAAAGAGTGGGCTGAGAGACCTGTGGAAGAAACTCATGAAGTTCTTCACAGGACTACAGTGCAACTCAGAAATATCTTCATGAAAAAGTGCTCTCCGAAGGTCTCAGCTCTCTTCTGAAGGACTGAGCTGGAGCTAGTCTATGGACTGCCCAGCAGCCCAGGTCTGAAATGTGCGCTGAGGAACTTGTTGTGCCTAAACCAAACTGGAAAATAAACACAGAGCGGCTCAGCAGCCTTGAGACAAAGACTGGAGGCTTGCAGGCCTGCGTCTTCCCTCCTCAGGACTGGAAACTTTATACCCAGTGCTCCTTTGTGCAGGAGCAGTCAGGCCATGGAAACTGCATGGCACAGCATCCACTTTCTCTCGCACTGCAATGTCTTTCAGGTGATCTCCAAACTCATCTGTGTCTACAACAACTTGGTCACAGAGACACAACAGAAGCTTTTGCTTACCTGGCTCAAAGAGGTTCAGGTTCTGAGAAGGATGAGGCCCTAGTTTACACTCCCAAATATACACCTTGGTGTGTGAGCAAAGAACCTCATTATAGGCATCGGAAAGTGAGTTACTAACCTAGGCTAGGAGAGTCTGCAGGGTTATTCAGCAACCTAGATGTAGATGCCAACTTTAGGTACACACTCCTGTCTCCAGCCAGCTCAGTAGTTCCCCAGACTCCACTCACCAGCACTATGACAGCAGCATACTCATCCTCGGTGTTGACACCTATGAGTTCATTTGTGTGAGATTTTAAGGATTCTGGAAAATACGGAGGTCATCAGACGTCCAACATGGTTTCATTAAAGGCAAATCATGTCTGACAAATTTGGTGGCCTTCTGCAACAGGGATGCAGTGTTGGTGGATAAGGGAAGAGCAATGGACATCATCTACCTGGACATGTCCAAAGCATTTGACACTGTCTCACATGATATCCTTGTCTCTAAACTGGAAAAATATATATTTGATGGATGGACCACTCAGTGGATAAGGACTCAGCTGGATGGCCACACTCAAAGAGTTACAGTCAACAGCTCAATGTCCAAGTGGAAACCAGTGATGGGTGGTGTTCCTCAGGGATCGGTACTGGGACCTGTGCTGGCAACATGGACAGCGGGATTGAGTGCACTCTCAGCAAGTTTGCCGATGATACCAAGCTGTGTGGAGCAGTCCCAATCCAGAGGGACCTGGGCAGGCTTGAAAAGTGGGCCCATGCAAACCTCATGAAATTGAACAAGGCCAAGTGTAAGGTCATGCACATGGGTGAGGGCAATCTCAAGCACAAATACAGGCTTGATGGAGAGTGGATTGAGAGCAGCTCTGAGGAGAGGGTGTTGGTTGATGAGAAGCTCAACATGAGGAGGCAATGTGCACTTGCAGCCCAGAAAGCCAACCGTATCCTGGGCTGCATCAAAAGAAGCGTGGCCAGCAGGTCAAGGGAGGTGATTCTGCCCCTCTACTCTGCGCTCGTGAGACCCCACCTGGAGTACTGTGTCCAGCTCTGGGGCCCCCAACATAAGAAAGACATGTACGTGTTGGAGCAAGTCCAGCGGAGGGTCCTGAGGATGATCAGGGGGCTGGAGCACCTCTCCTCTGAAAGCAGACTGAGAGAGTTGGGCTGTTCAGCCTGGAGAAGGAAAGGCTCTGGGGAGACCTTATAGCAGCTTTCCAGTACATAAGAGGGCGTACAGGAGAGCTGGGGAGGGACTCTTTATGAGGGATTGTCGCAATAGGACAAGGGGTAATGGTTTTAAACTGAAAGAAGGGAGATTTAGATTAGATATTAGGAAGAAATTATTTTCTGTGAGGGTGGTGAGGCACTGGAACAGGTTGTCCAGAGAAGTTGTGAATGAACCATCCCTGGAAGTGTTCAAGACCAGGCTGGATGGGGCTTTGAGCAGCCCAGTCTACTGGAAAGGGTGTTTGGAACTAGATGATCTTTAAGGTCCCTTCCAACACTTGCCATTCTATGATTCTATTCAATGATTTAGCTCAGGGTAATGTGGATCATATCTGCCTGTCAGAGCCAAGGTGGAAATTGAGACCCAGAATTCCCACTTAATTATCCAGTCTATAAAAATACTAATTTAATTAATAGCCAATAAGTGCTCTGAGATTCTTGTAACTTTTGGTCTATGAGCCTTGATGAATTTTCAATCACTTCTTTATCTTATAAAGTATCACTCTGAGTTTTACATGGAGATACCTGGTCTCTAACATGCAAAAGTTATCGGAAACTTGTAAAAGCTTTCATTTGGAAGTGGAATTTATGCAAGTGTATGTTAATGATTTGGAATCTTAAAGGGGTGATTTTGACTGCTATCTTTAACTTCATTACCATGAAATTATTCCAAAAAGATGCTGGCAGGTTGTGGCCTAATGCTGTGAACCAATTTCAAAATTCATATGTAGAGTTTGTGATAGTCCACAATCAAGCAGACATTTCAACAATGGGAACCAATTAAGCAGCTTTTGGGAGATCAAGAGGTGTTTACCTCAGGTACACAATGATGATCCTTTCCTATTTTTTTTCTGCTTAGAGTGAATTGGCAATCAAAACTTGAACAGGTGGAAATCCATCACAAATACCTAAATCATTTGGTAAAACACAATCCACACAGTCTTTATCTTCCAAGTAATTATTACCACATACACATAGTAAAGCTGCAAAGCTTTTAGAAATTGAGTTCCATTCAAATAGTCGATCCCAGATGGCTTCCACTCCTAAAGAACACCATAATAGAAAACAGCATCTTGAGAGAAACATTCATCTCCAATAATTTGGCTGTGCCCTGTAAAGTCAGCATGCAGCCATCCCAATCTCAGGATTGAATTCCATTTCCCTTATAGAAGTAATATAAAAGGACAAAATCAGGGAAAGATGGGCTTTCTTAAGTTTACGTGATCCTAACACCGGCTGTAGGGACTAGTGGTGCTAGGAGTTTCTAACTGCAGAAAAATTGGGGAATATAGCTATTCCACACAAACTATAGATGTCCTAATAAATGTTCTTCATCCTTAGCCATTGCTGTATTGAATCAGTGCAAGGGAAAAGGAAATATAGACAGCTTAATGTACAGTTAGATTCATCCACAGGTTAATGTGGTCAGAGTAAAGCCTTTTAGCTACTGACCAATGGCTTATTAGGATCAATGACCAACGACAATATATTTGCTTCACTCTATCATGCTTTCAGAAATGGGGGTAAAGGAAACATTATTAAAGGTGAAATCCTTGCCTGTGGAGGTGTTTTCTTAATTGGAAGAAATCTTGGGGTTTTATACCATTATTTTGGGAGGTAAAGGGAAATGTAAAGGGCAATTCTGATACATTTATTTACTTTACTCACTTACTTTATTTTCCTGTCATACATTTCCACACCTCCCGAGGTTGTGCTAAGTACTTCAAAGTTATTGTGGGATAGGGGACAATTGGTATTACCACTACAAAAGCTTCCCCTCAGTCCTCCACAGCATGAATCAGAAGTATAAATTGCTGTGCCTAAGTGGGAGAAGTAAGAAATAGACTGTTCCCACTGGAAAGATAAGTGACTGGAAATGAGCCCAAAAATTTGTGTTTAGGAGTCTCAAAGCTGGAATACTGCTAGAGTGGATTACCAGGGAAACCAGCAATGAGTAGGAACCAGAGCCTAAACATCTGACTCTGTTTGCCTGGCATATATTTTGGAGAGATGCAGTTTGCGTAAAGACCTTGGATTTACTTCACTGCACATCTCAATAAAGAGATATTTTCTACTAAATTGCTGTAGAACATCATTTCTCCCTGGTTCAACCTTTGATTTCTTACAAGTAGTGTGCTCCTGTGTGCATCCAATGACCCTGAGTTATAGCAAACAGCATCTTTTTTTGCCTACCTGAACACACTGGTATGCTGAAAAAGGAAGGAAGGAGGAATCTGTGCCGATTTAACTCCTACTCTTTCTTCTCAGTGACACAGGACCCTCTACATGTCTCCTTCTACCCAGTGATGGAACTGGAATGCCCACTCACCTTATATTTCCTCTTCAGAAAAATATTGCCTATGCGCCGGCCTTTTTCTAGCAGGCAATTTTAGCAACAATTCTCCCTTGCCATCTCCCCTTCTTCATCTTTCCACTTTCTGAAAAAAGAAAGAATCTTGCTACTTTTATATATATTTTCTAAATCCTTGCTACATCTTCTGGGTTTTGCATCTTCAGCAGGCCTTCAGTCCCACCTTCAAGGCATTTTTTTCCCCCCAACACTTACAAGAACTGGAAATAAATTCCAGAGAAGTGTCTTAAAAAACACCAAGGACCCAAAGATGACCAAACCCAAACACGCAGCTTCTCTGCAAGGTCTAGTATGAATGCAGAATTTGCCCTAATTCCGAGAAACTCACTTCTAACCCTCCTCCACACTCACACATACTCTAATGCACTCCCTCTTGTACGAATTCACCCTCTCCCACGCTGGCATATATATTCTCTCTCGCCTTCACCACTCTCTTTGCCTCTGAGCTAAATTACTCTACTGTGGAAATTGCCATCAGCAATTTTCACCCTTTGCTGCTCTTTCAAGGAGTTTATGCAGTGGTGCAGTCATGATGTTCAATTAGCTACTTGATATCATGCGAGATATTTTCCAACTATTTGCACCCATGTGTTGCAGGACAGCAATGTTTCTCATGACACCTCCGCGGACTTAGGGCATGGACTGAACTGGATGAGGTTGAACTTTCATGTTGGGTACTTAGGCTCAAATGGATATTTTTTGGGATGTCATAGCTCCCATTATAAGGTGGTCTCTGCCCAGCTACCAAGCACCTATGATAACTCATGTATGGTGCACATTTGCATTTTATGGGAAGAAGGCTACTTCAGAGGCTGAAGCCATGTCCTAGGAATTGGAGGTAGTCTCAGATCCTCATGCTATCACTAAGGGAATAGATGTCCTTCTGGGTTTTTTGCTAAAGTGTGTAGCACCACCCAGCTGCTTGTTCCCGTCCTCACAGCTTGTGGTGAACAGTGTGATGAGTGGGGTGAACACTATGAGGCTGTTTGAGTGTACAGTCAGCCAGGTTGTCTTAGATCCAGACATACCCCGTGAGGACACAGCATTATTCCCAGGTCAGAGATGTGAGTTGCTGTGGCCCATTTTCCTTAAATGTAAGCTTGAAAGGAAGTGAGAAGGTCCCAGCTGAATTCAGGGCTTGAGCTCTTGACCCCTTATGACTTTCCCAGGTGGCCACAAGTCTTCTAACTTTCCTGCACTTCAGTTTCTCAGTTATAAATTAACAGCACTTTCTACCACATGGGGAAATTTCAAGGTTCAAACACGTTAATGACTGTGGGCACCATCACGCTAGAATAACGAAGGAGACAAGTGCCCAAGAAATTATTTGCTTTTCATATGTAAGAATAAAAAAGCAACTAAACCAGGTTAAAATACTTGCATTTGGGATGGATGAGGGAGTGTTATAAGGCTTGCTGTTACTTCCCCGTGGAGCTCTGAGATGCTGTAGAACCAGCTGGTGTTAGAATTATACTGTGAGCTACACAGTTTGATGAGATTAATTAGACCTCACAGATTAATTTAATTGTTTTATGTTAAAGCCAGTCCTTTACGTTTATTCTTTGTGAATCACAAAATATAAACAAATGCATGTATATATGTGGGCTTAAGGGAGAACACATGCTGTGATATGACAAAGTAGATGAATCTTTATTTCACAATAAAATGGTGGGTCCTTCATATTGATAAATCCCAGGCAATATCCTTGGTGGTTCTATCTAAGAAACTGGGCCTAAGGACTCAGTTGCTGAAGGAAGAATAGTAAAGGTAACTCATTTCTTACCAAAGGGCATGTCAAAGAAGTGGGAATTTAGGGAAACTATAGCTTCTTGAAAATTTGAATTAATATCTAGCGATCTCCTTGAAAAAAGTTTCCACTGACAATACTTATTCCTCCCCATCCCCTGTGAAAAGCTTGTGCTTCTGAGAACAGCTTTCTGTTCATGAGAAATGCTGATTCTGTGCGAAGCGAAGGGAACCTTTACTCAGCTGTTCTGATCTTTTAAGTAAATATTTATTTATTTTCTGTATGAAGTTATAAAGTTTCTTGGGAATACAGATAATGTAGCAGGAGGAAAAGTAATTACTGTAATTTTGCCTATGCTTTTGGAAAATAATCCATCTGATATGGACCCCATTTACATTTTGTGAATTGCACAGCTCAGCACATGAGCATCTTAAGTAGATGCATGCAGTCCCTATTTATCAAATACTATCATTCTCTTGCTAACAGAAGTACTTGTCCTGGCCTTTTCACTTTTCAAAGACCATGTGATTAAGATGTCACTGACATTAAGCGTGCCTTGCATCCATTTCTTGAGGAACAGCATGGTTGCTGCTCAGAGGTGCTCCCTGAGGGTTAGCAATGCTTTTAAACAGGAAAGAAGAACCTCAACCCATAACAGCAGTCAGACACCAAGCAGGTGCCCCTTCTTTTCAGCACAGCCTGCAAAGAACCAAAGCAGGTCCAAACCCATCCCCACTGTAGGAAAAGGATGGTACAAGCATTGAACCAGCTCTTTGCCTTCTTCCTCCTAGAGGTTTAATTTCTAGCAGAGGGAAATATCTGTCTCTGATTTTCTGGGGATAAATGGGAAGACTCTGAAAGAAAACCTCATTAATTCCCTGTGCTATAGATGACATCTAATAAGACTTTCTTTAGGAAGTGAAGTGACAAGCTGCAGGGGAGAGGGGAATGAGAACTGACCTAGCAACCATGCCTGTCAGGTAGCCTGAGGACAGTCAGTTCCCATCAGCATGAATGAGGGCTGAAGGCACTCAGCACCTTGCCTGATTAAGCCCAAAATGAAAGCAGCCTATCTCATCAAAATTGCACTGCCTTCCTCCTTCCCAAAAGGCATGTTGATTTGTAAGAATTTGCGATCCTTGGCATTTGTTTCCAACTGAGCTCTTTTGACCTCCCTTCCCATCATTTGATGGGAGACTAAGCCATGCACACACACCTGCTAAGTGCTTCAGGATGCTTCAAAGGCAGCCCACGGCTACTTCCATTGCCCACACCAACTCTTTTTCCGCAGGAAACTGCTATTTGGGCAGGTATGGTGCAGAGAAAGGTGGGTACCTTGTCACAGCAAGAGGGGAGGTAGGAGATGGGCCTCCTTCTCCACCCCATGGTGGTCATGGTGGCATCCCCATCAGTGAAGCCATGCAGTGGGTGGAGGGAATGCAGGAAAAGTAGCATCCCACCTTGGCTCAGCTTCAGCTGTGTCTGCTTTTTCCAAGCAAAGCCTGGGAAAGGGCCAAGCAGGAGCATCTCCATCACAGCTTGCTGCTTCATTCAACCATGGGATCAGGGTTTGCAGGGATATCTGTGTCACACACTGTCCAAGCATGCGAATGAGAAAGGCAGGATGCCATCTGCTTGGGAGGGTCTAAGGGCTCCTCTCTTTCTCCCTCTCTCCTCCCAGCCCCTTTCCTACCACGGCAGCTGAGCTGTGGCTTCTCATGTAGGTTTCTAGCAGGAGGGTTGTTTATTATGTTTTATTATGTTTTGTGCAGGAATCTGTAACTCTCAAACAGCGTTCATGTGACATACAGCGATAGATTTTTTCCACTGAAATACTTTCCCCTTAAAAACACTTTTTAGCCTCTGCAGAGGAACACACAAAATATTTCTAAGGCATCAGGCTTGTTACACAGATTTTTCCTCGCAGCCTATATGCCACAGCATTTCACAGTGGTAAAAATTATGAGGCTGCATACAGTGAAATGTAAGGAAAGCTGCTGCAGAACGACACCACACAGCGTGAGTGGGAGAGGGAAGGAGGAGTCAGTCATGAGACCAACAACTGAAGGAGAAATAAATTAAGAGTCATAAAACAAACTGCCATTCAAAACTCCCTTTCCACAGCAAGGCCATTACTGCAGTTTCTGACAGCCTCACAAAATGAGGATAATTTGGGAACGGTCCCGAGGATACATTTCTGCTCCTGTCCTATGTGCCACAGGACATGTCAGACCTTTTCCACAGACATACTCTGAAATCCACAGAATGGAGCACTCATAAAGATAATGAGAACAGCTGTAGACAGAGGAAATGGATGAAAAAAGTAAAGGGATATAAAGTTTGGCTTCCAAAGCAAAACCCTTTGCTTACTGGGACCCCAGTGGAAGTCCATTGCCTGGTGCCTCCTTGCCTGGTGTGTAGTTGTGGGATACACACGTACCGTTATCAGAGACTGGGTAGGACACCTGCCCTATGAGCTCTCTGCATTTATGAATTCAGGAGCCTCTAAGTGGATGTGCAAGCTTCCAAGGGTTCTCACCTACCTTGGATGGGGTGTAAAAAGACGATGTTACAGCCGGAGGATCTGCGTGGCATGGCACTGAGACAGCATGGAGCATCCTTGCATATATAGAGGGTGGTGATCCCTATAGGAGAAATGCAAAATGGCCAGTAAAATCGCTAACGTGTGGTGGGACACACATATACCCCAGCCTGTGCTTTTTACTGTCAACTTGCAGATAGAGAGGAAAATGGAGTTGGCTCAGGGATCCCACCTTTTAACAACATCTAGCTGCTTCTAAGTGTATGAAGAAAACTGTGGTCAGAAAATGGTATCATGTTGATGCCTATCTGGTGCTTTCCTCCCAGAGAGCTCCCCCTTGCTCCTGCCAGTGTTTCAGCATAATGTAAAAAACTTTTTGTGATTTTTGGTTTTTGTCTTGATTGCACTTGCATATAAAGAGACACACACACAAAGTACTGATTGCTTTGTAGGAAGAAACTGTCAGTACAAAATATAAAATTATGTGCCATTAAGTGTCTTCAAAACAAAAGAAGCCTGCATTTGTTTAATGACCTCTAACCTTACTCTTAGAACAGTTCTGAAACACAGAGCAAACCAAATATTATATTTATCTGTCATCAAAGCTCGTTTTGTTTGCTAACTTTCACAATGAAGCTCTGCTTTGCCATGCTCAGCAAAAAGAAAAACAGCAAAAGGAAAAATCTTTGTAATAAAGGTTAGATAATCTTCTTTCTTCTTTAGAAAATATGTCTTCAGAAAAAAGATTTTTTTCTCTCTTTTTTCACACTGTTTCCTTTTTACACACCCTCCTCTGCTTCCCACACACCCTCCCTACCTGTTACTGGTTTTGTGGACTATCCATCTTATTTGGTCTATAAACAATTACATGCTCTTGCCCAAAAGTACTGTGGATGCCAGCAGTGCTGTGAAAGTAATATTCTGTTTAATGCCTCATCAGTAGCTATGGCAGATACAACTAGAGTTCAAAAATTTAAATGGATACTAGAGGTGAATATACAAACTACAGTGGCACCTAGGAAAGAAATAACTTTTACAGGGTTCCACTTGGCATCAGTGGATGCAATGGGTGTGCTTCCCCGTGTACACAATTAATACACCTCTCCACGGATGTGTTAATGTCCTCTTAAACTGAAAGAGGGTAGATTTAGATTAGATATTAGGAAGAAATTCTTTACTGTGAGGGTAGTAAGACACTGGCACAAGTTGCCCAGAGAAGTTGTGGATGCCCCATCCCTGGAAGTGTTCAAGGCCAGGCTGGATGGGGCTTTGACCAACCTGGTCTAGTGGGAGGTGTCCCCGCCCATGGCAGGGGGGTTGGAACTAGGTGGTCTTTAAGGTCCCTTCCAACATACACCATTCTATGATTCTATGATATGATGTGTTTGAACAGGCACTTACACAGTTCTCATGCCTTATACCAGATCTGATGCTTGCTTGTGCAACCACTGCCTGTGCACAGTGTAAATATACGGAAGGGAAAAACCAGATCACTCAATCCACTGGTACTTTTGAATACTTTCTTACCCTCTCTCTGTGCCACATACCAGAAACATTTTAGGAATGCTATTCCCTCCCCATACGTAACAGTAAGGTATTCCTGAACAATCAAGATCCTTACAATCCGTTGGCTCAGTATCCAGACTCATCCATTTCTCTGATACATTAAAATATAACGTCACTTGGATCTTGAACTCACAAATTCAGATGCTGTATCAAATCAGCTTCGATGCTGCTGCTGAAGCTGTCAGCAAGATGGTAATTTACTTGATTTTAAGTGTGCAAAATGTTAGAAACTGTTTGTGCCTGTATTGGTGTCAAAGCAGATGGGGCCTCTTGCTTCCTATGAAGTGTATTTAGCTCGCCTCATCACATGCACACCAACCACTCCAGTGCATATTGCTAGGGTTTGCTATTGCTGGTTAACCGAACCTAATTTCGCAAAATTCTTTGTGCATTGCCACGATCAAGCATTTTGCAGATGCACACTACATGCAGCAGTACTGCAACCTGCATGGAGAGCCTCCATCACACGTGATGGGTCAAACAGGGCTTCCCAGTAGGTCTATGCAAACCAGAGAGATGCCAGTACATTGTGTAGATACCAAATGGTGAGAGGCAGGTCTTTCCTCGAGTGGTGGAAGTTGTTTCCTGTTCTTGTTTCAAGGGTCATTGCAGTGTTTTAAGCAAACAGTATTGGGAGCAGGGAATAAAACCCAAGACTTCCCATCTCTTTCCTTGACATGGGCCATATTCTGTGGCACGCTTCAAAGACATGCAAAAGCTGGGCTTGAGTTCCCTTGAGCTAAGTGCAAAAGGATCAAGGGGACAATTCCCATTTTGCTTCAAAAGACACCCGCACCTGCCAAAATATTTTGTGCAGCACCGAATCTACTAGGCATCCTCAGAACATATCCAGCAGTGAAGACCGTTGGTATTTCAAAACACCTAATCTGGACTCCGTATTTGGCCAGGAAGTTACAGCCCTGTAGCTGGATTTTCTGCAGGATTTTCCCTTCCCTCACAGGGGGCAGAGCAGGGAGGAGGTCTCAAATCACTTGCAGAGGGGGCAGCATGACAGCAGATGCAAGGTCATGCGTGGGGGAAAGAGGGAAAGGTTAGAGGCCACCCATTACTCTTTTCATGGACAAGCTGGCACTGGTCTAAGAAGCTCTGCCAGGTGTAGGTGATTCTGGTTGCACCTGGGTGCAGCATCTCCAACACCAGAGACCTTTGGTGCTGGAAACCTACCATGTGCAGCCTCCTTGTGCCTGTTGCAGAGCAGGGTGGTAGCAGGGTGGAGGTTTCTAGGATCTGAGCTTGCCTTGTCTCAATGCAGTTTAACATGTCCATATTGTAGGTACAGACCTTCACTCACATTCAAACTAGCAGTAAGCTCGTGGGATTTTCAATGTATTGCATGGACTCCAATGTCCTTCCTACCCATCCTTCCTCTCTGGGAGAGAAGAGCTCTCCTTTTGAGTGTGATATAACCTGATCTTTCTCAACAGCTATTGATTACTTTTTTGTCTTCTTTCAAACATTCTCACATCAGCTGATGCCTGTGATCTTTCAATTGAGTAACAACAGACTGTTGTTATTTGGGTGACCTGAGAATATTAAAATACGTACTGAAAAAGGGTTAATTGCAATATGTTGGCACTAAGAGTTTTATGATACCTATTTCCTGGTAGTAACTAGGTCTGCTACAGCCTTTATCAATACTGATTCTTTATATGCCTAAAGTTGCCTTATCATGTACTCACAAATCCACTATTTTACACTGGAAGGGTTATTAATCATTGGAATGGGCTGCCCAGGGAATTGGTGGAGTCACCATCTCTGGAGGTATTTAAAAGATGGGTTGACATAGTGCTTAGTGACATGGTTTAGTGATGGTTTTTTATCAGAGTGAGGTTGATGGTTGGACTAGATGATCTTAAAGGTCCCTTCCAACCTAGACAATTCTATGATTCTGTCTTTGCAGGATAGTGTATGTAGAAGCCATGATACACAAGGTAATTAGAAGTTTACAGCACTAATTTCATCCTGTTTCTAATCCAAGACTGTTTATAGTACTTCAATCTCTGAACATAAAACATTCTTTTTACCTTTGTCATTAGCTTGCCAAGTACAGTGAGTGTTTGAATTCAGAAAACCACCTCCTTTTCCCCTCGTGCTCTGCTTCTCTGGATTCCTAAATCTTGCAAATGAAAAGCTACAGTTTTCTTCTTTGTCTGAACAGTTCTGTAGGAAAGGATAAGGAGGTTAAAATTCACAAGATAACCATTTTGTACCTGAAGCCTTGAAAAAACTGCAGCATAGGGTTTGGGTAGCGGGGGAGAGAAGGCTCTGGAGAATGATATTTCCTAAAGATTCATCTTAGCAGTTGCAATTAACTTCCTCAATACCCTTTTGGATAAAAGTTATCAGAGAAAAGATCAAGAGAGAGAACATGATTTAGCTCTAGCAAGTCCCGATTTACAATCTGTCTTCCCTGATCTGAGTTCATTTTGTGCAACTCCTGTGTCATGTTCCTCTCTTGCAGAGATGGAAGAAAAGAGTTTAAGTCAAAATAGATAAGTGTAGATCCTCCGGAGGCCAAAATGAAATGTCTCTTAATGGCATCTTTATGGCACTCCCAGGATATCACCATATCCTGCAAGGCTATTATGCGGGGAATTTCATCTGCTTTACTTGAAAAAAGCTTTGGTGACATTCCGGGAAAAATGCATAATGCAGCAATTTAAAAGAGCTAAAATATTTGGTTTAAGTTTCCTTAATTTCAGCCCTGCCTGAGAAAAAAGTGTGTGGGGAGGGAGGTGCAGAAGGGAAAGGAAAGAAGTAGAAATAACCCTCTCCCCCTTTCTCCTTTTGCTCTCTTTTCCCACCACTCTCCAATGTTCAAAATCAACCTGAGGATCATGGGGGAGGATGCTGTTGTTGAAGAGTTCTCTCTGCCAGGCTTCTCTGTGGAGAGACCTGATTTTCATGAGCAAGAACAGGAGACCTCTCCCTGATCATGTTTTCAGGCCTGGATTATTAATGGTTGTGTTTCCAGGCCTTTAATTGCTTCCTCTTCTGGTGATGTCTTTTTTTTGTCTTCTTTCAGCCAATACATGCTCAGTACGTATTAAATAATGAAAATGCACAATCAAGGCACACATGCCTCGTAACTGCTGTTTATACTCAAGGATTTAAAACTAGTAACAAGGGAGGTTAATGTTATTCTTAGGAGATAACACTCGTTGCTATGGTGAAGACGTCTTCTGTCACTCACTGTTGGGAAGATGGCGCCTGTGCTATAAATGCTTGACGGTATTTTTGCTTTCGAGATTAGCAATAGTAATTATTCCGACTCAGATACTAACCTGCTTGCTTCTGTGCAGATTCTCATATAGATGCTTCGTATCTAAACAGGCTCCTCTCCTGCCTTCTTGGTGGGCTCAAGGTGCCGGTATTGATAGGGTTTTTCAATGCCTAAAGAAACAATGGAAAACAGCAACAGCTTCTGTCTGAAGATAACAATAGTCTTGTAAAAAAAATAAAGTGTCAGGCAATTTGATTTTTTGTTGTTTAATGTACATTACCATCTCCATCATCCTGTGGAGATCCTTCAGCTTTTCAAAATAGATACACTTTCATTAGGCCTGATCTGCTGCTCACAACTTCATGATCTGCACTTCCTACTAAAATTTATTCAGGCAGTAATCCACAAGAAATTGGTTGTTTTCAGCAGTTTATGACTTGTTATTTAACATTTAACAGAATGGCAGTTTATTTTGGTAACAACCAATACTGAGAGGTTTATTGCCATTGTAAACCATAATCAACTGTTTGTATCATTACTAGTTTTTCAAGATATAAAAATGGCCAGCTGCATTGGAAAATTGTTTAACAGCTATAAGCATTTGTGTTGAAGATTATGTATGGAGTTATTTCACCTTAAAGGTCAAAAGTATTTAAAGAAACCACTCAATTCAGTGTAAATTATTCAGCAGATTGGTAAACCCCAATCCTGGAAAGACAATACTGAAACAATTCCCAGTAATTTTTTCAATTATGGTCATGAAAAAGGAATCTGTAGAAGATGGACAATACAGAAGATTGCACTTTCTTTATCACAGCATCAGGCCAGAAACTAAGGCCTTTTGCCTTTACAGATGCTGCAACTGTTTTACTGAATAATTTATTGTACTTTACTCACAAATAGCTTAATCATCAAGGTTTCCCATTTCTCTCTTAGCATCAGGCAACCGGCCACAGATTTCATAATTGACATGTTTAGAAAAATTCAAAATACTTCCATTCTGATTGGAATAGGTTTCAAATGAGAGCACACATTTTATAACAGCATATCAATCCTTCATCTTAATCCACTATAGTGGGCCAAATCTAAGCGTATAATTAACAGTGAATAATTCAAGTGTACAAATTAGTTTCTCTCAAAAATATATCTGCAAGCAGACTGCACTTTCCTTTCTTCTACTTATTTCACTAGTATTTCTTTTTACTCTGTAATTGCACAAGTAGTAACTGCAGAATATTTAAGCTGAGTTTAATCACAATAGCTCTTCTATTGCCACTGTCTCAGTGGATATATACATTTGCACAGTTCATGCAGATGTTTACTTCTGAATAAAAAAAATAGTTTCCTCTTAACACTTGTGCCCGGTTACAGAGTTAATTTTTCCAAACTGTTTGTGGTAGTAAAACTTTCACCAAGCAAAGTCATTGCAGAGAGAAGAAAAATGGATTAAAAACATCCATTTAAACCTTTGAGCAGTTAAGAGAAGGTTTGTGGTTTGATGGTTGTTTTTTTTTTCTTTAATTTATGTTTAGGAGCATTCATTCACCTCTTCTCTTCAATGCTGATTGGAATTTCTGGCAGAAAGCTTTAACTCATTTTTTTCCTCCAGTCTTCAAACATTATGAAGCAAATTAATTCCTACTATAACTCCAGTGAATTTGAGGACATTATAGCAGAGATGACTTTGGCACTATATTTCTTGTTCAAAGTGCTTACCTGCTCATGCACACTTTTTATACAGTCAAGAGTGATGGTTGCTGGTTTTCATTATTCGCATTCAAATGATGTAAAATAGGGGAGGTACCACAGCTTTAATTCTCAGATGATTTTTGAGGGGTTTGTCTTCTATAACTTGGAGTGGGTTACAAGGATTTCCAGATACATGCAACTGTTGCCGCAGTATTTAACTGGAAAGAGAAGTTTTCTGAACCTATACAAAAGTGCCCAGCAGGCTGAGGAAGAAAACTGAAGAGACACCCCCCCTTGGAAGCATGGTCCATCATGTCAATCCCTTTTGAAGGGAGAAGATAATTTCTCTTTAAAAAAAAAAATAATCAAAAGAACAACAAACACTTATTTTTGCCTCCCTCACAAGCCTAGAAATAATGCACAACATGAAAGAAACTGAAACAAAGTCCTCAGGGAAAAAAAAAAAAAAATACAAGCCCAAATCTACCACCTAGTCATATTCAGCCTGTCTTTCGTGCTGTTAAAAATTCTCTTCAGCCCTGGGCATTGGTAGCAGAACTGCAGCAACGAGGATCAGGCAATCCTGCCTGCCAGTCAGAGGCATTAGCAATTTGCTGGTTGCAGAAGAACTAAAAATAAAAGCGGAGTATTTCATAAAGCAACAAAAGCAAGGCGGCCTTCTTTCTACCAGGCTGCACCAGTATAGCTATAGGCTACCCAGGTATCAGAGCTGAAGAGCATTTAGGCCGGTTCAATGCTTTTTCACAAGTGCAAGTAGGGATACAATAGCGGGCACAGAGGCTGGTGGGAAAAAAATTGCATTCTTCAGTTTACCTTTAGTGACTCAAGTAAAACTAGAAACTTGTGTTCAGAATCATTACCAGCCTCCGCTGGATTGATACAGTAGAGGAAAATGTGAATCAGAGGGTGGCTTTTCCAGGAGTGGATGAGTTATTTAATTGAAATGGTGCCTTTGTCTTTTGTGAAGTCATTTTCTCCTCCATATTTTTATGAAACACTGAGTCATTCAAAAATTTGAAAGCATTTACGTTCATACATTTTTGCTAAATTTTAAGGAATACTGTAAACTAACGGTGTTGCCTTCTCCCCCCCTTTCCCCTTTGTAAGTGTTCACTTACTATGGCTTTTTTCTTCTTTGGTCCAGAATCGCTCGGGTTAGCCATTGGCATCATTAATAGCTCTTGCGTTGTTGTGTTTTCAACTTCTAAATTGAGTTTTAAAAGACTACACTTGAATATTTATTAAGGGCTATTGGTAACATCAACTTATAGAATCATAGAATCATCTGGGCCGGAAGGGACCTTCAAAGGTCATCTAGTCTGAACCCCCCGCAGTCACAGGGACACCCCCAACTAGACCAGGTTTCCCAGGGCCTTGTCGAGCCTCACCTTGAATGTCTCCAGGGAAGGGGCCTCAACCACCTCCCTGGGCAACTTGTATCAGAAGGTTCATTTTCAGGGCTGTAAAGTCATTTCGTTATGAGTTCAGCATCCTCATCCAGTGACATCCCAAAACCACGAGCTCACCAGGCAGCAAGAACACCTCAGCACTCTGCTTTTTGTGTTTCTTGTCATCCATGGGCAGGCTTTTGATGTAAGACTTTCACAATATAGAACCAAATTATGTGCCCTCCTCACCTCCACTCCCAATCCTACAAAATCCAGAGGCTTTTTCAGCTAAGCTTCAAGTCAACCTGAATAAACAGGTCATCTTTCCAAAGCACTGGCTGCTCAGCAGCTAATGCTGAAGTAGCATAAGCTAATTTATATTCTGTAGGGTCACTTAAACTCTCGAGTGTTAAGCTAAAGTGTCAGCCAGGTCCCAGTGGGGCGAGTCTCTGCAGTTCTCGGAGCACTTTTTCTTAGGAGGAGAGTTTCGTCCCTCATTAGAATTCGTTTCGTATTATGGATTCCTTCCTTCCTTCCTCCCAGAAGTGGAAGGACTAATTAGGAATAGTTATCACTGCTGACATTCAAAGCATTATTAGAATTGCAGTCCACTGAAACAAAAAGGGAATTCATATCTATTGCAGGAGATCCTGACAATTCAGGCATTGTTAGACTCCAGTAGGGTCACCTTTAAAGCTTTCCTCAGCTTCAGCTCCAGCTCCATCAGCCTGGCTTTCATTACAGACCAACGAGACTGGAGTACAACTGACGCTGCCTAGACATCTGGGTTGCTGTTTTGGGGTTTTTTTTTTAGAGGGAAGCTGAGTAGAAAAAGCCCAGGCAAGCTTCTGTGTTTCAGAGTCTAACCCCTTGTGCTGTTCTCACTTCTGCTGACGCATTAACCTCTGCACAGGTTCTTCATTTGCTTCGTGGCTTTTGTAAGCTGCTGTCTCGAGTTTTGTCCCTTCAGAGTTTCAGCTGAGCATAAACAGGCAAGCACCCATTGCTCTGGTGGGGGACTCGAGGCAGGGGAGAGATTGTACACCAGCCAAGCCTGAAGCACACAGAGGATGCCAGTTTGTGATTAGCATAAGCAGATCTAAGTCACGCCGCTGCCAAAGGCAGCTCCTCTCCGGCACCTCTGGGTGCCCTGATGTATTCACATCCGTGCAAGCCAGAGACCATGTAGTTACGTGGTTCATTGAAATTGCAGCCCCGTCACACACGCTAACGCAAGGAGGAACCACGTGCAAGCCAAGGGGGCCTTCAGTAGCTACATGCTATTATGTTGGAATAAGCAGGTCATGCTGCTGCAACCTGTGTCCACAGAAAATCTGATAGAGACACATGGTCTTTGAGGAAGAGGTCTGACATTTCCATTCTGCCTTCAGACTCTGATAGAGCCAAAGGAGTCTAGCTTCACACCTTTTAAGCTATAATCCTTTGAGGGAGGGGGTGTTGTCGTGGGGAGGAAGAAAACCCTTTCCTATTTAATTCTCAGCAGCTGGTAATATAATCAACTTGCTAACCAGCTTTACATATGCATCTTCAGTGTTTAGCGGTAGATAGATTCACAAGTGCGAGGAAGGGGAAGAAAAAAACACCCTAAAATAAATCACGTTTAGAGATTCCAGGCAGACTCCAGCATCAAAATGGAAACAGGGATAAAGTGTCCAGAAGCTTAGGAGAAAAAAAAGAATTCCTCTGAGTGTTGCTGAAAAATGTTGGTAAACTCTACAGACATCTTCATTATAGTGTAATCCTTCCTTCCATCCCCCCCAAACATTTTAAAGTTATCTTCTTTGTTCATGATTGCCTTTGTATTGTCATTGACATTGTGTTGCACTAAGTCAGTCTCTAATATTAGATGCAATTATGATACGTGACATTGAAATCGTGCTTAAAGTAAGATTCCACTTGAGGGACTCACCTTAGATCTACGCCTTTGTAAGGCTGTTTATTGCTTTTGTGATTGCGCTATCAAGTATTCTTTGTATACAAGTACCAAGGTGCTAACAGCCAGATCCAAAATAGATAAAAGGAGCCAAACGTTTGAGTAACTTGAATTCAGATGTCTGCAGTCAGATTTGTACTCTAGAAACGCCTCCCTCCCCCTTCCCCCCCCCCAGCTGCTGCTTCACCTCAGTTTTGAAAAGTACTGCAGCTGCATTTCGGCTTGATTTAACCTCTGGTTCCCCAAAACTGTGTTTTGCCTCTGAATATTGGTAGAATTAAGTCTATTAGTGCTAACTGCCCCTGACAGACATCAAGAAACTAGGAAATTAGGTAAACTCTGCGGATGCTGCTGGAGCCGAAGTCATTCTGGACGCACCACTGGACGTGCTGGCACCAACACTGTTAAGTCCAGTGGAAATTAAGAATTTAGTACATTTTGTGGATTTATCTCAGCATTCTCATTTAGCATTTTTTTCCCAAATTTACGAAACTGGACCACAGCCTGATCCTTTCATCTCAAACATCACACAGTTTCTGAGGTCAGATATTGTGCAACGGGTGACACCAACTTGTGTCTTCTGCCTTAAACGAATGCCTGTAACACTGCCTCATCGGTGGCAACACACAAGTGTAGCTCACTGGCAATTAACTCCACTAGGACTAGGATGCAGCTACTTCACAGTTAAAATCATGACAGCAATACAGTTAACGGCAGAAAACAAATTTAGGAGGAGAAGAAAGAAAATCAACAAAAATAAGATGTGACAAGTGCTTATTTACGTAGTCATTTTTCAGGAGCTGAGCTGCACTTTAACACATAAACGCATTGTACCTTTAGTGAAACCTTCCTCCTGAATAGCTAATAAGTTATATTTAAGTGCTTTCACCAATGAACTGACTTACTTTAGTTACTGTGAAATCATTTTTATTATCCTTCTGTCCAAAAAAGTTGGAGGTAGCTAAAATCATTTTGGTGCACCTCCTGCAAGCTTATGAATTATTGAAGGCTGGAGGTAGAGTGGCTCCACTGAGAAAAAAAAAAGACGGATAGTGAGGGCATTTTCACTGTGGCTGAGAAGATGGCTTGACGGGAAGGCAGGAGCCCCGGAAACATCTGCAGGATTGTATTCTTAATGAGGGAGATGGCGGAGAAGACCGAAGCTGACTCACCAAAGACTGAAATGTTTAATTGTGTGATATCAGCATATGGAGATGCCAACCGAGCATGTAAGCCAGTTGCAGATGTTGCTCTGTGGCACAGCACCTGGCTTCCAGCTCACTCTCCCAGGTATTTAAGGCCCCTGAAGAAATGGTGTCTACGCGCTGTTGGGCACGATGTCGGCTGGTGGTTAAATAATACGCGAAGATCGGGAGAACCACAACAAATAGGAGCTTGCAAAGGACTTTTTTTTTTTTTTTTCTCAAAGGCGAATCCCACTGCTTCTTCCCCAGCTGCGAGTAAAGAAAATCTAACAGGGAATCTTGTAGCCCTCTACTTAATTCAGGAAAACCTGAACTGCTGTCCGTAACCTCAGCGCTCAGATCTTTAAGCCTCTCTTGGCTGATCAATTTGTCCCCTACGGCGGTTCCTACCGCAGTAATTCCCACTGACGCCAGCGAGGGAAGCACTAAACAATTATGGGCTGGCCGGCTGCTGAACCTGCTAACTAGGTGCTCATGATTTGAGGAGATATTTCTGTCTGTTTAAGCCACTGGCAGTTTTACAAGGCAGAATGTCTTTGCTCTCTCGGCCCGGTGGAGACTATGCAGCTTCCCACCACCTGGTATTAAGAACAAAGGACTGACCCAACCAGACACCAAGACTGGACTCAGGGCCCTCTGGAACATTGGCTTCAGGACACCACCATGGAGTGGTATTAAAATAACAATATTTTGGTTTCTGCAGGTCTCCAAACATTTAAGACTATTTTAACTATGCTTCTAAGTTCAGCTTAGGCAACAAATGTTGTATTTTGGACTTCATAAAAAGCAAGCAAACAAAACACACTTATAGAAACTATTGCAGGATTCTTCCCTGAAATGACTATTCTGCTATTAGACCTCTGTCATCTGACTGTCCCGCTGGATAACATAGTACAGGGCAACCCAGCTTGGGAGGGACTGCAAGAGGTCTTTAGTTGTACCTGCTGGTCAAAGCAGGACCACCTATGGAGTCAGAGCAGGTTGCTCAGGACTTTATCCAATG
>JAOXNO010000001.1:178195843-178214417 GCA_028565335.1 Limnodromus scolopaceus | reverse complement strand
ATTGGAATGGGCTGCCCAGGGAGGTGGTTGAGGCACCATCCCCGGAGGTATTCAAGAGACGAGTTGACATGGTGCTCGGAGATATGGTTTAGTGTTGGGTTGGTGTTGTTTTGTGTGTGGTGTGGGTTGTTTGGGGGTTTTTTGTCTTTTTTTTTTTTCCCATTGCTTGGACTAGATGATCTTAAAAGGTCTCTTCCAACCTAGGTGATTCTGTAATTGATTGTTAAGGGGAAAAGAAAAAAAAAAACTCGGCAAAAAATGCAATCTAAGAAAGTAGTAGCTGTAAAGAACAAATAATCTTGGTTAAGAATTACACAAGGGTCTTAAATTTGGATTATGATTGTAGAAGAAAATCATTATCACTACCCTTACAAATGTAAAGCTGACAAAAACATACAGTTAATAGCAAACCATAACACAGAGTTTTTACTGTCTTCAGCAGATCTCATGGTACACTGAAAACTTCTATTTTCAGAAGTTCAGAAATAGAATAAGAGAAGAGAGATACTGTACTGGAGATCCACATACAATTCTGGGCTGTAAGACAGAATGCAAAAGCAGACAGAAGATGCAGCTCCAGGGACTAGGAAAATTGAGAATGCAGAAGCTCCAGGGTTGCTCTTTATGGTTGTTCATGAATTCTGAAGGACTCTGAAAGTCACTGTGGTAAAAATGAGATAGGCCTGTAATGAGCTTGGCTCAGCTACGATACCAGTTACTGAGGGGTACAGTTTCCTAGGAACAGACACCTCTCTGTGCAGTACCATGTCATGCTTCAATGTGCTAACAAGAGTCACTGCCTGCTTTCTTATATGAACATGTCTGAATTTAGATTCTCTAGCCTGTATCGACAAATGGATAGATGAAGAAATGCTGGAGTAAAACTGCTGAAGAGGGAGGGTGAAGATTGAAGCACTGCCTACTCTGAAGCCACATGTCCTTACTGCTAGCTACTTCTAAGCAAGCCCGCAAGTCAGACTGTATCCACAGCATAGGAAAGCAATTTAATTCACAGAACCTAAAGTCCCCTCTGCTGTTTTGGCAGGCAACTTGGGAATCTCTCAAAAAATCACTGGAAAAAAAAAAAATTGGTGTTGGTCTCGTAACCACAATGCAACAATGCAAAGGGACAGAGAGCAAAAACTGATCCAGGAGCATCATTTCTGGCTGACAGACATCACAATTAAGAACAAGCGTGGACCAGCCCCAAGAAGACAGCCCATGTTTCCAGCATTTCCCTCCCCAGGAAGCTTGCATTGATCAAGCTTGCAGCTACAGCACCTGAACGCAAAGTACAGATGATGAATGAATTTGGACCCTAGCATCTTATCTATATACTGTGTATGCAGTATACAGACACGTTCTGTGTTGCAGCTGGCCTCACATAAATAGATACAATTCTAATAATCACTTAGGAAAAAAAAGTTATCGTTAATATATTTTTCAGGAAACAAAAATCTGCAACAACTACTCCCTCAACACCTTCACCCATCAGCATCAAGAAGGGCATTGTATTCCTTCCACTTTGGATAGGTATTCACAGACTATGAACTCTGAAAGAATGCACTGTCACAAGCAGACATCTACCTCATTGGGAATTACTTTAATCAACCAGGAATGGAACATATTTATTTATTTACTGAAGTATAGTATAGCCATTGAAGCGAAATGTAAATGCCCTCAAATATTCCCTATATATACTCCTCTCACTACAATCTACCTCTTGATTGCCTCATTATTGAATTTTTCAATATGCATGGCAAAACAAAGAACAAAACCTTGGTTAAAAGTTCAAATTAGCTGGGGAAGAAAGAAAAATACAACCCACATGTGAACAAGAAAACAAGCTCCCCCATCTCTATGGCAACCCTTCCTAGAAGTTTATCAATTTGTCTTCTTGATTTTTAACACTGTATCTGACTGAATTCTTTCATTTTCAGCTTCTTGAAATGAAACTGCATGTCATCACTTTGTAAGCTCTAGGAATTAGCTATTTTCTTACAGTGCACTTCAACAATTTATCATGTACTTACTAGCAAGGAGTTCTGAAACATGGAACGTTACCAGGAAAATCCGAACTGTTTATCAAACTCACAAACATCTTCTGACATAGTTTCATCTGTGATTATTTAAAATATGCCAGACAGTACACCACAACATATATAGAAAGGAGTATCCTGGAAAAAAAAATAACCTCACTGGCACTTACTGTATTTAACATAAAATGTCTCCTTTCTAAATTCTTGAAAATATAAAAACATAAATTCAACATAAAGTAACCTCTAAACTTACAGAAGTTGAAATCCTCTTTGCTGTCTCTGTAATTGCCTGCTCCAATGGTTTCCAAAGGTGGAAAGCATAACGACCTGAAAAAGATAGAAGTTTAATGAAATTACAGCCAACATTCAGTAAAAGGAAGGAAAAAAAAAAAAAAGTCTCCAACTTAGGTTCATCAGCTTACATCAGAAAGAATTTTTGTTTAAAAAATAAAAATCCTTCCTTATCAATCTTTTGTCTCATATACTTGCTTGTATGGTACTGCTGCACTTTACTGCTTTTCAAGATGTTCCTTCAACAGCCACTTTTGGATTCTTCCCAGCCAAAGTCCCACAGTAAATTTGCTATGGTTTACATTTTCCAATCTTTGTACTATTGAAGGAGGAAGGAGAAGAATTTAATATACTTCATCTAAAAACACAGTCATGGACTGCAAAGATCCATTGTGTTTGCTCACAAAATAAATAGATTTAAATGCATTTCAATATGATAAATGAAGATATTTGCCTTGTGAACTTTAAGAAAAAGGGCAGTATGAAACATTAGCTTGGATATACATTATTTATAAAATACTGTTCAAAGGTTATGTCTTCAAAAAAGAAGTCTATGTAGTACATGTTTCTTGCTCTGATCTTGTATGCTTAATCACATATTTTGTAAGTACTGCATTTTTTATTTTGTTACAACAAGAGGATCTTCTGGGATTCAGAGCCATTCACTTCTCCACCGGCAGTGAATGTCTACAGCTAGGAAAGGCTAGAGGGAACTCTATTAGACTGTGTTCCTAGAAGCACAAAGCAGGTCTATCAACTTCAGAATCAAGATCTCTGCAATGTTACTAGAGGATTTTCCCTGTAAGTGCCCTCTCCCCGATTACTGTTTTGATTAACTATTCATCAGTAATGTAACTTTACAATTACACACAATGGAAAAATGTTTTAAAACATGTCGCTCTGCTTCATTCAAATAGCATCTTGCTTTCATTTTCAAAATACGCAATGTGTCCAGAGGTCATTTTAGTTGTTTAAGTCTGTACCTTCTGTTAACACAGAAGTTAAAATCCCTGTTAGTATCACTGCTGACATGCTGTGTATGTAGTAATATATTACCTCGCCTTCTTCTTAATGCCTTCTGCTCTTTGCTAGCTGTTATTAATTCTGCAGCCCAACCAGCAGAAGAAATTTTAAGAGCACTCCTCTTCTGCTCAAACACACACACAGAGATAAACCAACTGCTTAACGGGTCTACATCAAAGATCTTGTCTTTCCTTCCTCTAATCAAAAAAATAAATCAGCTGTACCCACCAAACACCTGCTGAAGTTTGGTGCAACTTGTTAGTCTATTGCATCTGCTCTTGGTGTGTGCATTTGCACACAGCTGACCATGGCTGCTTTTATACACTGAAAGTGATGGAAATTGATTTGTGTATTTCAAAACCAGAACAGGTTACTGCTACCTAGTCTGTGTAACCCAGAGTGTAAATCAGGTTAAGCCCATGCCCTGTGTTCAGACTAGTACCTATTTTTCAGAAGAACATACAGGCCAGATACAAAGAGTTCAGGTAACAAAAAATGTACTACGGGAGCAGTTTAATATGATAAATCACTTTAGCCACTAACACCTTCTATTTTTGTCTAGTCGAATTTGTCAAGCATCACCTCCACATCACACGATTCTGTTGTACTCTTCTGTAATAAAGAGCCTCCACCTTGGAATATGCTATTAAGTAAAAAAAAAGTAAAACTTTCCACATTACATTTTGTAGACTGAATTTTTAGCTGCTGCCCATAAAACTAGTCTCTCCAGCTGTGACTTTTCAAAAAGGATTTTGGGAAATAAGTCACGGATTTTGAAGGGACGGGTCCTACAGCTGGACACAATTCTCCACAGCACTCTCAAGCACCTTTCCACTATTTAAATTCATAAAAACTCCATTAACCCTTTTGGAAACAGCAGCATGACTTGGCTAGTAATTTAGCTTACCTGCAAATGCAACAGTTGCAACACCAAGTCCAACCGCTATCATGGTTCTGGCCTAGGGCAGAAAAACAGGAATCAGAATAACGGGCAAATTCTAATTTGAAATATACACACTTTTTACTGTAACAGTGAGTATTTCCGATGTCTGACTTGGACATCTCATGTATAATTTATATGAAAGATAACAGGAAGTTCTGTATTCCACCAGCTATATAAGATTTTACAGTTCAGTCCTATTAACCCATGCCAAGTTATCAGGTTTAACTTGGAATTATCCATTAGTAAATCAGTGAACAAACACTGAGAAAGCAGCTCACTGTATCTAATGATAAGAATACAAGGCAGACAACTGTTCCAGATTATACAAAATTATTTGTTCAACAGTTCAACAGAGACTGAAACGACGATTGTCATAACAGAAAGTATCAATTTATTACAATAACATGAAGAGCTAAAACAAGAAAAAAAAAAGGGAAGACATTGATATTGCTTTTGGAAAGTTCTTCACTTGGAATCTCATCATGACATTGCTTGAAAAATGTTACTGGAATATTAACTTAAACACTGTACTTGGGCTCACCCAACTAAGACAGAGCCCTGATCCCAGCTGACTCCTGGCACTCCTTCAAAGGAGTCAGCCCCATCCCACAGCTACAATGCACCACAAAGGTGCATTGGCATCTTCCATCTTTCACACTTCGACTCATGGAAGCCCCAATAAAGTCATAAAGCCCAGTAACCTCTTCTCACTATTTAGTGTCAACCATTGGCTGGACTCTAACTTATAACACAGACTTCTGACAGATTTCAGGCCATGTTCATTATTGGCTAAAATTCACTTTAAGTCTAACTGGACTCTTGGAACCAAACGCACAAAAGGACTTGAACATCTGTTTTAGGCAACAGTAAACAGAGGTATTGCTAAATTAAATCCCCCCAGATCAGGTGTGTGTATTTTCCTATACAGTGCTTGAAGAAAGCCAGGCATCTCAAGAAGGACAGTAAGAAATATCTCCATGTTGAACAAGAAGCTGCCGAAAGATACGTAGTAAACCTCCAAGAAGGGACTGAATTCCTACACACTTGCAGAATTCAAGAAGGGTAACGAGGATTGCGAGTGTTGGGGGCATCTCTCTGTAACCTTTGAAACAAATGAAATAAAGCGATCTGTGGCACTACCTGTACTATCATATGAATAATGCCTTGAACTTTCCCCCAGGAAACATGACAAATCAGATCAGGCCTGTTTATCTTGAATTCAAAACATAACTACAGTGAAAATGCTTTTATCACCAGACTGACTCTTCTATATGTGACTGACTTCTGCATTTATCCAATAACTGGTTAATACATTTTCTAACAAGCCTGACAGCAGGACTTAAAGCCCGAATTTCAATGGGAGTGCCCTAATAACGGGATTTGGCGCCAAGCTGCCTTTGCTACTAAATTCCTGGGGCTAAAATTCTGTCTTTGCACCCAATCTCACCTCTAGACAGAGAGGCAGTAGGGGAAGAGCTGGAAAATACTGGTTTTAAAGTCTTCTAGAGCTAGCTTAGTAGGGGCTAGCACGCTTGTTGACAACTTCCCTGGCAAATGAACTGCTGCAGAAGACATAAGCATTGCCATCGTGCCCAGTGGCTCCTGTGGCTTTGGCTCTGAAGGCAAGTGGCACAAACTGCTGCACGTAGTATTGAGCTCAGCACAGAAACAGTGGTAGTCCGCTCTGAGCTCACCTAGAAGCAGCTGCATTCCTTTAAATCTAGCTTCTAAATTGTATGCTTTTTAATTAAGCACCTATCTCCCACCTACCAGAATGGGGCTATTCCAACTATTTGCATCACATAACACTGCAGTTGCCTAGAGGTTTCTAGTAGAAAAAAAGAAACTCACTAAACATACTGAAAGTGGAGCTCCAAAGTTAAGACTGGGGGAGTTCTGGCCTTGAAACTCTGCCTCTCTATCCCATTTTAGTATCCTAACTCTTTCATCTCGGTGTAGTCTTTAGTCTCAATATTACCATTCATTTCTGAATATAAAAATAATGTAGTAGTTTTATGTCTGTTGTTCCTTTCAGTTCCACAAGATTTCCCTTCATCTTTAGACCATGAAAAAAGTAAGTATGTTACCTTAAATGATAGAGGACATAAAATAGAGAAGCATATTGTTCATCTCCTCACTAAACTAAAACTCCATTTCTTCTCACAAATCAGTTTTCCCAGGCTCTCAATACTCAAAACATTCTAAAAAATTCTTCCAATTCCTCTGTTTAGACCCTAACCAGAAACAGCCACAATATTTCTGAAAATATCCTAGCCCTAAAGAAATCCTGTATTATTCTGTTCTGTGGTTTGTGACCATGGATTTATATTCAATAGAGATTTTCCTTGACTTATTCAGACTGACAGTAAGAATGTTTTTACTAAGTGGTTACAGACAATTAACAACTTAACAATGTATGAAATAGATCACACTAGCAAAAAAAATAATATTTATTAGCTTGTGCTTGTCAAAATTAAGTTATACCTGCTTTGCCAGCAAAAAGGTGGTTTAAAACAGCAGCTGACAACCAGGTATGCAGGTTACAACACAGCATTAGCAGCAGACACCTCATCACAGGTGAGGCCAGAAAAGCTGACAATTATTGGTGTATGGTGACCCACCTTATTTCCATTATGAGCAGGTTAGCGAGGAATCACTTGTCACTTACTAGTCAAGAAGTGGTAACTTGTCGTGGCAAAGCACCTTGAATGTTTGTTATGGTGTGAATATATCCTAACTATAAACATGCGATAAAAACTGAGTTTGAATCTATGTAAGAAAGATGGCATGGACTGTCTTTTACTGACACAGCCTCTGTCATAAAATTAGTGGCATCTTCAAGCACTAAGCAGTTAAGTGCTTTAAGTCCAGCTTGACTCGGTTTTCTTTTCCATGCTCACTTAACTCAGTTGACTGTTTAGGACAGTAAGTCAAGGCTAGTCTGGTGCTTTGAAATGTAGAATATAAAGTGCAAAGATCTAATTAAATGCACTCCTTTCATGATGGTATTAAATGAAAACAACTCGCTATCCCTGCAGAATGGATCAGTTCATTTAAGGCATGCTCATACAACTACCACCATCAACATTTTTGGCTCCCATTGCTTGAAAATGCGTTTCATTTCAGACTAATAAAGGCTAAAAAAATAAATAAATACTTACTGACAGACTTTATCTTCCCCCTCTACAAAAAATGCCACTAAGAAATGTCTAAGGTTTATGTTTTAAATGAAAGCATTCTATTAAGATCCAAGAGGGAAAATAAAGAAATAAAAGATTTAAAAGTAACATCTGTCCCTTTCTTTATTCAATGAATCAGCTCCCAAAGGTTAGTCATCAACTCTATGCTATTCTGCTGATCTCAGTGTTTTAATTTTACTATGTAGTTCAGTGTTCAGTAACAAATCCTCTTAGATACAGAAAACAATGAAACAAAGTTTTGCTACATCTGCAAAACCTGGTTTTTAAAAAAATTCTTTTCAGAAATGTAAGAAAATGCACACATCAGAAACGCAACTGCAAGACCTGACTCACCAAAGTGTTTGGCAAACAAGAAGATAAAACACATTAATTAACATACAGTATGTGTAGAGGCATATATATCATACACTGTTAACATAAAGGATTAGGCCACAGATCTCTGTAATACATAACTTCCCAGTGGCATTAATTTTTTAGCAGAAGAAACAGGGAAGAATGAGATATTCTTTCTGCAAAATACTAATGTGTAGTCTCTGCCAACTTAATCATACTAAAAAACCAATAATATATAACATCTTCTGTAATTCCTAGCATTGCAGCTTCTCCTTCTATGAAATAGAAAAAAGTTACAGTTACACATTTAAAAATAATTTCAAATGCATGATTTAAAAATTTCAGTGCAACACTATTACGTGGAAGTATACACTTACACTGAAATAAGTACACAAGTGTAAATGGCTTGCTTAGCTAAAACCCTTGTTTTAGGAAGGTTTGGTTTGTTGTTTTTTTAAGGGCTGTATGCCGCTAATAAACAGGATATGTAAGTATATTAACCAAATGTACAAAAATATTTCTGAAACTACTTTTTCCCTAATAAAAATTCTTTACCTGAAATAAACGATTGTTTGGCATAGAAGCTAAAATAAGGCTTCTGTTACTCAGAAGAATAGGTTCTACAGCTTATTAGAAGACTGTTTCAGAGCAAACCACCTAATTAATTCTGAATGGAGCCAGAGACATTTTGAAGCGGGACAACAATACAGATTATCTGCAACAGATTTGATTTCATAATCTAATGTTCTCCTTCCAGTGTTACCTTCCTATGAAATTTATTTTCCAATAGTGAATTAAAAGTCATTTCAGCTAGATGCTGTTCTCCATATTCACACAATTCTCATGTCAATTTGTGTCATTTATTTTACAGCAACTTTTTTTGGTTTGTAAATAAAACTATGCCTAAAGTTTCTGACAGTTTTTCATAGGAAATGGTTCCTGAGCAACAGATTCACTAATAGAAGCGTTGCCATAAGGCATTCAAATCAAACTTCTTGAGTATGTATTAATTAATACAGGCTTCTTGCAGGTATCTTTGAGAATAGACTCTTTATGCTTCTAGTGTTGTTCTTTTGTTGCTCCGAACTCCAAATGCTTTCGTAAAACAACTACAAGAGTAAAAGTGACCAAGATCAAGTGACTACAGCTAACATCCGGCACATCTCAAAACCACGATTCATGGTAGGATAGTGAACAGACAGACCTTTTTCAGCCCTGAGAGACACATGATGCTGTTAAGACTTTCCTTCTCCTGCTACTCTTTCCATCCACTGTGGCAAGAAGGCCTTGTTAACCCCGTACAACGTCAGAGGAATGGACGTGCAGCACTATAGTTGATCTTACCATTTCTCTCCGGCAAAAATTTAGAATCTGATTATATGCAACTTGACCTCCTTCTTCTTAGCCAGGAATCCAATAAGCATGGGTACTGTCCCGTTTTCCACTAACTACCCACGTAATACCACCTAGAGAAACTCTGAAACAGCTTCTACTGCCAACCATATGCTAACAGCTTACAACGCATTGTAGAAATATGAAAAATATTGCATTCTCTACTGAAAGACCTGGCTAAAGAATAAAATTCAATAGAAAAATGCAGCTATCCAGAATCTAGGCCTCTAAAAACCTACCAGAGTCTCTGGACCTAGAGTAACAACATGATAAAAGAACTCACACCAACAAAGCAAGCCATATAACCCCAGATGCAATTTTTATCCCAGACAGATTAGAAGACTCAAAGGCTCCACAAAATTCACTAGGAACTTCCTTGCTGGCACTTCACAGGGAGAGTACATGGATGTGACAATAACAAGTTTCAGAGAAAACTACTTAAGATTACACAGCTTGCTGTTAAATACACAGAAAGACTCTATGGGAATAAAAAAAACCAAACAAAGCAGTCCTAGACTGTAGTAACAATGAATAAGTAACTTAGAAAACTATGATTTTAAAAATCATATTTTTTTAAGAAAAAAGAAATGTTGTAGAGGCAACAGTATGCACACAATGTATTATGGCAAATACATACTTAAAGTCAATTTAAACCCATGAAATCTTCACCCTCCAGTGCCAGTGCTTTAAGCAGCAATCCGTGCATTTTTCCCAACTTTTTTCCCAAAGAGAACTCACTGTCCCACAAACTGGCTGAAGTGAGCTGAATCAAGGAGTGGGATGAAGTCCCAGCACCCTTCACAGCAGAGCACAGTGTGGCACTGGAAACCTTGGAGGCATTTTGCCCCTGCTTCAGGCCCATCCAACCTCTCCCACGTGAGGAACGGTCAGCTGACAATTACTCCTCTGAAATGGACCTCTACAAAACCACTGATGCTGAAGCCTGCGGTAATAAAACTCGCACAGCATGTAGAAATTTCATATCTATCATCTCTTTACAGCAAGGGGATGAAATTTTAGGCCTTGTCTGCTCATGACTGAGAGAACCGGTGTCGTTCAGCCAGGAGAAGGCTCCGGAGAGACCTTACTGAGGCCTTCCAGTACCCAAAGGGTGCCTACAGGAGAGATGCGGAGGGACTCTTTGTCAGGGACTGTAGTGATAGGACGAGGGATAATGGTTTTAAACTGAAAGAGGGGGGATTTAGATTAAATATTAGGAAGAAATTCTTTGCTGTGAGGGTAGTGACACACTGGAACAGGTTGCCCAGAGAAGCTGTGGATGCCCCATCCCTGGAAGTGTTCAAGGCCAAGCTGGATGGGGCTTTGGGCAACCTGCTGTAGTGGGAGGTGTCCCTGCCCATGGCAGGGGGGCTGCAACTCGATGATCTTTAAGGTCCCTTCCAACACAAACCATTCTACAGTTTCTGTGACCGTGAAGGCCAAGGCAGCCCAGCGCTCCCGTGTACCCCGATACAGCTCCATCAGGGCCACGCAGGCCCTGAGGCGAGGGGGCACAAGCCATCTCCCCACGGTCACCACCGCCCCGACCTCCCTGCCCGCCCCCGGGGGGGAGACAGAGGACGCCTGCCCCCCGCAACCCCGTCCCCCGACCCGCTGCCCCACACGCGTTACCCCGCGGGGGTGCGAAAGCCGCTCACCAGCCCTCGGTCCAGCTCGGCTTGGCCCTTGCCGGCGCCCGCAGGGACCCTGGCGTACTCGGCATAGCGCAGGCCCTCGGAAGAGGCCGCTGCTTCTTCCATGATGGAGAGAGGGAGGGGAAGAGGAAAGCGCTACAGATCGGCCGGAGGGACAAACCAGTTGGAAGGACGGGCTCCGGAGCGCCTCCCCTCGCCCATCCTCCGTGAGGCGGGGGCGGCCCCGGCAGCGTGAGGGGACGGGCGGTGCCGGAACCTGCCGGCGGCGGGGCTCGGCCCTCACGTCCCCCTGCAACCCCATGGTCGTCCTCACCCACGTCTGAGGAGCCCGGCGTTGCCGCCGAGGTCTCCCCCTCCTCGGCAGCTCTGAGGGAAGGGCGGTGAGGAGGCTCATGGCGCCATGACGGCGGGGAAGGAGGCGGCCGCTGAGCGGTGCCCTCCCAGCCCAGCAGCTCCGGACTGTTGTCCGTAAATGAGGGTGTTTTGCTCGGTGTGGGAGAGACGATCTGAGTCCAGATATTTGTTTTTATATCAGTTCTGCCGAGCTCGGTGCCAGGCATTTAACAACGGCGAGCGCCCCTCACGCTTCAAAGAGCCCAGTTTTTATAAGGATAAACCAGAGCTGATTGGTCAATTCATTCACCTCTCCTAACGATATATATGCATCTAAGCTCATATTTAAAACATGTACGGAGGTTACCCGATTAGCATGCTCATTATTTGCAAAGGGAGTGTGTATTTTAGCATTATACATACCCACGGTTCGTTTGGGATACGCTCTTGGCTCCAATTTGGCCCAGAAGTTCTGTTTTTGCTACATTACATCGAAGTCACAACTGCAAAAGAACATATCACAGAATCACCGAATCACCTAGGTTGGAAGGGACCTTTAAGATCATCTAGTCCAACCATAAAAAAGAAAAAAAACAACCAAACAAACCAAAAAAAACCCACAAAAAACAAACAAACAAAACACACACACCAGCACTAAACCATATTCCCAAGCACTATGTCAACCAGTCTTTTGAATACCTCCAGGGATGGTGCCTCAACCGCTTCCCTGGGCAGCCCATTCCAATGTGCAATAACCCTTCCAGTGTAAAACATTTTCCTAATATCCAATCTGAACCTCCCCTGGTGCAACTTAAGGCCATTTCCCCTTGTCCTATCTCCTGTGACTTGGGAGAAGATACCAACCCCTGCCTCTCTTACAACCTCCTTTCAGGTAGTTGTGGAGAGCAATAAGGTCTCCCCTCAGCATCCTCTTCTCTAGACTGGACAACCCCAGCTCCCTCAGCCTCTCCTCATAAGACTTATTCTTCAGACCCTGCACCATCTTGTGCTATAAGGCACATTGTCTTGTTTCACATCCTACTCAAAGTTAGGTGCATTCTTTGGCGCCTCAACTACGTCCCAGCCGAAACTTCTTGATAAACTTTTTAACTTTCTTCTTTAGACACCAGGGTCAGAGCCCAGGGACTGGTTATTTCCTTCATTTATTATCCTGACCAGTTTGAGGAGCAGAGAGACTGGAGGTGGCTGCTCGTTCTAAATCCCAAGACAGCCAAGAAAGAAAGGGGTGGTGGGAGATGAAGGGATGAGACATAATTTATGCATTAAAAAAATAGGATAAGAAGACAGAGAAAACACTTGGGAGAAGGAAAGGCCACGCAGAAATGTTTCATGTCCATCTTCAGAAAGAATATGGAAGTTTAGAAGGAGGAAAACATATGTAAAGGAAAGGATAAAGCAAAATTGATTGGGGGGAGGAGGGAGAGCAAAACTACTGAAAATTGGGTTTAATGTTTATATTTTTGCACCTTAGTTGATGTCCGTGTATATTTCAGTATATTTATATTTTGATTTCCTGAAAACAGTGACAGAATCATAGTTCACCCTTCTGAAATTCTTCTTCAAGTGATACCTTATATGCAGAAGTTGTCAATCACCATTAGTCCTGTACCACAAAATGCAAAATGATCAATTTCTTTTCAGCACAGCTCCTCTTTTGCCCTTATGCTGGTTTTCCTTCTCTCCTACCTGGTCGTACTGGCAATGGAATTAAGTGATTTCCAGATTGCTAAGCAGTGTGACTCAAAAAAAAAAAGAATTACTCTTCTTATGTCCAATTTCAAACAGCGATTGTTCTTCTGAGGCATCATTCTGAGCACATACCATGGTTTTGTACATAAGATTGATACTCATTAATCGTATAAGACCAAAAGACAACTGCTTAATTCATCTCTAAGTATCTTTTTAAAGTACAGCTGCTATTAACCATAAAGGTGAGTTGACCATATATAGCATTTCATTAATCTTAGACAGATGTATAAGTTTAACTTTCTACAGCACAGAAGGCACTGGAAGTTGTATAATGACACATTTGGGAAGAAATACATGCCTTTTTACTTCGTCATTGAACATATAAAATCATATATGATTAATTTTTTGAACCTTCAGTGGAATTGAATTTCTTTTAAAATGTATTTTAAAATCAATAAAATTGTCCCCAACTAATCATTTTTTCATTGATATGCATAGAAGCAATGCAGAATAGCATGTCACTTACTGCTCTCTTGATTATAAAACTCAGTTTAAAAATAAATTGAAAGTATTGGAATTTAGGTTTTTTTTCCTTACTTTTCTTCTTCTGCATTTTATTACAACTTTGCTTTTTTTTGTTTTTTGTTGCACTTTTATTGCAACATATTGCATTGTTTTGAGAAACCTGAAAGATTCAGGGGACAAAAATCAGGAGAACAGCAATGATGATAAATTTTCACAGTGCTTTGCAATTCTGGACCACCAAAACCCAAAATAGTTTAGAAGAATTTCTCTAATATCCAGGTATACAACCATAATTTACAAAATCTACCTAAGTGGTAACACATAAAATCCATGTGAAATACAAGAGGGTGAGGAATCCCAAATTTATTACTGGCTTATGACTAACTTGTCCACCAGAATTGTTTGCTTCAGCACCTTCTCAGCCTGGAGGAAAGGAGGCTGAGGGGAGACCTTATGGGAGACCTTATCGCTCTCTACAACTACCTGAAAGGAGGCTGTAGAGAGGCAGGGGTTGGTCTCTTTTCCCAAGTCACAGGAGATAGGACAAGGGGAAATGGCCTTAAGTTGCACCAGGGGAGGTTCAGATTGGATATTAGGAAAATGTTTTACACTGGAAGGGTTATTGCACATTGGAATGGGCTGCCCAGGGAAGCGGTTGAGACACCATCCCTGGAGGTATTCAAAAGACTGGTTGACATAGTGCTTAGTGACATGGCTTAGGATGTTTTTTTATCAGAGTTAGGTTGATGGTTGTATTAGATGATCTTAAAGGTCCCTTCCAACCTAGACAATTCTATGATTTTATGATTCTCTGGTATTGAGGTGAGGCTGAACAAACTGTATTTCCTGAGGTACTCCTCCTTGTATGTTTAGACAGTGACTCTATATTCTTCCTGTGTCTCCTGCCCCTGCTCCCACCTCTTGTACACTTCCTTTTTATATTTGAGTTTAGCAAGAGCAGCTGCTTCATCCACACAGGCTTCCTGCCACTCTTGTTGGACTTCCCGCTGTCAGGATGGGCT
The DNA here is from genome assembly GCA_028565335.1 of Limnodromus scolopaceus. Taxonomy (NCBI): domain Eukaryota; kingdom Metazoa; phylum Chordata; class Aves; order Charadriiformes; family Scolopacidae; genus Limnodromus; species Limnodromus scolopaceus. The sequence goes on along the minus strand of JAOXNO010000001.1, from coordinate 178,199,951 downwards.
GTTCTTAAGCCTTTAGGTAGGGAACCTTGAAAATCAAACCTCTTCTGAACTCCAGTACTATATCCCATGGGATCCTTCCAAGCTGATCTCTGAGACCTCTGAACAAGTCAAAGTCTGCTCTCATTAAGTCTAGGGTTGTGATTCTGCTATGTTGTCCTAATTTTACTGCCTCATGGTCACTGCAGCCAAGTTCTTCCCCATTTGTAAGTATCAGATGCAGAAGAGCATCTCCCCTTGTCAGCTCCTTGATCACCGTTGCAAGGAAGTTATCATCAATGCACTAAGAAACATCTTATGTTATTTTAAGGGTAGCAAAACTTGGCCTTTAAAGATACTGGGTCATCCTATGGTCCATCCAAATACATCTAGGCAAGCTCTGAGATGGGAAAAAGTGCTCTGAATGTCTTCCTCATCTCTGCAGCTCCTACTTTCTGGACAGTGAAACTCAGGAAGAGTATAGATTAAGTAGAGCAAACCAGATAATCCACAAAAGGAAAATACATCTTTTGCTCGGAGTGAAAGACTGTAGGTTGTTTCCCTTGGAAGCAAGGAGGGGAAGAATGAAAGCAGCTGGGTCTTTGGTTATGGTTCTCTCCTGAAGCTTCTGTCAGCGTGACACGGCTGTGTGCTACGCTATGCACAGGATGGAGCTGGTAGAGACAATCTGTCCATTACTATTTTAATTTAATCCTAAAATCCTGGTATGTTCCAGCATATTGTCACTATTAATGTGTAGCAATGTTGTCCATATTTGTTATGCCATTTAAGTTAATTGTCCGCCTACTTTTCCTGTAAATGACTTTCCTAAACAGTCTGTGCTGTAGTATTCCATGTTGCAGTCAGGATCAATGCTGGCAAGAGTCTCTGTCAGGAGTGAAGGAGAATCTAGAAACAGATATCAGATTAAATCTTGGGAAATTCATAACAAGGGCGGGGGGAGGACGTGGGAGGGGGAAGCTTTTAGATTTACTCTTTTACCACTGAGAATTTCCAAAGTACCTGTAAGAGTAGCACCTGACCAGTGACATTAGAATGGCAGAGACTAAAGTTTCATGCCAAAGAAGAAAGTTTCTGAGGTCAGGCGGAGAAGAGAATATAATTGAGAGTTATCAAGGAAATCATAAGGCGTATCGTATAAAATTGGTAGAGTCAGTACTTGAGCCTTGCTGAATTGTCATGTGCATACAAATGAATAAAGAATAAATCTTCCCAGCCACTGCACCAGGATTAGAGGTTGGAAGAGTTCATTGCTCCTAAAAGCATTTGCATGTTTCTTTAATTATTGCAATATACTATAAAAGCAAAAAGAGGCATGAGCTGTGGGCTTCTACTAATTTCTTTAAGTAACATATTCTGAAACATTAAACAATAAAGAATGTAATGTTCTTTCTAGATACTGTCATAATCGTCTGTACAACACCTTTGGTTGACTAGGTACCACAGGGTAGTATATTATACAAAATCCTAAAATGAAACTAATCATGGCCTTCGGGAATTACAAGAGTACAATTATTCCTTGAAGAAGATGGTATATACAGCAAAAGGCTCAAGTATATTTTGTGAATAACAGTTTTAAAATGATTTATGTGCAAGTAAATATCCTCTGCTTTAAAAACTGTTAAGAAAAAGATATATTCAGGAATTTTACAAATACTATTTTAATACTGTCAGATTTCTCAAGGACTTTTTCCTTCTAGTCACAATACTGGAGAAATAGCTATAAGAGTTCTTTGTTTCTGATAGCATTTGTGTAGTTTACCAGTTAATTTTGCCTATTCCAATAGATTTGTTGCAGGCATTTTTAATGGTATAAAGCATTCATTTGTAGTCCTGATTGCTTTTATAACATCAGACCTTTAAAATAGCCCTGCTTTATTATGTAGTATTATTTATATAGCAATATAGATATGCATAGCACTCTCCAGGTATAAGAATACTCCTAAAATGTAGCAATAATTTTCAGGCAGTACTTCAGGACCTCAATATAGAAAGTTCTGGACATCAGGTCAATTATATTTTCAATCTCCACTTCCTTTTACTGAAGTAGTATTAGCTAAAGGAGAGGTGGACCGGCTCTAATGCTGAAGGATGCTGCAGAGAAAGCAAGGGTCAATTTTCTTTTAGAGAGGGGAAGATGATAGTTTTTGACGGGTACCATCAATTTCAGCTTTTTGCAATAAAATGGGAAGTGTGTGCAGCATTTTACATCTCCTAAATAGATTACCCAACACAGACACACGCACGCACTTGTCAAAGCTAATGGCATTCTTTCTGCTGAGCCTGACAAATTCCAGTCCTAAATCTAAACAAGAATAAATCCTGGACGAATGTTGACATTTCACCCTCCTCCTGGGGCTACCTCTCCAGGGAGCAGAGAAATTTCTCTTGTCCGGCATCCTGAGCTGTAGCGATTAGTGCTATCAACCCTGCTGAGGACACTGTCCACACAGCAGAGCAACCTTGCTCCTCACAAAACATTTTCTGTGAAGAAAACTAAAAAGCGATACTACAGCATTCATTCATATTAATGTTTTGTGGGTTTGCTCTACAGTGAGCTCTGATATTTTGCTTTCCATAAGCTCATTTCAGGTTAACTATTTTAAAAGTCAAGCTGAACATTACTTGTTGTCCAGTTTAAGGTTTCGGGTTCAGAACTAATTGTACAGCAAGCTAGAGTACTCGGCCAGAAAAACCTGGATAAAGTAAAATGCATCTTTAAAAATTCAATTTTTAGTTTGCCATTGTGGTATAAAAACACTACCTGCAATGCTAATTATAGGTACGCTTTTAGGTATATTTGCCATCCCTTGTCATTGCCCTAAAGTACAGGGAGATGTTCCCGATGATCAATCACATGTATAGGCTCTGTACTGTATTCTGTGTCAGACTTAGTCAGACTATCCAGGGAAAAAACTACGCATGTAAGCCCTTAAGCATCATATTCAGGTGTAGGACTAAGTATTTTAGCTGATGCAAAGGGAAAAGCAGTTCTCCAGCAGTCAAGGCCTTCCGATACCATTTGCTGGCTCCTGGGAAAAACACTGAGCGGGCTGCAGAAAAGCTGCCTGTCCTGGCTGTCTTTCTCAAAAGTCTCCTGCAGTTTGATGCTTTTCTTTAGGCTTTAGGCTTCCAGTCTGCTTGGATTAAATGAAAATCTTAGCTCTTAATGAAAAGTGTCCGTGGTTGTGGAAAAAACTTAAAAATGCAAAACCTTGAAATCCATAAACCAACAGTGAAATAATGAAGAAAGAACAGGTGTTTTCAGGGAAGGAAAGGTAGGGACATTGCATAGTGTTAACTACTTTTTTTTTTTTTTAAATACTATTTCTTTCACAGAAAAGAGTTTTATCCCATCTCACATTCCCAAAGAAAGGATGAGGTGGCTGACCACGATTCTGGATATCCTTTATCCTGAGAAAGGATCTCTGATATCTCTCATTTTTTGAATAGTTCATGGTGTTGCTTAGTTGGAAATGAACGTTCAATATAGAATGTTCCTTTACAGAAATTATTTTGCTTTATTATTGTAATTTGATGAAAAGCACAGGTGAGGGAAGGAATATGGTGATTCTTAATATCTCACATGTCCACTGAAAGATTTTCTCAAAGCAAAGGAAAGATCATTTTCTATCTTTCTGTCTCCCACAAAATTAAAAAACCTGTTGTTAATAGTTAGAGGCAACAGAGCTTTACAGGCAAAAAAGCTTTACTTTGACAGATGAAATTTCTCACTCCTTTTCCTGTTTTCTCCCCTGTCCTGCTGATGGGGAGAGAGGGACCCACCAGCTTTGTGGGTGCTTCCCTGCTAGGAAAGGTGAATGTACTACAGCATCAGGTGCAGTCAAGGATGTAAAACAACTGTTTTACTTCTCTGAGGAGAAGGACTTGGGAGTGCTTGTGCATGAGAAGCTCAGCATGAGCCGGCAGTGCGCGCTGGCAGCCCAGAGAGCCAACCGTGTTCTGGGCTGCATCAAGAGAAGTGTGGCCAGCAGGTCCCGGGAGGTGATTCTACTCCTCTACTCTGCACTCGGGAGACCCCACCTGGAGTACTGTGTCCAACTTTGGAGTCCCCAACACAGGAAGGACATGGATCTGTTGGAACGGGTCC
>JAOXNO010000001.1:178151190-178171245 GCA_028565335.1 Limnodromus scolopaceus | reverse complement strand
AGTTGGACTAGATGATCTCTATGGTCCCTTCCAACTCTAAAAATTCAGTGAAATTCAGTGAAATTCAGTGAAAATAATATAACTTCAGCACACTGGATATTTCTGTTATTCAATCTCTGTTCCTGTCACCCTGCCTTCAGCCTTTTCTTGTATATTCCAATTCTTGACTAAATATGAAAAAGTTAAAAAGATTTGAAGTGAAAAGGCTCAGTATAATTCTATGGTGTGCAACTTTCTTTTGCTCCTACATTACATAATAACAGTCCTGCCATCTTTGGAAACTGTCCTATTTAGAATAAACTGTAATTTCATTTTATTCTTTATCAAATCATGTGCTCTTTAATTTGACTGTGTTAATCAGCACGAGTGGCCTTTTTCAGGAATTTGTTAAAATCAGACACTTTACAGACCTTCTGCTAATGCTTTTCAACATGTTTACCTTCAATATCACAGCTGTTCCACTCTTGGCTTTGTTTTTGAAGACTGTGCCAAATGTGGAGTGCTTTGGCAATGTCTATTGATAGATTGTCATTAGCTAGAATGTCCCAGTCCCGTTGCTTGTCATTTGTATGCATCCTAAGCAGGGGTCCCAGGGTAGACCTCCAGAGTAGAAAATAGTTGCAACAGCCACAAGCAAATAATTTCAAGATGCTAGATTTTTTGTCAGGCACCATTCTGGTGGTAGAATAGCTGCAGGATATTTCCTCCTTTCTTATCTAATGAGAGATGGGGATAATATTGAAGGATTGTATTTATCAAAGCTAATATCAATGTGTTGTTCTAGCTGGGAGCCAGACCACAGCAACTCCAGTGAGCTTTGGATTTGACCTTTCAAGAGCCTTGCAATATGAGGGTGGATCCCATGTCAAATGTTTTTCCAGAGGCGAAGGCATCAGCTTGTAGTGTGGAACAGGGGTAGGGAAAAGCCTGGGAGCTATTACTGGTGTCCTGGGGGCATCAAAATCGCCTTTGACAATAATAGATGCCATCAGATTTCATAGAATCATACAATGGTTTGGGTTGGAAGGGACTTTAAAGATCATCTTGTTCCAACCCCCCTGCCATGGGCAGCGACACCAATCATTAGACCAGGTTGCTCAAAGCCCCATCCACCGTGGTCTTGAAACCTTCCAGGGAAGGGGCATTTCCTTTCTTTCCCTGTAAATTGTTAAGCAGCACAGACAGGTGGGAGTCTTTTGCCTCAGAAATCATCTTTTCTGGGTGGAGGGGTTAGGAGCAAACAATCCTTGAGCGCTGCCAAAATTTACCTATACTGTAGGGTGATATTCCTTAGTTTAGTTTGATTATTTTTTTTTTAACTGCCTCCGTACTTCATACAGTCTACCACTGTCTCAGATTGTCAAATGACTGAGCAACAGGACTTCTTATTCAGAGATTCATCTTCCTCCTTTGTTTATTTTCCCATTGCCTTTTTCCAAATAACAACTTCTAAGTCATTTGCCTTCCAACAGTTTATATCGTTACACAACCTAGTGGCTCTTTTCCGATCTGCAGACATCTGACAGGATTTTTTTTCTTAATCCAATACATGCTGAGGAGGAATTTGCACTTGTTTTGCAAATCTCTTCCAGACAGTCATTCTTTATCCAATTAAAGAATACCCACCCTGGAATCACTGAAGGCAAAGTAATTGAGTAACTGCCAGTAGAATTGTAATTTTTCTGAAGTGTTATTGATTGCAGAACAGGAAGAGAATGATGGGGGTGGGGGGGTAACAGCCCTGTTCTCAACATCACTTTCCCCCTTACACTCCCCTTCAGCCCCCACCCCATTCCTGTTGCACCTGCCCTTGCACAATACCTCCACCCAGGTACAGTGTCCTCCCCCTGATTTGGTGCCCCGACCAAACGGGCCATTCCCACCTCCAGCTCCCTTCCCATCTCTGCAAGGTATTGTCTGAAATTTCCAGGGCACTTGATTTATAGCAATGTCTGGTTGCTGGGTTACCAAAGGATTACTTTTTTCATTTTGAGGGTCGGCGATGAGCCGAGTGACAGTCTGAGGTTGCAGTTTGTTCAACATGCTAGTCCTTGTGAACCTCGGGTGGGAGCTCTTGTTGGAGCATCCCCCCACCAACTACAGTGTGTGAGCTTGTGCTCAAAATATAGCAGGGCTGAAATCCCAGTTCGGCACTTTTGATTTGTGCTTTTAATACACTGAATTGCCTTTTGACTGCTCTTCCCACTGGACCTACCTACAGCCTGTGTGTCAAAAAATAAATTTGGCTGGCCTCCTTTTGACTGGAATTTAGCTTGAGCTATATATTGCTGTTACAGTAAGTTCTTTAGCTTCTGCTTTATTTTAATGTTTTAATCTGCTTGATTTTGGGGTGTGAGGCAGCTTAGACAACCCTTCCATTGGAAATTATGTGCAATTTTATATTAAAGGACCTAATCACTTGCGTGGCATCGAGATTTCCAGAGGAGTTTTGTGTGTCAAGGTTTTGGCTGACTCTTGCACTGGGCATGGTATCTGAGGCAGAATAACTCTGCTTAAGTGCAAATGTCTCCCACTTTCATACATTTTAGCATCTGTTCAACTGGCCAGAACCTAATGCTCCTGAAAGCCATCGGTCTATGTGCAGAGTTACATGTACTTGTACCACTGCGCTTTCAGTGCTACAAGACTATCGTCTGCTTTGGTGCAGGACTTTGCATCCTCTACCTTCTTACTAGGACAAGCTGTTATACCAAGGTATCACTAACACCGAGAGATGTTATACCAAGGTATCGGTTATATGAAGAGATGGCCCTAAACGTGCTGTGGCATGAGAACTGTGAGGGTGCATGAGGCCCTTTGTGAGCATAGTTGGGTCTGCCGGGAGCATGAGGTGGTTTTCTATTTCTGACTGGTCTCTTTGGTCTCTTGACTAGGAGCTGTTTGGTCATGTCTGACTACTTTTAAATTTGAGATTGAGTCACTTCTGTACCTAACTGCTGGTATAGTTGTTTTAAAAAACCAGAATATTGAAAAACTTGAATTGAAATAATCAATGTTTGGTTTCTGGCTTACTGGAAATCTCAGGTATGTTTTCCTGTTTTTAATGCTATAGGCAGAGAGGCTTGAAGTTAAAAAAAGGCAGCAAGAAATGCAAAGAAGAGAGACGTTTCTTGAAGATCAATATTAGTAAGTAACATTTGAACATTTACTACCTAAAATTCCTCATCTGCTTGTCCTTCTGTTTTGGGGTTTGGTTTGGGTTTGATTTTTTTTTTTTTAAATTTCTTTGCTTTTGTCTGGTTTGGGGCTCAGGAAAGGTTTGGCTTCTGTTTTGACTTGAAACTTTTGACTTCAAGGCAAGAGGCAATAGGCACAAACTGAAATACAGGGGGTTCCTCCTGAACATCAGGAAACAGTTTTTTACTGTCAGCGTGACTGAGCGTGGGCACAGGTTGCATAGCGAGGTTGTGGAGTCTCTATCCTTGGAGATATTCAAAAGTTCTGGGCAACTGGTGGCCCTGCTTGAGCAGGTGGTTGAACAAGATGACCTCCAGAAGTCCCTTCCCACCTCAACCACTCTGTGATTCTGTGAAATATTCCAAACCCCCTCCATAACTTACTCTGTGAGAAATTTGGTTCAGTAGATTTCTCTTAGCTTCTCAAAACATACACTTTGAAATGAAAACTGTGAATTATAGAATGACTTTGTGCTTTTTGTCTCTAACTGAATCAATATGTGGTCATTCAATCCAAGACTAATTATCGAAACAGGATCTAAATTACATCTCCACCTATTTCTTTTAGTGACTAGTAAAAAATTTTAACCCACGCGGAAATAATGAGGGCTTCCTATATTTAGCATAGTCTTACAGCTTAAATGTAGAGATCTGCTGTGAAGACCTGTTTCCCAAAAATACCTTCTTAATATCAGGTTTAGATATGGCTTAACTCCTGACATAATTAATTCCACTGGCAGTGAAGTTCCTGCCTTGCCAGTTCATTCTACCCTATTTATTTATTTTTAACTGATCCAAACCAATTTTATCACATAATTAACACACAATGCTGTTTGGTCACCTTTGCCTTTTTTATCTTTGGCTCCTGAAACTACTCACCTGTGTTCTTAGCATGATTAATTGCTCTTTCCTCCTCTGTGACCTTTAAAGGAGTCACTTTTGTCCCATGCTAGTAGCTCCAGTTACTTCATCATTTGCCCAGACTCGGTTCTCTAATGCATAGACATTGTGGTGTTTTCTTAGTGATTTCAGGCTTTCTTGTCTCTTTCCTTTTATTTCTTCCCATTTGACTTTAGATACAGCTCTTTCCTTAAATGCATTGCCAGCATTTCTCTCTAGATGTTGGTATTTTGCCTGCTGTTTGTCCCCTGTTTGTCCTGGTGTGGGTTTCCCACACACGCACCTTGATTGCTCAGGATTTCTGAAGACCCTGCACAGCTTTCTAGCTCTGCCTTCATGCTCTTTGAGCCTAACTCAGCAACAACCTCATCAGATCTTTTTGGTGCAGGGTCCTCAGTTATGAGACTTGTTTTTTCCTGAGAGGATTGTCAGGGTTCTTATCTTCCCATTTAATCTGACTTTTTGTCTTAAGGCTTTTTCAGTTATGAAAAAAGACATATCTCTTCCTTTCACTCGCCTTTCCTGTCTGTACCTTTTCTTGCTTAGAGTGAAATTAATTCTGCTGATCAGCCTTTTTTTTCCATTAGAAATAACCTTGGTTCTGTCAAAAGTAGGCCCAAACCCTCTGAAACACCTTCATGTGGGCAGTCGGTTGGTCTCCAGGTGGTGCAGGAGCTCAGTCTGCCTGGGCGCTGAGGATACTGGCTGGCAGCTGTTCTGTCCAGTGATTTAGGAAAGCCTTGTGAGATTGTAGGAAAGCTAGTGTCACCTTAGGAAACCAAATCGACTGATGCAACTGAAGGTAAAGACGGACTGTTGGGCTCCATTGCTTGAGATTACGTTCAGCTATCAGAAGATTATTTGCATGTACTATGTACTGAACGTACACGAGGAGATGCTGTAGATGCTGCACCTGGAGGAAGTGAGCTGAAAACCTACCTACAGTGAATGCAATTTTGGTTAGGCAAAAACCTCCCATGCTGTAGAGAATGACACTAGTGCCTCCCCTGGTCTGGAGGAATCCTCAGGTGGACAGAGGAAGAGGAGTCTTTACCACTGGATGTTGTTGAGGTTGCATTGCTAAGATACATTGGCATTATGGAGCACAACATCCAGGAGTAACAGAGAGATACTGTGCAACATCTCAGATCTTGTAAAGTAATTCCACTGAAGTACTGCCCGTTGTTAGAGATGTGTTAGTATAAAAGTACTTGGTATTTAAAGATGTGCTTTTGCCTACTTTGCAAAAATGGGTGACTTGTTACTTCCATCATCTAAGACCCCATGTCTGGAGGTAAAGAGAACAAATATGGGGTTGTGCTCCTTTCCTCGCTTTCTCTGCTGGAGTATTTTGATCTCCTCCCCTGCTTGTTGGGAGAGGGGGGAAGGAAGGTTGTGTGCTGCATATAAAGCTATGACCGCTGCAAAGTCACGGCCTGTGGAGCCATTTCCAAAGATAAGCTGCCTTGTTAGTCTGTCCTCTGTAAGCATCTGTAGCTGCCACATCACAATTTTCCTGGGGAGATCAATGCCTAGCAGCAGTCTCATTAGCTGGGAAACCTTTCAAAATTGATCACCACCTCTTGCTGTGGCAGCCTCCATGGGGTACAGCCCAACCAGTACTTCTCCTGTAGGAAGTGCCGCTTCTATTTGATAAGGAAAGGAACTTAAGATTCTCATATCATTAACATTCTGTGACAATAAAGCATGGTGCCGGCCAGAAGTGTGTTGTTCTGATTAAATTCCTGTCACTATTAAAAATAAGAACTTCTCACTGAAATCTCCTTTCCAAGGGTGTAATGTGAAGTAAGTGAATGCCAAAAGGAAAAACTGTCTGCCACCTTGTCCGCTGTCTGAAGAATACAATTATTTCCTATCTCTTGAAAGCCTTGTTAGCTCCCTTGTGTACAACTGGCCTTGTGTACATTGAGGGCCTGTGGTAGAGACTGTGGTAAAAGGTAATGAATGCTTGTGTAGTCCATATTTTGCAATTGGCTACTCTTTGTGAGGAAAGGACTGTGCGTCCATCTTTCCAAATGAGAACGAGGAAGAGGATAGATGTCTGGCCCAGGACTTTTCTGGACATCCCTCTTTAGTCAGGACACAAAAATTGTCATTTAAACAATAATGAGGGAAGGCTCCCCTTGCTTTTCTCTGTGGCTTACTGTGCAGGCTGTATGAATCTGTGCCTGAGCTGTAGCATATCTCACCATACGGTTTTAGCCCTTCTCTCCAGTAAGGTGCTTTTATTTAATTTGGATTCAACTTCCCAGAAAGTGTAGCGTTGGATGTGGTTCACTGCTTTTCTAATAGCCATCTACCTATTTATGTAATGGGAAAAGCAGTCTAGCACATAGGGTTTATTTTAATAGTACATGATGGCTGTTGTATAATTTCATCCTTCCCGTTGTTATATATTTGTGCCTCTGTTTTTGTGAAGGTTGTACTCCTGTAAAAATTCCTGGCACTGCTGCACTCGGGTACATGTGTGTACTCAATATATTCTGCTCAGAATTTGGAGCTGGAAACAGAATTTGCTAGAGTGCCTCTAAGTGCATATTCCAAACACAATGCAAGAGGTTCACCAAACCAAGCTGATATACACTTGCCTGCCAAAGCAGTACTCTCAAAAGTCATAAAATGCAAGAAAATAAAACCTGAATCAAAACAGAATTTTTATTTATTTATCTATTTTTACAGGATAAATGCTAGTGTCCTTGCTAGTTTTCAGTCCCCTATGATGTGTGGTTCAAACAGCAGTCTGGTAACAAATTTTCCCCACAGAAGTGCAAGTGTAAACCTGACCAGACTTATAATATAGGTTGCTAGAGAGAATGAAAGAGGGCTTGCACAAAAAGGGTTTGCAGCCTTGAGAATCTTTTGTTTGCTTCTTTTCGACACAACGGTCTTCGTTTTGTTCATTTGCTCCTGATTATTTTAAGTGTTGTCAATTATTTAGCTAACAGGCAGAAAACTAGGCTTTTATAGACATCCAAAGGGACTCTCTTGAGTGTAATAATGAAGGCAGTTTATTGAACGCCTGTGAGGTTGCTTTCTAATTGTACGCATTAATCTGCCCATGCAAGCTGGCTGAAAATATAGAAGCAGATTGCACATGCAGATGGAGCACACAGAATGGAAGATCTATGCAATAGACTTATACAAAACTGCATTTTCCTTAAAACTGGATTTATGCTTATTACTTCAGATAATAAATGAACGTTGATGTCTAAAATAACTTCCAAGACTATTGGGTGAGTTGGTGGGAGGAAAGAATACCCTGGCTGTATTATTTAATCCAGTCAGGAAAACAAAAAAAGCAACTGGGTTGACAGGAAAGATTAGTTTTGAGTGTGGGTGGGAGGTGATGAAAATAATTCTGCTGAGAAAGTTGCTATTTTTACACTTTCTTGAGGTCTTATACCTAAAATGAACTAGTGCCACATTTTTTGTTGTTATCCCCAAGAACAAGAACACGCACTCAAGAACTTGCAAACAAGAAAGCCTAGCAGCCAAAGATAGCACAGTTTTGATCAGTCATTAGATTTGTCTAAGTCCTCCTTAGTATGCTTGTGCATTACTCCCAGTGAAGTCTGTGAATACTGCATTAAGCTTGGTACATGGCTACTGGAAGGATTTGTGCTGGAAAGCAAGTGAACTAAATACCCAGAGGATGGCCTTTCTTCCCAGCAAAGGGCATTGCAGGAGAATCATCAGCATCATACAGGAATTTAATGGGTTAATTATTTCACACTGTAATTTTTCACCTCATAGCTTCCCGCAAAAGATGAATCCTCCACCCACCCACTCACACCAAAACATGGACATTAGTTCATGTTGGCAATTTTGCAGGTCTGATGTTTGTTTTAAATTCTTACCCAAAAGTGGACTCTGTCCTGCAGGTGTGGGTTGGAGAACCAGAATTCATGTACAGTTGAGGGCATGTTTGTTGCTGACAGACGGAGATGTCTTTACTACCTTGTCCCTTGTCACAGCCCAGCTGTGGGACAAGTTGCTTGTAGCCGTCTGAACTTACTTAAATCTTGTAAACTTCTTGCTGTAGTAAATCTCTTCAAAAAGGGGGGGATGTGAAAGAAGGCATGTATAACTGTATACCAGCAAAAGCCATTGGTGTCCCCACTTAGGCTGCTTGCAACTTTCTAATGGCTTAATTTTGAAATTTGGTGGTATTATCGCACCCCCAAGCTTTGTTCCCACTTTAGCAAATTATTTTCATTAGTGAAAATCTCAACTACACCTCCCTTTGGAGTCTCTTTCTCCATCTCCCAACATAGAATCTATGGGAAACTTGCATAAATGGACAGCAGTCTCATCAGCCTTTGCATCAACTCCTGGAATTTCTTCTATTTTAACATTTGATTTTGTTAAGCCATGTGACAGAGGAGCAGAAATGGCCCAAGGACCAGCCAGGCTGGCTTGTGGATCATAGCAAGTGCCTGACCTGGATGCATAAGGCCAAAGCATAAGGCAGAGCCCTCAATGAGGAAGGAACAAGGGCATCAGAAAGAGCACATCCGCCACGGACCTTACAGAAAAGAAGGGCAGCTTTTCTTCTGGGTAGGCTTTGGCAGAGTTAAGCAACTGATCTTAATTTCTGCAAAAGTTGAGGAAGTTGTTACGGTTAGCCAATTAAATATGTTGAAGTGGGGAGAAGTGTAGATATGCTTATTGGTGCTGCACAAAGATATGTCTTGATTGAAATTCAGTTTTGTTTTTGAGTTTGTTTTTGAGAGGGGGAGTCCTGCTATCATTTAAAAACCATCATGAAACTTCTGGGCAGATGTGTGAAACTAGCATTATCTATGCATTATGCATGGTTCTTAGTTTGTCAGCTGAATTGGAAGAAAATGGTGAAATATCACGAGCATTGCTTAGTGGCAATGAATTTGGAGGCTGATGTGTCCGTGTCATTCAGCATTAGATGCTACTTCTGTTGTCTTAGAGACTACTCATGTTGTCTCCTCTCTGAAATGGCTATAATGATTTACCCAGCTTGGAATTCTCTATTTTTATTTCTTATGACTGTTTTTGAATGTCTCTTAGCACACTTGTGGACATTCATTAGAGCAGAACTATAATGCTGGAGATCCTGCAGCTTGAGAAAACAAGTTCAGGAGCTGTCTTGTTTTCAGTACTAATAAGAGCGGCCATTATCCTTTAAAAATTGTCAAGAGAAATAAATAGATTTATGCTATATGCAAAAGTATTGTGAATTTTTTTTCAAAAGCACTGGCATAAAATCCAGTATATTTTTCTGTATCTTGGCATTTCAATATCCATCAATTAAAGCAAAAGAATTAGCTGCCACCGGTTTCATTGGGAAGCAGTAATGAAGATTACAAGAAGCCTTTTTAATTGTTGCCTTTTTAATGTTCGTCTGTAAAACAGACTTAAAGCCAAGAACTTTATGTGTAGGCAGAAAAATTATTTTCTTTACATCTTTGTTCTGAGGGGAATACAGTCTCAAATGAAAAGCTTAGCAAGCAGTGCTGTGCGAATCTTGGGTGGAGGAAGATGCTGGGGCCTGAGTCCTTGTCCTTATTCATGCCACTAAGGATGAATCCTTCTCAGGACTGGCTCTTCTGCTTGCCTTACAGATGTGACAGAAGTTAAGACCAAGTGACACACAAAGTTAAAGACCTTATTCTGCACAGGACTCTAGACCTCAAGTCCTGCATCGAGATCCGTTTTGGATCTTCAGATCTTCCACAGTTGTACGCTGGAGTCAACCGTGGAGCTTTCTGCTGCTTGGCTGTCAAGGCTGTTGACCCTGTTAGAGCATGGGAGCTCCTACCTCGGCCAGAGGGTCACGCCAGCTTTTGTATCTACCCCCTTTTCTCACCCCAGTGGTAATGTGGAGAGTACATTTAGTCCCAAACAATAAGAAATTCCCTGATCTACAAGTAACTTATGAATGCAGGGTGCCAACTTGAAATCCCTAAATTACACCGTTCTCAATGGAACACCTAGCAAATTCATGTTTCAGCATTTTACATGTACTTGTTGAGCTTCAAGTATATGCTTTTATGTGACAGCTTTTAAGAAAGGAGCCTGCCTGAAGAATAGCTGTGAAATGGTAAGCCATATATCTGAGGACCTATAGAAAGCATCTGCAACATGAACTGATTTCCACAGTCATGCACTGTCCCCTCCTAGCATGTTACTCAATGATCCTGGCAGCAGAATCAGTATTTTCCTGTGACAGCTCTTCAGAGCTTTTCAGCCCCTGAATCCAGTTTTGTGCTTTGTCCCCCATGGCTGCATCTCTACTAATAAATTAAACACTGTCGATCACTGTCACTTTTGAGACCAACAGGCCTGAGACTGCCTGCTTCCATTGCTAGCAAACTTTTTTACCTCCCAAAATGGTGTGGTTGCATCCAAAGTGCCTGTTAGGAGTTACTTATGGTTGATCAAAGGTCCCTTCCGACCGTGAATATTATGTGATTCTGTGTGATTCTATGATACTCATTCCCAGATAGCAGCCAGGAGGTTGGGAAAGTACTATTTGGAACAGGTGAAAACTATTCCAGAAACTGTTACCACACCATAAATGGCTGAGTTCCCACGCTAAGAGTATTGCCTGGTGCTATTAAACATACCAGTATGGGAGTAGCCTATTTTAATTAGCAGAGCAAAAGTCTTGATCCCAGTGGTATAATGGGAAACAGAGCTACTGAGAAAGACAAAATAACCTCATAAGATCACTCAGGACTCACCGGTGGTTCTGAACACCTCTCTTCCCATCAGCTTCATGCTCATGGGTAGTCAGAGCTCGGGCTAGCAGCCTCTTAGGAAGGTGCCGTCTTCTTGGTTTGTCTAAATTTTGCATTTCTTTCTGCCTAGTTACTTTTAAAGGGTATCAGGACACTGCTGTATTCAAATTACCTTGTTCAGCTCATGCTCTTCTTTCCCTAATGTTAATCAGTTTAGAGGAACACATTTTATTAGCATCTTTGATTAGCCCTTGAAGTTTTAGCAGATGAGTGAGATGTTACTCCAGCTGTCTGAATGTGGAACACCTATGGACACTTTGAAATGCTGATTTCCTTCTGGAGATAATGCTTTCGTCTCTGGAACATTAATTGAACTGTCATCTCTCTGATTTCCCCCTTTCCCTGCAGCATGGCTTATGCTACACTCTGCATTGTTATGACTTTAGGTTTAATATTATGAAAAATACCATTCAGACAATATTTTGACAGTCTGGCAACTCCAGATGCATTGCTGGGTTTCCATAGAGATGATACACGATGGAGTATCATGTGTATATGACTGAATATATGACTGAATTGACTGAGTTTGTCTATAGTCAGGTTCAGAAACGTGAGTCCTTTTCTTGTGATATGGACACTTTATTAATGTATTACTTAATTTGGTGTAGTAGGTTTTTATTCTGTATTCAAAGGCAGTGCACAGTCTTGCTGAGAAATTTCATTTGCTTCCACTCTTGTAATCATCTTTTCTAATACCGAAACGGAGTTAGCTTTTCATCTCTCAGTGTGCTGATCCGGGAAGTGCGGTGTCTTAGCTCTCCACCCCATTGTTATGCAAATAATGAGAACTTCCACATACTCCATGCCAATCTTTTGCCATCCATAAGGAATTAGGACATACAGGTATACCCCTAAGTTGCCAGATATTTCTTTGCAGACCTTCAACGTTCTCACATATATTCCAGATTTTCTGTAGGAGTTCTTAGTCATTCTGCTGCAGAAATAAATTATTTTAGCATTTTTAGCATAGGTAGAGAAACACAAAGTCTGCAATTTAAAACTTCAAGTTCCCAAAATTATTCTGTGCAATCGCACTGCTCAATCATTCATCTTTCATGAAAAAAATGTGTGTGCTTGACACTTGGGTATTAATTTATTTAACCTTGACATACAGGTGCATTGTAGATCAGGGAATCTTATGTTTTACTTGGTTCTTTCTGTGTTGTGTGTTGTCTGAGGTTAACAGGCCATGGTAATGTAGGAAAGGGAGTGGACTGGGAATGCTGAGACTCTAAAAGCATGGTTTGGTGCAGCTTCAGCAAGTACTCTGCACCTGACATGGTAACGTGGTTTTGTATTGTGTAGAGTAGCAGAGTAGACCTTGCGGTTTTTTGTTCTTTTTCCCCACTTCTCCTCAATATACCTACTGACCAGCAGGACATTTTCCAAAAATTCATATACTCACAGTTTCAGATCATGGAGTGAAAGACAAAAAACACACTTGGTAGTCTGTTTCACCAGGTAGACATCACCACTCTTTAGCAGCCAAGGCTTTTTCTCCAAGGTTAAGTAGTTGTCTTTAGTAGTGGCATCTTCTCCCCCACAGAGCTAGCTGGTTGCCCTGTTAGCAGAGTAAATCTTTGTGTTGAATGCCTCTTGAAGCACTCTTTCTGCTCTCACTTCAGTACTTTCATGCTTTCCAAAGCTCTATAGAGAAATAAAAATTGCCTCTTTCCTCTAATTCTATTCCGTTGAGTGAGGAAAGGGTTGAACAGATACGCCTGGGACTGCAGGTTAGGAAACTGATTCCCGATCACAGTACTATTCTTAACATTTGTTTATGTTGTTGCTTCTGACTTTGTTTAACTGTACTTGGTTGAAACTGTGAGGAAAGCGATGCTACTTTGTAAATCTGGCTTATAAAAGATGCAATTGGAAAAATAAAATCGCCCTTGCCAGAATAAGAAATTACAACATTGTGCAATTCTGCTTCAACTAAAGGCAAGCTTTTTTTTTTTTCAATGCTACAAAATACTTCAAAGTCTTTCTGCTTGATTAAGTAATCTGTTGTAAGGCTGCATTGTATTAACCATGAAGGAAAATTCCTTAAAATAATCTTTTAAATTACTTCTCTGAGACTTATGGATCTGGTAGAAGGATTTGCAACAATTCAGCGAAGCAGATGCATCCTGATGAAGTCCAATGGTGTGCGAGTCTGTGTTTTAGGAGCTTTACAAAGAGGAAAGAGAGCATAGCCACTCTAGACCCCAAATATGCAAATGACAATAATTGTTTGCTTAAAAATTCCTCCCAGCAAATGTCTTATCCACTATATGGGTTCTTTATCCTCTGTCCCATTTCATTCTGTCTGTCTCCATATCCTTTTATTCCACCTGTGATGTTTTCCAGCAGTCACATGATAAAATGTCTAGGCTAGATTCCAAGGGTGGAATAAAAAGCTGTATTTATTTTTATGGAAGCACTAACGATTCTATTTGGATTGGATTTCTTTGTAGCAAAACCAATGAATTATTGAACAGATTGGACTTGGGTTTGCCAAAGAGTGATTCCTGTCAGATTGCTAATCGTGGCCCAGAATCTACAGCATGGGTAAGCAAAATCATGGCATGTGCTATATTTTCCTTCAGCTTTCCAGGTGCTGTCAATAGTGTAATATTAAAATATCCTAATTGAGCTTAATTGTCTAGACATAACTCAATGTGTACCAAGGAGTCTTTCTGGGTGAATGAGATTTGTCTCTTACACACTGGCAGAGTATCCTACATAGTAGGGGACTGCCTTTATTACTCACAGATCTCTTACTGATAAATGAGAACCAATTTTATATTCTAAGGTCAGAGCAGAATCTTAAATGTGCTCTGTACCCATCCTTTTGTGGCAAGCTTTCATGAAATCTCAACTAGTTCTTGTCAGCAGATGCTTTACAGCATTTAAAATCTAGTCAGAAGAGAAGCTTATTTCTCACTGCATCCTAAAAGTGATTCCATAGGCTGCTTGGGGACTTTGTCCCAGTTTGAATGAGCCTGGTAAGTATCAATGTAATTAGGAAATAGAGAAAGTATTGCTTAAGTTTCATTATTCTAATTGCCTCAAAAAGGCTTTTTCACATATGATTAGTCTCTTCGTGTCTAAACCAAGCTTCCCTACTGATGTAAAACCTTGCAGTGAGGAATATTAACCCTGTGACAGAAGTATTTCTCCTTTAGGGAGGTTTGTAATTGGGGGAAGACAGAGAGCAGACAGCCAAATGGACAGAAATTGTTGTTACAAGCAATAGTCCTTAGTCAGCAGAAACTTGGAAGTATCCAAAGTGGGCAGCCCTATGTTGTATATAACCTTGAGCACCAACAGTTGAGTAAAGGGAGGGAAAGATTTACCTCCATATTTTCCTCAGAAGCCTTGAAAATGTGCAAGACTCTCCCATCACAGAAATTGTTGCAAACAGAATATACGACAGCGCTGTCTTGCCTCAAGTATCTCTTCCTGGTTTTCATTGCATGAAAAGGGAAGGTGATATTGAAAATAAGTTCCTTTCCCTTTTGATTCCTCAGGTCATTTTGTGTCTCTGAAAACCCTAAAGAAATCTTAGTGTATGTGGGCAGATACATAGCTTGAAGGTGCCAGCTTCTGCCCAGCACTGCTGGAGAGTGGCTTTCAGACTGTCTTTTGCAGTCCTGGACGGACAAGCAAGATGGACTATGGGAAGAGAAAAAAGGTGTCTTGAAGCCACTTCTACCTCCCCCTTAAAACATCTGATGCTCCAAACTGTGGGGAGCTGCTTCTTTGTTTAGGGAAGACCCAGCTCTGCAGCCTTTGGTACAGTGTGAATGTCGAACTGCAGAGACAAGTCAGCTCATGTCCCCAGGACTGACTTGGATTTCAGCATTTTACTGTGGTGCCTTCATATCTATACAGAAGTGAGTGGATGCCTGAAGGAACCCTGAATTCTTTCAGGCATACAGGTCCTACTTTTAGCCT
Organism: Limnodromus scolopaceus; assembly: GCA_028565335.1. Classification (NCBI taxonomy): domain Eukaryota; kingdom Metazoa; phylum Chordata; class Aves; order Charadriiformes; family Scolopacidae; genus Limnodromus; species Limnodromus scolopaceus. The sequence goes on along the minus strand of JAOXNO010000001.1, from coordinate 178,156,412 downwards.
TTGCCTTCTACTTCACTTACCTATGTGTGCCTTTCTTGTTCCAGTTTTTGAGTGGTTTCTTAATAAATTATGCCAAATTACATACTATAGTCACCTTTGGCTTCACCAGTATCCAAGCAGATAAAATACATAGTTTATCTGTACTGGTTCTTAATTAATATCAGCTGATGTTATACATTCATTTTTTGTGGCAGCTTTTCTATAAATCTGAAAATCAATTAATCACTTGCTTGTAATGCAGCAATGCAGTTAGCAAAATGTCTTTCCAAGCAACTTGTATGGTCTATAGGCATATGCACATAACCAGTGAGTTGTTATCTAAATAAACTTGGCATAGAACCAAAATGCTAAACCAGTGGGAAAACTTGAACTCTAATTTTGATGTTATCATGGACCTGTGCTTTGTCTAGAGTAATTAAACTATTCAGGAACAATGTCTTTGAAAAAGAAAAGCGTGATACGGTTATGAAGTGCCTGACATGCATGTTGAAAGGGGGGCTGATAGGTGTGATTTTTTAAATTTAAAATTCATGTTCAAAAAAAAGTTTGGAACAATGTAACATTGATCAATTTTTTCCCCTCACATAATTTCTTTGATAGTGATATTAATTTAGCACACCTTGTTTAAATATCACTGTCAAATATTACTTGATGTGCGTGAACAAATTTGACTTCTTTGGAGTGACTCTGTCATCAGTGACTTTTTTGGCCTGCTTATTTAATCAAGCTCATAATTAATTTTAATCCTGTCTTTCAAAGTGTTACCAATCCTGTGTAGATTTTTACTGTCTTCCAACTTGATTAACATACCCTCCACACAATTCTCCAAGCCATTATGGAGAGTAATGAATAATATTGGACACAGAATGAGTCTCCCTGGACACATGTAACAACTCCTCCCAACTCAAAATTGAGCTATTAATAATTGCTTTCTCTATTCAGTCTTTTTAGCAAATGATGTGCCTGTCGTTTTAATGGTGTCATTCTGTATGCATATATCAAGTTCCAAGAACATTGTGTAGACCTGCAACAAATTCCTCACTAAAGTCAAACCTGCACACTTCTTGTTTTAATTTATACGGGCTCATTATATAGCATGCTATGCTACATACCTGCTCAAAGACTTTGCAATTAAGTTCCTATTTGTAGGATCCTAAGGATCCTATAAGATCCTAATGGTAGCCTGGCTCTTTGCTGAGAACTACAACTTGTGAAAGACCAGGGCTGATTGTTTTAATGAAAACCTACACAGCTGAATACTTTACTCATGATGCGTGGTTCAGATTTTCAGTTCTCTTGACTTCCCCACAAATGATAGAGCAGACTTGATCTTTCAGCTTCTGTTGCCCTACCTCCACAAATGCCTTTCCAGTACTCCCATGGAAATAATCTTAGGTTCCCCTCTGTTACCACACTCCCTTCTGCTTTGTCAGCTTGGTAATATGTTCAGTACTTTTCTCTCTTCCCAGAATAAACCACCTCAGTGTCGTATATCCTGGTTGTGTTTTCTCACAAAAAGCTTGGGGTATCTTTATGGTTGCCACATGGAATAGCATGTGCTGTGCCTCCCTGCTCCTGATGCACAGATGGACATTCAGCAAAATCAAAAGACTGAGAAGCTTTAGTCTACTTCTTATTTAAATTCTAGTCTTGAGACTAATCTTTTTTTTTTTTTCTTTTTGAGTAACTGGAATCATTCAGCCGTTTCTGTTTTGTTAATTACCTGTATAAAGATTTGGGAATAAGGTTTGGGATTTTGGTCCCCCCTTTCCCCACACCAATATGTTTATATTCTCTGCTGAACAATAGTCTAGGAGCCATACTTATAAGCAAGCTCTTCGAGACGATGAAAACAGAAGATTAGAGGAAATGAAGCAAGAACAACGGAGGAAGGTAATTATACATTAACAGTTTGCATATTGTATCATTTTTGCATGCTGTGAAACCAATTAAATACATTGATTACTTGTAGCCTACGCACAGAGCTACTCTTTAGGAAAAGTGATTTAGTCACTGTTTTCAAATGTTGTGAGAGAGATGAGCCAAGCTGTAAAAATATGGACAGGGACAGGACAATTATCTTCTGGGTTCAAGGCTATTTGCATCTGGATGACTAGCTCCTGCTCGCCTCTCCTCTTGAACAGCAGTGCAGAGCACTTTTTGACCATGGTTCCCAATTTCATAGGCGAAGGAAACCAATTTCCTCTCTTTCAGGCAGACGTAATCTTACCGAGATATTAATGATGATCTCAGACTCTGAATAGTCTCTTTCTAGAAAGAGACTGGCCCCCCAAATGGGGATGTGGAAATACATTTGCTGTAAAGCCTGAGCACTTCTCTGTTCCCTTGCTAACTACCTAAATACAGAGGTTTGAATTGACTAAAAAGCAGGCACATCCTAACTGCAAGTTTGGACTCCATCTTCTGAAAAGCATCTGAAGTCCCACTGTAATCCCTCTGGCATGGATTTGGGATCCATAGCCGCATACAGTTCGTCTACACACGGCAATAGCACTGTGCTGTGTTGCCTGTGTTGGCTCCAGGTCTGGCTGCAAATCTGGGGGGGGCAGCATTGACTGCAAAGCACTGAGAAACACATTAGCAAATATTGAGCCTCTTGCTCTGCCTCTACTGTTACTAACATCCAAATTAATGTTAAACTACTTCCCCAGAAGCAGAATCTTAGCGCAACAAATTCCACACAGTGAGTTTCTACTAGAGCTGGACAAGTGACTCATCTTCTCTCACGGATATCTTTCTTTAAATGTTGGGGAAAAGTGTCCTCATTTCATAGTATTTTAGAGACCAGGGTGCTGGAAACAAAAAGGTGGGAAAAAAGAGGCTCTTAATTGCTTTCTCATTAGGTATATGCTTATTCCCAGGAACTATACAGGGGAAAAGTCTTTGAAAGCTGGTCCTGATGGGTGTAAGGCCTGTACTGCTGTATTCTTTACATTTATTCCTCCATAGAGAAAGTAATTACAGATGTGAATTAGCATGCCCCGACTTCATGAATTTGATTTAAGGGGCTTGAGTAGAGCTTTAGACTCTTTCCCAGTTTCCACAGTTTGCTAAGCAGGTGTTGGCTGCTGCTAAGGCTGCTCTTTCTTGGTGCATGGTTCCAAGTGCTCCGTGCCTTCACAGTTGCTGCTACCTCTAGCACAGAGGAATGCACTGCTTACAAACCTGCTGTAAATAATATGCATTTTAAGGCTTCCAATAATTGTCCCTCAGATATACGTTGGCTCGTTTCTACTTCAAACTGATATTTATTAAAGTAATTGTGAATTCTGTCTTGTGTGTGCCTCCTAGCACAGTGTAGCTATAAAACGTATAGGTATTGTCAGTTCCTTCTTTTTATTTTTTTTTTAGAACAGGTTTTAGTATGTATTGCTTGATTTAGAAATTTTCAGTACGCTTTGAACACTGCATCATATACACACAATATATTTCAGAACATTACTCCAAGAGAGGACTCAGCATATTGGAAAGTCAGATACTGGGTTTTAATTTTCAGGTTGAATAGTTATTTAAAACAGTGAAAATTAAGGTTGGCTTTTTTATTTCTTAATCCTGTTTCTTCTTTTAGGGCTAGACAAATATTGATACACAACACATTCGCAGTTATTGATTTTCTTCATACATTTATTGCGTAGTTTTTATTTAATGTTCCACTTAAATTGATTTTTTTAAAAAAAAACTTTTGTGGTTCCATTCAGTTATTGAAGCTTTTATCTAACGGCATCGTTTCATTTTAGTTCCTATTCCTACTGCTGCTCCGTTGCTATGGAAAATATGAAAGATGGGTCAGTTCCTATCCCTTCCCCCTCACCCTGCAAGCCAAATTTTCTTTGCAGAAAAATCTGCATCTTCAGTTCTTGGGTGCATTGCAGGGAGCAAGAGCCAGACAGATGAGCACACACGCAGAGCAGAGTCGTGCAGGCTGTGTTTCCTTCACAGTCCTGGCTAAAACTGCACAAGCAAACTCTCCTCTGAAAACAATTCCCATTGACGCTGTTTATATACCTTAATATTTCATAATGTAAGGATGGGAGCTCGCACACACTTTCACCGCACCAAGAGGTACCGTTCGCTCTTCCTTCACCCTTGGGAACCCCAGGGAGCTGGAGGTGACACACCACATCACGTACCCCCGTTCTCGTCTTTTCCTCACTCTCCATGGAGGCAGGAGGTGAAGGGCACAATTCCTTCCTACCCTACAGGCACGGTGGCTGTGTCCGCTCCTGCTAGATGGCTTCAGACGTCTTTCCCCTTGGACCCCCAGGGAAAATCCAACCCATGCACTGGGGCAAAGGGAAGCAAACTGGTGTCTGGGATGCATACCCCCTTAAATGTAGGATTGTAAATATCTGAATCCTGTAACTTCCCATTTTTTAAGGCACAAACAAAACTCATCCGGCGCAACCCTGAACAGAAAAGTGAACTCAGTTTTTACCATAGTGCTGTCACATAAATAAACTGCTGTTCAGAGAAGTTCTGGGAGTGATACTGTGTGGAATTAATTAGGTTTGCAACATAGGGATGTTAATTAAAAGTAAGTTTGTTGCTTAAAGTAAGTTTGCTGGTTTGGGTTTTTTATTTTTACTTTTATCATTCCCAGGCTGAATTAATGGAATTTAAACAAAAGCAGGAAGAGGAAGCCAGGACAAGAGCACATCAAAACGAACAGAGGAGGTATGATTCAAAAATGTAGAATACACTTTAATTGCATTCCTATCTGGAAAGGCTCTTAAAATTGCAGGCATTCATGATTTAGATGATTGCAGTGAGGATCCATGACCTCACCTCTGATTTGACTTTGCCTTCAAATGAGCCACTAACATCAATCATTACAGCTGCTCGCTGTAATGCAGTATGGCCCAGAGTGCCTTTTACATTTGATTTATCCTATCAGTGTAGGATACAGCATAGGGTAGAAACTATTAGTAGTTTCATGGGTAACTACTAGTACAGTAGTTTCAGCTGGGAAGCATTTCATTTATTTACCTACCTACCTTTTTATTTATTTATTTATTTTCACTTTATTTTAGAATGAACTACTTTGTCCATGCTACATTTTGTGGTTGACTGTCACTGAGGTTAACAGGCACAGCTAAACCATAGAATCGTAGAATGGTTAGAGTTGAAGGGACCTTAAAGATCATCGAGTTCCAACTCCCCTGCCATGGGCAGGGACACCTCCCACCAGACCAGGTTGCTCA
>JAOXNO010000001.1:178138144-178151090 GCA_028565335.1 Limnodromus scolopaceus | reverse complement strand
CCTTTTCTCCAGGCTGAACACCCCCAGCTCCCTCAGCCACTCCTCATAAGACTTGTGCTCCAGACCCCTCACCAGCTCCGTTGCCCTTCTCTGGACTCGCCCCAGCACCTCAATGTCTTTTTTATATAAACTTATGTAAGTTTATATAAAGTTATAGTAAGATATATAAAGTTATATATAACCTATAAAGTTATATGTAAGTTTATATAAAGTTATAGTAAGATACCCATCTCTAACACAGGGATGAGTTTCGTCATCCTAAGCCATGGAACAAACCAGAGAGTAGTAGCCCCTTGGAAGCACTTCTCTCATGCAGGTATTACAGGGGTGACTTTTCTCTTCTCCTTTTTCTTTTTTTTTAATAAAAAAGGGGACCTTTTGGGAACACTGGAGAACGATCAGTACTTCTAACAAACTCTCACTGCAATACGGGCAGACGGCAGCCCACTTCTCCACTGTTATTTCCTCACTTATAAAAATTGCTGCACATCAGTTTTGTCTTCCAGCATTTTGTACAGTTATTCCTGCATCTACAGGAACACGCCTGTGAGGTTTCTCCCAGGCAGCTTTTTGAAGTTATAATCAAACAAGAGAAAGCTCTAAAAACTAGGTTTACTGTGCCTCCAGTTTGTTTCGATTCATGGGATGTAGAGTCTTTCCAAGGGACTGCCTAAGGCTCACCTTTTACAGACTACCACCAGCAGTAGCTCTTCCAACACCCTTTATATGGGACATAAGGCAGAACATTCATGGCATTCCTGCTATGAATTATATCAATGGTACACCAGGTCTCTGCTGCTAAGATGGATCTACTATCAGCTTAGAATCATAGAATTGTTAGGGTTGGAAGGGACATTAAAGATCATCGAGTTCCAACCCCCCTGCCATGGGCAGGGACACCTCCCACCAGACCAGGTTGCTCAAAGCCCCATCCAGCCTGGCCTTGAACTCTTTCAGGGATGGTGCAACCTCTTCCAGTGCCTCACCACCCTCACAGTAAAGAGTTTCTTCCTGATCTCTAATCTAAATCTCCCCTCTTTCAGTTTAAAACCGTTACCCCTCGTCTTATTGCTACACTTCCTGATCAAAAGTCCTTCCCCATCTTTTCTGTAGGCCCCCTTTAAGTACTGGAAGGCTGCTATAAGGTCTCCCCAGAGCCTTCTCTTCTCCAGACTTAACAGCCCCAGCTCTCTCAGCCTGTCCTCATAGGAGAGGTGCTCCAGCCCTCTGATCACCTTTAAGGCCTTCCTTTGGACTCGCTCCAAGAGGTTCACGTCCTTCTTATGCTGGCGGCCCCAGAGCTGGGCGCAGGAAGCATGGGATTTGGCATCCCTACAGGTAGAAGCCGCAGAGCAGCAAGGCCTTCTGCAGCTGCATTGCTGTGCACCCCAGGCTGTGCCCCACTGCTGTGCTCTCTCTGTGATCAGCAGCTCTAATCTTGCACTTCTGTCACTTAACTGACTTTCCATTATCTTAAAGCAAAGCATTATTGTCAGCTTTGTTTGTCAGCTGGTAAAAAGAAACAACGCTCAGGCTCAAAAATGAAAACACCATTTGTTTCTTTTTTTATATCATTAGGGAAATATAAAAAAAATTACTTCTGTAGGCAACCACTTTCCACGCTGCTTTCATTTCTTTTTTTTTTTCTCTAGCAAAGATATTGAGATAATTACCCATAGAAGTTAATGAAGGATTTTTGATTCAGTCCATCTCATGTCCCTAGATAGAAATAATCCAATATCTTGCATTTTACATCATTCTTACCAATAGCGTTGCAAGACATTAAAACAACAGTCATGTCTAAGCATGTGTGTCAGTCCTAAGCATTAATAAGGGGAAAAAAGAAACAGTTTTCAGAAGGTTTAAAAATATGTAGAAGACGTTGAGGAAGAATGTATTTGCGCATGCTTTCCAGATTGATAAAGCGGTACGAGAAAGCTCTAGAGTTGATTTCAGAGCTGGGTGGTAGGGAAAGTTGTCAGCTACACAAATTGTCTCTATTAGTAACAAGCTTAAGTGTTTTTTTTTTTTTCGTTGGCATTAGGAAATCAGTATTTCTAGAAATTCTCCTTTTGTACTGAAAGCTGAAAGACTACCTAAGGTGAATTGTTGAAATAGCTCTTCTCCCTGATAAGGTGGGTGGTGGTACGTGGGTTGTCTTTGTACAGAGAATTTGTGTGAGAATTTTGGTGCATTTCTCACAGCAGCCGAAGTATTCCTTTTAATCACAGCAGACTGATCACAGGATAAGGATGCACCTAGTGAATTGAAAATGAAATCCACCCTATCTCATGCTAGTCCACGGTTACTCAGCACAGGCTTGAAAAACATATGAAGTTGGGTATTGAACTGAGACTAGGGAAAGCCACTCACAGAATGTTAAAAATCAAAAGTTTGTGAATTCCTCAGGTACCTTCAATCATTATTCTTTTTTTGTTGTATTTTTAGGGTAAATAATGCTTTCCTGGACCGACTCCAGAACAAAACGCAACCTAATAGCATCTACCAGCCCGGATATTCTGGGAGTCTGGACTACGTCAGTAACAGTGCCTGGGTAAGCTTTTTGGATACAGAATGTGAAAGCAGTGGGATTGTTTGGCCACATCTGGAGTACTGTGTCCAGTTATGGGCTCCTCAGTTCAAGAAGGGCAGGGAACTACTGGAGAGGGTACAGCAAAGGGCTACAAAGATGATTAGGAGACTAGAACATCTTTCTTATGAGGAAAGGCTGAGGGACTTGGGTCTTTTTAGTCTGGAGAAGAGAAGGCTGAGGGGGGATCTGATCAATGCCTATGAATGCTTAAAGGATGGGTGTCAAGAGGATGGGACCAGTCTTTTTTCGGTGGTACCCAGTGACAGGACAAGAGGAAATGGGCACAAACTTGAACATAAGAAGTTCCACTTAAACATGAGGAGGAATTTGTTTCCTTTGAGGGTGGCAGAGCACTGGAATAGGCTGCCCAGAGAGGTGGTGGAATCTCCATCTCTGGAGACATTCAAAACCCCCCTGGACACCTTCCTGTGCAACCTGCTCTAGGTGGACCTGCTTTGGCAGAGGGGTTGGACTAGATGATCCCCAGAGGTCCCTTCCAACCCCATATCATTCTGTGATTCTGTGGTTCTGTTTAAAAGTTGACTTTTTCCCCAGATACTATTATGTGTCTGTGTGCGTTTAACCTGCCTGACAGAAGTTACAGTCCTGGCTGGCTGCCTACAATAGCTTTTAAGAAGAAATCCTGTCTTAAATATATAAGCTGTTCAAATGGGAGGAGGATGGAACAGCTGCTCTTGCAGCAGAACCTGGTTGCTTTGCATGCAAGATACTTATTGCAAGGAACCGCATCCAAGGTACTTCCTTAGGTTCAGAACAAGGGCAGTGAAAGTGTAAGGGATTTTTTTGAAAGTCTTTAAATGAAAGGTGTTTGGAAATGCTGCAAATATTTTAATATGATAGTGAAAGTGGAGGGAAAAAATCCCATGAAAGCTACAGCTGTGTATTTTTCACCCATATAAAATTATGACAAAGACGAGCCAACTTATTTAAAATGTATAGTATTTCAAGGATTCTTTGGAGAAAAGATATCTTGACTGTAGCCTATTAAACATCCATTAAATCTTTTCAGTTGTCCTAATGAGTCAGTAATGTGACTTATTTAGAATTGCAGTGTTCACTGTTAAAAAAAATAATGTAGTATTCCTATCATGGAAATTTCCATTAGGTTGAAATTTCATTGCTGAGAGGACCATAGTACAAAAATGGAAGATTTACAAAGACTGAGCAGTGTAGAGAAAAATGTTTGGTTGATAACCAGAAAAGCTTGAACCGGGTTAGTTGGACTGTCTGGTGCAAATGTGTATCTTAGCAGATGAATGGCAGGAAGACTTGGGTTCAAGCATCTACAAAGTCAAGGAATGATGAAGAAGCAGATACTCTTACTGCTGGAGTCTTCCAGATACTGGAAGTGGAAATAAGAGTATGTTAATCACTACAAGCTTTGGATAAGCCCTGGGCAATGGCAAAGGGCTCAGGACCCGCAGACTGAGGCTGCCTTTGTGCATAGCAGTTCTCTGGGTCTTGCTGAGAGGAGGCATGACCTGCCAGCTCAACATCCCTTAAGGTCTATGGGCAGCTGCTTGGAGAAGCACATGGTTAGAGGCTTTACTGGTAGGGCCTGTATCATGTGCCAGGAAATCCAGAAGCTGTTGAAAGCCAAACTGAAGATGTCCAGGCTAGTAAAAGAATACAGGTAAGAAAGCACTCTGTATGGCAGGCCTGAATCCTCTCACGAAGGACGGTGTGTCTGCAGATAGCAGAATTAGAGAATTCAGGTAGGACAGAGCCAACTGATACCTAGTGAGGGTTAAAAGGTAATGTCTGCTGGATGTGGCTGGACTAACAAAGGTAATAAGGGCAGAAATTATTCCTTTTATTTCACTTTGTGTCCTTTATCCCAAACTGTTTCCTGATAAACTCAAAAGAAAGGCTGTGTCACAGCCAAGATCCCCAGTGTCTAAACTTGAGCATCTCCACCAGAGCGGCTGCTGTCACTGCTGAAAACTTTGCCATTGTCTGCAGAGGGAGTGGAGTTTTGCCTTAAGCCAGATGCCATATGTCCTCTTCCACAGGGCAGGTGTTGGTGCCACTGAACAAGTGCATTCAGCCCAGGCACAATTTTAACAACAGACGGCTCTGTGACATATGCAGGCAATCTATGCTTTGTAAAATATATATATATATTTTTTCAAAGAATGCATCAACACAAATGCAATAAAACCCTGTGCGTAGAAGTGATAAATTTCCTACTCTGATGTTTACTTAATGGCTCCCAAGGAGCCTGCCTTCTGTTGGGTAATGCTAGATTATCCGTTTTTCCTTTATGCTATGATGTGAGATTAGAAGACTAAACAAAGCAAGGAAAGAATAAACTATGAAAGCATATGTCATCATGGAAAGGAATTAAAAATTAGTATTGGTAAGAGGAACAAGAAAGAAAAATGTCTCTCAAAAGACAGACTGGAGGATGCAACCTCAGTGTCTTTGATTATACCAAGATTCTTTTCCCTTCCCTTGGGATTTTCAGCAAAAAAAAAAAAAGATGATCTCCAGGTGGGGCTTACAAGTCATGTAGTCTGCAGCATGGTGTTTTACATTACAAGGGACTTAACTGAAGCAGGTCAGACTATATGCTAAGATTAAAAGAAGTGGAAAAGGTTCCCAAAGTTAAGACCTGCAGGTAATTTTTGAGCCTGCTCCTTCTGCGCAGTGGCTCTGAAGAGGAAATATTTGTTCTCTTTACTGCTGCTTTTGTTCCTGTTTAAACTCTTTACAGTCACAACGGCTTCACACTTACAGAAACTGAACATCGCACCGTGTTATCGATCTACCTGCTGTAGTTTTCATTATTATTATTTCTATTAGGCTGGGTTCCTAAGGAAATGAAGTTTGTATGATCATGCTGTCTGCCTACGTGTAATACGGTTTTCAGCCTGATGGCCAATCTTGGCCGAATTTGAAAGGGAGTATAAGTCTCAAAGATAATTAAGCTTCTATGCGTTTTGTGAAAAGCAATGGCTGGGCAGAGGAGGAGAGACCCGAAACCAGTTCCCCACTCTGAGGGGTGGTGGGAAGGACCTGGACACTACATGCGTTGACTGGCTGCAACCCCCCAGCCGATCAGTGTGGGCACAGCTCCAGAGCAGCTGCAGCTCTGCCCTGCTTTCCTGGGAGCTAGGAGAGGCAAAAGGGGACATGGATATCCCAGGGGAGATGGAGAGGTGGTGGGATAGGCAAATTTATTGTGTGTGTCTGGGCAGGGGTGAGGAGAACAGTTACATTGCCCGATTGTCCCCTAATTGATAGGAAAGCAGCTTTCATATAATTCATCTGCCCTCCAGACATCTTGTGTTTTATTAGAAATATTTATGAGCTGTTATTTCAAGAAGCATCTTCATGACAGTAATCTTTTCTCCCTTTTTGGTTATAAATGCCAGGGTGCTCTCTGGGTGGTTGTGTGGTTTCCCGTTTTAATGGGAAGACAAGTTAATGAATTTCCACTTCTCTCTGTGAGCTACTGCACCCTTGAGAGAGCATCGAGTCTTATGTATGCTATCAAGGAAGTTTTGATGTCCTTTGGGCTGGCATTATCTCTAACATAAGGCTAAACCTTTTAGGCTATGAGGGCAAAAAAAATAACAGTTGTCATTTTGACATCAAACTTTAATCAATAAGATTTAATCCTTACTCAGCTGGGACCTATGACTGAGACAGTATCTGTTCACAGTAATGGCACAAATGATCGGTTTTATTTAAATATTAAAACACTTCTGTTTTTACAGAAGAATAACTTTAAAACAGTTGCATATCTTTATATTCACTCCCTTATGAGATTTGCCCATGTTCGAGTACGGAGGGATTTGCAGAGGCCAAGTGCTAATGCATGGCGAGCCTGAAACAAAGCCCTTGTTTATTTTTTGTGTGGAAATGGAGCACTCACTGTCAAGGACCCTTTTGTCTATTTCTGTTAATGGGGAGAGGTCACATGGTGAAGAGATTAAATTTATATCTCTACTCTTATTTAATGAAATACTAGTTGTCTTGTTGCAACTCTCTGAGCTGTAGTAGAATGTAGAAGGCAACATGACATATTACACCTTCCCGTTTCATGTCTCCATTACACCCAGTGTCATGCATAAGAATGAGAAATGCTCTCTTGGATGCTGACTCTGCTCTTTCAGTGGATGCGTAATTCTAGGTATTTGTTGTGGGAAGCAACTATGACCTGAATACACAGGTGCAGCGTGACAGGAAGCCACATTTTTTTCCTTTCCCATAAGAAGAACGGGAACTCAATGGATGCTAGATAAATCTGTTTTGAGGAAACAAGATTTATGGATAAAACTATTTTAAATAAACATGGTTTATGGGTTAGCACTTGGTTTAGTTCTTGCAGCATGATCCATGGGAATGTTTCTTCGGAGTCTCAGCCAGCACTTGATTTATCCTATTTGCTACCAATTGGAGAGGGAGCATCTCATGAAGTTTACTGTTGCACAGCAAAAAAGAACCATAGCTCAAAGGTCCCTGAAGTTACAAGGCCAGCATGCATGCCACAGTTTTCCATGCACAACCAGTCTTTAATGCAGACTTTCGTCAACTTTTAGATGGATAGAATCGCACTGAAAATGCTGGTTTCCCAGCACAAAGAAAAAGCTTCTATTTAACATGGGAATATTGAGAATAGAATATTTACATAAGAAGGTTCCACAGTGCAATCCGCAATGGTTACATTTGTTTTAACGAAGAATGTGGTTTGCTAACTTAGCTTTAGCTTGGTTAGTCAATGTACAATCTGAGTTGGAAAGATTATTGAATTTTTTCCTAAAACTGTTTGTTTTGGGTGTTTTTTTTTTCCTATCGAGAGTAGTGTGCTTGTCTTTCCTGGCAGAAGGATGGCAGAAAATAAATAAACTACTCAGCAGAAGCATCAGCATTGATATAGGAACCTCAGATGAGTAGGTCTAGGCATGCTGTAGCTGAGTTTAATGACTTACCTCTGACAAGGCAGTCAAACAGCATATGCAGATGTGTTCTGCCTGGCTTGTCTTTGAGCTCAATCATTCTTTCCTTTGAAAATCTCATCCTAAAAGAGAATAGCGGCAGTCTGGGGAGGAGCGGAAGAAACTTTTCACTCTTTCAAATTGTGTGAGATCACGAAAGGATTGAGGCATCTGAAAATATTTGGAACACCTCTAGATTGATTTTTTTTTCCAGCAAAAACAAGATATGTTTATCTCCTGAGTCAATACACCCTGCTATTCATATTGAGTTAAAATCGAAGAACTATTTATTGCTAGAACTGGAATCTTGCAGAAGCGTTTACTTGTTATTTTAAGTGGAGTTTCAAGAGACAGGAAAGGGCACCAAGTAATCAAGAAAGTTCCACACAACTGGATAATCATAATTCCTTGCATAAATATGTGATTGTTCTGTACATTGTACACGGCACTGTAGTAATGCATTTCTTTTTTTATTTTATCCAGGAGTCAAACTACTTGAAATAAAGGAGGAAAAAGGCAAGAATAATGAATTTGTTCATCATTTGAGTTCCAATGCTGATATTAATTGAGCTTCATATTTGGCATTTCATTATGACAGCTTATGTGGTTTAATTCTCAAGTGATATGAGAAGGGATCTTAAAATAAATGCTTTCCAACTCTGAGTTTGGGTCCAGGCAATGGCACATACCTTTTCTGAAACACGTTCTCGTAAAGAACTGCGGAACATGTATTTCAAGCCAGAGGAAGTGCTGATGGCATGGAAGGCATCTGCTGGGGGTGCCTTGATATTTAGTGCTAAAACCTCAATGCAGCCATGTCCTCTGTGTTACGGACTGTGAGTGGATAAACCTGGGCAGCTGAGGAGTGTGGCTGGAAATGCAGGAGGCAATTCTGCAAACTTTCCATGACCTGAAGTGAAAGAGGGTGACTTTGTCGTGGGCTGCATTCTTCCTGCTCTTTCCCATGAGCAAAAAGGCAGACTGTTCGTATCAGTGGAGGCTGTCAGTAAAGCATCACTCTTGAATTGGAGAAATCAGGCCCTCTGTTTTCAAATTACCTTTTCATAAGGCTCACTGCACCTGTGTTCTTTTCTGAAAGCAGTTCCCTACCCTAATTCCCAGTTGCAACATAAAGATTTGTGCAGAACTTTTACTTCTAGGCTTGGAGACTTTTGAAGCAAGTTCAGGTACTGACATACATTATCCTTGCCTTAGGAGATGGCTTTGACATAACTCTTTTTTTTGAGAGCTAGGATCTTATAAAGAGGAATTTAAAAAAATCAAACTTTTAAAAAGCCCTTGCTTTCAACCATTCTCCCCCAAATGCAGATATTCTTCTGTGACTTTCTTCCTCATTTTCTGCTCCAACAGTTATTTTAGTATTTTTGCAGCAGGGTTGTATTCTGAAGATGGTATCTAAATAATATCGTTGGCTTCCCATGAGTCGCCATTTCAGTTTTGTGAGGAGCAAAATTGTTATTAAAAATTAACTCAAATTCATTAAACAAATGACAATGCGTAGATAAGGACAGTTTCCCACGGGAGAAAAAATTACCATCTTTTGCAGCCCACAATACTATTAGGTTTTGTAGACTGTGGGCAGCTGAAGGAGTTAAACACATTGGATTCTTTGGTTGGTTTTTTTTTTTTCACAATATCTACAATACTAATAATATGTTTGCATATGAACTGTACAAGAATTATGGATGGGTGTACTTTTTTAAGCCTTGTTTTACTGTTGTTTGGAAAACACATTTCAGCTTGCTACATTAATATATTGTTCAATGAGTTATTAATATGTCTGCGGATAATTGGGACATTTTGTGAATTAAATTTACAAAAAGATAGAAATCCCTTCATGAAGGCTTTACATAATTAAAAGCTAAAACCTGTCAGAAGAAAAGGCAGACTTTATTTTCCAGTGGACTTAATCCTAGAGAAGTTGACTTTGATTTTTTGTTTTTTGCTGCAAAAGATGATTTTTCATTCTGTTTTCTCCTTCTTGTTACAGGGTATCGGAGAAATATTCACTTTTATCTGGCCTTGGCCAAATGACCTTGTAAAAGCTCCAAGAAAGAGCTCTTTTATCATTGTGATTTTTTTTCTTACCCTGACTTCAGCTTCACACCCACTTCATGAGCAATCTGCAGAGACTGGTTTCTAGCTGTCATTATTCACGCATATTTGAAGCTGCTGATTATGGAAGTCCTATTTAATTTTTAATAAGAGAATGTGTCATTTTTTTTTCATAAATTGTTTTGCCTCTTGCAGAATGTAATTATCGTAGTCTTTGGGATCTCAGAAAAAGAAGACATTAGTGACTGCAGAAGCTGCAGTAATATCTGTGTTTACTGCTACTCTATACCCAAAAGCTTCTCAGAAACTTGAACTAAAGAAGCACATAAAGGGTTTTCTTTTGGGATGGGAAGGAGAAGTATTGTTGGTATGGGTTTTTTTTGTTTTGTTTTGGTGGGGATTTTGTGGAATTGTTTTACTATTATATTCAACAGCAGAGACTCAAGAAGAAATAAATGTGCATATTGTAGACGGGATCATTTAAATATGTTCTTAGAAAAATACAACACATGAAAGAAATAAAACTTGAAATAACACTGAAATTTATTCTATCTCTCCCACATCTTTTGTGATATGATATACCGGTTCTTCACTTTGCCTGTTTTACCTTGGTAACTTCTGTTACATGTGTGGGAAAAACTACTGCAAGGTTAGCTTTAGTTTCTTGCTTTTCTTTGTCACTCTCGTCTAATGGAACTTAATTTCTATCTCCCCGTTTCTGCAGATGAAAACATTTTACTACTTTCCATAAATCAGGTGCATGACCAAGATATTTCTAATGGAAGAGTCCACAGTACATGTTAGATAAACCATGCAGACAAGAAAAATGATCTGTGGCATTTACATGTACATCTTCGGCAAAGTTAAAGGTTTCCTCAGTGTTGGTTTTTTTCAGCTTGCATGCACCCCGCGATATTTTTCCATCACCTTTGCAACATGGGAACTTCATAATGGATCACCTGACGTTTTCTTTTGAACCGTGGATGTTGCTATGTTTTCGTTCCCTTCTGGGACTCTATACAGTTGCCCTTTATTCTCTTTGCCTCAGAGAATTACTCAAATCTCTCGTACTACTAGCTAGCTGATGTTAATAGGAAATGCCAGGGATCTTGGTAATGCTCAGAAAAGTTTAGCCTTTTTTAAAGTGTCTGACATGGGGAAAATTCCTTGGGAAGACTTTTGGCACTGTATTGCAAGTGGTACTTGGCTGTGCTGTTGGCCCGCTGCTTTGGAAATTAAATTCACATCTACCTTCAAGAACTCCCTCACCCAGCCTCCTTTAGTACATCTCAGGTCTGGGGCTAAATGTCTGCAGAGTGAGATATATGTATATGTGTGCACATCCTTTTTTAAAGTAATTGCTGTTGCTTTAATCAGATCCTTGTATTGTACTCTAATCAGACTAAGATTTGTAGGTGGTCTTTTTGAAGTAGTGAACCTGCAGCCTCTCCACACTTGATGTACCATACCCCTAGATCCCATTGACAAAAGCTGAGCGGGAGGGGAAGTCACCATGGGCACTGGCAAGTTAAAATTCAGTGTCATCATGTTGCTGTGTTTCTCTATCCAAAGAAAAAGAAGAACTTTTTATTAACCTGCTACTTTCACATTCAGGAACAGCGATGGCAAGTCACCTTGAGTAACCTCTTCCATTAAGCTTGTCTACTTTCTTTTGGCTGTCTTCAAAGATGGAACTTGATCACAATCTTCAAAGTGCTTCCCCTTATCCAACATTTCAATCTCCTATTTGAAATGCTCTCTACAAACTATTTCAGACATTAACTATTCGAGCCCTTTTTAGTGGTGAAGTATCTGAATTTTTCCTCTCCTATCTTTCTGAGCAGAACAAACAAATCTATATGAACAGCGGACCAGGAAGTGTCTTTGAGAACCATAACCTGCAACAGAGATGATAAGAAGTTACATTCATCCATGATGTTAGTAGGATGTCTGGAAAATGTTGTTCTTATCCTTTTGGAAAGCTTGCAGTATCTCAGAATTACCACCTCACCACACACACATCCTGCCAAAACTTTAAGCTTGAAAGCAAAGGGATGTTATGACATCTCTTTAAATGGGTTATAATGAAATAAACTGGCAATAGACTGGGAAGATAACTTTATGCCTGTCAAGAGTTAGGAACTGATAGTTGGGTGTGTTCGCTACCTACCTGTTAGAGTAAACCTTTGATAAAGGATTCAAATACAGATTCCTCTAGTTATAACTTACAGCAACTGAATTAATTATCTACTGTGCAGTGGTTTAAAACCAGATTACCTTACTATATAAGCGTAAATGGAGGTTCATTTTTTTTGGTTTTGAAATTGTTGTTGCTTCAATATAATCTGCATTGATGTTCTTGCTATTTCAGAAACTAACCTTCCAACAGGGAGTGGTATGGGGCTGGAAGTTACAAAAGGAAACCGCCTTCTTTTCATTACTGAGACAAATTCATTTTAACAAACTGACTAAACCATTATGATCAGCTATTCTGAATTCCGATATAACTTGGCAGCAAGATTCCTATGTTTAGATTTTATAGTCTGCCTAAATCAGAAACTACCTTCCTACGAAGAAATGCAACATTTGTTTAAGGACTTCCAAGATTGATTCTCCATTATGTACCTAAAAGTTGTTCCAATGTTTTAACTATCTCTGCTGTTAAAAATATCTGCCTGACTCCTAGTTCGAACTTGCCAAGTTTCAGGTATCTGGTATTGAATTTCCTTAACCACTTGCCTGGTACATTAAAGAGATTTTGCTCTTGGGACTCATTTTTTAAAATGTGCATGTTTGGCCAGTTTCATTCAATTTGCAGTCCTTGTTCAGATTTTATTCTTAAAAATATGCAAGATTTACAGAAAGCCTTAGATGTGATAGGATTAGGTATAAGTGTACCTTCTTTTTGGTATGTGCCCCAATACCCAGACACTGAGGCAGAATATTATTAGCTACTAGAAAGGGAGCTAATCCATAGCTTACATTTTATGGGACTCATCCATGTTCAGTTCACCTCTCTGCTTCAAGAAATCCAAATTCCTGTCTCCTGTCTTGGAGAATATTTTAACCACTGGGCTCTTTAGGGTAGTTTTCAGCACCCAGGCTGTGAGGATCTGGACAGAGGGATCTGGACAGGCTGGATGGATGATCTGAGGCCAATGGGATGAGGTTAAACAAGGCCAAGCGCCAGGGCCTGCACCTGGGTCACAACAACCCCCTGCAGCGCTTGGGGAAGAGGAGAGCTGCCTGGCAGAAAAGGACCTGGGGGTGTTGGTCGACTGTCGGCTGAACATGAGCCAGCAGTGTGCCCAGG
>JAOXNO010000001.1:178113940-178130973 GCA_028565335.1 Limnodromus scolopaceus | reverse complement strand
ATCATCTTGGTTGCCCTACGTTGGACTCTCTCCAGTAGTTCCCTGTCCCTCTTGAACTGGGGAGCCCAGAACTGGACGCAATATTCCAGTCGTGGCCTCACCATTGATGGGCTTTCATTCACAACTCAACTAGGAGGCACCTAGGCAGGGTCAGACCTTGAGAAGGTGATGCGTTATGACTTTATTTTTGCTAAAAAGCCTTTTCATTCCTGAGCCACCTTGCTTCGCTCGGCTGCTGTTTGTCAGGCATCCATTTGAAGGGAACTACAACAGCCATAAATACCTAGGACCAGTACTGAAGTTTATATCACATGATACACTATTTCATCCTAAAGGCAATATAGACCACGCAGGCCTCTAAGATGCCTTGAATCTGACAGTGTTTTAAATAAATATGTATGATCAGATCATAAAGAGGGGTAAATCAGCATAGCCTCGGTGAAATTGGGTCCTTTAAACTGCACATGAATTACACATCTTGGTGTGAGCAATCCTGAGCAGCTGAGTCTCATGCATTGTGAAGGAGCCGCACAGCTGGCTCTGGGCAGGCTGGGGGGATTTACGGACACCCCCTATGGCAGATTGGGCTGGCAAGAGACTTAATCCTGGGAATACTTTTCAGCAAGCTGCAGCCTATTGCTGCCGCGCCTCCTAGCACCTCCTAAACACACCAACTGGTGCATCTGCTGCGGGTGCCAAAGCAGAGTGGTCCTGCCCATCACAAAAGGAGATATTGGAGATGCCCGGCGGGGTCAGTGATATGCCAAGCCACTGCCTGATCTCAGTTACAGCTAAAGCCCACAGATGAAGGCAGAACCAGCTCACTGTGTTTAATTGCAAAAGGACATTAGCTGCAGAGCTGCGAAGCCAAATATTTGGCTGCTGTGTTCAACCCTTCCACATGTCAGGGAAAAAGGCCAGTAGTACTGTGTGCTAATGGCTCCCGGTAGTGACAAGTTAGTCTTTTTCCTTGGACACTTCCTTGCTAATGGTTCTGTGAAGTGTTTTCCTACCATAATAAGGCACAGTTAGCCTGTCAGAGGTGGTGCTCTGTGCCAAAGCCTATTCAAAAGGGTTCTACAAGTATTTTGTTCAGCAATTTCCTCGAGCTCGCAGCAAACGGTTAATCATTCGTTCACCAAAAGTTGTATTCCTCAACTGTTACAAAACCAGTAAAACTTTTATAACGAGCTTCTGTACTGAGCATCCAGCAGTCTCACTTTCTCTGTTGCCTGGCCTCGCACATGTATGGATCAGACCCAGCCTGTTCTGGGGTGCCCATGTCTGCTGCTGGGAATAGATCGTGCTGGAATTTATTAATCCACTTTGCTCAGCTCTGCCACTCCGGTTGGCACTGCAGCATTAGTTGTGTTCGCTCACTACTTCCACTTCTTATTGAGTGATGATTACATCTGAGCAGTGGGGACCAGTGAGTCATCAAAGGGTATAAATTCCAGGCTCTGTTTAAATGTTAAAAAGGTGGAAAATGCATGATATATTAACTGCTAAAATCTTCTACAGTTGGGAAAGCAGTATGCTATAAACAGGATTTATTTTCAATATATTAAAAATTTCTTGAGTATTCCGCTGATAAATATCACAAGGGGCTGTATTCTTATTGTGCTGTAATTAAAATGAATGTTTCAAAAATGCCTGCCCCCAGGCTGACAGTAATGACAGTGGAAACAGGTGAGGAAAATAAAAGTTAATGAAACTGGACCAGAGTTAAGACATGTCACAAAACTGACTTTATCCCATATGTGCACAAGTTCCATTTAGAAATATTTAATAGTATGCATATAACTATTATTACACTCATAAATTAATCTTTGCTGACAGTGAATAGTTCATTATCGGTTGCTCAGAGTCAGAGTTTAACACCAAGCACACAGCTTGCCAAAACCTTTCAGCTCAGGGACAACAATCTTCAAAAGATGACAGTGACAAATATCCCACACATTTAATCCAAAAGGTCTTTGGATGCGGCTCTGTGATCTTTTGAGGGGCACCTCAAGACAGCTTTCTGCTGGAAGTGCCAGCCTGGGTGCCCCCCAGGGCTCCCCCCCATAGCGCAGGGGAGGCTGTGCAATCAAGTGTGCCTATGGCATTGGCATTAAGGCTGTTGCCAGCCTGCTCTGCCATCGGGGTGGCTGGAAGGCATCCATATGTCTGGGAACTGAGCTAGTCAGGCAGCACCGTATGCTCCCACTTGCTCTTTAAAAAACAAAAAAAAAAACCAAAAAAAACCCCACCAAAACTAGAAAAAGAAAGTGTTGAGCCACTCTTCGGGCAGGGATTAGCTTTTAGTATTAATTCTTAGTTTGATCACCAGCAGAATAAAAGGACCCAGATGTCTTTGTTGCAGGGCTCTGCAAAAATGCAAGAATGCAACGGAACATAGAATGCTTAACCTAAGCTGGCACAAGGAGCAATTCTGTCTTAAAAACTGTCAAAGAGAGGCACTGGATGTATGACCAAGGAAGAAATGTCTCAAAACATCTTTGTCTTGGAACAAAACAGCCAGCTAGGAACCAGAAGAGAAATAAAAATAATTTCAGAGACACCCCAACCAAACATAAAAAAAAAAACAAAACAAGAAGAAGATTTGCCACAATGAGATCAGCCATGGGAATAATCTCCCCAGGGAAATGGTGAATTCCCCAACACTGACCGCTTTTAGGATTCAGCTGGACAAGGTGCTGGGCCATTTTGTCTAGACTGCTTTTCCCAAGAAAGTTTGGACCAGATGATCCTTGAGATCTCTTCCAACCTGGTATTCTATGATTCTGTTCTTCTATGATAAAAACTCATTTGATTAGTTATCATAATTAGGATGTAAAACCATCTGAAATAATGAAATAAGAAGATTCTTATGGTCTATGGTCTAAAAACAATGCTTATAAGAAACAATGCTTATAAGAAACAAATGCACTTCCAATCTAATAACAGCATGAGAAGGAGATCAGGAAGAAGTATATTGAATTTATTGAGGAAGCCCTGAATGGAAACAAAGAACTGAAAGTCATAAGAAGGTAAAGGAAAGAGAAGGGAGCCAATGTGAAGAGCTAGATGGAGATGGAAATTAAGTGCCAGTCAAGCACTTAATAGCAAGATCTATGAGCAGGACTGAGGTGTGATGTACAGCTCAGAGCTATTGCAAGTCTTTCTTCTGCAGCCCTGGGAGATAAAACTTCGTTCTGAGGCCCATCTTTGGAAGAAGTCTTGTAAAAATGATTGCACTGAAAAGAAGTTGGTCAAAAAGCCTATATCCTTTCACAAGGTGTTTATCCATCTTGTTTTACTGACCCAAAGCATCAACTAGCAAAAATGCAGTTGTTTACTAAGTGCTGTGATATGGTTTTAAAATGCTATAGAAAGCTCAACAAACTCTACTGATTTCTATATGACTTACAGGAAGAAGGAAATATCTGGAAGTGATAGAACCAGCATTTATATTGGTAGCAAAGGACTGATACCCAAGTATGGTATGGAAAGTATATCATTGAGATGGGATGATGAAACAGAGGGATTTTTCTCTGCGGAGAAAGCTAAATTTGTCCTTGTCTACTTTTACTAATGTGTCAATCCATGTACTAACTGTATTGCAAAATAATAGGGAACAAGCTACAGGACTTACTGGTTTTAATGAATTGTGATGTAGTCCACAAATCCTAGTCCAGTGACATGAATTTTCCTCATTTCTTCACTCCATAACAGGAATACTTGCATAAGAAGAAGGGGATGGAGTTGCTTTGATGTTGCCAAGTAGAACAGCAGTGCAGGTAAAAGCGAGAACTATAAGGCATGAAAGAGATAATATACCACCAGGAAAACAACTGACAAATGTTTTATTCTTACCATGAAAGAGAAAAAGGTAAAAGAAAAGAACTCACTGATTTGACATGACTCCAGCAAGGTGAAACTCACCTTAAAACAATGATACTAAGCAGCAGTCCCACATACGCCTTTTCTATAACAAGCCTGAGGAGCAGAGCTCTTAACTGATAATTGCTTATTGCATACCTTTTATTCTGATTGTGGACAATATTTTTATCTCAGCTAAATTCTTCCATGTAAACAACAAACCGTCCCCCTGACCTCTCCCTTGAAGAAATTTTCATCATTGTGGGCATTTTTATTTTGTTATCCTGAGATTTATAATGGTTTCAGTAGAAAATGTAAATTTAAATTTTCTGCTTCTCCAAAAACTTAGTTTTCCCTCTCTTTCTGACTAGTCCTCATATAGGATTCATCTGCTTCTAAAACCAAAGCACATAAATCTGACGTAGTTGCCCTTGGCTCCTTTTGGTGTAGTGAAAAAGGTATCTCCTTTGGTGGTGAATGGGTGATGGCTGGGTAATAAATCTTATCATAAGGTAAGTTTCTAACGTAGGTAATTCAGAATTCTTTTTGGAGGCCCATCTCTCTTCATTTGCTACAGAAGGAGCCTCCTGGGATTAGCTCTGCTGGACAGTGAAAGAAGGCTGACTTGGATCCCTTGAAAATCGTGAGACCTTGATATACCTCTGTGGGTTGTGGGTCAGTGGACCATGATGACACTACACCAGAAATCAGTGGGCAGCATCTAGGATCCCAGATGCTCCTACTCTTATCAGATCATCTGGGTTGTTCTTAGTGAGACCAAGCTGATGACTCGAAACTGGTATCTGTAAAGGTCAGATTAGACTGCAGGGAACCTGCCTTTGTGAAAAGCAAGAATCCTGCCTGGTGCTGGTAACTGAATTGCTGGGGAAAAAAAATTAATACAGTAGGTAATAATAATGAAGACTAGCAAGGATATTGCTTGAGAAATTGTGTGCATTCAAATGTGTACTTTTGCTAGCTTGGCTGGGATACAATGGCTATATTATATTAGCAAGGGATTTTGCTCAATAGGATCAGATTTGTAGAGAGAAATTGTTGTTGCTGAGAAACCCAGGCCCACATTATCCTTATTTTCAGTGGTTTGACTATGGACTAACTCCACAGACTGAAAGTCCATTAGTGATTGGAACGTGTTGGAGACAGTGCAGAAGTCCTTCCTATACTTTAGCTTTGTCTGGAAAAAATATCATCCAAGACTATTCTGAAACATGAGCCCAAGTGTGGTGACTGGCACACTGAGGAGATTTGCTTTAAACGGACACTGCTGATCTGAATTAAAATACTGATGTAGATGCCCAAAATTTCAGTTCCATTGAAGATCTTAAGACCCTGAAGAAAATGTTCATGCAGAGCCAGAATGATGAGCATTTCCTTCGCTTTCCCCTTTCTACAGTATTTTATTTCAGAAAGATTGGGAACAATTTGTTCTTCTTATAATGATGAATGAGCTCCTTGCATCTACGGGAGAAGAAAAGCAAGGCTTCTCTGCATACAGTGCATGGAGGACTCCTTGGTTTGGGAACTCTTAAGGCAACTTGCCTGGGAATGCAGTCAAGACGTCAGACAAGTCTCAGGTATAAGTTTCATCACAAGCAATAAGTCCCCACTGTGTCCTTTTGAGTTTATTGAACCAACATTTTTTTGACAAGCATTGAAAATTCTCAAATTGTTTATTTAAATGCTGCTCAATATAAAGTCATCCCTCTAGATACAGAGAACAGAGTCCAAACAGACTAGATGATTGTCTTACAAAGCAATAACTTTGAGAAGACCTTGGATATCTTGTTAGATATCCTTGTTGGATAAACAATTTACCATTATCTCCTAGTGGTTTACTTATAAATCCTGGGGGGCAGGCTGTTTGTGGGGACGCTAATACATTTTGTGCATATAGGCGTAGGAAGGTGGTACTTCCCCTTTCTCTAGCATTGGGAAAAAAGTCATGGATATCTAGTCTAATCCTGTGGCCAGTGCTTTTCAAAAAATGACATCCAAAAAAGGTCAAAGTTCAGGGAAAGAAGCCACCATTGATATGAAGTCTGAAAAATGCATTTCATCATGACTGAAGACTGAAGGTTTACCATCTTCATTGTTTGCTGAGAAGCTGAGGTGATGACTTGATCAAATTCAACAAGCTGTATTG
Organism: Limnodromus scolopaceus; assembly: GCA_028565335.1. Lineage (NCBI taxonomy): Eukaryota > Metazoa > Chordata > Aves > Charadriiformes > Scolopacidae > Limnodromus > Limnodromus scolopaceus. The sequence goes on along the minus strand of JAOXNO010000001.1, from coordinate 178,124,945 downwards.
AAAGGATAAAGTATAGAAGAGCCATCTAGTTAGGTGTAGAAAAGAACCAAGGACTGAACATTAAGAAAACTGGATAAAATCACACTGGAGAATAAGTGTCAAGGGAAAGGGACAGCTGTGGGGAAAAAAAAATAAGGAGAAAGAGACAGACACCAAATATTGGAAGAATTTTTTCCCTATTTCTAAGAGAATACCTTTGTGGGAAGTTGAGTTCTTGGGAAAGTGACTTTTCTGTGTGTTCTTCCTCCAAGGTGCTAGCACGTTTTAGGCTTTTTGCCTGCAAATCACTGTTTCCGAGCGATGCCTATTGGAGTAATGCTGAAGAAGCATTACAGACAAATCAGAAACTTCTCCATCATTCCAAGTCATTAAGCAAAACTAGATGGCCTTCTAAAGAGATGCATTTCTTACTCCCTCAAGGGAAGAGAGTTTAGTCTTAACATTTACAGAAGAAAGGTAACGTTAACAAATTCCTGTATTAGAGCTCTTACATACGGCAGTGCCAACTGGGAGGATTTGGGCTGTGACTAATATGTTTCCAGTTCCCACGGTGACTATCTATGAGAAATTATAGCCCCACAGGTTGAAAAACGTAACCATAGTTCAACTATGGTCTTGGGGCAAGGGTAGGAAGGGCAGGCATGTTACTCGGTATAATCCTATGATCTTTGTTGGTATATAGGAATTGACATAATACCGCATCACTTAAAATTAGGAAATATTCCAGGAAAATCTATGGAGAACTGAACCGTGTTTGCCGTGTTTCTGGAGGAGTGTTAATGTGGAAATGTTAGTCACACGAATTGCAAAAGAGCAGGTGAATTAAATCATAGTTCCTCTTTGATCTATGCTCCTTGCCTTCCTGGTCCCTGCCTTCCTCTAACATAGCCATGGAAAGGAAATGCTGGGGTGATCCCAAAATCAGGTATTTTAATGCATTCCCTGGTATTGGCTTATGGATTGGGGATACTTCTCCTTCTCTGCTGAAGTTAGCACAGACCTGTGCACCAAGAACAGTGCAAAAGAAATGACAAATAACATTAATAAACTATGCAGACGTTCAGATATTCTACTGTTTTCAGCCTTACTAAAATATATGGCATCCCTGCAGTGATGCTGTACAAGTGACAAGCAGTCTGTATCTAAAAATTCATTAGGGTCTGAGTTTGAACTACCACATTTTCGCATCCCAATACAAGGCTGAACGACTTGGCAAGACAATTTTTCCTTCTTCTTCTTTTTCTTCTTCTTTTTTTTTTTTTTTAAATTGAATTTCTTTCTCTTCCTTGCTCTGTGTGTGCACAGACCGATCCCACCTGCTCTCCTCACGCCAGTGAATCCATTGACACAATGAGACTGCTTGCCTGCTCTGGGACTCCTGGCGCAAAGCAAAGCAAATTTGACATCATTTCAATAATTTGATGGCATTACAGCTGCTTTCCTCCGTGCTGGTTTTTTTTTTTTATGTTTCCACAAGCTTATATCTCCCTTCCTCGATTATCCTTGCTGGAGAGCTGACTGCCATCTAGTGATCCCTTAACCACCTTGTTCCCTATTGTCACTTTACAATATGCTTGTCTTATAGCACCAATCTTTTAGTTTATAGCCTGCCCTCTTTCTCTTTTTCCCTGGCGTTATGAGCAATATCAATTATAAAGCTTTGAAACACAGCCTACCAATCCCAGCAAAGGACAAACTAAATGTGATATTAAGTCATAATTTTAGTCCACGTAATTTTTTTCTCCTTCTGTATTTTATAGAAGGGATATTGGATTTCTGTGTTTCACTATAACCTTGCTGTCAAATAAAATCCTTCAGCAAGGGAGAAGGTTGTTTAACCCACCAGCAATGAACCATTGATTATGGCTGAATGTATTTAGCACTTTAATACGCCCATCTACCCTGGTACATGCTGTCCATGCTTTTTGGCTGTTTCTCTAAGTGACTTGGTGCGGCTGCCTGTGTGTTGAGGGAGCAGACTGAGCCCAACTGTTTCCAGCATCACGCCAAGAAAACCTGCTCGGAGCAAACCCTGATGACTCCATGCTGCAAAAAGAGGTAGCCTCGCTGCACAGGCCCTTAAATGCCAGCCATCCCCCAGCAGGTACTTCCCCCAGCAGCCAGAAAATGAGACACTGTATATAGAAACAAGGTCCTTTTTTTTCTGGGTTGTTTAGTCACCTAGTCCAAATGAGATGCAAACTGTCCTTAATTCATTAACGTCTGAGCAAGGCTTGGAGGAGCTAAAGCACTCTCTAACTGCTGAGAATCATGATAATTAATTTCCGAGTCCAATCCAATTATAATATAACTTCAAAGGGACTTTAGGCAGGGAAATCTGAGATATAAGCTATTTGAAATAGGAGATATTAAACTCCATTCCCATACAGTCTTAGACATGCCCACTTAAACAAGTGAAGGTCTTCCCATTGCTTTGCCTGTGTGTCCATTTGGAAATGTGGGAGGAGAAGGAGGATAACAAATTAAATATTTTGCAGTGGCAGGCAAACAGCATACTCTCCAGATTGACAGGTAACCAGTCTGTATTAAAAAAAAACAAACTAAAAAAAACCAACCAACAACCGTGAGACTAATGTTGAGCTGGCGATTTTTTCCATGCATCAGAATAGCAATCGTATTAAAAAGACAGGTGCTCAAAAACACTAGAGAAATCAGTGTGATTTATTCAATGCATTCAGGGAATCCCAGACACATGTTGATCCTGGGAGAACAGCTAAAAGCTTAATTTTTCAGTGAGCAGAAAAAAAAAAGGGAAAATTTGTCTGAAGACCATGAGGACTTAAAAAATGCAAATAGCATCAAGGCATTATGAACGGATTTGTTCCAGACACAAGCATCACTCGCATCCTAGTATCAACTAGCCAAAGTTGCAATGCAATATATATGGTGTAGCCACACTGAGCATCCAGGTCAGCTTCATAAGTCTAGGACTGATGTAAACAGCAGAACTAGCTTTGAAATTTACTCAGGTGAGACCTGTCATTTCTCTTAGGGCAAATGACTTCCCAGAATAACTGATTAAGCAAGCATGGGCAGATACTGGGAAACAGTGCACCTAGGAAGGATTTTGCAAATGACCTGGATTCATTTTCAGCCTCTGCCGTTGCTCTCTTGACCATCAGAAGTAGTTGCTACTGTCTCCTTGTCTCAATTTTCCCATCTGAAAAAGGGAATAATTATGGCAGTCTTTGTCAAGCTTTCCTAGCAAGACCTATCGAGGTAAAACACTATTCAAAAAGAGTTTCCTGCAACGGAGTATGCTCTAGGCACGTCTATAACAAGGTCAGTGCTGAGACTGCAGGTCATGGTCATGTCCCTAGCTCAGTTTCAAGCTGCCTTCAAAACTCCTTCCTAAAAGCCAGGTTAATGGGGTGAGCTGCACACCTCCTGTTTTACTAGCAGCACCTGGCTGCGAATTTGAGGCTAGTTGGTCTACAAAAGCTGAAGTCACGGGATTATGCTATGAAGAAGGCACCCTCTTGTGCCGGGCATTTGCATTGCTGGCAGAAAGCCTTCACACCTAGCAATTTGCTGCTAAACATAGCAGCAAACCGTGGAGATGTTTCAATCCAGCGGTAGCAGCAGGTGGCTTCGCAGTAATTAGTCACATTCTTCTCTCTTCACAGAAACCAATTCATTTCCGCGTTATGTCTCTGTGTCTGTCGTATTGATTAGTGACACACAGCACAACCCAGAGAAGCCATTCCTGGCCAAACGAAACTCCATGTTAACACGCAGGAAAATATGCCATGAAAATTGACTGCCCAAGCAAAGTGCCCCGGCAAACCAGAAAGCAAAGTCCCCAGGAGAACAGCCTGTCACATCTGTGACCCTGTCCGCTTGTAACGGGCTACAGCCAAACTGCAAACCTAGGTGCTGGAGGGGTCTGCCCAAGGAAAGCATTCAATGGGAGGTGTGAGACCCAGAAACCCACAGGGTTATGTTCCCGGGAGCTGGGATCTCTCGCTTGTGACACTCAGGGTTCGCTCCGGTGGGAGGAGAAGTGAGACCTTGTCCCAAGGCAACCTGAGAGATTGGTACCAGTGTGCTTTTGCAAAAAAAAACCCAAGTTGTCCTTGAGAGATGAAACCTGGCTCAGCATTTGTCATTAGTAGCATTGACTTCAGCAGGAGCAATACTTTACACAAGAGCAGACAGTGTCACGGAGAACCATCCAACTTGCAGATTGGACTAATTAAAGGACTGCTATTCTGCCAGCTGGACAATCAATGTCTTTTGTACTATTAAGGAAACTAATAATTTGCTGGATACCTTTGTGAAGTAAAATAGCTCTCAAGGCCCTTAGATTAAAAAAAAGAACACATAACAAAACCTTTGATGGATACAGATAATATTTCCTGGGTAAATACAGTATCAGAATTTGAGAAGTCTTGAAAATGTTGGTTTCTACATGCTCAAATGAAGGAATTCCTTCCAAATGATACCCAATATTTCACTGGGCTGCTGAGAAAGCACCAGGAATTGAATTGTAACGTCAGCCGTTTCATGTTGCTTCCAGTGATGACAAAGTACTTTTTTCTTGTTATAAGTGAACATTTTGTAACTCACTTGTCTTATTTAGGCTGTGAAAGTTTTGCCTTGAGATGTTTATTATTTACTCAATACTTAATTGCTGCGCTAGAATGCATTCACAGAAAAGCACATACCAATTTTATTATCAATCGTGTGGTCCTGTTTCTCTTTAAGAAGCAAGCAAACAAAATATTTCCTGTTGTGTTTCAGTTACCCATCGATCCTTAGGCAAAAATAGAGCAGAAGTTCAGAATAATACAGCTGTGATATAATACACTTACAGTTTTATTGTAGAATTGCTTTTGTCCATTTATGTTTCTGATTGGCTGCTCGGGCAGAAGGAAATTAAGTCATAAAGAGTAAGTTGCTATACATGGTATTTCATTTCTGGAGGAACTGGCAATGGAAATGCGCGGGCTGGGGGCACCCATGCATTCGTCTCTCCTGGTGTCCAGAAGTGAAACGAAATGTCACATACAGCTGCCCCAGCCCCCCCCCAGCTTATTTCCCTGTAACATTTCAGTAAAGGACAGTATTCAAGGGAAACCCAAAACCTCAGCCAGCGTTAGTTGGAACAGCTTTAGTGTGACTCTGTTTCGTCATTACGCAGATGTCAGGTCCCTGTTTTATCTCTCTGGCCATTCCTTTAAAAGTCTGTCTGACTGTCATATCATTTCGCCCAGCACCAAAGGGGCAATGGTGTGTATGTGCTCTTATGGCTTAGAAACTGCTCTGAAAGGTTCCCCCAAGCCAGGGTGTATTTGGATAGTCTGGCTCCTGCAAAGTCCTCGCATGTCTTTGAGCAGGTGGCTAAGTAACCACAGCGTGGCCGTGCTGTGAGAAATCAAATCTATTCTCTGATCAGCACTTCTGTTTTCTTTTACTTAATTTTCCTTTTATTTTTTTTTTCTTTTGGTGCAGGAACAACCAATTAGCAAGAGAAAGCAGAAAGAAAATAAGTCACTTAAAATATCCTGTAACATTTAAAAAGTACAGATTTAAAATGCAGTTTGATAAGTAGCTCATTCATTCTCTTGCAGACACCTTCGCTTTTTTCTGCAGTGAAAGGGAACATTTTCTTTTCATGGCCACTGGGATGCCAGCAGGGGGTTGACTTCAATGAAAGCTACATTTAGCCGTAAATTTAGATGTGGTGCCAAACTGTCATGATTAAGGAATTATATTACATTGGGTCTTGAAAGGTGAACAGAAATATTAATAAGAAAAAATGGTATTGTGCTACATAGCGAGGCAAAATGTCCTCATATGTATTGTTAGCAGACACTTCAGTCATTTTTTCCTAAGTATAAATTTTTTCTCTCTTAATGGTTCATTGCATTCCTGGTCCATTGCTGATCTTCTGCATGGAGCCGGCCCAAAGACTCCTGTAGTCCCCAGGATTCCATCTCTTCTCATCAACAGGTACTGGACAGGATTAGCCACGAGCTGTCCTGATGGTTCCTGTTGCGAGGGAATCAACAGAATTCCTGATGGCTGCTGAAGAGCAAAACCTGCTGATGTGAACAAGGGAAGACATACTTCTTCCCTGAAGTTCATAAAAACAGTTTTAAGGCATTTTAAATCTGAAAAAAGCTTGCGTTTTTCTTCAGGAGAACAAACACACATATATATATGTATATATATATATATAAGTACACACACAATCAGAAATTGCATTTTAAAAAAAAAAACAAATGAAGAAAAGTCCCCAGTGACACTTCAGGAATCTATTGAGCTTTCATCAGTGTAGATGAAGAGTTCAAAATAATCTGAGTTTTAGTGTAGCAGGCTATTGTCTGTCAGAGATACTGACTGGATGGCTGAGCAGCAGTATATTAATCCATAAAGAATATGCCTTGATCTTTTCATTGGTTATCATATATTATGTTTTAAATATGTTCAGTACATACGGAGTAGATTATTTTTGTATGCATAATTTCAAATATTTACATATGAAGTTATGTATACAAAAATATGCTAATATCTAAGAAATTATACTAATATAATAGATATTAACATATGCATATAAAAATTATTCACATAAAAAGGTATCTATGTGTTTAAACATACACACATTAATGTATCTCTATATTGTGATATGATACATATTATATATTATATTTTATATATATATACATCTATTGGAATGGAGGGATTGTGCTACCATATGCTCTTCACTCTGCCTTGATTATCCTGAATCCAAAGTCTGTTTCAGTGTCCTCATTATCCTTATTATTATCACTGATTTACCTTTAGGTACCATTGGCAACCCTAGAGTGGGACACAGTAGGACATTTATCACAGGTGGAAGATTCTCAACTGGGGAATCTTACTTTAGTTAACTTATTTAACTTTAGTTAACTTTAGTTATTGTCAGCCAGCATAAACACCCAGTAATTGATCTGGGTATTGAAAAAAAAAAGAAGAAAAACATTAGATTTTTAAAATTCCCCTCTTCCCCAGGCATATGGTCACCTGCAGCTGCAGTCCCTCTAGAGGATTCTGGTCCTGCATGAGTTGCCCATGGCTGCAGTCCCTCAGGGGTGTCCCTGTCCCAGCGTTGATCACCCATGGCCACAACTCCTCATGGATGTCTCTACCCTTTTTGGCACTGATTGTCCTCACATCCCCCAAGACTGCGTCTCCAGCCCTAGCCACTGCTGGTTTCTTTCCTCATGACCTTCCCCAGCACAGGCCCCTTGAGGGACAGCCTGCAGCATGTGCCCCAGCCTGCAATGTATGATCCTTGCAAACTCCACCTATCAACCTTTCAAAACAGATATTTAAATATCATGTTCAGACTGTTGCAATTTAACCTGCACAATCAGCCTGAGCAAACAGTCTTTATTCCAGCCCAAAGCTTCCCCCAGCCCAGGCTGTGTGCCGAGCATGTAGGCGGAGGAACCATGACGTGTACTTGGCTGAGAAGAGACCTATGCACAGCCTTGTCTCTGTGATGAACAAAAAGTAGGGCGATGACTGAGGTTTTCCTATAAGGTCAAAGCATTAACTTTAAATCTCCAATTATTCACTAGGCAAGAAACTATTCAGCAATTTCTTTTCCAGTTTGGCAGTGAAGGCACTGAGGTGAAAGGAGAGAAGGAGTCAGTATCACCGATGCTGGCTCAGCACCCACGAGGAGTGGGTAGGGTGCTGGTGGTGTCAATAAGAGAACAAATGTAGGAAATGTTGCCCGTGGGTCATGGCATAGCTACTGCCTGTGAAGATGTGGGCCAATAGACCTCACCAGAGCCTATTCCAGGCTAGTGGAGCCCTGGACCTGCCTTCCAAGCTAAAGGAAATCAGGCAGACCAGAGCACAGGGACTGGACGGAGAGGACCTTTTGATCGTCACTGCACACTGCATGGTGATGTCTTGAGTGAAGGATAAATCAGTGCTTTGAATAGTATACACTCTGCTCCAGCAGATTTTGCTTTCTGTGGGTGCTAACCCAGATGCTCATGTAGGCTGAGCTCCCATGTTGCTAACCTTGCCATGGCTACCAACACTTCTCATTAGAGGCTCCAGAGAGTTTGCTTGTCTGCCACAATATCATATTCTGTTTGTGAGATGAAATGAGCTTCTTGCCTGTGAACGCCAGACTCCTGAGCTGCACGGGTCCTTAAGGAACAATGAAAAAGCAAAAAATAATGTGCTGAGCTGACATTTTCTGAGGTTTCTGATATTTTCTGTTGACACAGGGTAGGAACCTACACTTTGTTCAAGCTAGGGTCCCCCTGCAGCTGCCCACCAGAGTAGAAGGCAATACGCTGTGATGTTCAGGGCTTTAGCCATCAGGGTTTTTTAAAGTTTTCCTATTGAAAATGCTCCTTTCTGGTTGTAGGTCCTATCTGAGTGTGCTCCCAATAGTCTTCACAGCTCAAAAGAAAAGAAAACAGCTATGATCTCTGCTGTGTCCTGTAAAAGTAAACAAAGCTTTCTCATTTTGGGTGTAGGTGGAGGCAATATATTGGGACTGCAATGTGCTTCCGATGTTCCTCTCTGTTCTCTGTATACTCTTTTCACTATTTCCTGCACACTCCCCACCAGAAATTTGTGCCAGGTACTTTTGGCTTGTTTCAGTACCTGTCTATCTCATGACAGCAGTACTAACTTCTTGGCTGCATTAAAAAACATCCTTTCCTTCACATATTCAGCCTATCCTTCTGCCTTTACATCTTCGAAATTTGGCCAGTCTTGGATAAGGGTAGTTTCTCTGCCTTAATCCTGCTTCATGTTTAATTTAGCTGCATGGGTCTGCCCTCTGATATACACAAAGGACCCATTTGCAAGCAACATACACTTTGAGGTACTTTGTTCCATTTATGGGAAAAGTCCTGGGAAGTCTTCAGCCCCTGGCATATTAATGACATGGCTCTTAGGAGCACTTGGCAATGGCTCCTTCATCATCATCTTTCCTGATGGCTGGCGATCAGACTGTGCATCCATCTTATGCCTGGAAGTGTCATACTGGCATCATTCTGTTCCAAGGAGCAGAGCCATCTTTTTTTTTTTCTTTTCCCCTGAGCAAATCACTTGCTTGTGCCCCCTGGGCTTCTTTTGGCAAGTGTGCTGGTCAACGGCTTTGCATCGCTGACGTTCTCCACTGACGTCCCGGACTTCAGCTGTAGCTGGTCCACAGAACTGTAACACTGCAGAAGTGGTGTTGACTTGGAACTGCCTTTAATCTTACAGAAGCTGCTCCTTTGGTCTTCCCCACTCATTATGTGGTGACTGTATTAATAGCTCTTGGCCTTCTGACACGATGTGCTCATCCACGGATGGCAAAGCTTTTAGATATTGGCAGCAAATTTAGCTTAAAAAGCACCCCAACTCTCTCATTACTGATAGTGCCAAGACTAATCTCTGTCAGTGTCAAATCTGGTAACGGGGCCAAGGGCTTATCATTGCTTGCCTAATTTGAATTTTAGATCTATTCTCTTCCTTACAATCCAATCTTGTCTATTTAGTCCTTTTCCCTTGGTACTTAACCATATGCTGAGGAATCCCATTCTTTTTCTGGCTCTGAATCAAGACAGGGAGACCTATTGTCTCTTTAAGTCCTGACCTTAGGTTGGTTAAATTTCTTCTTTTCAAGCTGAACCTGATGATGTGAACTTCTCTGCTCTCTACTCCCTGCTGAGAGGAAACAGTGTGCATTAGTTCTCATGCTATCAGGCTGTGTGGTTTCTGCTACTGTACAGTGGGTCCATATGCATGTGCAGGAAGCTGTGTAGACTTCCAGGAGAATGAACGTACGGGCAACACAGGCTCACAAACTCCTTTTATTGTGGATATGTGACTTTCTTATTTTCACTCCATACTGCAGGGTTTTTTTCACTATTATTTCCTGCCTACCTTGCAATAATTGTGTGAAAACGAATCAGTAAATGTTTGCAAAATATTCCAGACATAAAACTGCTATATAAGTACTAAGTATTATTTTAATTAGAATTAATAACAATAATAGAACTAGATCGAGAGCCTTTCCATGACCGTAATACTCATTTTCAGAGGGAGACCTTAAACTGACCTGCGTATTTAGCAAGTTACAGCTACATAGTGTAGATAATTAAAAATAAATTACTATCAGGGCTCTAAAAGTAATTGAAAATCATGTTAATAAATTTAGATGGGAGAGAAAAAAGAGCCCAGTGCAAAAAACAAACCAGCTCAGCTAGCCATCCCAGGGGTTTCTGAATAAATGCAAAGGATTGAAGCCTACAGGATGTAGAACAAACCTATAAATCTCTGAACACCACTGGCAAATCTTATTGCTTGCCTAAAGACCTGACCTCTTAAGAAATGGAGCAGAATCAAACGTGGCCAGGTGTCTAGTGGGAAACAAGATGTAACAACCCTTTGAGATAAAATAGAGAGCAAAATATGATGGTAGCAGTTTGCAGGTAGATAGGTCGTGCTCTGTTTGGATTAAGTGCTGTTGGAAGCTGAAAAGGATCTTTACTGTCTTCTCTTTCGTAGAATCAAAAGCACTCAGGTGGTTGATTGTAACAACTCCCCCGCGCTATACGCACATCCAGCAGCTTAAATTCACCCCTCTCTAGCTCAAGAGAGGACCCTCCATCCAGAAACTCCAATTTTTACCGCTTGGGCTTACAATAGACATAGCTGAAAAAGCATGGGTTGAGAAAGTGGACAGTGAGGTGGACAGTAAGGACAGTGAGTGCATCAGCTACTACAGGGATGAGAACAGGATGAGAAAGAGAGAGTCTCAGCAGGAAGGGGTAAAAGGTGTTGCAGATAGTGGTGCTCAGGAGATCAGCTACTCACCAGCAAGGAATTTGTGTCAGCCCCGCACTTGTGCAGCTGTGCTGCCACCAGAACTGCAAGGATTTCTTTTCTCATCTCTGACTGACCAGTCAGTCTCACCTCTGTGCCTGGCAAGATTATGGAGCAGATCCTCCTGGAATCTCTGCTAAGGCACATGGAA
>JAOXNO010000001.1:178080279-178112457 GCA_028565335.1 Limnodromus scolopaceus | reverse complement strand
GCCAGGCTGGATGGGGCTTTGAGCAACCTGGTCTAGTGGGAGGTGTCCCTGCCCATGGCAGGGGGGTTGGAACTCAACGATCTTTAAAGTCCTCCAACCCAAACCATTCTATGATTCTATGATTCTATGACTTTAGTACCTGTATAAATGCCCTCAGCAATGCATGAATTATCATTAATAATAATTGTATTATTGCTTTTCATCTGCATAGACTGTTTTACCCAACTCTTTTCAAATTCCTACTAGGTTGCTTGCTCCCTAAGCCTGGCAGCCAAGAGCTGCTGCACTAAACGTCAGTGAAATGAGAGTCTTGACTGTTCATGGTTTAATCAATAATAGATTTAGGAGATGAAGTCGCCCATGCTCTTCATTATTGGATCTCAAGCCCCATCTGCTGCTCACTCACTGATTTGGTCTCTCTCCTGTGAATGCCTCTCTGATGATCTTGTTGTTTACTGCTAGTAAAATACTTGCCACTCAAGAGTTCAGTCAAGTACATACTTTTGCAGTCTTACCCATTACAGAAAACATTGGTATTGCCAAAATATGCTCTCTTTTGCATCATAAATGCTGCCTGATACCACATGAATGTTTATTTTTGAGCATTTTTCACCTGAAAGAATCTGTAGGGAGATTGCAAAATGAGACAGACATCTGGGTGAGGTAAGGCTTCCTCCATCTAGTATTTAACTTTCTTTTGATGAATAAGGTACAAGCTAATCTGCTCTTCTAGAAAGTATGTTTGCACAGTCCACTGCACATATGGACTACAGAACAGGGCCAGAAATTAAGGCAGAGGCCCACATACATTTAATTTGCTCTTTTTTGCTACTCCAGTGCCACAGCTGCACATAGAGAGCAGACACGAATATGTGAGGCAACTCTCATGGCTTTTCTTAGGAACAGTTGGCAGCAGACCATTAATATAGATGCCCCAGTGCTAACAATTAGGAATAGGGAAGGGCACACATAGGTTGTACTAAGCACCCCATCAGCAGAGCATCTCACTGCTGCTTCTCTCCACAGCGAGCTAAAACTAGTCCAGCTGCACCAATTGCTCTCTGCTGACTCCTGCATCAGGGCTGCTCTAAGTGGAAACAAGCGTCAAACCTTCTGCATGCAAAGCATTTCCACTCTACACAACAACAATGTAGGAACAGTACAAGTGAAAGTGTGGGGACTCTCTTCTTAGGTACCATTTTCTGGTGTCCACTGAGCTGAGATCTCTGCTCAAGTGATGTGACCTGTGGTTCATCCAGGCAGAACCTAAAACCAGCATAAACTGCTACGGGCAAGGCAGGAAGATTTGAGGAGTTTGGTCCCAGGAGTTTTACAACAACCTTCCAACAACGTTTCAGTGTGTTAATATCTCCAGGACATAGTGGACAGAATCTACAAAATCTATTGTGTTGCTGAACGAACAAACTCTCTGTCTCCCCAAAAAAATGACCAGTAAACAAAGAAAACCTCCTTCCAGATTGTAATTCACAGAAAATATCTTTGATCAGCATTAACGTGGATGAAATCCCACCCTTTTACACCAAGACTATGCGTTTCTCAGAAAAACAACTCTTGGTTACAAGAACACTCGATGCTATTGCATAGAGGAGTTTACACTGAAAATCTTCATGGGAAACAGAGGTGGGGCACCTGCAATTTATGGACTTAGCACGCACTGTCATTTCATTTCATGCCAGCTATGGTTTTAGTGGCATTCATGTAAAATAACAGTAGGATGCACGTTGATTCCTGGCTCACTAACCGTGACATAAGAGCACAGTATTTCAAACATCTGAGGAGGACCCAAACTCGGTTCCATGTGTAACTGTAAAGGATGTACTTATGGAGTAACTATAGAGTGATATTTCAAAAGCAATTACAGTACTACACTACTGACAATCTATTAGCTCAAAAGCCGCTCATTGCAGCTGTGTTTATCCTGGAGAGGGTTTGTATTGCTTTAACAACATCAGTCCTGTTAAGGGAAAACAACTGCTGCCTGTGGACTTGAGAATTGGACTCAGTGTCCTAAGTGAAATTGATGCACCGACTAGGTCTTCTTGTTGCAGTTGTGAAGAGAAGCTTTTTTAGCTGGCTTTAGTTTTTCTCCCTCAAAAACTGTGTACTGCTCCTTAGTCATCTCTCTAAATGTAGCATATTGGCATGAATATTGGATGATGATTCGGAGATGCTTAGCACCTCAGGAAAAATAATTGCAGCATGACCTCAGGTTTAAACCATCACCTTATTCTTATGCATGGCAGCTACTTTACTCTGTGTTTTTAATAAGGCTAACACCTTATTTCCTCCATCTCATTGATTGGAGACCGCTCTGTGAATGAGATTTGGACTTTTTTTTTTCCCTAAGCCCAGCAGATTGCTGGTCCATCTCTTTAATGTGCACGTCCTCCTTTTTTAGCATTTTAGATTCTACCAAACTTGATTATCTGAGGAAAGCAAAAGGAAGCCTTGCTCCTCTTAACAGGTTTGGTTGCCCAGGACAGGACAGACAATGGCTTAACTCTCCGTTCTGCTCCATCTGGATTTTATGGTGCCTGCGTAAAGCTGGGGTGAGAGAAGAGCTGGAGTCAGGCCCTTCACTTTACGTTCCCCATTCACCTTTTTCCCCCTTGCAGAATCATAGATGCAGCAGCTGCTGCGTATGTGCAGAATTATACACCATCGCATTTCTTTTGGTTTAACTGTCTTGCCGTATTATATCGCATTCCCACAATACAACATGTATTTTAAAAAAAAAAAACAAAACACCTTGTTTTGTTTGTGCTGTGGCACAGCACAATGCCACAATAACAGACAAGTACAGTGCATGGAAAACACAAGTATTTAATTGCCATTTGCTGGTACATGCCCACACTGCACACAGGTGGAGTAGAGGCACCTGAACTAAATTTGAGTAGAATATAAACTTCTAATATCATTTTCTGTGAGAGGTCTGTCTTTATTCCTTTTATGTTTTCAGATCCATTGCTAACTGAGAGCAAACACAAATTTTTTTTCCTAACATACCTGAACTGAAAGATGTGATTAGAATCAGATGTATTTTTACATTTATTTACTAAAGAAAAACAGACTTTGGACTGCCAATATTTGAATTCTCTCCCAAATGCATGAATATTTACAGATTAAATAAAGCAGGTTTATATTTTTTTTTCTGTTGGTGGGGGATGCAATTCTAATAATTTCTTTTTTAACAATGAAACAATAAAAATAATTCAAAATTTTGAAATATATATAGCATACTATATAGAGAGAGGTAGCCTTCTAATGGTATTTCAAGACTAACTTCAGATGAATTGAATTTTTTTAAGTATGAGAAAAATACACAAAACTAAACTGAAGTATCTCATTTGGGGTTGAACAAAAAGGATTTCTGTCACTTGAAATTTATTTTCTTCATTATATTTTTGTTTTAGCCGCCAAGCTGAAAAAAAAAAAAAAAGAGAGAGAGATACTGGCATTAGCAAGGCCGCAGATTGAACCATATTCAATCCACAGCATTATTGGAATGGGTCAGGAGATAGAGAGGATGCTTTATAACACCCTTTGTCAAAGATAAGCGAAACACTGGGGAGAGGTCAGCTGCTTTAGCGCAGGTACACTGCTGGGAACAAGAACTTTGTGTCACACTTGAAAGTGCCTCTTCCCTCCTAGGAAGCAATATGTGCAGGCTCTGTAATTCACCCTTCCGGAGAAAACTATCTGTGACTGCAATCAACTGAGTTGGGGAGAGAAGAAGGGAGTAGACAGTGGAGTTTAATAACAGTCCCTGGGCTGACACAGAGGAGAGAGACAGATTAAATACCTGATGGGTTCCAGGACCACCGAGATTCCTACCAGTAACTTCACACAAAATAAGAAGGGTTCCCAGATCTCTGAACTCTAGGCGGAGGCTGCAGAAGGTGGCAGCAGTGACAAAATGGAGAGGTTTTGCAGAAGCTGCTGGAGTTTCAGCCTGCTGTCCCCTGGGTGGGTAACAGCTCTGGTGGTGTTAGGAGCCCATAGCAAAATATCATCCTGCTTCAGACTCCAGGAAAGCACTAGGATACCCTAATGGTTGATCTATAGATGGATATCATTTTGTGGCAAAATATTGGGGCCCACAGGAGTTTTTCCGAGCAAGGGTTGCCATTGCTGCTGCTGCTCCTCTTACCATGCAGGGAGAAGGAATGCAGCAAATTATCTAAGACCTTATTGTCAGATTTGGCCTGGGTACAAGCCAAAGGATTTACACTGCAGAAAGAGGTAGAGCCTGGTTTTTCTCATGATGCTTCCAGTGTTTGATGCTTTATTTGTACAATTTCCTTTTAGTGTTTTCAAGGAAACAATTAAACTATGGAGATTTACCTAAATTACATACAGCACAGCAGGAGGGTACCTCTGGGTTGATGTGTGATTTCCAGACTAATCAGTTCACCTTTCTGTATGGTTAGCTTCCCTCTTGTTTGCTGGTGTTTTGGCCAGTCAAGGTAATACACAGCCTTTACAGTTAACTGAAGACGAGTGATATATCATTTAAAGTATCCCTCTGCTAGATGAGAACTGCAGACAGTTTCTGTGCTGTCAGCCTTTAAATCTTCAAGACCACAGAGGTGGTCCCCTTGGATCTAGATGATGGTGTACATATTTGTTTGAATGTTCTTCCCTAAATCATGAAGATGGTGCACTGTAGATTTGTAGTCACTGGAGAAATCGGTACTGCTTATCTAACATTACAGCAGGCAAGGCTCAGCGCTGCGAGTTAACACTCACACTCCAGTTCTATATAACCATAGTGTCTTTTTTTCTCTTCTTTCCTTTTGCTTCCCCCCTTTTTTTTTTTTTTTTCTTTTTACAGTTGTAGACTTTATTGACCTTAAAAAGCTTTTCAGATAAACTGGGAAATAAAGCCACAAATTTGCTAAAGAAAAATCAGACAGAGATTCATGAGTACTGCTCCCTATTATATTCTTCATTTACTACTGATCACTTCTCAGAGAACCAATTCTGGCCAGGGCCTGAATGTCACCTGTTATTTCTTTCTCCCTCTTTTTAACTTCATGCCTGACCTAACATGACATCGGTTTGTCCAAAAGGTGGCACTGCATCTTTGAGCATTTCATGGACTGAAATTGCTCTGGTGCAGAAGAGGTCTTCCGTATAAATAAGTAGAGCTGCTTTGCAGATCTACTAAACATTTACACTAGCTTTTCAACCGCAGACCCTTTTTAAATTAAGTCCTTAAATTTTTTAAAATTTTAAGGCTTTCATAAAAACCAAAGCTTGACCTTGAGTTTTCTGATATTGAATTTTCATGTTGTGGCTAAAAGCAATCTCTCCAGCCAAGTACATCCAGGTAAGACATAGCTCCTCTTTGGGAAGCTCTTTAAGGAGAGTTGTCATTCTGAGCTTCCAGAAAAGCCCAATGTCTTCCACTGTGACAGGGAAATTGTTGCCCCGTCAGTTCGCTTGCTTGGTCTCTCTCAAATTTACCAGTTGTGCCATGCAGAGAAATAGAATTTACTTTAATATGAAAGGCAAAAACTTTTACCTAAGACACCCCTTCCTCCTCAAACCACCAGGCTCAAGCCACAGCCACAGTTTTTCAGGCCCTAGGTAGTTTTAGGAGTATACAATTTGGTCTAAGAAATACAAAACTATCCTTTCCACAACACTCTCCAGAAAACAATTTGACTCGTGGCATCAAACCACAATGCCATGTCCCAGATTAGACATGGACATTAGACATTAGACATTAGCTTGGCTACAGTCTCTTTCTCACGGTTTTCTGGCACCACACAGATGGTAGGACCACCAGTAACCCATCTCCCTGGCTTCTGTCAGCTTTTCAACAAAGGTTTTTTCGACTACTCCTTCCTCACTTGGCCCTTGCTTTTCTAGGTCTTGCTGAGACCTGGCTCAAGGCACTTGTCCTCCGACTCCCAAAGCCACTGCACAGATGCCACATTCCCACTCTTACTGCCTTCTCCTGTCAGGTCAATCTCTATTCCTCTTTTATCTTCCTTCTATTTGGAAATCAAACTACTTGTCTCTTTTCTATCTTCTGATGAGTTCAGCTTCCTTTTCCCTGAATTTTCATTATTGTTTTTTTTTCTCTATTTCTCCTAAGTCTCTCTCTTCCTTAGGAGACCAGACCTCAGTTTTCATGTTGACAGTCAGCCTGGCTCTAGTCTTTCACTCCTTGAATTTAAATTCCTGGGTTGCTGTCAGCTTTCAACTCTCTTATTGATTGCTGGAGTTGTTCTCTCCAGTTTCCACTCAGTCTTTCCACACCCTTCAGTCACTTCTTGCTTTTCTTCCTTATATTTCATTCTTTCCTCTGTCTTACAAGCCCTCTAATGAATTTCAGTCTCCTAGCATGTTCTTTAGCGTGCCTTTTCCTCTCCCAAATTGCATTCTACCTTTCCTCTCCTGTCTCCTTTTCTGTGATGCTTTTCATTGCTTTACATCTGACTGTAACCAGTGTGTATTCTTTTTTTTTTTTTTTCCCCTTCTTTTCTGGCCTTGCTGCTATCATTTAGTTGCCCTGATTTACACTTAGGACCCACTACAGCAAGAAACCCCATGCAGGGCCAGTTCAATTGCAGGAAAGTGTGCCTTGCAACTGGGAAGGAAATTAAGGAAACTGAACCCCTTCAAAGCTTGGAGAAGCTCTGCTTTGGTGTCTGAGGTTGATTGATGCCAGAGAGTCTTAAATCAGAATTCGCTGACAAACTGTTACCTAAATTTTTAAAAATGCACACCATTATAGAGTGCTTTTGTTGTTGCGTAAGCTTGTAAGATGTGTTTCAGTAGCACTTATGAGCTATAGGGCAGAAGTTATAGCTATGCATGGCTCTGTGAGTGTTTTATAATGATCTCATCTTCCTGACAGTGGCCAAATGAATAATATAAAGTGCCATGATGATGAGAGCTGCCTAACTGCTTCCACAGGCATGAGAGCTGTGCATGGGCTATGTAGTGGACATTGCCAATCAAAGGTTATTCTTAAGAATCTATTGTAGTCAGAAGGGTGGGTTTTTTTAATAGATTTGGTTGTTTGGGGTTTTTTCTCCCATTAATCCAGTCATCTCCATGTTTGATTCACTTTTTCCTTGTGAGAGGTAACAGTATTGCATAAAAATGTCTTTCCCAGTAAAATGCTTCTTTAACAATTTGGCCGTGATACAAAGCCAGATTCCCACCAGAAAAGATTTTTATCTCCAAGCATATTGCAGCCAATTTCCTTCCTAATTAATACGATATCCACCTCCAAATTCCATTTCAGTTCCCAAACGAAAATTGATGAGGCAGTCAACCACAAATAAGCACAATACTCCACTGATAGTTCAATCAGCACAGTGTGTTACTAAAGCATAAACAGCATCTACATTTCCACATCCCTTGGACAAGCCCGGCTCCTAGGATGTTACTATGATAACATCAATATAAGGTTTTTTTAACATGGAGTTCGATCAAAGAGTCAGCTCTGTATGTGTCAAAATGAAACAGGAGAGGTTAAATCTTTTCTGAGGAGCAAAAGCAGGGCCTGAATGGTGGCATGCTTGAATGGAAGACAACAGAGGCTGGAGCAAAGGGAGGTGCATAGACCGTATAAGCTCTTCCCTGATGTACTGAACAGCTTGCAGTACCCATCCTAAGGGATGACATGCAACTGCAAGACCACTTAGCTGCAAATAGCATTGCAAAAGTGGACTAGAAATGGCTTTTCCCAGGCTGAATGGTAGTATTGTGTCCCTGATCATCTGTGATCTGGACTTGTCTCACATCAGTGCTACCAGGCAGCGTGTTCGATGCTGATCGTGGTGCCAGTATTTGCAACATCTTCACCTATCCTTGAGAATGACACAAGAACTGGTCCTTGCTGGCCTTCTCATAAGACTCTTCTTGGGAACAGACATCAGGGAATGAAGTGACAATAAATATGTTTAAATATTCTGGCTACCATCCTCCAAAGTATATACAAAACTTAAGTGTCTATAGTGCAATTGTCCTCTTCCCTGAGTAGAGTCTATGTGAAATTACATGCTGCCTTCCAGGAAAGCAAATGCATTTACCAGAACAACCCAGACCACCAAAGTCTTTGTGTTTTGGATAACAGGACACTCTGCATTGATTATCAGAACCACATTCATACAAATTAAAAAGCTTCTGTCTCAGAGTCACCCTGTGTTTTCTCACCTTGCCTGCCTGCAGAAAATCCTGGAGAAAATACTGAAGGGTATGTTTTCATGTTGAGAGGATATTTAAAAAAGAAATTACTTTTTTTAAAGTTGAAAAACACTGAGAAGAAAGTGCCAAAGCTAGATATTGGCAATAGTCCTTTAAAGTAGCTATAATAGCTATGGACATGTTTTCTTCTGCTGGGGCTTATCCATGCAGCACAGCTGTTGGTTGGTAAAAAAAAAAAAGAATCCTTTCATGTAGATGAAAATGCTCTCACTCCAATGTTTCTGAATCTATTTGCCTAGGTCTAGAAAAGTTTATTTTAAAGGGCAGTCTGTTCTTTAGGAATTTCTTAGTAAATTGCATATTATGCATATCTTGGTGGAAATATTCTCAAAGCTGCCTGCAAAAGCTGCTGTAATGCTCCAGAAGTTGGAGAAATCCCAGCCAGGGGAAGTACGCGACAAAAAAAAACCTTAACATTAACTCTAGCTCTAGCCAAAGAGATTAATGAAATAACCAAACAGATTAATAGGCTCAGTATCAGGGAGAATTAGTGTAGTGGGGGTAGTAGATCCCAGAATCCCTACTGACCTCCTCCTCCTCGCACTAAATGATAGCACCTCCCTTTAGAAAGGCAGGTCAGTTAATGCCTGAACATTTATTATTATTACTACTACTACTACAACTACAACTGTTGCTGCTGCTGCTACTACTAGTACTACACAAATAAATGTGGTGCTTGTAATGGGCATGACCTTAAAGTCTCTGGACTTGTGCCTCATGCACTGCAGTACGGGAGATTTACCCTCTACGGCAGCCTTAATCCTGACCCAAAGGACCAGTGCCTTCCAGGCCTTTGCGCACCTCCAGGCTCTCCACAGAACAGGGAACTAACGCCAAAGGTGATGTTTCTTCCTCCTCATTAATATTGCTAATGTCATCTATTGGAGAGCACTGCCTAGGGACACCAGCCAAGCCAGGGTAATAATGTGCTGTGCAAGCACGTAGTACCAGATATATTATCAATCTGGAGGAAATAAAAAAGCCACAAATAAAAATGGACTGGCTTTTGCATGGGGCTGGGAAGTGAGCCTGAATGCCTTGCTCTAAAGCAAGCCTTGAGTAATGTTCTTCCCAGATTCTTTCCTAAAATATACCTGAAAGTAGGATCTAGCTATCCATTTAAAGCAGGTGGCCACCGTACATGGAACAAAACCATCATCGGCTTCAGCGAGAGCTGGATCAAACCCATGGATGGTGAAAAAGCAACCTCATTTCATAGCATTTCCTCTTCATGTTCATTCAAATGGAAAACAACTTTCATAAACAAAGTTTGCAAGGCTGCTCAGGCCATCTGCCATTCGTGTAATGATGGCTAGCCCTTTGGTGTTTCCTCTGATGGAGTATTCATCTTTTAGCTATCAAGTTTGAAATTAACAAGAACTTACCCTATGGACTCTGTTTACACATTTATTAAACTCCCCTAGTTAAAAAATTATGATCAATTTGGTAGGTATATCAAACAGTACCTAAAGACATGCTGCTTCTATATATTACATTTTAGTCAATTATATTTGCACTTCCCCAGTTTTCTAGAAATCTGTATTCATTCTTATCCTTGCATTTCCATTTTTATTCGTTCTGGTTTAGAGAAGCAAAACTTTGCCCGATGGAAAACCACCGTGGCTGCTTTCCAGATACTTAAGGGACATGCTCTGCTTTCATAAAATGGAGGAATCCACAGCTCCTCATACATTGTAAGGAGGGGAGTCATGTCACAGCTGCAGGTTCTTAATGCATTTTCCCCAGAGAGTAAATGAACTGTGCAGACCACTACAGTTTCTAGAGTTAACCTCCTCTAGGGACAAGTCTGAACTCAACTTCAGCAGGAGTTGACCTCAGTCAGGATTCAACGTATGGATGACACAGAGTTAATCTGCAGAGTCCTGGAGGCCAGGAGACACAGTCTTCCCACCTGTGTAGTTCATTGCATCCAGGGCCCACTGACTAATGCTTTCAGTTTTACAATTTATTCCACTGTGTATAAAAAATTAACTGCACTGACAAAACAAAACTTGGCTGTATGCTCTCATTGCCTATGGAGCATTTTGGCTGCTAAAAATAATATGTTGTAGCTTGGGAAAGCCAAATTCTTCATGTTATTGCAGCCAGACTGTCTAGACTGCCTAATAAGGTAGAGGTTGTTCTGGGATGGCCTTATATTGTTTTTAACATTGACTATTTTTTTCAGTGATTGCTTTGTTGGTAGATACTGCCAATGTTATACTCATCTCAGATTTGGGGGTTTTTTTTGAGGAATGAAAAAGAGTGTAGATTTCCCTCCTGGAATAATTGCTCTATAAATATTAGTCTTCTCAATTCAGTAAAGCCTAGAGCATGAAAAAGTTTTGAACACTTTATGCCTAAGCAAAAGAATATGATGCCACTTCTAAGCAGCAACATCAGGAATGGCAAGTGATTATTTAATATTCAGCGCTTGACCTGGCTAGTCCTCTGCGTACACAAGTCAATGTGAATTCTGCTCATTGAGGCTTTAAAGGATCAGGTTTGTAGTTTGTAGAGCACTAAAAAGCCAGTGCTCATTTTGAAAATGTCACTGCACATGTGGTCTTCAACAGAATAATTCAGAACTGCTTAGGCCATTGTGTTTCTCTTGACTCGGTGCTAAATGTCACGCTGTTCCTGAAGAGCAGCTACCCTCTGATGTGTGAGAAGTCCGGCCTTCATTCTGCAAGAGGCAAAATATTCTGGGCTTCTGAGCATCTGCTCATGCCCACATCCCCTTGTGCCTGACCTTGTTCTCCTTCAGAAAAGGCATCCTTTTAGCGCCGTTCGTATCATGCCAGGGAGGAAGGTGGAACGCTACAGACCAACAGGGAGCCACTTTTCCCCCTTGGAGTTTGCATATAAACTAAGTTTGTACATAAAGATTGTGCAATTAACAGCAATTTACTCCTAGCTGAATCTAGATAGTATCCTGTTCTACATGAGGATTGCAGTCAGTGATCAGGTGCTTGTTTTATTTGCCCTGTGGATATGCCACTGCAACTGGTAATTCCAGTTATCTCTCCTCTTTTTACTCTCTGGTGTCCATGTTCTTCTGTTGAAGACACTTGACAGAAGCACAGAATATACAGGCTATATCCCAGTCTTTGCCTCAATCTTATGACATTTGAAGGAAGTTGTTTAGATTCACATGTACAAAAGAGCTCAGATGTTTGACGTGGAAGTTTAAAAGGAATCTAGGGTCACAGCTCAGTTCTCAACACTTCTTCAGCTACACAAATAAACAGGGAACAGATTTTCCAAGTCACCTAAAACTCTATTTCTGCATGTGGTCTGCACTGCCATGATGGCACCCAGCTAAGCATGACCACGTTTATTTGAAACCATGGCCTGAAGAGAAGGAAGACCTGGAGGCTACACCTCTTTTCTCCAGTAGTTCAATGGCAAGAGGAGTTAGACCTCCATAGGAGTCAGATATGCAGGATGGGTCCTTAGCACCTTCAGACTGTATCCCAGCAAAGCACCCTAAACACCAGTCCATAAGCTGTTCTGTGACAAAAATATTCGGCTCCCCACTGCATGAAACAAGGAATTTTGAAAAAAATGGTGTACTTCCACTGAGTCAGGACAGTAAGTGCACAGTCATAGATAGGAAGCAATCTTCAGAAACTCCTTAGTCCGTCCACCTAACCTAAGGAAGGGTCGTTTATACCTCTTTCTTGTCTAATTGCTAACGATTCTCCTGGAAAGAGACTGCCATACTTCTCTGTGCAACCTATGTCAGTGCTTCTCTATGCTTCTAAATTTAGAAGGCTTTTACTGTTATTCTTGCTTGTGATATCCATTATGGGAAGAGGGAATAGATTATTCTCTTCTCTAAGTGTTTGTTGTCTGTTGTCATCTCCCTAATCAGTCTTTAATTTAAACAATCCCAAATCCTGTAATCTTTCCTAATAGATCATGCTTTCAAAATCGCTTTTTCTAGACTGAGTCCAGCTTGCCTTTCTGACACCCAGAACTAGAGCACTTGAGCTGAGCTCTTACAAAAAGTAGAACAAAACAGTATGTCTTTCAAGCTGTTCTTCTGCATGTAAAACCTGATCTGCCATTTTTGCAATGGAAAAATGATGTTGGGTTCAGCTCATGGTGCCTGATGCATGTACACTACTATTTCAGTTGCTACAAGAGTACTTTTGAAGTGATTGATTCTGTTCCCATATAACATGTTTTGCTTTGCATTACAGAGCAGTTTTGAAGTGCGTGACCTGCACTCTGGGGCCCTCAACATAAGAAGGACATAGACCTGTTGGAGTAAGTGCAGAGGATAGCTACAAAGATGATCAGAGGGTTAGAGCACCTCTCCTATGAAGACAGGCTGAGAGAGTTGGGGTTATTCAGTCTGGAGAAGAGAAGGCTCTGGGGAGACCTTATAGCAGCCTTCCAGTACCTAAAAGGTGCCTTCAGGAAAGATGGGAGGGACTCTTTATCAGGGAGTGTAGTGGTAGGTTGAAGGGTAATGGTTTTAGACTGAAAGAGGGTAGATTTAGACTAGATATTAGGAAGAAATTCTTTACTGTGAGGGTGATGAGACACTGGAAGAGGTTGCCCAGAGAAGTCGTGGATGCCTCATCCCTGGAAGTGTTCAAAACCAAGATGGATAGGGCTTTAAGCAACCTGGTCTAGTGGAAGGTGTCCCTGCCCATGGCACAGGTGTTGGAACTCAATGATCTTTAAGTTCCCTTCCAACTCTAACCATTCTGTGATTCTACAGAAGTATCCTGCAACTTTCAGAACCTGTCTTGAAGTGCCTCACTGTTTTTACTGTATATTGTACCATTGAATACTTTTGCCTTAGTATCAGATCTTGCATGTATCCACTTTGAATTTTATTCAGTATTTTCATTTCTCAAACTCTCCTTAAATTCTAGATCTGTCCTCCAATGCATTTGCTGTCCTTGTCTTCAGGACATCTGCAAATTTAATATTTAATATTTTATCTTCCTTCATCCAGGCCATTAATTAAAATATGAAATAGAGTGAGATCCAAGACATATCCCCCTGGCACACCAGTCAGTACCTCCTTCTATATTAACAGTGAACCACAGAAACTTTTCTTAGCATACGATTATCCTGTCAATTTTGTCCTGTACTGCAGAAGTTCCACCAAGGCTATATACATGTAGATTTTTTAATGAGAATGTAATATGAGACAGTGTTAAGATCAAAATATGTGAAAATAACTGCCTCGTCTCTATCTGTAAGATCTTGTCATAGACAGAAGTTAAATTGTTTTTATGCAGTCTGGTTGTGAAAAATTCCCATGGGCGATTATTTATCTTCTTGTTATCTTTCAGGTACTTACTTATAGTTTAGCCAATTATTTGTTCTATAATTTTTTCTAGGAACTCGTGTTGATTGATATTTTCCCTATTTAAGAATAACCACTATTATGCTTGCCATTTTTCCTATCTCCTAGTACCTTATTTGACCTCTATGATTCTCAAAAGCTTCATTTTGCACTACTAAATAAAACAGACTGAGGAGCACACTCTGGCCCTGAGGCCAAGTGGCACAGCACAATTCATCTGCACATGGCAAACCTTTCCCCTCACTCATCAGGAAAGAGAGTTCACATTCAAATTGCCCCTCACACAGGTTATTCCCCATCTGTGTCCAGAAAGTGCCTGGGAAAATAGTAGGACAAAAAGATAGAGCTATGCCAGAGAGCTTTTAGCAATAAACACTTTGGGTGATCCTAGGACAGATCCTAGGACAGCAGGTTAGCCTACAACCTGTCTCTGTTCTAGTTATGACTGTAGGCATGGCCAAAAAACTATCACTAAACCATCTGAGACGGCCTAAACCAGTTCAGTTGTGATGATGATGATGACGATGCTGAGCTCAGTGCTTAGGATGCAGGATCCATTTTGTTCCCGTAAGAACCGCAGTAACAGTATGAGGAGTGAGAGAAGACGCTTTTTCAAAGATGCAGAGGTAGCAAACAGCCAGTATGTGCCAATTAAGTTTAGTTTAGGAATATAATTTATTCCTTGCTCTGCACCCACCCCATAATGACTGTTTCCTTTTTGTTCATTATATCTATTTTTTCTTTCTTTGGGTTGCCTACTTACTTGCCCTCATTTTCAGATGTCCTTGTTATTTTGATTCTGTAACATTCTCTGCTACCCATTTCAATCCAGGCCTTCTTTTTAGTTATCATATTGTTACATTATGCAAGAATCATTATTCCATCCTGTCTTAAAGATAGAACCTCTAGCTGCTACATAATGCATGTACAGATTCAATGCATTTCTAATGCCAAGAATTTCTCTCCTTTCCCATTGTTCATATAACCAGAAATATTCTGTGGAAAAACTAAAAATAAATCTTCACCCAGTAGAATATGGTTTGTAATGTCTCTTGATATGGGCATTATCTCAGATTTAGCTCAGCTCACTTTGTATGGGAGATAGAGAGAGATTCAGCTCTAATTTAATATCTCTGAGATTGATCTGAGCTGTTTGCAGTTTCAGTCACACGTAATAAGGTGAAGGTACAGTGTCTGACTGTCTGGCTGAGCATTTATGCTGTGCTTATCACAGTAACATATATGAGTTGCTTCAAAAAAAAAAACCACTCTGAAAAGCCAGCAAAAATTAATAATGACCTTCCAATATTATTAACCTAACCTGATTCCTTTGTGCTTGACACCATTAGCTTTCATTCCATTAATGTTGCACTTCCCAATTCCACAATCCTGAGAACTGCTGGAGTAAGCTCTCTTGCAAGGTTGAATGGGAACCTGTGTCAGATGCCGTTCTGACAGAGAGCCATGCTGGACTGATGGAGACTGGAGCATGGAGGGGGGCTAATGCTCATGTGGCTGCACCAGGGATTTTGGGACTGGAAGGGAAAATGCCACAGGAGGCACTGCTGATAGAAGTAAGGAGGGAGAGATAGATGGGTACCCACAGCTGCAGTGTGAAATTTCTCCCTTGTGAGCTCTTATCAAAGATAATTCAAAATGGAGTAACTTCTGAAATATCTGGGCTACACAATTCAGCCTAATGCTCTGGTCCCTGATTTAGCTCCAGAAGTGGTATAATTACATTGCCCTGTCAATTCTGCCCAAGCTCCTCAGTCTTCTTGAGAGGTAGATTTAATTACTCTGGGCACAGCACCAGCCTAATGCAGCCACAGGGACTGAGCTGGGGTGTATGCTGGACTGGGTACTCACACCAAAGCCTGCTCAGTGGTAGCTCCAAATTGTCCTTCCAATGCCTCGTGGCACACTGCAGGTGTGTCTTATAGCCAGCCTGCCAAAGTAGACCCCAAACCCAGACGAAATGGGTGGAAGGATTCTGAAAGCAATGACCAGGGGGGTTGTGGTTTCCCCTTTGTCTCCTTGATGCAGAGCAAGAAGGAACGGTGGGTGTCAGATGAAACTTGTTGGACACATATGGTCCTGAGGCAGTTCTGAGAAAAAGAACAAAGCCCTAAGAGACTCCAGAAGAATTCCCTGCCGTATTAATGGGAGTACCCAAAGCTAGCTTTTATTTAAATACTGCTCTTGCATGATGCAAAACAGCATGAGATAAACACTGTAAGTGCTGCAAAGAGAATGCCAGCTCCATTTTTAGGTGTTTGTCTCCCAGAAGAATAATCTTCTGTACTAAGAGAAGGACTCTTTTTTTTTTTTTTCCTGAGTTATTTTGAAATTCAAGTTTTTTTGGCTCCGCTTCATGTCACTGTAACTTAATCAGTACATGAAAAACTGTCTATATTCTCAGATTCACGTTGTGGAGCTTGTATTTCTAATGAAGAAGGCTACTGGGCCTACCAGTACAGTTTGTGATTGTAATCTGGTATGACACTAGTGCTACCTCATTTAAGTGAGGTACTGTAGACCACTTTCAGTCATGTACAAAGACCAGTCCAGTGAAAACATCAGACATTTTTGATGACTCCAAGCAGCCACTGGACCAGGCTGATAAATGACACAGAGTTGCCTAACTGAGGGATCATGACTTTTTTCCATCAGTGATGTAAGAAGTTGGACCCTGGCAGCTGTGGACTGGAGGCAGTCTGAGTTGCTCACCCTATTGTTGCTGTCCCACACAGTGTGAGACTGAGTAAACATTAATTAAACTCTTCAGTATACCATGGCTGTATCAACACCACTCTTTTGGAGAGGCGCCTACTCAGCCAGACCAGCCTGCTGTTGGTTATATGCTCAGTGGTACCAGTAATAACACTGGGTGTACTGGTGCCTGCCTTTCAGCAGCGTGATTTGGATCTGTTCTACCTTTATTTCACCAGGAGCCTCAGAGAAACCAAGAAGACCAAGATGAAAAGCATTCTAGCATGAAAGCCTAAGAATTTAATTTATTTGGAACAAGAAATTCACAATTCTACATTAAATGTATCATACTTTCCTTAGATTCTGTTCACGTATATGCTTAAAGTGTCTGAAAAATCTGAAGATAGCCTTATAATGTCTCTGGGACAAGGGCTGTTTGTTCATTTCTGTTTGTAAAACGTTTGGCACAACAAGGCTCTGACTCAGAGCCTTTGGGGCACCCAGGAGAGCAGAAGACTGATAGCAGTTAAGGGGTGGACTGTCTGAAGCAGGGGGATAGTTAGCCACTGGAGCAGTTCCATAGTTCTTCATTCTTCATCAAATTTGGTAAACCGTGCTGAACTCGGTGGAAACTCCTCTTGGGGAATCTTGACTCATCTGTGTGACTATGGCACTCTCCATCAAGCCCTGACACATTTATGGCTAAACGGACTTCACTGCAGTCATGGTCTGCTGCTGTGTTTTCCATTCCATAAAATAAACTGTGCAATTTACTGTTTTCTCTTCTCCTTTCCAATTTTTGTAATCTAGAAGAACAATAAGCACATATATTGCTTTTATGAGGGGAAGTTCTGAGAACCTGGCGACTTGCCTGGTCTCCTCATTTGTTTGTGTTGGGGAACCAGCAGGATATTTTGCCACAGCAGAAGAGTGAATAGAGTTCTGTCCCTCTGAAATCAATTGCTGAGGAGTATAGGATAGAGCTGGAGTGTGTTGAGGTCTTTGGGAGGGACAGAGGGTAATAAATCACCTTATTGCTTCTTGTTTCTCATTACAGCCAGTATCAGGAGGAATGTGTCCAATCTTACTGTGTGGTACTGTGTCTGCGTGGGTGTGGGAAGGGTAAACAAGGTTTAGTCCCCATTCTGTCAGTTTTACTCTAATGTCCCCTGCTTGGCGCAGATTCTGACACCCTCATGGCACTAGGGAGGGTGAGTGGATCCCAGATGGATTTCAAAGGGACAAAGAACAGAATTTCAGCCTCAGGAGCACGGGCAAGGGACGGGGAGGAGGTGGGAGAAAGCAAACACAAAATGGAATTTTGTGCCTCCTGATTTGGAGGCCAGTCCCTGCATGCATGACAGAAGCCACCCTGGGGCTGCCTGACTAGGCATGGCATTATTTCGCATGTCTGCTTGTGCCCTGCCTCTCATGGCCTTGCCTCCAATACCAGCTCGTCTATTCTTCCCCCTGATGCAACACCATGCTCTGTGATTGGATTTTAGCAAAGTGGATGATTTTTTTTTTATTATTATTTCTTTGTGCCTCTCCTTCCTCAGATCTCCCAGACAAGCCCTACTGCCTCCCTCCCAGTTTCTAGTGCCCCTTTCTCTCAGTGTGGCTCCTGTGCTTAGTGTAAGGAGACATGAGAAGGCTGAGGGTATCCATAAACCAGTGAGATGTATTGTACAGCACCACTCAGTCCACACAGGTTTGGATTATTGATCCCCAGGATTCCAGTGGGATTAGGTGTAGACTAACATCCTGCCTGCTCTAAGGAGGCCTGGATGAATTCAAATGCTCATAGGCAGAGTGGGCAGAAGCCTTCTGGTGAAGGATTTCTGTTTACCTGTTTATTTTCAGTATGTGGCTGAATTAGGAGTTTCCTTCTCATACAAGTAAGTTATCCCTTGAGTAGTCCCACTGAAACTGTTTGCACCAATATTTTTACTCTGTTATAAGAACAAAGTTCTCCATCTGCTTCTTGTTCAAGGACTGGTGGATCTATCTGTATTAGACATCCAGAACAGGACTATGACTAGGTCTATCTAGCTGTCTCCAGAGGAGAACCTGTGCAATGCTACTTTCAAGTTTGACAGCATCACCACCTGCATCCTCACATGAATTCTCCCCTCTTCTCCAAAGCAGGTAGAAGTGGAAATGATTTGAGAAGGTGAGGTGCCTTTCATAGTTATTGGTGTCTACAGCTGAACTATCTCAGGGGTGTCAATTCACAGTTAAAACTAGAGGACGATTTTCCTGTTATCCAAAGCTAGGAAACAGACTATTTGCATATTGGATGAGTCTTCATCAAATGAAAAGTTTGGTCACATTTCCCTCCCTCCATATATACCCACAGTGGCTTGGAAAAGGCTCGTTTGCCCTGAAGTCCAGTGTAGAGGCCTGAACAAGCTTCAGATGAAGTAATCCAAATGCCAGTAATAGCTTATCTGTGATACCATGGAGTTCCTTAGAGCTAAATCTCTACCTTACCCCTCCTTTTTTAATAACTCTGATAACCTAAAAAGGAAAATAAGCATTTCCAGCTTCACTCACTGAAGGAACAGATGTTGCTACCAATGGGTTTAACAAAATTGCTGCAACCAAAACCTGTGAGTCATCTGGTTCATCCCCTTTAGCTCAGAATTAGTTTCAAGAATGCATTCATTAGCTCTTTCACAGCACAGCAAGCTTATCCTCCTGTAAAAGGGAGCAGCTGGGATAAAAAATGGTGTCTTTCTGCAAAAAGTAAAAGAGGTCTAAAAGGCAAGGACATGATTTTTCTGTAATGCTTGAGAGGTGTCTTGCACAATGTGGGTGGTACTAGAAATATCTTGATAGTATGAGGATCTCTATCTCAATATTTATAGAGGTGCTAATAAATACTTCAAGCTATATCCTAAGATAATGTTTTAGAATGCAGAGTTTGACCTTCTCAGGTAGATCTGGTTTTTCTTCCTCATTTTCATACTGGGAATGTTACACCAGCATGTGGGCTGTGTTGCATAACTGATTAGATTCTATAGGTCTGTGTTATCAGGGAAGAAGGTCAAACAGTGTATCTTTGATCATCTGAATGGCTCATTTGCTGTCTTGTCTCAGGCAGCTCTCTTCATGGCAAGACTGCTCAAGAGGGCCTAGTGCAGGGCATTGTCCACCCTACTTAGCCTGAGGTTCAGAGTCTGGATCCCTGGCCCTTTTCTATTTTAGCAGCATAGACATAGGCCATATTCAGACCATCTACCATGACACCTAAGATAAACTGAGATGAGTCTTGTTAAGATATTCTTCATTGTCAGAAGAGCAATGAATAACTCAGAGGAGTAGGAGATAGGGGTGCCAGACCCTTTGCAACCAGAAAAGGTGTGAACTCCTTGGATATGAGTAAGAATGTCATGATCTAGCCATAATGTCCAAAGTTAGTATCTGTCGTAGGCAGTGTGAATGTGGACCCTACTCCACTGACTACACAGGTAGTCAGAATCCAACAACTGATTACTACATCAGATTCAGTCACTCTTAACTTTAAGACCTGGATGGCTTTTAAAATCCAGAAACAAAATTTAACTAAGGCACATGATAAAAAAGGAGGTGAAAAAACGGAAGAGCAACTGACATCATCTACCTGGACTTGTGCAAAGCATTTGACGCTGTCCAACACAACGTCTTTGTGTCTAAATTGGGGAGATATAGATTTGACAGACGGACCTCTTGGTGGATAAGGAATTGGGTAGATAGCGGTGCTCAAAGAATTGCGTTCAACAGCTCAATGTCCAAGTAGAGGCCAGTGATGAGTGGCACTTCTCAGGGGTCGGTACTGGCACTGCTGCTGTTCAATATCTTTGACAGTGACATGGACCGTAGGATAGAGTGCACCCTCAAGAGACCCAACTGCATCCTGGGCTGCATCAAAAGAAGTGTGACCAGCAGGTCCAGGGAGGTGATTCTGCCCCTCTACTCTGCTGAGACCCTACCTGGAGTACTGTGTCTAGCTCTGGAGCTCCCAACGTAAGAATGAGAAGGACCTGTTGGAGCAGTTCAGAGGAGGGCCACAAAGATGATCAGAGGGATGGAGCACCTCTGCTATGAGGACAGGCTGAGCGAGCTGGGGCTGTTAAGTCTGGAGAAGGCTCCAGGGAGACCTTACAGCAGCCTTCCAGTATCTAAAGGGGGCCTATAGGAAAGATGGGGAGGGACTCTTGATCAAGGAGTGTAGCGATAGGGTGAGGGGTAATGGTTTTAAACTGAAAAATATTTAGATCAGATACCAGGAAGAAATTCTTTACTGTGAGGGTCATGAGACACTGGAACAGGTTGCCCAAGGAAATTGTGGATGCCCCATCCCTAGAAGTGTTCAAGACCAGGTTGAATGGGGCTTTGAGCAACCTGGTCTAGTTGGAGATGTCCCTGCCCATGGCAGGGAGTTTGGGACTCAATGATCTTTAAGATCTCTTCCAACCTAAACCATTATATGATTCTATGATCTAATGCCCAGCTACTCACTGAGCTGCACTTGCCTCTGATCCTCTCTGTTTCCTCTTCCTTTTGGATCCCAAATCACTGCATGGAGAGAAAAAGGATTTTGTGGCCTGGAAGGTCTCAGGTCACTTCCGGTTCAGGGCCAAATGGTCATACAGAGGTGAGTACGATCCCTCTCCCTGCTTCCAAGTATACCCACAAAATCCCAGCTAAGTAAATTCATCTTCTGCGCCAAAACACAAAACAACATGTTGTGTGAGTGGATGCAAATAAAATCCCTTTACTGTTGCAATCTATCCATCTCTTGGCAGCCATAGCAACCAAAGAACAGCACTCAGATTCTGTCATCAGTGATACAGCATAAAAGTTTATATAATATAACATAGGATAGGTTTACACCAAGTTTCACACAAGAAAGTCAAAAGGTAATAATGTATTTACCTAGAGCTACAGTAGGAACCAGGTGTGTGTGTGATCAGACATCTGGATATGACCAGATTATACTTTGTAGTTTAATCTCTTTACTATCTCGTCAATAGATTTAGGTGTCAAAATACTCTTTGAAATTGCCCCTCAGTGAAATTCAGTTCAATGCGCAGCATTCTGTGAGTCTACATGTGGTCTCCAAGGCCGCTTTGAAGACATGAAAGTATTTTTCTACCACTTGGTGACCTCATGAAATACTAATATCAGATATACTTCAGACATGATTCTTGGTCCCTGAGGGGATGATTAAGGAGAGGAAGAAATTTTTCTGTCTAGGGACAGGAAATTTGTGGGCATAAGTAGTATCACGTGGAGCAGAAGTCCGTTCTGCACAAGGCAGCAACCCAACCCCAGCCTCCATTAGGATATCCTCCAAGACTTGTTCAGAAATGTACAGTCTTAACTATTAGACAGGGACTGGTAAGAGGATAATGTTCAAAAAATCTTTCTCTTCTTTTCCCTAGATTAAATTCTGTTGCCCAAAACATAATGTGTTGCACAGAATGGACTAATTTCAACATCCTCTCTTGCTGACTGTAATATATAAAAGTGAATATAAACCAGAAATATTAATAGAATCTCAAGCTGAAGTTTTGTCAAGCATGACATAATGTTTTTGTAGTTTAATTTTACTATTTCATTACAACATGTTGTTCAGTAAAGCCCAGTTAACCACAACTATAATTATTCAGTATATGGAATTAATTAATGTAGTAATTGAATGGCATCATGCTATAGATTTCACTAAAGTGGTCTTAGTGTGCTAATTTGTATGCTTGTCTGTGGTAGTGTTGTCCAAGAAAGCTTCTGGTAGCAAAACCATGTAGGACTTGGTGCTGCACCTGAGCCAGTGTACAAAAATTAAACAAGCTGTCAGCTCTCCATAGCATGGAGGAGCACAGCACAAACACCTCACACGAATCCAATACTGCTAGTTTCTAGAATAATTCAGTAAATATCTCAAGGCTAAAATCTCCTCTAAGAGCTGATGGTAAAGGTGAGTCTATTGATTTGATCCATGAGACTGTACTCCCTAGTCTGTCACAGTGGTTTACATCTCTCTGACACCAGTATTACAGCAATAAACTGAATCCATCATATTCATATGAAAACCAATAATGTGCATTGGAACTAAGCAATTAAATAGGATTATATGTTTCAACAAAACAACTGTTTCAATCCAGCAGAAGCAGCAGGAAATAATTTCATTTTATTTTAGAAAACATTTTTTTTTTTTAAAAAAAGAACATTTTAGAAACTCATAACAATTTGAGTAAATGTTAAAGGAAGTCTTTAGTCAGCACTCAGAAAATGAGAAAATGGATGATTTAAGACACAGAACCTATAAACTTTGCCTCATTGAAGTTATCAAAGCGAGCAGAGGATTTGGTGATAAAAGGGACAATTTAAAAGAATAAGAAAATGCAGTAGAATAAAAAGCAGGGAAAAAAGCTAAATACATTACAGCAATTATTGTTCAACTTCCTGCCCTGTAACACATTAATATAGCACAAATTTTATGTGCTGCATTTTTTGTAAATTTAGCAAAAATGAGAGGAGGTCATTTTGAAATCTTCAAATCAAATGGATACCTAACAGATTCTGGTGTTTGATCTGGGCATCACTTTAAAAGCAAAAAGGGTGCTGTGGGGTCGAGGATGATCTGTGGTTTCAACATTAGGTATTCCAACAAAGGCTCGATGCAGACCTCTTGTCATGTTCACAGCCCGTTCTACAGCAGGTGTTAACACCAGTGAGCATCGTACCATGTCTGGCAGATCACACGTTTGCACATCATCTTAACTTGACCACAGGCTTGAGAATGCACAGCCACCCCTGTCAGGGTCAGGGCCTGGTGTTGACCATGGTGTAATGATACAGATCATCATGACAATCATCATAGAATCATAGAATGATTTGGGTTGGGCAGGGGCACCTCCCACTAGACCAGGTTGCTCAAGGTGCCATCCAACCTGGCCTTGAACACTTCCAGGGAAGGGACACCCACAATTTCCTTGGGCAACCTCCTCCAGTGTCTCACCACCCTCACAGTAAAGAATTTCTTCCTGATGTCTAATCTAAATCTACCCTCATGCAACCTCAGATGTAACCATACACTCTGGTGCAGCAAATGGGATGGTGAGGGGGGCAAGGAAGATGCCTTGTAAGACAGTGTTGGGCCAGGAGCATGTCCCCTGCATCCCTGGAGTGCAAACTCGCCTTGTGTGGGAGGATGGACAAGACAGCACCAAACCAGGACCTGCCAGCGTGCCACCAACCCTGGCTCAGTGAGAGCTCTGCCCCAAGTACTGTCAGTGCATGTCTGTCAGCATGGTCCCTGTAAGACTGGTCATCCCATTTGGCTTTGTGAAAAGGGAAAATTGCGGCTTGCAGAGATATGATTGCTGTAAACCATTTACTGGGTGATGTTTTTGAGGAAGGTGGAAGATGTGTTGCCAGGAGACGGGAGGTGAAAGGAGCTCTTCTGCTGCTGTGATTTACTAGATGGCTGGGTTAATGTGGGCACTGCACCTCACTAGATGGTCATTGTAAGTTTTAATTAATAGTTAAGCCATCTAAATCTTTGCAGATGGGTGTTTTTAAAATTTGAATAAATGAATAAATACAGCTTTGAGGCTTGAGCCCAACTCAGCGTTTCCAAGCGCAATTCAAAGCTGGCAGGATAGCTTCCATTTTTGATTAGTGATAAATCTAATTGCGAAGGAATGGCTGACTTTCAGAGCCGGAACCGTATTACAAGCCATCTGAGGCTAGGAATCAGGCTAAATGAGCCTGATATAATGATTTATTTACAGCAACTCTGATACTTTTAGTAATCCATTATAATTGTATAGACAGAGACTTCATTATCCCTTCACATATCTGTGATCCCTTCAAGGGCTGGGGACTTGCAGAGCAAGCCCACAGAGAGGGGAGCACTGAGAAGGATTCATCCTGCAAGGCGCTGAACAGGCTGCACAGGCAGAAGAGGGTGTTTGATTCTTCACACAATTTCCCCCTGTGAGTTATTCAAGCCAGCAGAATGTAATTGAATTTATTTTATTTAGGGTCTAATAAGGAAAGGGAGTTAATTTCTGTCGAATAATTAGAATAACCTCTAATTGAATCAAAGACGATGTAAGTAAATATTTTTACTAGGTTGTTAGCACATTGTCTGACTGTACTCTTGTACGTGTGCATAGTTATCTTAGTTTTGGGGAGGGAAGTGTTTTTAACAACTACGTATTAATTACACTTGTAAGAGTTTATTTATTCTCCTGTAAATTATTTTTCAATTTAAAAAAGCTGGGTCTTGTTTTTGACTTAAACGTATACATTTTTTTGAGAGAAAATTACATCCACAAGCTTTGCCATGTCAAGCCCCAAATGGGGGCTGTGTCTTAATAGCATATCACACCCTATTCTGCCTTCTGAACTAAAGATCAGACCTCCAAAGTCAAAGGTTTTCCTTGGAAAAATTGAGCTTTTTTCTTAGTTGAACACCCAGTTTTCCTCTGAAAAACAACCTGGGTGGAACCTTGTTGACTAACTGTAGTTGGGCCGGTTCAGTTTGCAGGGAAAGTGCCAGCTAGTGCAACCCCTAGGTATGTCCCTCTCATAGTTCAATGACAGCAGCAAAAAACAAAAAAAGGCATCAGTGGTGCTGGCTTTGTGCTGCTTAACCCCAAGATGCTTCTGCCAGGAATATCTGCACCCCATCCTCTGTTTTATCTCTTCTTCTGGAAGATGGTCTATTGAGGGCACATACTAAAGCTGAAAGAAGGTTTGAAACCTCACCAAAGAGTAGGGCTCATTTGCTTCACTCCCATCCTTGTCACTTTTCAAGAGAATAAGGTAGGATGATGTGTTGTTCAAGGGGCCCAAGCATAGAGTAAGATCACTGGTCCACCTGCCTGAGGCTGGAGAACGAGGATGAAGAGTCTTAAGTGTTCCTTGCTTGTTTCAGGTAGAAACTCATTTTTTTCCATTATTGTCAAAGAGATAAAAGTTCCCAGGGAATGGAGGAGCAGAACAGCCAGTTAGCATGTCTATATATCTTCCAAGCCTAAGTAGACATGTTGACGCACATTGAAGACTCTAAAATGGGAGCAAATGGACTGAAGTACAGCTTCTACAGCTGACTTGGAGAGCAGAGAGAAAGCAAAAACATTTCAAAATAAAAATAAGACTGTTCAGCAAAAAACCCAGAATATTAGCAGAGTAGAGCATTTCAGATGATGTGGACCATGCAGTGATGCTCTTAATTCCACATTAAAGTCTGGGAATATGGCAAAGCATTCTGGCTTTGCCATATTACTACATCAGGTGCCTTTAAAAATCCCAGCCTAAATCATTGCTGTGGCCAGATGGGAACGGTTTTATGCTGTCTTTTGTAAGCCATTTCTGGACTGTTCCTGTCACAGATCTGTTTTTCCTCCTATCACTTGCATCAATACACAGTTCATAAAAAGCAACCTGGATTCCTGGTTTTTGTTTTGTTTCGTTTTAAAGTTAGGATACATTGCAATGCTTTAAGATGGTTGTAGAGCACAAGAATACACCATGTGCACCTGACAGGACTGATTCTACATGAATTCTTGGATGATGATAGGATGAAGGAAAATAATACATGTTGATACCATTTTAATATTATATCCACCAGTGACAGAGTAAGACTCCAACAGAAAGTGATGGTCAGAAACTAGCAGTTCTCAGACATCTCTTTTCCTGGAATATTTATGTCTGTACAATCCATCTGACTCACACCAAGATGAATCCTTTCAACTGAGATGCTCTTTCTAGCTGAGAAAGTCCTGGGGGATCTCTCACCAGCATGGTCCGGGAAGAGAGGTAAAACCTGACTTCTTCTTGGGTAATGTGATCTGGGTGACAAGTGGGGGAAATGAAAATAAATCTGTTGTCAGTTGAATAGCCATGTGGTCCATTGCTGCTGCCCTGGTGGGTGGCAAGGCCACATACCCCTAAAAGTGCTGAAGAACCTGTGCAGGAGAAGCCTCCTGCAGCATATAATAGCTATCTTAACCACAGCCACAGCAGCACTGGTAAAAGCAGCAGAAGGTTGTAAAAATGACTGGCCTTTGCCAATGTGAATGATGGGATCTGAAGGTACCATTCGCAATTAAAAGCTGGAGCTGCTGAGCTTTCTGTTGGCAGTCAGCATCTCCCAGTGACGCGGCACTGCTTCTGCTGGGATTAGTGAGAGCAGAAGCAATCCTGTCTGATAAATCAGGGTTATGGGCTCTGCCAGAAGTAAACTGTTGGGCTGCATTCAGCTTCTCCCCCTTTCTTCATCCTAGAAATCTAAACGGTGCAACCAATTTTGGTTTTGTCATAAAATAATCTGTAATTGTCTGGGCCCTAAACATCACTAGGTGATACTAAAAACTTTGGTATTCACTGGACTCGTTCCACGCTAGGGAATGCCATTGCATATCTCCAGGGGGTGTTGCTGGTTGCCCTCTTTCAGGAAAAGACTGCAACCCTATGTTAACAGTGACACAAAGCTCAGGACACCCAGCTTTCAAGGAGCTGCAGACTACCCAGACAAACGACATAATGGCTGACTAAAGGCTATGGCTACTGAGGAAGTTGGTGGACAGGACCACTAGCCCATTGGAACACTTACCCTCTGGCTGTTTGCATTCAACACTCCTGTGGCTAAAGCCTGCAGAAAGAGACAGGCATATTCTCAGTGAAGAAATCCACATAAAAAGTGGGAAGCATATTGTCTGTAGCTCTTAATGCGTTCATACTCTCTGCCAAAAAGTCACAGTTCAATAGCCATAAGCCTCCTGAGATCTTCCTAGTTGCGTGTGTGTGTGTGTGTGTGGTGGCTGCACAGCCCATAAACCTCTCCTTACAAGCCCCTCCAACCCCAGCTTTATCCTCCAGGCTCTGATTGCTTTAGGTTAGCGACGTGCATGACAACGCCAGCAGGCACATACCCAGTGAGCTCTGCTGCTGGAGGTGGAGCTCATAGCGGTGGTACAGCGTTTCCCTCATAGGTTTGCTGTCATACAGCTTCATGGTGCTGTAGAGATAGCATTTCTGCCCTTGCTTCAGGACCCGCCAGAGAAAGGCTGCGCGCAGCAATTTGTGAACAATAGGACTGAATTTGCATCTGATTCAAAAGTAATTTCACATGGCTTTGAAAGGGTTTGTTCTTTTTCCTTTTTTTTCCTTCTTCCACTGTTCTCTTGCAGGGAGCTTTTATTAAATAAAGCAGGGGATAAAACCGAAGAAAATTACAGAGCGAGAGGTATATTGGAACATTTTAACAATTTAAAGCCACTAAGAGCATATTTCCATGATACGACGCTTGTTAGAGACCCCGTTTCTTACCTCCAAAAGGATTGGTACTTTTGAGTGGCTGATGGCAACAGGCTGAAAAATGGCAGCTGAAAGTCTCAACGTGTAGAGTCGTGCCCATCCAGCTCTTCACCTAAGAGCCCAAGGATGGGGCTGGGAAGAAAGAACCAGTAAAACATTTTTGCCAATTTTTATTAGTGTTGGTAAAGCTGAGGGTTCCTTGAATTCAGTTGTTGACTTCTACATGTGAGCATGGTAATGACTGAGACTTTGCTGGCTTATACTAGTTGGGAATACAAGTTTGGGAAGAGTACACCAGATTTATAAATATTCTGTTAGTCTTGAACACTGAGCATAAATGGGAAAGATGCAAAAGGAGGAGAGGGATATTGAATTACATCAATAAAACCCTCCAGCTGGAAAAGCTCAAGGAATGTGTAGAGATTGCTTGGAGTCAGAAATGAGTTCATTAAAAGATGCACCAGAAGTAATGAGATAAGATAATGAAGGGATGAGTCTGTCTCCCTTTTTGCCTCCTTAAAAATAAAATTTAAAAAAATACAAGTGGTTGGGGGAGGGAAGGAGGACTTATAGAAAGGGCAGGGTCCAGCCTGCATCTACACCACTGAGTAACAAAGGCCTTTCGGACCTGAAGAACCACAGTAGCTCCATGATCCCCACTGGAGCCCTTCCCAATCACATCCACTGCACAGGCAAGGACCCAGAAATATGCAATTTTCCTGTCGCCCCTTCTCTCAAAGCTCCTTTTCCATCATCTGCCTTTTCTCTCCATCTTGCATTCAGCTTTTCAGCCATCTTGAGACTGACTGTACTGCAGCCAGCAGGCTGAGATGTTATGAGCCATCCAGAGCTGCCCAGACTGGGAAAGATCTGTAAAAAAAAAAAAGGAGAGAGAGAGATGACCAGGCCACACAGTTAACTGGGGAAGGGAGCCAGCAACCAGAGCGATAGCTGTTGTGGCTGACCTGCCAGCCCAAAGCATCCATCTGTGACTGACCATCTGCCTTGGATCCTGCAAGCATCAACAAAACACCATATTTTCCCCCAGCTCTGCTATCCTTTCTCTCCTCCTTCCTCTTGTGTCTGTCCATGACTGGCCACAAAAGGGGAAAGCAGCATCTCAGAACAGCATACAAGTAACTGTGGCCTCTCATTTGCCGGGATGGTTTGACCAGACGGTGATATCTACATACCAGCATGCAGACCTGCAGAG
Organism: Limnodromus scolopaceus; assembly: GCA_028565335.1. NCBI lineage: Eukaryota > Metazoa > Chordata > Aves > Charadriiformes > Scolopacidae > Limnodromus > Limnodromus scolopaceus. Next base: position 178,083,634 of record JAOXNO010000001.1, on the reverse strand, counting down.
GGTTACTTCAGCAGGTAACCTCCATCTCCACAGGGAATTAAAGTGTGGGGAAGCCTCAGCTACTTACAGCAGCATCTGGTGGGACATATTACCAGGACATGGCAGGACACAGGACAAATATGATGAGAGATGACAGAAACGTCACTGAAAGGAAAGGGGGACTTCTTTCTTAAATGAACAAAGTTGCTTGTTTTCTTCACTGCTGAGAAGAGCAGAGCAGCTTCATTTTGAGGGTGAATATAAAGAAAGGAAAAGGCGAAGAATGCTGGAAAGACAGAGACAAAGCAGAGTCCATTTAAAGCGAGGTGTTCCTGCCTGATTTCAGCCCAGTGTGTATTCAAAGCTTCTTGTGGCACTTATCAAACGCTGCCCACTGAGAAAGACTCTGATGAGTATTTCTCCCCTATTTCTTTGTTAGTGAAACTGCTCCTAATGGCTACAGCAGTGCACGTTGCTGCTTAATGCATAAAGCCTGCTGTGTTTGCCCACACAGCCACCCAAGCTGGTAGCATTAAATTCACAACGCTGTGCTTTGAGTTACCGCGCAGAATGAAAGACTTCACATATAAAACAAACTCTATTCCGCTCTGACTCACTCTCTCACTTTTCCACAGGAGATAGTATTAATATTAAATTCTATTTCTCCCCGGGAACAGTATCATTTCTATTCTGTTGACAAATATCCTAGCAACACAGGGGTAGAGGAAGAGGAGACAGAAAGTGTGACAGAGAGCTCTGGGAACTGATCTCGGTGTTTTGCACAACCTCAGCCGTTGCACCGCTGTTTCTTTCGGATGACCGCATCTCCTCTGTTTTGCAATGCGTCTGACTGCTCTGGTTCTCCCTATGAAACCCCTGCCCAGCCTTCAAAAACCACCTCTGCGTGGACGCACAGGGCTGCTGAGAGCTTGAGTGCAAATGAGTAGCATCGCGCGTCCTGTTTTGGGAAGCAGAACATGTCCGTGCCATGAAAACCAGACAGCAAACAGACGTCTTCATGAAGGCGGAAAGAACAAACCCAGAAAAATCCTATGAAAATGTTTTGCGATTCAAACAAGCCAGCTTCAGCTGTGCTAATAAGGCAGAGGCAGAACATTTCATTTAAGTCCTAATGAAATGGAATTGCAGTGTCCCACTGACTTTCATCAGGGGGTTGTAGGCTGTGAAGTCTGTTGAAAATCTTGAAAATCTAAAAATCACATTTTTAGATGTGATCCCTGAACCCTTGTGACTTTCTGTACTAATTCACTACAAATATAGTATCAAATGAATGAGCGAGACTGTAACTTTCCAATAAGTATTGTAAGATATTGGTAGAAATATTTTTTTTTAATTAATAATCTGAAACTCTACTGCTGACAATTAATTCCTTTGAGTCAGGAGAAAGACGCAGACAATGCTTCTTATGCATCTGGCAGAATATTTGGAATAAGGCTGTTCACAAAGAGCCGACGAGCCAAGGATTATTTGTGAAAAGTGTGCAGTGAATAGTAGCAGGTAATGAATGCATTTGGGATGATCACGGTTAATTCACAGATTATTCCAGAACAAAACAAAAAGAGGCGATGAAATGTATCGGCACCTGTAGGAATTATGCATCTGGCTGCAGTGGAGAGACTGCTTTTCTTGCAAATGGCAAGCACTCGGAAATGACATCTTTTACAAATATTTTGTGGTGAGACTGAAGAGTGGGTAGAAAACTCCAGTCACTTAGTTCCCCTCGTTCTGCAGAATTAGCACAATAATCCTCATCCACTGCTGCTCATTGCACATCTTGCACTGTATTCCTTGGAAGACAAAACACCTTTCTGAATTCAAGTGCAGTTTTGCAATCTGTACATGAAGAAGCTCATCTAGAAAGAGTTTCCTGATGTGATTTTAGATCTCATTCTCCTGCACGGTCGGTAAGAGGCATCTACCATGCTTGGGGACATGTCCCAGAGCGGACTTCCAAGAGAGTGTCCCAGAGAGCTGCTGGACGCTTAGACCTCGAGTGACCGCTGAGCAAGCTCTTGAAAACCACCCAACCACTCACGCTGCCCATCTGAGGAAGACCTGGATGTGGTGTCTGTAAAAAGTATGCCCTCATCAAAACAAAACCCACCCCCCATTCGGAGTCAAGATTAATTTTAAGGAACAGGTTTCTCTGGGCCTAGTGGGGTATTTGTAGCCTGTATTTGTATAAAGGAAGAGGTTATTTCAGCCCCTTTACTAAATATTTGGTTTTTAAATAAGTGCATCAGTGCAACTGTGCACTATGCGTCAGTGCTTTTTTAAGGGACGTGGAAATTTATTTGTTGTCCATGAGGATGTTTGAACAGGATTTAAGAAATGGGTAGGAGCCTATGTAAATTTAATAGAGCCTGCAAAGCTTCTCAGCTCTGTCCCATAGCATTGTTTTACCAGCAGACTTCAATATTGGCATTATGTGAAAATCCTCTCCCAAAGGGACAGCTTATGCAAAGTCTCTGTCAGGTGCTGCCCTGTAGCTGACGCAGGGATGAGCAGGCACCTATCCATACCACAGTACACACAAAAAAATTACATAAATTAAACCTCCACACACACAGCCTGCCTAGCCTCAGAAAACACCTTCACATTGCTAGCTGAAATACTGGGGTGATGGCTGTGTCCCATGCTGCCTCCCCTTCTGAGACAGGAATTTGCCCTCCACACCCATGGGATTTCTCAATTCGGATTAAGGGCCTGAGACATGAAGTCACTTAAAGCAATATACACGAAGATATTGGGAAGACCAGATCTCACCTACTTATGTTTGAGGAAAAGTGCTTGTACAACAAAAGCTTTCAGCTATAATATTGGAAGTGATTTCATTTTCCAGAACAAAGAACCATGCTGGCAAAAATATCTCAAGGACAAAGATTTTTCTCCTTACAGAGGAAAGGAGGAAAGAATAAAAGGGAAGAAGAGCACAAGTTCATAAAACTGGGATCTATCTCTTCTCCTGTTATATCTTTTTTCTTACATCCCTCTCAGTTTATTAGGAAGGTAGTGGGGTTTAATATTCTTTGCATCTTTTTAATATAGCTCATAACTTCTATGCATATGTGTGTGTGAGGCATGTATGTGCACAAACATATACAACTACACATTTATACATACACATTCATAAGGGTATGTATAGAATCATAGAATCATATAATTGTCTAGGTTGGAAGGGACCTTTAAGATCATCTAGTCCAACCATCAACCTCACTCTGATAAAAAAACATAACTAAACCATGTCACTAAGCACTATGTCAACCCGAGTTTTGAATACCTCCAGGGATGGTGCCTCAACCACTTCCCTGGGCAGCCCATTCCAATGCTTGATAACCCTTCCAGTGTAAAAATT
>JAOXNO010000001.1:178029585-178070576 GCA_028565335.1 Limnodromus scolopaceus | reverse complement strand
GTGGGAGGTGTCCCTGCCCATGGCAGGGGGGTTGGAACTTGATGATCTTTAAGGTCCTTTCCAACTCTAACCATTCTATGATTCTATGATTCTAGTATTAATTTGCCTTCAACCCAAATATGTACAAAGCTGGTGCAAATAAGAACAGAATGTAAGTATTTTGTAACATTCAAGGCACAGGAAGATGCAATATAGAAGTATTTTGCATAAGTACGCGAGCAACATGACTACCAAAGATGGGTGTAGTTGCAGGTAGCTGGCATCCAAGTAACAGAAGTTGCCAGACAGAAGATAACTGCAAGGGACTGCAAACAGTCAGGACATTCTGCCAAATACACAAGAAGGATGAAAACAAGATAAGTTATCCCAGGAGCAGATGAGTTCTTTCTTTTTGAGAGCAGGAAATAGCACAAAACCATCAGGCATAAGCAAGAAAAAATCAGAATAAAAAGAAGACAAGACCACTTCAGTTCTGGCTTCTCTCATCAATGAGCTCTCAAACCTGATTACCCAACCTCGACAACTAGGCACCACCGAAGACCACAGCCACCAGTGAGAACTGTAAAGCATCATCTCTGCAGTGTTGTGTGCTCACAGCTGACACACAGTGTGGCTGTTAAAGACCAACAGCTCTGTACAGACAGTGATGATGTTGAACAATGTGTGGGACTCAGCCACGAGCACAAAGGGTGTTCTTAACAAATGGACTTAGTTAAAAGTTTAAAGCTTCCCTGACCTGTCAGTCTTCTAAACACTCCCATGATGGCAATCCCTAATTCCCTACCTATATACACGCATTCAGTTTGCGTACCTGCAACACAAGTTTTCTGCAATGGTAAGAATTTACTTGCAAGAAGTAGCTGATCCTGTGGAGTACACACATGATAATAAAACTGAGGTGCTATAAGTAATATTTTTCAAGATGAAAAGACTTTGCATAACAAAGGGAGAAGAACGAATGGATTAGGGATTTTATAATGTAAACTCTGTATCTTCAGCATCTATACAAACCATACTGCAGGATCTGTAGCATAATCTGCATTCCATGGCTCACTGTTAAGCCATTTAAACTGAAGCAATTGCTTCAGTTAAGTTCCTAATGAATATTTGTTCCCACCAGAGAAGCCTTATCACAGTTAGCAGTAACTCACGATTTCACATATCTGCAGGCAAGGTCAGCAGAAGTAGCAAGACCTTGGACACTGAACTTGAGTCTTGCCCTAGAACGAGCATAGTCACTTTTTATCATTCACTGATCCTGAAGCATTTTCTGAAAGTGAGCAAAACCATATCTTGTTTACAAATGGGCAGAAATGAGGTGCTGGAGGGTGTGTTATAAGTTTATGGCTTATTTTAACACTGCAGGACAGAATCAGTGACTGGAGAGAGAAACCTCAACTCAGCTTCCAGCCCTTGCAGCCTGGCCTTCCAGCCAGCCTGCCTCCTTGCATGATAGCACCATGTCCAGTACTTCTGCCTGATAAAAGATGGAGAAAAACTACTGGGGTGGAAATTTTCATGCCATCACCTCTAGGCATCCAAATGCTTTTGGAAATGTGACCCACATGCACCCAAGCAGACTAGCTTTGAAAACTTTCCCACATCCTATTTATGAGCAAAGGCCTTCCATTTTCAAACAATAAATTGAGCATACTCCCTGAGCTTTACATGTTTGGGAATAATTATTATTAATTCCTTTTCAAAAAGTAATTAATTATTATGTTCCAAATTTACATGAATCAATCTGTCTATATGCTGTGACTATGAACTAGAATAATTTTATTCATAATTTATATTATGGTGAGGCCTAGAGGCCATAAGAAGGAAGGAGGCTTCATTATCGTACGTGCTATCTGTGCTGCCAGGAAGACATACTCTCTTGCCCTGAGAGTTTATAGCTTAATTTATGAAAAAGAGCATCAGGGCTGATGAAGGAGAAAGGTTGTTAAAAAGCTGTGACCTAATTTGCCATTCTGGTTTCCCATGCTCTCTTGCAATGATGATGACCCTGTTTTGAAATGTTTGGGCTGTTTGTTCTTGTGTGGCAAAATACAACATGGAGGCACGGACAGGGGAGCACCATTCTCCACAGAAGACACATTTCACCAGGTGCTCATTAAATTGTCTACTGGCAGACAATTGGAGGCAAATGTGAGACAGTACAGCTGAGGGGGCCTCGCCAAACCATCTGAACTTTGTGGTTGCCCCATGCAATGGTTTTATTGCCATCAGTCAATCAACCAGCATGTTTGGCCTGACTTGTGGGTTCTTTTCCCTCAAGCAGTTGATGACATTAGAATGGTGTCATGTTAACACATTTCTCTGAGCTTATGCAAACAAAATTTTAGTCCTGATTTGTGTAAGCGGCTACCACAGCATGCAAGAAAAAGGGATAAATACAAGTAAGTAGGCATAGAGTTTGTTTTGTGATGGCATGGTCCAGAACGAAACATCAAAACATATTCTGGAAAGAAAAGAAAATTGCAAATAATCTTAGTATTTCATTGGTAAAAATGCCACTCAATAGGCTTTCTGAAACATCCTTCCATGCAAAACTAACCTGTAACTTCACACTTACGCGAAGATTTAATAGTAGGACTGGGGGACATCAAATAACAGTAATAGGAAGCAAATTCAAAATAAACAAAAGAAAGAGGTTCTTCACAAACAGAATTCTTTGACAAAGGAATTGTAGATCCAGAAAGTACACATAGGTTCCAAGGAAGACTGAAAAGATTACAGAAGTCCACTGAAGGTCAACAAACCCTGGTCAGGTTCAGAAAATTTCTAACTTATATGAGAGTGAAAGCTGAGAAAGTATTATGAGGAAATCCAAGCTGGTGAGGGGTCTAGAGAACAAGTCCTATGAGGAGAGGCTGAGGGAACTGGGCATGTTTAGTGTGGAGAAGAGGAGGCTGAAGGGGGACCTCATTTCCCTCTACAACTACCTGAAAGGAGGTTGTAGAGAGGTGGGTGTTGGCCTCTTCTCCCAAGAGAATAATGACAGGACCAGAGGAAATGGTCTAAAGTTGCAGCAGGGGAGGTTTAGACTAAATATGAGGAAGAATTACTTTACTGAGAGGGTGGTCAGGCACTGGAACAGGCTGCCCAGGGAGGTGGTGGAGTCACCATCCCTGGAGGTATTTAAGAAACGTGTAGACATGGCTCTTCAGGGCATGCTCTAGTGCCCAAGATTATTGGTTTGTGGGTGGGTGTGATGTGGTGGGGTGTTGTTGTTTTTTTTGTTTTGTTTTGTTTTGTTTTTTTGTGGTTGGAATCGATGATCTCAGAGGTCCCTTCCAACCATGATGATTCTGTGAAATGCTACAACTGGCTGCCCTCTCTTACACTCTTCCCTAAGCCTCCAGTTCTCATCACCATTGGAATTAGTACACAGAACCCGAAGAAAATTTAATTTGACATGCCACTTTTGTATTACGTTTCATGTTCCTAACAGACATAGCAAGATTATTTGGCTTTTTTTTCTTTTGATGGGGCTTTTTTGTCCTCTCCCTCCTGCTAACCAGGAGGAAAAAGCATAGCTCTTCATGCGAACATGTAGGTGTCAGATTTTCCTCACTGTCTTGTATGCAGGCTACATGTCGACTTGTAGGTACATGGATGAGATTAAAGATCATCCTTGGATCAAAGCAACAAAAAAAAAAATAATTTTTTTCTGCCAAGTCAGAAATCTGCCTACCCCGCTATTAAATGTGTATATCAGTGCTAAGGTAAATGATACAGAATTTTAATAAAAAGCCCACCAGATTCCAGAAATGACATAGATCAAATGCACCTAATCCTGTATCACTATGCCAAAAGGATAAAAAATTACAGCTCTCTTCACTTTGAGCTGGTAGGAAATACATAAACCCCTGTTTTTCTCTTTCTACAGTAAGAAATCTATTTCTGTAGCCACAGTTCGTTGTGCTAAAAGAAAAAAAAAATGCAGGTTAATATACCACAAAGCCCTCAGCTGCTTTACACACAGCCTTCACCTCAAGAGACTCTAACAATTTTCTTCTTGCTTCTAGGTGATGATAAATACACAGGCTCCAAATACACAAAGGGGTAATAAAACACCCTATGCCATGCACACATATTGGATTGAATTCATCATTCCTTGAAGGTGTTGGAGGTGCTGCCAGCAGCTCTTCCTGGGAAATGGCACTTCTCCTCCTGAAATGTTATGTTCTACTTATGAAGGGGATACCTTATTAAAGGAGGGGAAAAAAACCCCAACCAACCAACCAAAAACTAACATCAGAAGGAAATACCATTGGACAATTTCATTGTGTGTTTAGTAGCCCAGAAATAAAATACTTGGTCAAAGAAGTGGTCCCTTCCAACTCCGACAATTCCGTGATTCCATGCAGTCCTGAGTAATGTGCTCTGGGCAATCCTGCTTTAGCAGGGGAGTTGGACTAGATGATCTCTAGAGGTCCCTTCCAACTCCGACAATTCCGTGAAGTGCTCAGTCTCACTGGGCAGGACCTGTGTTAACCACAGAGAAATGCCTCTTCAAAGACAGCCCAGTGGAAAAGCAGACAGTAAAAAGAGAAATAAGGAGACTCCTGCTCAAAACTTCACAGAAAAGAGACTTGACCCCATTCATCTGGGAACTGAACCAGCAGGACCTCACATTGCTTCTATTTTATTGTAAGGAGGCAGATGAACTGCACTAGTGCACAAGGGTGAGAAGATGAGTAGGTGTCTTCTGAGGCACCTCTCCAGGCCATTGTTATACTAAGTTATCACAGAAGTGTTTTCCACTCTTGCAAAACCTTCTCTGATTTACTAAGTGATCACTGGGCTGGGAGCCTGAGTGGCCAGAGATCAAGCCCGTCTTCACCTGCTAGTGAAGAACCATCTACAACTACAGCCAATTAGTGCCGGTCCATGCAGATCACTGACAGCATTAAGCATAAGAGGTTGATCTCCTCACCATCTCACTAGCTGAGCCAGCTTTAACAGTATCCCCAATGTTGGCAAGAAAGAGAATTATTTATTTTTTGGAAGTGAAAGATTGATCATGCTGGCAAAAGCATACCTCACAAATTGAGATTTGTAGAAGAGCTCCTTTTCCCTGTGTCTGCGTCTCCCAGCATCATTATCGGAGTTGATGAGCTACAGGATGGTAGTGCCTTGGGAGCCCAAGCTGACAAATCACAGATCTGCTGTGCCAGATTCTGTGCAGACAAAAGGAAAACCTGAGTGGGTTTCACTTACTTAACCCTCAACATCTGCCTATCTTTTCATCTAGAGAGAGTTAACCTACTCTTCCTCCCTTGGCTCTGAGAAAAAACTGGTGTGTTTAGGGAGCAATTCCTCTAACCACAGGCAGCCACCTATGGTACGGTGAAGTGAATCACACCTAAAGCCCCCATTTCTCTGCAAAGGCTATGAACAGAGTGGAGGGCAGACAGCTCAGATGTGGATAGATGCCTACATGCAGGCAAATAACACCATCATCTCGGTTCTTAAGAGTTTTTGTCCACAAAGGAAACAATCTACTGGCACAAATACTACCAATGATATTTTCCAAGGATTCCTCTTTGAAGTGTTTCTGTGTTTGTTCCATCAATATCAAGTAATCTTGCTGGGCTGAGGCTACAGAGCAAGGCAAAGAAACAAAGCCAGACACCTAAAGGAAAAAGACGGCCTCGTTCACCCCATTAGGTTCTTGGATAATATGAAAATTTACTAAAATTTAGCCATGGAGGTTAACCAGTCACCCTGTTCTAGCCAAGACAACAGCTGGGCGAAGTGGACTCCAGCTCTGTGGATGGATTTTGGAGAAGCGCAGCCAGAGCCCTGAGCACCACCAGCAAGGCAGAAGCCTGACAGGAGACAATGAAGCAGGAGACAATGTAGCCTTACAAAACAGTGCCTTGGAAGATACCAAACCAACACCTTTCATAAAGCCACAAGGCCCCTCCTGGTGAATAAAGGCAGCTTTCTGATCTCTCCTGAGCTGCTTTACGAGTCTGAGATTTCTGCAGAGAAGAAATGTTTTCTGTTTTTCTTTCAACTATCGCAGAGAGGAGTTGCCATCCAACTCCCCTGTCTCAGCCTGAGTAACAACCTGTGTTTTTCCCTCAGTACCTATTTTCTTCTAGGCTCATCATTTACGTGTTTAGCTAATAATGCAAATCACCTTAAGGACACCGTTTTGCTTCCCCCTGTGTAAAGTGTCCACATATTGGATAAAAAATATGGTTCATCTATTGAGCAAGGGAAGGTGATCAGCAGGATCAGCCTTTGAGTGAAAAGAAGATGCTTTCATTATTTCAGACCTATGTCCCTGTAATCGGCAGCTCACACTTCAGCTCAGGGAAGGCAGCACCAAGACTGCTAGCAGAAACACTCAGGTTCAGACTGTGTGCTAATAGATTCAGGCAAAATATGCTTGTTAGTGTCTAATTAGTCAGCTCTGTATGCACACCGATGGCAGCTGAAAAGATGTGTTGTGCTTTGAGTTTCAGGAGCCTTCACCACAGGAAACAATATTTTATTATAATGTAGATTTCTGGATTACTTGCAACAGCTCTTAATGTAGGACAGATCTTTTCATCACTCACTGCCATACCTAAGAAAAAGAGGATAGAAAGAATTTTGAGAATAAATATTTTAATAGGTGAACCGAGGAATTATTAATTCTCTGCATCTCATGCAGAATATAAAGTGTATATAATTTCCAGGGGGAGGTGATTGATGGTGCAGCTCAGTGAGAAACTTTCTTCACTAGATTGAAGCAGACACGCAAAGCATGTGAGACCACAATGGGCCACTCAGGCAGGGCAATGCATTGGGCTCTCCAGAAAAAGTATGGGGAGAGAAGGGATGAGGGCAGGCTCAGGCAATATTTTCCTTCACTCATATGGATTTCATGCTCAACATGCAGACTTATTCCCTTATTCTGTCTGGAGCAAACTGTTTAAGCTCTTCCCCTGTCAAGGGCTATTTTTTCTCTTTCTTCACATGGGAAAACATATCTGGAGCCTACCACTACTGAGCAAGTCTTTCTCTGTTCCCCTCATTGGATTCAATGGTTTTTAGTGTGTCTACAAAAAAAGGAAGCTAGTGATTAAGAATTATAGTCTGAGACGTGGGAAAGGCATATTTTTTTCTGTGTTTAGTTATCTAGAAGGCAGCTGGTCCCATTAGCAAGAGCCATCTTGCAGGGGGATGCCTGTTTGTTCCAGTTCATTTTTGGTTTTATTGAGAGAAGAGCTTTGTGTTTGTTTGCTTTTCCTCGTTTGTTTGTTTTGGGTTGAATTTGTTGGTTTTTTGACACTTTACTTCGTAGTGGATTTTCAGGGCTGAAAATATATCATGTAAGATAGGTTTCAAGACTCAAAGTTAAACTAATGCAAAAGGACAATCAAGAAAGCCTCTTTTCAAGTCTTCTGAATTAGAACAGGATACCATCAACATAACACGAAATGGGGAGAGCTTATTTCAGTGCAGCCTTTCTGCAGATTCTTTGCATCTGAAAGCACAAGTCAGATACAGATTTGACATGAATTAATACATCCCAAAATACATAACAAAAACAAACTGTTGGGATTCTGCAGACTCATGCAAAGGAAATCGTTTGCCGTCTACAGAAGTCCTCTCGCTGACATAAATAGGGCTGTTTGTACAAAAGTTGGGGCTCGCTGGGTGAACCCAGCTGTTTCAGGACAAGGAGCGGGAATGAGATGTGTACCCTGAAATCATACTTGCAGACGAGGTGAGGCAGTAATGTGAGCGGCAGCAAGAGGAAAAGCCTGCTGCAGGCACGCACTGTATCGGCTCATCACGATCTGTGATTTGGAGCTTTGGAGAAAGATTAAAAAGTGAAACCACAAATGGAAAAATAAATCTCTGGAGTTTTTCTAAAAGGCTGTGTTAGGGCTTTCACTGTGTACTTTTGTTTTATGTTACAGACAAAACAGTGAGTCATCTTTAAAAGCTGCTAATTGATTGGGTTGGGATCATGTGACCCATCAGCATCGTGTCTCCTTTTAATGTATTTTATAGGGAGTAAACAAACAGAGAAAAGATATATTCGCAATAGAGGTAACAGGGCAGTCGTGTTTATTTATTTAAAGAAGAAAGAGACACCGTATTTAAGCAGTCAGCCTAAAATGCCCTCTTCTTTAATGTTTCATTTTTGTATTACGCATTCAGAAAAGCTTGGTATTACTTTAAAGAGAGTAATTCAGTACAGAAGAGGAGGCTAGTCTAGACAGATAAATTGAATGAAAGTAACACAAGCGCAGAGTAGATAGAGTACAGTTCAGCCCAACCTGCCACAGGATTTAGTTGCCCTTTGTAATTTTTTTTTTTCATTTAGACTGAAATTTCCCATTCTGTGGGTCTGCTTCAGGCTGGTTTTTATACGTAGGCACACAATTTCATTGAAAAAATATCACCTGTTTCTGTGAATGGAGCGAGGTAAAACAGGCTGATTTCTCTGCATGGTTTCCCAAGAAGCCTTTTGCGCTTCTAGGCTGTGGATGTTCAGATTTGACAGGAAGGCTTCCTGTTGCTCAAGGACTTCCCCAGCACTGTTAAGAAAACAAAAACTTATGCCTACATGGAGCTAGGTTATGAAGGTTTGATAAACCACCACGTATGCAGGCTTAATAGAGGCTTGGTAGTGCTTTACCTGCCCTGGCTGTGCCCCAGCCCAGGGCTCAGAAAGACTTTTCCTGCCTTTTCAGTCCCAGCCGGAAGCTGAACTGAAATTAGGGGGAGGTTTTCTCCTGTGTCTTTTCTACTTGTAGGATGCCCAGGTACAGCAGGGGAGAAAGCCAGCAGGAATCTCCCCAGAGGGAGAGAGCCTGAAAAGTAACCTGGAAAGACAAAAACTTGTGGAAGAGGAGGACAGAGTTACATCAATTCAATTAAAATAGGTCACAAAATGGAAGGGGATAGTGAATACAAACAAAAAATGCTTCTGGCAAGTAAAGACAATAAGATTTTAACATGCCCATTTCCCTTTTTCGCCCAAAACATCCTCCTTGTTTTTTGATATACAGATAAGACTGGAAATTAATGTGTCCTTTTTTTTGCCAAATCACAAATTCTCATAGAGTAGGACATATAGTTTTCACTGTGCTCTAGTCAGCTCTTTGTGCGATATTTAGTGGTCCCCCAGCTCCACTGCTGTTCCCGAGTCCTTCACAACCCCCAGAAGATGAGGAAATGGTGCTCCCTCTCTATTAAAGACCAAGAAATGGGGTAGAGGACTAAGTAAGAAAAAAATATCCATTGATCTGGGGATTTCTCATTTTTAATGCCCCATGATCTGGCACTTTCTACCTTCAAAGTGCAGCTGCTGGTGCTTGTTTGCAGCTGTGAAGGCTCAGCTCTTCTGCAAATGGGATCTGAGGCTCAAGACAGGCTCTCAGAAAATAAGAAATACACAGCAAAGCAGCACTTCAGTGTCCCGCCTCGATCGGCTAAGAAGCTGCAGCCCTGCCTCCTCCTCTGCACAGAGGGCTCGAGATAGACATTCGGGTTTGGGTGGTGTCACCCTCATTACTGATTGAAGACACAGTATTTATGGTCTCACGAGGGGTCCTTGTTATGGTATTTCATGGCTGGTTGGCAATAAACACGGTTGGCCCTGTGATTAATTTCTCCAGCGCGCTTGTGTGACAGCTGGGGTGGGAGCTGGCATCTTGCTCCCTATTTACGTGCCCGGTGCTAAAGTGGTTTGAATGCACCGTGACCTAGAGGTGCTTCCAGAGTCAAGGCTGATCTACTAATATATAAAGATAGATCTCTCTGAGATTCTGGGTGACACCTTCCAGGCAGATAAATTCATTAAATTACACTGCCTTGCAAAACCACCTCATCCACTAAGCCAAAGAACAAATTCTAAATTATCAAATGAAGTGTGACAGCTCTGCTAACACAAGAATACATTGTTATCTCAGGTGAATAAACTGAAAATCTAATGTACCAGCTGAGGAAAGAAGACTTTGGAAAGGCCTCCTGTCTCATTATATAATCCAACAGAAATCCTAATCTACCCTAGCTGCAAAATTTGGAGGAGCAAAAGATAGAAACAGGATGCAATGAGACACTTTACTCTCTAAGGACGGAATAATTTAAATATACAAAGTTAATTTCATTGCTGGGTTAATAAGCATTTTATGTACTGTAAGGGAAAGGTATTGATCCAAACAGCGTTATAGCCTAACCTCTTTTTTGGAACACATTAGAAGTTTAGTGCTGTGTCTTAGGCTAAGAGGTGCAGAGTTGGGCCCTGAGTATTTACTTTTGTTTTGGCCTTTAGTGTAACTTTAAACAGAAGGGAAGAGCAGGTTTTCCTTCAGTAGCCTTTGTATCTCACTGAGATTAGGGTTAGGTCCTAAGAAAATTGGGATTTGAATAAATCATATTATGCTCAGAGTAGAAGTGTGCTAACACAATTTCACCTTTTGATTTCAAAGCATCTTGGAAAAATAAAGAAAGAATTAGAAACCCTTCACCAAACAGCCAGCGAATTAGAGATGCTGAGAAGCACGACTGACCAAGTTTAGGCTCCCTGCCTAACCTGAAAGTGGGATGGGAGGTACCTAGAAACAAGCTTGAGAGCGTTTGACAGCAAATACAGCTGTATGAAACTTCTGCAATGAAACCCGAAAGCAAGCAGGTAACTCAGCAGAATTTTGATTTTTCTTACAGCCACCATCCTTGGTCAACACACTCTAAAACATCCACTCGGGTTCAGAGACTGTCTCACAACTTTGGGTTGTGGCTTGAGTAAACCAGGGCTGAGTTTCAGTTGAACAGTCCTATTTATAGTTTCCGGCAGACACCAGGCCAAACTCAGTGGTTTTGCATGGTTTCCATCTGAAAGCCGGTAAAAATTGGCCATTTCAGCTGATTTTTTGCTTTGGGTTTTTGGAGCGGAGGAGAGGAAAGAGGGAAGGTTCATTCAAAAATTGAAGAGATGAGCAAAAATAAGAGTCTACGAACCTCACCAGCCAAAACTACAAAAGGTTGACATAAAGCCCTGGGAACAGAAACCACGGCGATTTTCCTGTCTCCCATGGTAAGCAGAGACTATGTGGTGAGCGATAGTGCTGTAGGAAAATGTCTGAGAGGAGCTCCACAAACAGGAGGTGGATTGAATGGACAAGAAGCCAACTGATTGCTGCTGGCTGGATCCTCTCCTACATTAAGAACTTCTGCTGTAAAATCACCAGCTCACGCATCAGCAGCAAAAGCCTTTACAGCCTGCACCTCTCAGCTGTGAAACCTCAAAGCACGCCAAGAGGAAGCCATGTGGTCTTCTCAGTGGCTGGAATAAAAATATGGGAAGCCTGGAGGTACTGAGCCACTGACTCAGAGTGTGACTGTAAGGAAGTCACTCCACCTTCTTGTGCTTCAGTCATACTAGTCCAAATTAGCGTAAAAAGTAGGAATCACTAAAAAAAGTACCCACTCTGACTAACCTATTTGTTGAGTCACCATGCATGTGATGTCTCTGGAAGCTTTCTTGGCATACAAAGCACTTTCCCAAAAAGATAATCGCCCTAGATAGCTCAGGTTCACGATACTGGAAAGGGAGCTCCTTTTAAAAGAAACTAGAAAATGCCAACAGAAAATATCTGTGAAGGCAAAACTGACCTACAAGTCCAGCCACCATTTTCCAAAGGAACATCTAGAGTCACTGCTCTTTTACTGTTGCTCGTTTTCACTGTATTATTTACTATCTCATCATCATTTTCAAAGGGATGGAAGAAAACAGACCAGAATGAGAAATTACTGAAATGTACTTGCTAAAATGGAAGAAGACATCAAGACATACCTTTTTTCCTTTCCTGCAACTAGATGGAAAGTCAGTGAAGCTGAATTATATTATCATGCATTTATCTTACATTTCTGTACTGAAAGGTACACAGCAATTTGGCAAGCATTAAAAAGAATTCAGTACAACTTAAGTGAAAAAAATTAACTAAAGTGGTGTTATTCACACAGTGTAATGGCATGAACAGAAAATACATTAAAAGTGTCAAGCCCGTTCTCCTCCTCTGATCCCAGCAGTACTCCCCCAAAGCCTTGACTCCGTCTCCAAGGTAATGCACAAAGAAATGGGGGCAAACACAAAAGCTATATCCGTAACAGAAAATGAAATGCAGGCTGAGGACTGGATTAAGAATCCCGAGCATCACGACCTTTTGTGCTGGCTGTAGCTTAAGGGGAGCTCTGATGCAAAACACACCTCTAGTGAGCTAAGGAACAGCCAAGCTATGGATATCTGCTGTGGCATCCCCTGTCTGATCCATCCAGGTATAACAAACAAAAACATTTGGCCACATCAAGGTGCCAAACCTGGCCAGTATTAGACTTGCCAAAGAGTGTGAACACAGGGAGAAACATATGCCCTCTTCTGCTTCGTTCCTTTGACTACAAATTTGAGGCAGTGCCGAACAAAAGACTCTTAAGCTCATTAATACAAAATGTTAATCACTCTCAAGGAGACTGGTTTTAACCCTAATCAATGGATACAACTGTACTATATGGTTGTCAACTAAGAAGAATATTCAGGGAAAAGGGCAAAAATAAATCCCAATTTATTTCTGTAAGGATGGAGGTTGCCAAAATGTATGGGACCACAGACACCACTAGAACTACGCATGATAGTGGAACATAGTGTGGTGCCAAAGAGTAAAGCAACTCACCCCATGACTAAATAGAGCTCAACTGATGCAGGTGAAAATCACAAAAAGCAGATTCAGGTGGAGAAGGGTCTCTGGGTGTCATCTAGTATAACCCTGATCATCTCATTCCCTGAACAAAGCAGGACTAGCCCTGAAGTTAGGTCAGACTATACAGCTGGGTTTTGGGTATCTCCAATGATGGAGATTGCACGGGTTCTCCTGTCAACCTCTTCCACCTCTTAAAAAAAATATGAAATCCTTTTTCCTCGTATTGATCTGGCATTTCTCTTTCTGCAACTTGGGTCTATTGTCCCTTGACTTCTGCCTGTACATCTCTGAAAAGAGTCCAGCATCACCTTTTTTACATCCCCAACTAGGTTGGTGTTAGCTTCCCCCAAAAACATCTATTTTCAGGCTGAACATGCCAGGCTCCGTCAGCCTCTTCTTGTACATGGTGTCCGCCAGTCCCCAGCCATCCCAGTACCCCCTCAGGCTTGCTCCACCTCCTCAGCAATCCTGCAGCCCTGCTGCGAGCAGTGGCCCAACCATAGTCAACACTGGATTACAGAAAGATTTAGACTGGAAGAGACCTTCAGGGATGGGTGCTGCTGTGGGTCCTGCCCTCTCCTCAACAGCAGCAGTGTTCACTGATGTAGCTGAGGCTGCTGCTTTTGGTGGTACCAAGCTAGCAAAGTTTTAGAAGCCTTATTCTAGGGTAGAAACTTCTAAAATATGTCCAGATCCCGCAACTTCCTGCAGCTGCTAAAAACCTCCCTGCCTTCATATGCATGCTTGAACACATGAAGGATGCAGGATCTTCTTATTTAAAGGTTTTGGTAGCATGTGTATTACTCTGCGGGAGTCTATCTATAGCTCACTGATGGTCGCAGCACTGACCTCTTTGTACTGCCCGCTGGTCATGTAACCTGGCTCTTGCCCAGGACGGTGTTACTGGAAGACAGCGGGCATCCTGGTTGCGCTTTGAGAAGTGGCCAAGAGGCAGCTGAGAGCAGTAAAGAACATAACATGGACCTTTGCCCTTCCCAAATTGTAGGGCTGGCTGGGCAGTGGTCTGGTCCCCAGAGTATTTCTGCTTCCACTTACCTCAGCTCAGAGGCAGAGCAGAGGAAGATTCCTGGTCATACACACAGTCGGGGAAGCAACTCAGCTGAACATCTCTCCTGACACTAACAAAACTTCTAAACCAGAACTAGATGTGCAGTTTTAGGCAACCAACTCCCACCCCTTGCTGGGACTGAAGAACTTGGAGGGCAGCAGTCTTCTGCCCTCCCAGGGAAGTCTCTAGGCACTATCCACCCTCCCAGAACCATGCTGCAGGCTTGCACACCATCTCAGCAGACTCACCATCTCAGCAGACTCACCATCTCACAGGTTGCCCAGAGAAGTTGTGGATGTCCCATCCCTGAAGGTGTTCAAGACCAGGCTGGATGGGGCTTTGAGCAATTTGGTTTAGTGGGAGGTGTCCCTGCCCATGGCAGGAGGTTGGAACTCAATGATCTTTAAGGTCCCTTCCAACCCAAACCATTCTATGATTCTGTGATTTTTATAAGGGTTAGGCTTTCATCCCTTCTCCCATCTGCATGAAGTAGAAACCTCTTTTTTCTCTCTTTCTTGAACACCAACCCCTCTGGACTCACCTTCTTACCGCATTCTCTTCTTAGGAACAGCTAACCAGCCCAATGTTTACATGGTGAGGGCCAGGTAAGACATACGCCACTGTAGTGCTTGTACATCATTATGGCCCCAGAAATTCTAAAATAGTTTTCAATTGCCCCTTTTTTCCAGGGTAAGGACTACCATGTTTGCTTATGCTGACATTAATGTAGCTTTAAGCTGTCCTAGAAGTGCATGTACACAGCAGACAGTCAGGTTCTACGTATTTATTTAGTAGATTAAAGATCTTATATTAGTTAAAAAGACACAAATGTCAAGGGGAAAAAGGACTGCATAGCATAACTCTCAGAAATAGACAGATTCCAATTACTGTAATTATATCTTTCAAAGGTAAGGTATGAAAATTATCACTTAAATGAGGGAACAAGGAAAGCAGAGAGAACAGTACCTTATTTCTCATCTTATCTTTGTCTCCATGCCATTGTACTGAACTGCCATGATTACATTTTGTTAAAATCTTTTCATTTTCCTCACCGCTCTCTGAGGATGTAAGGCTGGGCAAACAAAGCAGGGTTATCAACCCAAATTCACTTTCACAAACTCCAAAAGGGAAATATTTATGAAAATGCAGACTTCAGAAAGAGCAGATTCCTGTCCAGCTTTCCTTTACATGTTTGATAAGTGCAGGAACAAGACCAGGTGCTTCAGTGTTGGGGTTGGTTTTTGTTGGGGGCAGTGGGGCTGTAGCAAAATTAAGGGCTTAAAAACTGCACCTGGAGAAGGAAGTTTGGATGGGCAAAACATGTCTTCTTCTCCAGGTTTTTCTCGTTCCTGCCTTTCTGAAACTTCCCCGTGGCTTCTGGATCTTCCTCCACTAGAGCAGTTAAAGGTGACTCTAGCTCTCATCGAGCCGTTGCTGCAATTTTATCTCCCAGGCAGCGTGCTCCTGCCTTAGCTACTGCTGAGCTCCCCACCAGCTCCTGCTTTCTTCCCAGCTAGACAGTGTGTCCTGCACCATGAGTTACACTTCATATAACTTCATCCCATTAAATGGTGTCTCTACTAGTCTCAACAATACTTTTCTCTCTGTCGTTTTTTTGAACATTGATGGCACCAAAATAACTCAGGATTCTGTTTTTTTTTTTTCCAGCAAACTCAGTTCCTCAAGTCAATGCAAGGCCTTCATGCTTCTTAACAGCTCAGGAACCTTCTGCAGATTTAACCCCAAGAAGTGCAAAGCACTGAGTACATTTCATGTTCATTAAACAAGAGGCAGCCTCAGAGTGCAGGAGTCAGGCACAACCTGGCAATACCTTCCCTATGGCAGAGCCATCCAAAAGAGTGTTTTCCATAAGCCTCCATTACTTAATAGGCAGACTTGCTGTCATTTTCTCTTTTGGTTCCAGGACAGAGGCCTCTTGGGAGAGCGGGAAGCTAAGAGAAAAGGAGACATGAGGAGGAATTATTATGGGGAGCAAAGAGAGGAAGGGGTGTGAGGGTTAAGGGCTCAGACGTGAAAGGGAACATAACAGGAGGAGGCCACCAAGCAGAACATCTCTGACAGCATCCATCATACACAGAAGACATCTGGGTTGGTGGCCACTGTCTGACAGCGCCCCACTTGGATATGGAAATGGACAAGGGAAGGAAGCTAGCCCTGCAGGCCTGGTTATATCCTCACAAGGAAATTTGGTTTTCCTGGCAACACAGGCACACAGCTTGATGTTGGCCAGAAGGAGGCAGATGATGATGTCCTGTGAGTTAGGGGAGGCTTGGGATAGGGAGGGCACAGATGAAGAGGTGACCACTCAGCAAGAGGTGGTGGGGTAGCTGGGAGAAGGACTGTTAACACCATGTTCTTGGGGTAAGCGTGTACCCAGTACCTGCTCTGCCTGGCTGTTCCTAAGTCAGGAAGGCTGGAGATCTAATGTGTCCATCCCCTCTGCTCTGCAGAAGATTTTCCATCCATTCGATGTCCCCTGCAAGCAGCACCAGGCCAGGCCAGCGGGGATCCTTGTGGTGGTACCTTATCCCCACTTGTATCTGGGCAAGACCCGTGGGTGAAGAAAAGGAGTGAGCAAGAGGTCTTCATTGGGGAAAGGAGTCCTCTGCCACTGCACGTTGGTGAGTAGGGAAAGCACTGTCAACGAGGCTACTGGCAGAAGCCCTCAGGTTTTATTTGTATGCTCCCAAGTGCTCCAGATGACTTCTGGAGAAATTACAACTGCACATAACCTGATGTGGACACCTGAACTTAGAAAAAACATAGCAAGAAAGCTGTTTTGCTGTGAGAAACCTCCTCTACTACATTGTTTATATTTCTCTGCCTCTAGTGGCAGAAAAGACTTGGTGAGGTGAGGCAACTCTATAGATTCAGCTTCCTAATGCAAAGTTGAAGAACTAGCAATGACCAAGACAGGAGCAGGGTTATTAACATTGCTTTGGACTTTGATGGACCAATTTGATAACTGATTTTCAGCCCCTTTTTGAAGCAGAAATTTGTAGTCATGAATGCTGCATTTCAAGGTAACCCTGCTTAAATTAAACCAGGCAGCACTGAACTCTCCTTGGAACTTGTTAAATTAATGGCAGAAGACTTCAGCAAAGCCTTTTTTCCCCCTTCTAAACTGTGTTAAATGTGAAATTAGTGCTTTTAAAACAAAAATGTAATTTAAAAATTCAAAGTGTTTAAACTCGTACAGAGCACTTATCTTCTCCAGTAATGCTAGACAACTCCTACGCACATCAGGTCAGGGTAGTATGGGTCTGAAATGAAAAAATGCAGATAAAAGTCTCAGTTATAGACTATAGACATAATGTTTAAAACAAGTAAAAGTACAAACCTAATGGCTAGAATTCCAAACAGACAAGAACCAGATGAGAAATGAAGTGCGTAATTCGAACAACCATTTGAACAACTTCCGTATGGATGCAGTAGATTCTTCTTTGAAGTCTTGAAATAAAGGATGTCTGCCTTCCCAGAAGCTATGTTTTGGCACAGCAAGGACTGATGACCTTGACACAGAAATCTTTAAGTCAAATTTTCTGCTCTTTGTTTGCTGGAGCTCAGGTTTAAGGATAATGCAGCTATTTTCCAGCCTTACAGTCTTTGAATCTTCACATATAGATGTATGTATGCAGAGTGTATCTAAAGGTCTCCATCTAGTGGCAGTTGTAAAGAGCCGTGGCATGTTCCTCATGTGGTGGAGGTTCAATTAAGGTTGTTACTGTGCACATATAGGTGTAAAGCAGTGCTACCGACATAAAGCCCATCTCAGCCCACTGCCCAACAATGTCTTTGCTGACTGTCTCCTTCTAGCTGGGATAGGGGCAGACACAGACTTTTCCTGTTGCCAGTAATAATTATTAGAGAAATAAAAAAAAAAGCTTAAATATTCATCAACTTCCTCACGGCATTCTCAGCCTACAAGTACCTTTCCTTTGAGATAAGAAAGTTCTCTGAATCCTTATTAATGTGGATGTCCAAACCCTGACGTTGGTGCAGGTGAGATGATGAGCAAAGTAGAGATGAGAGGACCACCAAAGATCCCGTCCAGCTCTGTGGATCTGTGTCTCTAAAAAACACCTTTACAAGGAGCAGAGAGAGCTTATTAGGGAAGAGGAAAAATGAAGGTGGCTACAGGGAAAAAAATAAACATTTCTCTTCCAAACTCTTTTATGTGTTCGTCTTTAAACCAAGCAAAACATCTCTGCAGTTCCATCGCGGTCACTTAGCTGGTGAATGCCAGGTCTAGGGACATACCAAAGAGTGTAGGATTAACATTAATCCTTCATCTGTGTTTCCAAAGTGGATTTTTACATAGCTGGAGGTTAGCTATGAATAGTGACTGAAGTTAAGAGCGTATCCTGCTCTCGCTCTAATGACAATCAGGTATTTCCTGTGGGTGCCTGACAATTGTAGGAACTCTGTCTCTAGGAGCGTTCTCACTGGATTCGGTGGGAGACGGCCCCAAACAAGGGGTGAAGTTGCCTGCAGAACCATCTGCAGTCTCACAGGCTTTTAGCCAATTTTTATGCATCTGGTTGTTGGCTAGCTTTCAGATTTTCCAGCTGTTTGATTGGATTTATTATTTTTTTTCCCCCTCTGCTTTCCAGCTGATGGATTTATATGCTGGCCAGATGGTCCCAAGCTGGGGCTGGTTATCTTGACTCTCCCTGCTTCCCTATTGTGCTGTTTCTCCAGAAGTCAGTTGCCATCTGCCGGTGTTACATTTTTAAACTCTGTTGCTTTATGCTTTTTTATGTAATGATAATCTCACACCACCTTTACATGCCACATCACTAGCTTGATACATGACTGGCTGAGAAACTGGGTGCAAGAGCAATGAAAACAGTTATATGTGTTGAAAAGCACGTCAGCAAACCCATCTCTTACCTTCATTCAGGGACAGAGTGAGCAATAACTCAGATAGAGTGAGTCTACCAGAGAAGAACCACCTCCTTTCCCAGTTCTACAGGTGGGATCTATCTACCTGAGATCGTCTAAAAGTACAGTGTCAAAATTTGACATAGTCAGTGGAGAGAGAAGTAAGCACTCTGGAAGGCAACTCTGCTAGTGTGTCTTAACAGCCTGACCTAAGAGCTGAGGAACCTGCCTCACAGATTTCTCTACATCAACCCTAAAAGGAGACTAGATTCCTTGATGCCTACCTTTGGGCAGAGGAATGGCATTCTAGGCGGCAGGGACCTTGATCAAAACATTCAGAAAACCTGTCTGGATGGCAGACAGGCAGATTTCTCAGCACAACTGTTTTTAGCAAGCTGTGCACTGTAAAAAGAAAACAATTATTCAATATATTAAGTCTTTTGGAATTTTGTTTCTGGAACAATATAGTAAGTATTTTGTCCTTTGCATATAGTCTGATACAAAGATGTGAGATATACACACCATACAACTTAAGAACAATAAAGCAGCAGTAGAACTTCAAGTATTATTTTTAAACAGAAGAAACATAAATATTGGAGGCAATGTCAATCCAATGTTGTTCATTTTTTCCTTACCACAACACAACCAGTGAGCAAGAAACCAGACTATAAAGAGAACAAGAAAACAAATCCATGCAGGTTTCTTCAACATTAAACAGCTTGCCCCGTCTGCCCTCTGTCTCCCCAGAGGAAAATAACTGCTCCTGAGGCAATAACATTTGGATATCCGGAAAAACTATTACAGGTTACTCTTTACAGAGCTGTGCAGAAGTGCATAAACAGGGTATGATTCCATAGATGGAGGCTGTTCTTTTTTCTTGCCATCAGTCTCTTCTGTCTTAACTGTTTGAGCTTTAGGATGATTACGTGGCTTGACATTTCCACTCTGATGATACATTAAAGAAGTGATGTTTCTGAGAGCTATCACTTCTTTGGGGCAGTGTCCCACCTTCCCTGTAGACACATGATCCTTCCCTTTGAGGTAGGAACATGTGTACAAGCAGCAGATAGCTGCTGGGACTCTTACACGAAAAGCATCCCGGCTGCCTTTTGACCTACTTTTGCTCCCTTTAAACTCAACAGAAAAATTCCCCTTAATTCTGATATGAGCGGGAACTAATTTGCTGACCTCCTCCATGTGCGTCTCTTGGGTGGCCTTTCATCCTTGTTGACTCTGAGGGGGTTCCCTAGTCATCTTCAGTGCTAAGACCTGTGACAGTGTTCTTCAGTTTTGATCTTCCAGTTTACAAGGGGTCACAACACAGCTTCTTTCACAATACATAAATTAAAAAATTGTAAAGTTGGGACAAAAAGAAAAAAAAAAAGAACAGGAGGGGAAGGGAAGGGCACAGACTGTCTTTCAGTCCCGTTGGCTGTCTATTCGGCATCTTTTCCCACTGCTTTTTCTATTTTTTAGTTAGTCAAAAGAATTTCTATATGTATATTGTTGATTTACTAGTTTCTTACCCTCAAAATATGAGATTTTAATTTCAATCTATGAATTAGTTGGATCTTTTTTTCTTTAAAACACATGAAAAAGGAAGTGGAAACCTAAAGGAGAAGTGAAGAGTTATAACCGTGCCTAATTAGCAAGACAAGATAAAAAGAAGAAACCAGGTAAATTTCTTAAATTGCAGAGAACTTGCCTCATTAAAAGCCACACAGGGAAGACAAGGAAGATCCTTGAGATCTAGGCTCAGTGGAAACTCAACTTGCAAAGATCATGTGCCAGCCTTCAGTTTTAAATGTGGTGGTTCCTTGTGAACCATGTGAAAGCTGCCATTCAGTTTTGCACACAGGTAAATTATTAGTGTGCAGTAGCAAGAAAACCTCACTTTATGAGTCTGACTCCACTTGCCAAAAGATAAAGATTTTTTGTGAAAAGCAAGCAATTGAAAATAATGATTGTACATGAATACAGCTCATGCTTCTAAAAGCAAAAGATAAACACTTACCAAGTGGCCTCTTGGAGCAGATAAACACAATGTTACTGAGTCAGAGGATATTATAGCTGAAAACTATTTGATGTTTTACTGGCATCAAAAAATAGGTCCAAGTGCCCATCCCTGAAATTCTGGTTCAGTGCTACTAATAATGGCTGCATATATAGAAAATCTGTCTTCAGCTGGCAAATGGTAATGTCCTGTCAGGGATGATACCATAAAAATTAGTATGAGAGAAAGAATTGAGTATAATAAGACATTCTGGACATTTTTCATACTGGGAATCTCACCTCTGTGAAACGCAAAAACGGCAATTAAAAATATTTATTCAAGCACCTCCCTCTGGATATTGAAACATGAAGGGTTCATTATGCAATGCTGTAATTGCAGCAAGAGAGGACAATTTAAAGTAACTAAAAAAATTAATTTTGACACAAATGCAAGATTGTTCCCTGACTAGATAACAGTTATGCGCATGGGAGGGGAAAAAATGTCTTTTCTAACTGCAGTTGAATCTTCATTTGGAAATTAAAATCAAATGGGATAATGGGCACAACTTGCTTGCAGAACCATCCAAGAATGCAGTGGGCAGTTCAGCAGAGCTCTTGGTTCCGACAACAAAAATACATTCAGAAAGAGAAGAGAATTTGTCTTAAGCTCTTGCCATATGAATTTCAGCACACTACAGAAAACATCACTGGAAAAAAAATGGAGCAGTTAGTCTCCCCTCACAACACATTTCCCAAGTCATTGAGACCCCGAACCTGCCCTTACTTTGCATTGTTTGATCCTGACAGTGATGTCCCAGCATTTCCACAGCTTCCCATGCACTACCTTGATCCTGGGAACCAAATATCACATGAACTTTGTGCTGAGATCACAGAAATCTTTGGACTTTTGAGTGCAAGCTTCAGAGCTAGCTGCTTCAAGAGATGCCAAAGTCACTTGTTCATTCAAATGATGAGAAGGCTACCAGTCCCTGTCCTCAGGGAAATCTGGCTTCTTGTAGGCTGTGGGGAGAAAGAACAGCAACCAACCACTGGAAACTACAGAAGTTTTTTCTTGAGGAAATAGGAACAACCAAATGGGGTTGGGTTTTTTTGCATCCTCCATACAGTAAACCAGTAAAAGTGCATTTTTTACTTGATGGTTAAATGATTCGTAAAAAGTGCAAATTTTTAAAAGAACAGCTAGGCATGAAGATGGATTCAGTTGCTTAAACATAGATGTCCAGCCATATTCTAGATTCCCTTCAGCACCTGACAAATCTGCACATGGCTAGCAGATATGTCACAGGATTTATGGGGCAACTGTGCTTTTCTGGAGCCACAGCTGGAGGACAAGCATGGTACCCTATAATGACATCTGGTGTCGATGTTTAGACAACTAATCTCGCACTGGTTCCCTATGTGGGCACCCTTGGATAACTTTGGTCAATTCTTTATAACAGGCTAAGGAAGCTGATGAAACCAGCTGTTGCTAAAAATCTGTCTATATCTAAAGGATTATAAAATGAAAGGAAGTTTTATAATTCAGTAGAGCAGTATCTCAGCTTTCATGTTCTGTTATTTTTCTTGGAGTTGCTCTTCTAATGGCCAAAGAAGAAATGTACTTACTCACAAAAGATGTTCATTGATTTCAGCATGCTGAGGGGTAAGCCCCCGGTACGATTATGTGTGTTTTGTGCTTCACACCATTTTGTAGATAGATAAACAGTAAAGAACCAAGATGTATTTTGCCTACAGAGGATGAAAAGTGAATGCAACAACCCTGCAAGATTTAGTTGTCTGAGGTGAAGATTCCCCAAATAGCAGAGGGGTTTGGGTTCTCCACCCATGGGTACTTATAATGCATGCAAATGCTTTGTTCACCGATAGCCTGATGCTTCCAAACGTTACTCATTCTGCCTGCCTCGGCTTTGTGCATTACCCTTTTGACTTTCTGAAGACCATTTGAATAGAATGAAACAACCTTGCTCCCAGCGTGATTGCAGCTCTCATGATGAACACACCATTACATCTGATGGTAAGCTCCCAGCATGTTTTAAAAGGCATATAAAAAAACCCAACCAAAACAACCCAATAACAAAAAGAGAACAATGGCTTAAAACATGGGAATAGGAAATTTTACTGTTTCCCTCTCTGCCATGACTCAGTGAATGACTTCATAGCTTTTACTCTAACCTCTCTTGTGTCCTAGTCAAAGTTAGATTACAATTCAGAGTGGAATAACACATCCAGTGGTTCATCCAGGATTTGGATACACCATAAAAAAATATTTATGGAAATAATTCTAAATATTTGCAATCTGGTTTTCTGTCTATATCATTGAAAGCATTTTTCAAAAACTGCTTCCTAAAAATACATCTTAAACTACAATTGTATTGCTTGGGAAGGAGTATGGTTTGTTTTCTGAAAGTTTCTTTTCCAGTTGTTTGTAATTTCTCTATCTTATCTCAGTCACTTCCAGGGATCTGAATCTTCTCCTGTGCTTACCTTCCTCTGAAAGGTGAGAGTAGGTGCTGAGTGGAATGACAGAAAGAGAAGGAACATAATGAAGTATCCTTGAAATATCTACAAGCGTTGCCCCTGCAGGTGATTTCCCTGGTGACTTCTGCAAATCCTATGTTATAAACAATTACTTTTACTACAGTAACATACAAAAGCACTAAGCAAAATTGAGAGCCTGATGGTGCAAAATACTGGTAAAAATAACAGAGGAAATTTTTTTTTTGACCCCCCAACAGCTATGGTCTTGCTAGGAAAGGGAGTGAGCTCCTTATTCAAGGAAGTAATTTGCTTTTAACTATTCTGCATTAAAAAATGGATGGGAATTGCTTTCTAGAGAAGAAAAGATTTGGATTATGATCCAAATCCTGAAGTAAGAAGAACAGAGCAGCATCTTTAGGAGGAAAGACTTATCCAAATCTTGCTACATCATTGTAAATTCATTAATGAAAGAAATGCCTCATACTCACTCTTACCAACGCTTGACTTTCTTTGCCTGAGCCTGATAGTCTCCAAGCCACTTCTATTACCTTATGTCAGCTGTCATTATTCAGGACAGCACTCCTTGTATTTCATCTTTTAAATAACAGCCTTGTGTTTGATGCTGTTGATTATATTATATTGTAATGCTCTGCTTGGGCCTTTGATTGTAAAATCACATCTGTGTCTTCTTATTCTGTTCAGAATGGAGAAAAACAGTTGAAAAAGTAAGTGCTGGAATAGAATCGTGCAGTTCAATGAACAAACAAATTAATGAAAGCACCTTTACGAGAAAAAAAAGAATAACTTTGTTAGTCTCCCTAAATAAGTACCAGGCATCATTAGGAACATTAATACAAAAACGTATGCAACATGAAAATATGTGTAATTTTGGGATGGATGAAAACTGTGGAGAAGCAGAACATTCTTATCTACTGGGATTTAAAACTCTTCCTCTCCCATTTACTCAATAGTTAAAGCATTCATTTAGTATGTAAAACTGGGTTTGAATTACTCCTCTGCCCAAAGAACCTAGAGTCCTTGGATCTTGCTAAGTGAATCCCCATCTGCCTTATATTGCAGGTTGAGCTATTTTCTACTTTCTCCTGTGAAAGCTGAGTCTTCGCTGAAGTACTTCATTTACCAGGTTGGAGGGGGAAAAAAGAAAAAAAAAAAAGAAAGAAAAGAAAAAAACACTTTACTTGTATGAATGAACCTATAACCTTCTGCACAAACCACCAAAGGAATAAATAGGATTTCAAGCCCAGTTTCCAAGAAATTGTTCTTGCTTATGCAAACAGTACCTGCCCCAATGTGTCTTTCATGTAATGTTTAAAGCACTGTTCTTGGAGATGGGATGCTCAGATTTAAATGTATCAGACAGCAAAACTATTTCTATTTAGGCATCCTGCAGCCTGGATGAGTGTCCTCACTATTGATCAAGGTGGGTGGTGATAGCTACCTCTGTGCTGCTTTTGTAGATGAGGCTTCGAATTGTTTTGCCTTTATTAAAAACAAAATTAAACCATTTTGTCTGTACCAAGCAAAGTTGTTTTTTTTTTTTTTTTGCCTGCTTTTCTTTTCCTGCATTCTGTTTAACAACAAAAACTGGCTGTTTTCTTTTCAGCATCATGTAAATCGGTTAGCTCTCTTGATTTGGGTTCTGAAACAAAAGCCAGTTATTCACTCAGACTTTATTCACACTGGATCAAACCTCCAGCCTGTAGCAAAGCTCATGCACAATGCCAGCCCTGCAGAACAGGGATCTGCTCTGGGAATCCTGGAATAGAGACAGACTTTCTCCCACCATCCTACCCACCTATTTAGATATTCCCTCATTGTTTGCTGTCTATAACTAATCAGCTTTCCATTGCATGATAAAGACCAGAATGAAAAACACTTCACAATGTTGATGGAAAACTATTTGAAGCAGGAGCCACGTGGGCTTTCAACATCGGAACAAAGGAGGATTTGAAGTGTCTGCTAATCCTTGTAGATCTTTTTATAGGGTCAATTTCATTCACTGACTAGAAAAAAATACAACCAATGAAGACCGTTAATATATGTTAAATTCTCAGACAGCATTCCGCAGTACAGTTTGGTGAAATCTTGCCATTTTGCCCGATAGACAAGAAGTTCTTCAAAAATGGGACAGGAAAAGCTGACCTCACTATAGTAAGCAGAATAAACCAGTTATACTTAGCCTTGTTGGTGTTTATAAGAGGTTTTAGCTGGCTTCCTTCCTGACTGGCTATAATTGGCACAAACAATTTCCTTCTTTGAGAGCAGCTGTCACTGGTGTAGTTTCTCTTAGGGCCAGGAATGGAATAAAGCATTTTTCCTCTAGAAACATCCCTCTTCGTGTGGAGGCCTATAAACAAAGGATAATGATAACCAGACATTCATCAAATTGTGGGAAGGCGATTAGTGGGCTGCCACAAGAGTTAGTGTTAAGCCTAAGCATAATTAACATCTTTATTCTCCTCCACAATCTAATAAAGTCTAGCTGCCAGAACAATCTTTTCAATATTCAAGCAATTTTCTGATTTCCTTACTTCGTAGCATCAAGGTAAATATTGTTAGACCACCTTTAGCAATTCATTTTTACTGTAGATTTTTCCAATGCTTGAAAATGACTGACTTCATGGACACATCTGTCTATACTAGAAAGTAAACCAAAGCAGTTTAAAAGTAACATGGCAGTGAATCTAGCAAAATTCAAAATCTGTAAGCCCAAAGAGGCCACTGTGCGTGAGCCCGACAAAAGAGATTTTCTGAATTAGAAACAGAGAACATAGAACGAGGTAAGATATGTTGAGCTGATGAGTCCATCTTGGTTTTGTGGACAATTCGACCAAATATCTTCTT
Organism: Limnodromus scolopaceus; assembly: GCA_028565335.1. NCBI lineage: Eukaryota > Metazoa > Chordata > Aves > Charadriiformes > Scolopacidae > Limnodromus > Limnodromus scolopaceus. Next base: position 178,044,530 of record JAOXNO010000001.1, on the reverse strand, counting down.
TTAAAACTTATCAGGTTCTATTTCTAAGAAAACAACATCGTGTCTCCTCATCGTTTCTTCTGGAAATCTGTCCCAGGACCGCATAGCTCCGTCATTAAGAAAATTTCCAACTCAAATTTATTGGCGTCCAATTTATGACCATACATTTGGAGACTGACTCTAACTTTCTGAATTAGGAAAGAGAACTTATTGTGAGAGCTTCCTTAGAGGTCAGACTCTACTTGCAGTTCAGACTCTCAAAAGCTTGGGGCCAAGCCACAAAAACTTACATTGCATTTTTCACAGGTCTGATTTCGCTAACTTTGCTATATTCCCATATTCCCATAGCTGAAAGTGGGAAGAAGTATCTCCCTTATTAAAGTATTCCAAAATTTTGTATAGGAAACCTTAAAATATGTGTTTGGTCAATGAGAACAACATAGCATCAGTTTGTGCAATCTCATACAGAACTAAACCTCCAACTAAAATTTAACATTAAGAGGTAAATGTTTTAGAGTATCTAAATGAAAGAGAGCACAAAAGCAGGGGTACAACTTGTGTTGATGACAAATGAAGATTTCACAGTTTAATTATGTATTAAGTAGTCCATCAGCTTAATGACATATAAAATCAGGTTAATAATGACAACAATTAAACAAATACATTATATATATACATCTCCACAAACAGAAAGTGATAATTAAATGCATACCATTATAACAAAATCATTTGAAGAACACTTGAGGTTTTGGGAACTGTTACACCCCATACCAACAACGATTGTTGTTGTTTGAACTAAAAAACCCTATATGCGTCATTCACGATGTCTTTACCAATGTTTGGCCCAAACACAGGTATTTTTACGTAACTAGCAACTGTCTATTTAGTGGTCTCGCTAAAAACAGAACCTACATAAAATGCCTGCAAGTGCAGTGCCACCTCTAATGTATTATGAAGATGTAAACATCTTGAGTCCAACACATGATTCGCAAGGCTTAACTTGGACCTCAAATGTTTGTAGATATGGACATAGTTTACAATTGAGGAACAGTATTTACCAATGGCTAAGAGCAAGGAAACAAAAGGAGAAACAAATGGGAAGAATTTTGGTTAATTACCCATGATGAATGAGAAGAACAGCCCACAAGAGCATTCCAATGCAAAGCAAAACCAACATAGGAATAATCAGGAAGTTGTGGTTATTAATTGTAAAAAAATATGAAAGTGCCTAGGTTGGAAAAACGCTACAGCTACCACATTTTGCTTTATTTTTTGTCACAGATGATGGCGCTGGTGGGTTGTGGTTTTTTTCATTCATATAAACAGTTTAAAAAAAAAAACCAAAATGCATTAATTCATTGCACTGGCATGAGTTTAGAAGCTGAGAAGGATGTTTGATGGTACGTTTCTATTAAGATATTTATGAGGTTGAAAATAATAGCACTAAGGAATTTTTAAGGTATCGGTAAGGTCACTACCCCATAACCATGCTGAAAATATGACAATTACATTCGATGGATAGAGGAGGATATCCAAACATATTCTCACATGTATGTAATGAATATAATGAATATGTAATCAATATCAGTTCGGGCATTAAGTGGCATATCTAAAGACACTTTGGAGCTTTTCTCAGGATGATACCTTAGAAATCTGTTGATTTTCTTGCTTTGCCAGGCCAAGAAAGGTGGAGTATAAGACTGTTAGCAAATTACAACCAAGATTTTGTTTTGTAAGGGTGTCCTTTTTATACTAGTGCTAAAGAATTTTAACTCTTAATCTCTGCTTACATAAGCAGAGTTTGTAATGCTTTTTCTAAGTCTGGGCAGGGTTGACTCTAGCAAAAATATTGAGTGGTAATTAAGTTTTATCTAATCCCACATGAATCTGATGGTTAAATCATTTTATGTCAGAACTGTTCTCTTAACTTTATCATGATTTTACCTTCTGAAGTATTGAGAGAGAGAAACTGTACAGTCTTCATTTTGCTATAATAAACAAGTCAAATTGAGCCTCAATTCCTTATGGACAGTTAAGATTTTTGCAAGATTTCACTGATCGTGTAGCCCTTATCTCTTTTTCCATTTATCTTGAATATGGTTAACTGCAATTAAAGCAGAAATGGCTGCAAGACTTTGTAAAATAACATTAGCACTTTACCTCTACAAAGAACATTTTCTGCAACATACTTGAGGGTGCATTTGTCTGTTTCATAGACGTGTTATAGTTCTGACTGATAGGATGGGGGTCCAGAACTGGACTCCAAAATTTAGGTGTCTGTATGTGTGTGTCTATATTATAGTCAATAGCACCTAGACAGCTATTCATCTCATCCTTAAATGAGCCTCTGCTGGCTCCATTTTCTGTAACGACTTGATCTTTGTTGACTATATTGGGACCTCAGCAATCCAGCTCACACTGAGCCACATACATTCTAGATGCTTAGATTTATGTGTCTAAATCCATACCCCCATTTTACACCACATAACTGGTTGATGCATCAAGGTCTTTTCTTTCATAGACTCATAGAATCGTACAAAATAGAGAATAATTCAGGCTGGAAGGGACCTTGGGACATCTTTTGTCCAGCCTTCCGTTCAAAGTAGGGTCAACTTTGCACTGTTTGAGCTATTAGAACATTCCAGGCTGTCCAGGGCTTTATCCAGTCAGATTTTCTTCATTTCTAACCCCTGAACTTCATTTTACACCAGAAACTCTTGCTAATAGTACTGAAGCAGTGACTTTCACTGTTGTACTGTCAGAACCCATTCAGTTTCTATTTCTCCATTTCTGTCTCCTTGTATGCACTCTGGAAGGCATCCCAGTCTTTCCCTCAGCTTCAACTTCTCTTTGAACTTAAATATAATTTTTCAAATAAAAACACTATCTTCACCTCCAAAATAATCCAATGACAAATTCACCACAAGCCTTGGTAAACTGCTTGTTACTTTCTTAAATTTGCTGAGTTTTAACTTCTGTATCTTACCATTTCTTCAAATGATGGACAGAGCAGCCTTCAAGAAGCAACTTCCCGTTCCCTTTTCGAAATCATACATGAATATAGGTTATTATGTTTTGCAAACAGAAATTCAGTTCACTGTTATATTGCCACTCGCAGGGAAGCAACATCATCAGGTAGGAGTGGAGGGCAAGGCACGTCCATTGGGCTTTAGCTGAACAGTGGTAATTCAGCAAGGCATTTCTGGAGCTCTCATTCACACAATGAACTTCTCTAGTGAAGAAAAAACCCTGGAACACAGATGTCACTGCTGTGTATATCACTGCCAAAAACGTCAACAGCGGGTAAGCATCCAGGCAAAAACTACCAGGATGATGAATGATCTGAAGAGAAGGATTCGTAGGGTAAGTCAGAAGGATTAGATGCAGATGTAAAGTTTGGCTAAGTGACATCTAAGAGAGGCTGTTTGACAGCTTCTTCTGGCTTCTTCTAGTTATATGGGTTGAACAGCCTCTCTGTGGTGGGCTTGGACTGAAATAGCCTTTAACATAATGACATTTCTGCTTCCCTGGCAAATGTTTACATATGTGAGAATAAAGTATGTATAAGTATGTGGGTGGTGACCGGGAGAGGTACAAGAACGACTGCATTTTGCTATTGCTGCTGTTGCTTTACAGCCTGTTTTAAATCCACACCAGGGCCTGACTGTTCCTTCCCACCTCCCTGGTGCTCCTGTCCACCCTGCCCAGGACCCCGTGTCAGACCCCGTGTCAGCCCCTCAGGGCCATCAGCCCCTGCCCCAGTGATGCCACAGCATGGCCGGTCTTCAGCTCCTCACAGCCCTGCCCTGCCCAGCCATGGGGCCCATCGAGCCAGGCTTATCCGTGGACCCATGTCTTGGCCTGTCTCCAACCCCATGGAGGTGCCCGATGCCTTGGGCTGGAGCTGTCCCAGTGTCCCGCCGGCCGCCCTGCTCCTGGCTGGGGTGGTGGGACAGGACAGACCCTGCCCTGACGGGGAAGCCCCCATGGTGCCCAGCCCTAGGAAGCCACCAGCCTCCACAGCACCCTGACAATTATAATTCTATTCCACATAGTTAATATAACAGCCTTCTTCAAGGTCTTCTTTCACTAATACGGATAAAAATCTCTTTAAGACTGGAACTTTTTCTAACTTCTTAAAATTGTGCCAAATTACCTTCTATATTGCAAGCTTTTTGGTAGAATAAACAGCTAAAGCTTTGAAAGTAACAACCAAAATAATAGGAGTAGCCTGATGGAATAAGATAGGGGCTTGTTACCGCATATACTAATTTGAATTTTATGTATCATACTAATCGTTGTCAACAATAGTTATGTTATATTTTGCTGGTATAATCATCTCGACCCGGTTGTTTCAACTTTCGGACTGTCACAATACTTTAACAGAGCAATACCATGCTTAGTTACTCTTAACTGAGCTGTGATTTCTTTCAAAACCTTTCTCAGGCACTTTAATTTCTTTTTTTTTTTTTTCTTAAACTAATTCTGCTGGAATGTACCCTCCCAGGTTAGGTGAGGGGGCACTAAACCATACCCAGGTGGCAATACTACACAGCTGTGGTGCAGTCACAAGTCCCAAACAGCATGTAGACATGATGTCTTCTTTTTACATGGTGTTCCATATTCACCCCAAGAGATTCACTCCACGGCGGAGTCATTGCAAGTCGTATGCTCCAAGGAGATCCTGTGTAGGTCCAATCAGTTTGAAGATTTTTGTCACACACAGTCCTTGAAACAGTTCCTCCATGACAAGGAAAATCTTGTCTCTTTGGAATAAACTGTGATCAACCGCACCGCAGGGTTTTGCCACCCAGTCACTGATCTGTATTTTGACACTTCAGATAAATATGACAAGGTGTTTTGCCTTCCATCTGAAGCATCTCATTTCTCATCTAATAATCAATTTGCTGCCAAATTTTTAACTAGGGCTTCATCAGAAAACATTCTCCTTTGTCACCAAATCATGCAACATGTGTCTAGTAATATACTTTGCCCTGCTCCCTGATCCATATCAGCAAATGAAAAAAATTATTTTAAAAATCATCAATTTCCTCCCTACTCAGGAAAAAGAAAAAAATACAACCCTTCTTCAGTCCCATATTGTCTGACTCCCAGATGCATCAGTCCTTCCACTGTCATCCCCCTCTTGAGTTTGGAGGTGAGCAGAGCTGCCCTGAGTAGTGGGTGGCCTGGGAGGAGGCCGCCTTTGGTTAGAAGAGCAAAGAGCATTAAAGCTGGCTCTGGTTACAAAGCTGGTGAGCGAGCCAGCCCCGTACGGCGCAGGGAATGCAAAGAGGGTAACATTGCGCGGTGAGCGTACCCACCATTCTCAGTGGGCAGGAGCTCATCCAACTGCACTGTTCCTTCCCGTGACCGCAAGAGCCAGATGTGTCCTCATTTGTATGACCGGGATGCATCCCATCATGGGGAAAGAAGACGCCAAAACCGCAATTGCCCTCTTGCATGCGCTTGAAGCAGCTGGACTAGCAGGGGGATTCAGCGATTCTGCAATAGTCTCATTTTTTCTCCCTAAAAAACATGCTCTTGGGAACATAACTACGGAAATTCCCGCACATGAATTCTTGTTGGTATGTATGGAGATCGCAGAGTATCCACAGATGGATTTATACACATTAAGAAGACTTGTAGCAGCTTCTAAAAATGTAATCCTTTCCTGTCTGTGACTGTGAGACCTCAGAGAGGAGCAGACCGCCTAGGCTATCAGGCCACCCGGCTATAGGAGGCAGCTATGCCTTAACACTGAGAGAGAGATGTTTTCTCCAGAGGATTCATCAGGAACCTTACATGCTAAGCTCTGCTGATTTATCTTGCATGAGAAGTACGGGTGTTTGGAGGAATCCTTTGGTCCTTTCTTGTCTCTGCCTGCAGAAACAGAGCGCAGCTGTGCATCTGTCTCAATTACAGCATTTGCCTTGCAGTGGTTTGCATTTCCAAAGCTGTCTTCCCAAGACAAAGGTGATAGCCTTCTCTATTTTCTTCTAATCAGGAGCTGAGTCACTCCATTACAAAGCCCACAGGCCAGATATGTTACTGATGCTGTTGCCCAAGTCCCTGAAGGTTCACCAAAACACCAAAAACAGTACAGACCCAGTTCTGAGAAATAGCTGACTGTTACATGCCTCTATTTAAATTCACTTGAAAATCTTAAAGATAACACTGAAAGAAGCTAAACTGTTTTCTTTCTTCTTTGCTTTCCTTGTGTTACTTTAATCTGCAATATTATCTCCCTGTGGCTTCAATGAGTTTTTATTGTTCCTAGGAATTAGGCTGCTGGAGCCATATTCAGACAGTTTCCTTACATGGGCCTACTTTAGATATTGCAGATTATTTTCTCCCCTTGGGTGGTCCTTGAAAACAGGCAAACATTGCTCCCTTGTTTCAGATGCCACGATATTTGTGATGCATAATTTACATGTGCAGGTAAGTAGGTCCAGTCCAGATCCTCAGGAACATGCAGGTAATTAGGGAGAATTACATTCATACACACCTTCAAAAAAATTAATTTACATCCCTGAAAAGTGGTATTTGCAAGCAAATTCAACATTGTAAGAGTGTTACTGTTAAGTCAATGGTATTCAGTAAAAGCAAAGGCACTGACTTCAGTGGAAACAGCCACAAAATACCCATTTGAAAACAGAACCTCAAATACACACATGGTTAATGTTCACTTGCCCAGAGAATCCTGCCTTCAAACTTTGCCTGGAAAATAGGCTGAGATAGACAATAATATATGAATTTTTTTTTATTGCATCAATCATTTTCATTTGAGTATTTCTTTTCCCTAGCATCAATCCCAAACACTACTTAAAAGCAATCTACTCCTTGTCCTGATTTCAGAAAATGCTGTTTTACTACTGTTTATATAGCAGTGAAATCAAGTTTATATTCCAATGCTATCAGTGTTTCTTTTATATCACACATGTATGTAGAACAAACTTCCTGGTGAACTACCATTTCTAAAAGGTTCGTTACTGAAATTTCAGTCTCGAGTATTACTTCTCCACAAAATCACCAAGTCCATTCCACATGGGTAGCATTAATCTGCTGCATAGATGGAGGCAAGATGTTTCTATTATTCACTAAGATAACTAGTTCCTCAGTTTCTGCTGACAAGATTGTTTTCCAGCTACTCTGACCCAAAAAGCTGGCAAGAGTTTATTAGAAGCATAAAGACACAACCCTCAGGATTAGTCACTGTGCCTATGCAAAATGCTAAGTCTTTTTGTTTCTATTCTTATAGACTTGGAAATATGGTACATGGCAAAACTGTGGCTTCTGTATTTTACACTTGATATAACAAAGCAGTAAGGTCTTAAGTTGTGTAGGATCAGTTTTCTCTGCAGGTTGCATGTCCACAAACTGACAAACCCCAACCAGTTTTTTGCCCAGGGAATACGTGCTTTGTACCAAATTTTCAGGCGGTTTTAAGATAGTCTCTATAATTAGTGGTCTAATTTTGTCATGCACAAATGACTTTACCCACCCAAGTAGGAACACAAAACTCGTATTTGTGAACTCAAATTGGCTGAACGTGTGTCCTCAAACAAATGTACTGTGAGTCTGCTGCATACATAACATTAAGTATGGCAGGTTCTGAAACTATAGTCAACAAACTAATATGAAACACTGCAAAATTATTTTGGTGCCCAATAGGTGAGGCTAGGAAACAGACCAGAGTGAAAACTTTGACTTTCCTAAACTGGCTCCTGTCCAGATCTCCCAAACATGAGCAAATTCTCCCAAGGGACTTGGGAGCACTCAGAGGATTTTGCCATGTCAATGTGTTGCCCTGGAAGAATGTTAACATTTGGTATCATGATCTCATCATTGCTTCAGCCTAGCAGCATCTCGGACTCCATCACTGGACCTTGTCTTTCAGGAGCACCTTGAGGCCATGCACAAAGGAGGTCTATAAACCCCTGTGAACCAAGGGCCCCGTAAAACACCAGACAGAATAGATTACCGATAATGCCGCTCACCATCCAAAAATACATTGGTACCACACATGATCTGCACTGCCATTTACAGTCTTGGTTTTCATACTGTGCCTCTTTCGGTGTTTCATAAGCTGTCTACCAGTACACCTCAAACGCTGTACTCTTAGCTTGATCATTCCCTAATAATTGTCCATTCCTGTTTCAAAGCTTCTCTCTTCTGTTGAATTACCCAAATAGGACTAAAGGAATGAATAGTGCTAAAAGCACTAATTATTTCAGACAATGGTCCAAATCTTCAAGAAAAGCTATGAGAAATTGTTCTGGCAAATAATGTGTGAATCACTATGGCTTGATTGCATATGTGTTTCTTGCAATATTCCATAGGGGAACATAGTGCAGTAGGCACAATTAATCTTATTCACCTACCAAATGCGTGTGGGTTATACACCTTTCTGACTAAATACCTTGATATTATATTTTTCTGCACCCTTTAGTGCTATCTTCTCTATATAAGTAGAAATTGTAATAACAGTGATTATTATTATTATAACTAATAGCACATTACTTAAATTGAAGCTATTTTGAGTTAAAAGAACACGAAAAGCTTGAAACAGGTGGAATGATTTTCTTTAAAAATCACAAAACACAAAACAAATTAATTTTTTTTTTTAGTTTTCTTTTGAGCTAAAAACATTGTCAAGTTTCACCCTAGAGCAAATTTCTATGGATGAGTTATAAATCTCTAAATAATGAGGTTTTTAATGAAAACAAGACTAACTCAGTGTGAACTGTAGCAGAGCAAATTGTGTCACTATAACTGTAACTTAATGGAAAACTACAGAATATTGAAAATGTTTTCTGATTATTGCTTAATTTATCAAAATCCTATCATTTACAGCACGCTCTAAATGAGGCAAAAGCATATTCAAGGATGTGAAAGAGATAATCATAAAAAGCACCAAGCAGCCAAGCAAAGAGTAGGTAGAAGGGTAAGTCACATGAGAGGAGAAAGTGTTATTAGGCCCAGTGTAAGCCTGGGATTTCAGTGGTTATATCCACTACATGTATGGGAGATGGTGGGAAGAGTGAGGACAGGGGGAGGCTAGGTGGAGGGAGGGACACAGAACATGAGTGGAAGTGGCTTTGTGACTGGTGAGTTAGTAACATCCTCTGTCATGTCTTCTTCCTGGGGTATGGCATAACTGCTGTATTTGTGGGCATTTTAACTGGAAGCTTGCAATGCAATTAAGCAAATGAACAGCTGAAACCAAAGGGTCGCAAAATCCAGGAAAGGTTGGCAAATTAGCTCTGAAGTAAATAGCACTCATCATTTATGCAGCGTTTTACATTTTCAAGGCATTGTACACACATTGACTAATGAAGGGCCTTTTTCTTTTGTTCTCCCTGGAGTTCACAGGAATTAAGGCATCTACAAATGAGCAGGGGCAGGCCCAAAATGAAGTCATGTATCAACCAAAGATAACAGAGGAGGGGATACCAGGCACTAGCTGACTACTAGGTAGACACATGAAAGATACAAACCTAAAACAGCCATTAATGGTGTAGTGTGGAGCTGCTACAGACCTAGCTTGTCCGTTACCTGGTGCATGAACACTGTGCATCCCTAGGGGCTGCACCTGAGACAAGAAATTGACCCTCTCAGCCAGGCACAGCACTGTGCTGGGACCAGCTATTGCTCTATCAGCCCTGCCTCTGCCTCTGAACCTCTGTTCCTCTGTGCTGCACTGGATTGCACATGAAAGATGTGCCTGAAGCACCACACAGAGCACCGGGAGGATTGCAGACCAAGGAATTGCATCCAACTGCAGGGAGGGCCCATAACCACCACACTGGCAGCATCACTCTTTCCCCTCTTGAAACTCCACCGCCATCCAGGCGAGAATGGGAGATTCATGGGATAAAATATACTCTAAAGCCTAATGCTTACAGAGTTCCCTTGCTAAGGGAACAGCCAGGTTCCTGGGCATTGATTTTATGTTACAAACTCTTACAATAAAAATACATAAACTGTTGTGTGAACAGGGGAAGGCACACTTACCAGTGAATGCCCTTATCATACGATGATTTTGCAAGGGCTCCCTCCAGTCTCACAAATTTTTCAGTTTCAGTTGTAAAATGATCCAGTTTTCATCTTTCTCTTGTTTTCCTCCCAGCCAGAAACCTCCCATAGTACCCTGGATTGTGGGAGAAGAAAGTACAACCCCTTTGCTGCTGAGGACACCAGAAACTTAATTTTACCTGCCACTTCAGACAACATTCCAGCTACCAACTGTTTTACAGAAGATGGATGTCTCCTGCTCTTTCTTCTGAACGAAAAGCAGCTTTGATGGCTCACCATCCTGTGAGCTCAAGAATGATAAGAGCAAACCTACCAAACCTGGCTGCTCAGGGTTTTAGACACAGACAGACTTTTTGGATCCCACAGGAACTTCAGACTAACCCCACACTCGGCTGAGAAGGTAGCAGCTCTGAAAATGGATACTAGCAGGACTTTCAAGGCCAGGCAAAAGTGCAAGCACTTGAGCATTCACTTCTGCTGAGGGGTTAGACACATTACTTGTGCCTCAGTTCCACCTACATTTGAGGTACGAAAGTGTCTTTTTGGAACTAGACAGGAGAGTTAGAGATGACGTTAAAAGCACATAAACAGGAGCCCTACAAGTCCTGAACTGTCAAATGTTGAGTCCTTAGTAACAAATATCTTCTGAGCTGTGAAGCTTGGATCACAGAAAGAGATGCTAAGGGTGTACAAGTCATTTTGTGACTGTGTAGTGGCTGCTGGGGCAAAGCACACATTTTCAAGTGTTTCCAGGACTACAGAAGCGTTGCAGCTGGTTCTGAGTCATTCTGAGCACCAGAAAAGGTGATGAACGTTATAGGAAATGATCTCCAGTTACTTCAAAATGTTATTCTGGAATGGAAACTTCTGTGAGCTATTTGCTCTCAGAGGTATTTTGTGGTTATTAGGCTCATTTCTGTTCTGTTTTTACAGAAATTCACTGCCTACTCCTGCCCAGGACTTTGCAATGATAGGCACAGCTGCATCCCATGAAGACTATCCAAAGCATCATTTAAAGAAAGCCAGTAAACAAAACAGCAAATTGTAACTCACTCAGCAGATATTGAAGATAGCGTCTCATGCTGGCACACGGTGGGGTTCTAACTCCTTACACCACTAGAGTGAGTATTCAACAAAGCTCTCACAAATCAGAGACTACATCACCTAAGAGGAACAGCCCGAGTTCAGAGGAACTGAACCAGCAGATCCACTTCGCAGCATCACCACCATTCTTCTGGCTGCTGTCAGTTTTCTTTTCTCTGTCTCCATACTTCCAGGATGATGGCCTGTTCCTTCCTGGAGTAATTTGTCATCTTAACTGTTCAGCCAAGGGACAATGACATAACACAGACTCATGAGGTCTTAGTGGAGATGGGGGTTCCTCTCAGGTCTAGGAGATGAGACATACAGGCCAGCAGCTGTGACTACCTGCTGATAGTAAATGCAGTGAAGATACAAAACACCAATCTCGCAAATTTTCAGAGAAAATTCTCCCGACACTGACTTCTATTCTGTTGTTGTCTAATATCTCAAAGGGAATGGTAGAAGCTTCCCGACTTTAGGCATGTAAGCCTCAACTGCTGAATAAAACTTAACAAAATAGACTGCAATGAGCAGCTTTTCTTTGGCAAGAAGACAGCCTCATCATAATGGCCTGCCCTCTCACAAGTCTATGATTTCTGACAGATTACAGTTAGCCAAGTAATTAAGGTAAAGAAAGTAGCTTAAGTGGGAACCTAAAACTGGGAGAAAGGAGAATGATTATAAACAGTGAAGACTAAATTAAGGGATTATAGTAAAAAGGAAAAAACATGCCTCAGGAGGATTAAAGTGTTAAATAGTAGTTAAATAACAAAGAGAGAGAGAGAGAACACAGTCTAATGCCTCTTTTTTCTTTCTTTTTTTTTCCTTTTCCTTTGTAATCCAGATTTAGCAGCAATTTTCAGATGTCTGATGCCCTGGTGTGTGAAAATTGGATGCATTTTCATGAGATTAATTTCCTCAACAGGAACAGGGTCAGGTGAGGCAGTTTTGTAATTTCTTACTGCCAGACAACCACTGGGACGTTGGTGGAGATCTTGATGCAGGTCTTACGCCTCGCTCTTCCCTTCGCTGAGAGGGAAAGGTTGCAGGAGGGAATGGCTGTGCTTTCTGGCTCAAGCTGAGCAGCACTATGAGTACTGCTGTTTACTTGGAGGGGGTAGATGCGGCATGAAGCAATCCTTTTAGTATCCGGTATCGACAGAGAAAGATAGTCTTAAAAGAAAGAAACAGAGAAGACTTGTCTGAAAGTGAAGCACAGATTTAACAGAGGGCACCTTATACGCCCCTATGGCTTGGTAACCCAAAAAAAGATGGATTTCATCAGAAAGCAGTTTGTGACCACAGCTGATTTACAAGGTGAGTCACTGAAGCACATACTCTAAAAGAAGGCAGTGCCCAGTAAAAATTGACTACATGTGGCAAACCACACGTCAGCCCTGCCTCAAATTCATCTGTGCTGGCCATGCTCCTGTGTCCAGCCTATGTACCAAACCTATCCCAGAGTGAGCCAAGGCTCCTCTCAGGCTTGGCAATGCCTTTGAGAAGATTTTAGCTTAGATTCAGCTAATATATATCAAGCTATTTGCACTCTGTGCCTTTGCTAGTTGAATGAGGAAAAGAGACCAACTGAGAATCTGTGTTTAAATATAATTTAGCCTGTCAAGCAAGAGTGGTCCTCGGTTGGGGGTGTTTAAATGGGAACTGAGGCACTTGTCATGAAACAGCAAGGTCAAAGGCACTCTCCCAGCCGCTGTTCAAGCCTCGCTTCCAGCTCCAGGCCCTGGGGCGACAAGAGAGGAGCCTCAGAGATGAGAAGGCAGCATCTGGGAGAGCCGAGGAAGCCCTGCTGCAGGGGTGGGAGCAGGCACATGCCACCTCCTGGGGCTTGTGTTTCCTGAGGCCAGCATCCCTTCTTGTTTTTCCTCTGCTGCCACCCACCACCACCAAGTCTCTCTGCCCATGCATCTATGTCACTCCAAAATCAGCCGCCTCCAGAGGTTTTCCCCATGCTGAGCTCCCAGGTCTGCCTTGGGGAGGCTGCCACTGGTGGGGGGAGACTACCACTGGTGAGGGGAGACTTACCCCCTTTGCAGGCACAGGGACGGGAGCAGTGCCAGAGCACCCACCACCTTTGCACATCCTGCTCTGTACACAGCCAGCTGGCAGCCACCTAGCTATGCTAACCCTTAAAAAGTAATCATTCCAAGAAAAACACCTCCTTAAATAGCGGTGATTTGGGTGATTTTAAAATGCCACCACCGCTGCTGCAGAGATCTGTCCTCGGCGGCTGAAGTTTTCTATACTGTCATACGCTTCCCGTTAGTACTGAATCTTGCGTCTCCAGCTCCATGTATTACTTTGAAAATTTGCCCATATGTATCTTCCAAGATCTATCAGCTCAGTTTACTGACACAATCAAATGTTTACTGCTTTCAGCACTGCAGAGCCAATATAGCTGAACAGCAAGCTATATCTACTTCTTGCAGCATCATCAAAATTGCCAGCTAAATTTTGATTTCTGATGCCTTATTATTGCAATGAAGATGTATGGAGCAAAAGAAAAAACCTTAAAAAACCTTTCATTTCCAGATACCCATCTGATTCTTGAAACTGTCATTGAAACAAAAAAATACCCACCCCTGCCACCCCAAAAAAGGGAGTGTATTTTTCCTGAACAGTAAATGAGCATCTAAACTCAAGAAGAAACTATATAAGAAAGAACCAGTAGGTCATTTTTCACTTTAGCTCCATGTGGAACTAAATTCTGAAAAACAACTATCAGTATTGTGAGCGTAAATTTTGATACCCATGGCTGCAGGCAGTTAATAACTGACCATCCTGACATAACCCATAGTTCATCTCTTTAGGCACCCTCTATGTATTTAATCAAAAGTACAAATAAACATGACCACAATTTTTCTTTGCAAAAGTCAGGCACCCTCACAATGGGTGTAAGCAATGTGGGACAGCCCAGTGAATATCTGTCTTGTTAAAAAAAAAAATGGTTAAAACAAACAAACAAAACCAAAACAAAACAGATTTTCAAAATCAAATGCATTCAATACAAAGGACCCTAGGAACTAAAGCCTGAAGCAACTGACTTGTGTGTTCCAGTGGCATGTTCCATGGCATCTAGGACCTAGAGTTTGGTGTTTTGGGAATTCTTGAGTTATGAGGTGCCCAAGTGAGTTCACAGTTCAGTGGGGATGATAGAATTGCCTAGGTTGGAAGGGACCTTTCGGATCATCTAGTTGAACCGTCAACCTAACACTGGCAAAAATTATCACCGTACCATATCTCTTGGGACTCGAGTGTATCTTCTTTTTCTAAAAGCTTTTCAGCAGAGCAGTTGCCTCCAACCCCTTGCCTGGTGGTTAGGACTTTTCCTGAGGAAGTACAGCCCCAGACTTCTTCATGCTGAGGACAGACTCAGATTCTCTCAGATTTACATCCAGGTAGCACTAAGTGAGAGTGGAGTCAGCAGGAAAAGCAAGCAGGAAATATTATGGATGGGAGGAGGGCAGAAGAGGATGCACATGAAGCAGAAATATATTTAGGACGGGGAGGTTGCTGCTAGTGATGAAACTCTGTGGAGGTCTGAGGGACCAGAAAGACGTCTGTGCGATTGTACCTATTACTCACTTTGACCTGTCAAGAATCAGGCTTTATGGCTGAGGGGTTCAGCTGCCTCCTGGACCGGTGCCTGGAGACCAAGAGCCACACAGATTTTTCTCTCTTTGCCTTTGTTAGAATCATAGAATCACAGAATGATCCAGGCCATAAGGGACCTCCAAAGGTCATCTAGTTCGGCCTCCCCACAGTCAGCAGGGACACCCCCAACTAGACCAGGTTGCCCAGGGCCTCATCGAGCCTCACCTTGAATA
>JAOXNO010000001.1:178015988-178029557 GCA_028565335.1 Limnodromus scolopaceus | reverse complement strand
AAGCCCCATCCAGCCTGGCCTTGAACACTTCCAGGGATGGGGCATCCACAACTTCCCTGGGCAACCTGTTCCAGTGTGTCACTACCTTCACAGTAAAGAATTTCTTCCTAATATCTAATCTAAGTCTCCCCTCTTCCAATTTAAAACCATTACCCCTTGTCCTGTCACTACTCTTCCTGACAAAGTGTCCCTCTCCAGCTCTCCTGTAGGCTCCCTTCAGATATTGGTAGGCTGCTATCAATAAAATAATTTAATAAAAATTTTATTTTTAAATTTAATAAAATATCATTGTTTTTGTTGTTGTTATTATTATTATTGTTGTTATTATTATTATTATTATTATTATTGCTTGTTTGGCATACCTTCTGGTTCTAAAGGCCTGGAGAACCTGACAGCTGATATGGGGATTAATGTTGTCATTTGCTATGGTTACCAGCAAACCTTTCATTAAATTCATTGCTGCAAGGTAAACTGTATTTCTACATTTGCTCTGGTTCCATGGCTGCAGCAAGCTGTTAAGGGAGGACCTGGGATTTGGCTGTTCAAACAGAAATGTGGGCAACTGATTCATTCTAATTTGGCTGTCATGCTATTTGGCGTTTGTTGGGTTTTTTTCAGCACACACAGATAATGATTACTGTGCAGATGTTTATGCTAACTTTCGGGGACCCTCAAGGCAGAGCTCTGGTTCCGATCCATCTCTTGTCAATAATTCTTTCTCCTTTTAAATAACTGAAGCACATTCTTCAATCAGCAGGCATTAAATGAAATGTATGAGATTGAAACATCTATGGTGAAAATAACTAGATGGAAATAAAAGGGCAACTACTTTGTAGTTATAATATTAAGCAGCATTTTTAATGCCCATTTCCATTAAAATATTGCACGTTAAAGGTTACTGGAAAGGCCACGCTGCAGCAATAGTTTGATTTGTACTGCTTTTCTCTATAGAATATATAAGTTCTGTCTTAATTTTGTCAGATGATATGACAGTCTAGAAGAGGGTATGCAATTAAGAATGAAAAAAGCACAAATAAACAGTGCCATCTTTTGGGCACCGCTTAAACTCCACATTTATTAAATTCCAGACACAGGCAATGTATGAATTGTATATGAGAATGCATATACACACTTAGCTGTGTGGCAGGCAACTTTAGGGTATTAGCTTTATTGTCTTTTGAGAGGTAGCAATAGGAACTCAAAGCCTGAAAGTCTCCATCCAGGTCTCTGCTGCTGACCACTTTTCTGTGGTGGTACCCCAGGCTTCTGCAATGTGGGGTGCAGAGCAATGCCTCTTTCCGAGACTGCCTGTGGGACCTCCCTGGTGGATGCAAGTTCTATCAAGAAGCAGATGGATGACTGAGTATCCCTTGAGAATTTTTGTGTATTGAAACACAAGGAACATGAAAGTAAGGTGGAAATGCAGTGTTTTCATTTCTGTGTGGGGGAAGAACAGCTTCATATTTTACCAACATGAAGTCCAAATGGATTACATCTAATATCTGACTGTTAACCTCTGGGATAGGTTTGCCAACCAAAGTTGTCCCCCTGACTGATACAGACTTTCCCACTGTGACCCACACTTCCACCACTGCTGGGCTTGACTGTTACGACACATTGCTATCAGAAGCAGAAGTAGGGCCTTAAACAAGCTCCAGACCCATGAAAATGAGTCTCCCAAACCATAAACACCACGATAGAATCATAGAATGGTTAGAGTTGGAAAGGACCTTCCAACCCCCCTGCCATGGGTAGGGACACCTCTCACTACACCAGGTTGCTCAAAGTCCCATCAGCCTGGTCTTGACCTTCCTTGTGCCCCAGGCACTGCCTTCACAGTTTCTGACTGCCACAACAAATTGTTCAGTTCCAGTTAGGAACAGCCTAAATAACTCCAAAGACAAGCACAGGTTTTCAGGTGTATTTATATGTCCAATGTTCATTTGAATGGGACCTGGGTACTCAAAAATTCTCTGATAATCTGATCTGATCTTCAAAGTAGAGCAACGCTTCAGCCGCACTTTACTAAAAAGGTACCCATAGAAAGAGTTTATACAAGATTAAGGGCTAATTACAGGATGTTGGAAAGGTGTTGCACTCACCAGTGACACGTGCATTGCAGCAGTCATTGCCATTGTGATGGACAGCATCGTGGCTGGCGGTAAATGAGCAATCAACCTCCTGGACCATTAAGGGATTAAGAAGTTCTTCAAACATCCAGGAGCACTCTGGCCAAGAAGGGACTGTATAAGGAGGTATGACACCACTCAATCTGCTCCCAGTTAAATGCAAAATAATAATTTGTACCTGACTCAAGTAGCATGCACATCTTTGATCAAGGTTGTGTTTAGTCCTGAATAACACTTAAGACTTAATATTCAGTAATTCTGCATGAACTGAGTACACTATGAAGAACAGAAGGTAAAGTCCTGGCAGGTCCTTCCCTGACCTCACTCCCTGGAGACACGACACATAATCCCACAGTGTTGTGCAGGCACTGACATGCACTGGAGTCCTGCCACCAGCTCCACCATGGTAGGTGTGGACAGTAGGGCAGAATATTCAGAGACAGAAGTAAGTCTTGACCCTTGAAAGAGTAAATGTTGCGATTGCAGAAATACAGACAGGCAGACAAAGCCTGAGCTCAAGGTGCAGGGGAAAACAAAATAACTTCTTCTGTGGCACAGATTTTTAGAGATGTTTAGGCTCCTAAATCTTGAGAAATCAGTGGGAATTGGCTGCCTCTGAGGTTCGACTTTACAATTCCCAGGTTTCTTTGACAGACATGTTCCTGTTTGTCTCCTGTCTCTGTGACGTCTCTCCTTTCTTTCTCCTGCACAGCTCTGTGGTGGAAAGGCAGCTGAACTCCATTACATTTCCAGATAAAGATACAATTCCTTAATATGTCTCTCAAGAAGGCCTACACAAAAAGTGATATTTTGGGGAAAAGATAATTAGACCATAAAACACCATGACTTGGACAGGGGTCCAGCACTAACTCCTTGAATTTTTATATCTCCAGATTCCCACTGCAATTCTTCCTGAGCTGTGATCTGGGTGATGCTTTTCTCTTCAGATTAGCTTTCTCCAGCTAACACTGTTCTGCTCTGCATTTTCCTTCTTCCCATCCCCAGATGTTGAATTTGTTAATATTTTCCCAAGAATACAGAGAAGTTTGAAGTCTGATGTGCTCTCTTTGTTTCTGTAAATTGATATGCTCTGTCCATTTACTCAGAGGAGTTTGGCAGCAGTAGCCACAGCCCCGTTGTGCATGGCACACATGGCATGCTGCAGAGCCATCAGCATACAGATATGTCTACTCTGCTTACCCAGCATATCGTTTGCTGCTTTGCAAACCATGAAAGGCTTGATTAAATTCAGGTTTTGTGTGTTTGCCAACCTGGCTTGAGGTCGTAGCCGGTGGAATCAAAATCTCATTAGAACTGAAGTGCACACTCAAGAATAAATCACTATCTTTTCCATCTGCAGACTCTTCACTGTCTTACATGCATTGTTTCTGTGTGCAGAGTATTTTTGTCGAATTGGTCCTCAATAATAAACACTATATCCAGTTACTTGCTGGTGGCAAGATGACATTGTTTGACACTCTATGGCTCAGGCACATTTTCAGGATCAGCGAGGAGGGACGCCACAATGGGCATCTGCTGCAGATTGTCCCATCAAGAAGAGGGAGTGCACGATGACTTCTTTAAACAACTGGATGAAGTCTCCCGATCTCAGGCCCTGGTTCTCAAGGTGGGAGGTGTACCCACTCCAGCATCTGCTGGAAGGGCAGCATGTGGGGCTCAGGCAAGCCAGGAGATTTCTGGGATGCTTTGAAGAAAATTTTTACACAGGTACTGGAGAGGATAACTAGGGAGGTGCTTGGCCCATTCAGCTGCTCATGGATAATTGAAGACTAATCTAGGAAGTGATAAGTGATAGCATTCTTGACTGTGGGGGCCATGAGATGGTAGAGCCTAAAATCCTGAGGGAAGTGAGAAAGGCAACTAGTGCAAAAATTATTATGAATTTCAGGAGGGTGGAGCTCCTTTTTTTCAGGGAAGTGGTAGGCAGGATCTCATGGAAAGCTGCTCAAAATGCCCAGGAGAGCTGGCTGAGCAACCACCTCATTGCACAAGAACAGTCCACCCCAATATGCAAGACAGAGCACATGGCACCGATAGAGGAGTAGGCCAGCCTTGTTGAACAGGCAAAGGCTGAGTGAACTCACATGCCAAAAGGGTATAGAGGGAAGGGGGGAGCAGAGACAG
This sequence comes from Limnodromus scolopaceus, assembly GCA_028565335.1. Classification (NCBI taxonomy): domain Eukaryota; kingdom Metazoa; phylum Chordata; class Aves; order Charadriiformes; family Scolopacidae; genus Limnodromus; species Limnodromus scolopaceus. The sequence goes on along the minus strand of JAOXNO010000001.1, from coordinate 178,025,283 downwards.
GCTATAAGAAAAGACTTTAAAGACATTGCCAGATCATGCCAGAGGGAAGGACAGTTGAAACTGGTGAGCCAAAAAGGAGCAAAACAGCTTGGACAGTCATGACTCTCTGGACTCTCTAGTCCCTGAGCAAGTCACCCCACACAGAGTTGTTGCTTCACAGTTTAGTATGTCAGCCTTGCACCACGAACACAAAGATAGCTGGAATTATTTCAGTGAGAAAATAACATCGTCCTCACAAAAAGGCAATTTTCCATGAGAAAATTTTCAATTTTGCTCAAAAATGTTTTGATTTTCTGTCACACAAATTGAGCAGACAGCAGCCCAGCTGCTGACTTGGAAAGCTCTTTCGGCTGTGTTTCGCAGTGGCAAAAAGTCAAATCGACCAAAGCCTGCCAAGGGGGAAGCTAAAGGCCACATTCATCTTCTTTGGTTTTCAGTCCACTCATGTCCCTCATTTACGAGTGTCCAGCAGGGAAGGGTAAGGTTCTCAGCCCTCTGCCTCACTGGCTCCTGCTCAGCACGTTTCCAACAAGAAGGGCAAGAGGGGAAGGTGGGCAGCCTCAGCTGCAGCTGCTGGAGCTGTGGGGACCAAGTCCTTGCTTCTACTACGCCCAAGGCCTGTGGAAACCGCCAGCTGATTTCACCTGGCACCCACTACCAAGAACCTTCAAGTGAGCAGCCAGAAACCTTCCTCCTGAGATTACTTTGATTCTTGACATTCCTTTTGCAATTTTCACCTCTACTTCGCATGTTTTGTTGGGGTTTTTTTTCAAATGCAAAGGCTTTCTTTCTAAGGAACCACCAATCTCCAGGCCAGAATGACCACAAGTTGCTTCTGCCGAGTCCTTCAGGCCACATCTACACTGCTACACAGTAGATGCCCATAGACAAGTCTAAAGCCAAGCCCGCAGACGGGCTCCCAGCCATCCTGCAGAGAGCTATGCCCTGTGGAGAGCAGGGCTGTTTGGTGGGAGGCAGTAGCTGCAGCAGAACAAAGCAGAGCCACAGCTACGCAGCACACAGAACGAGGGAGCCTGGGCTCACACTTGCTCCCTGCTCCTCTTTTATTTAGCAGCACAGCCATACCCTTCAGCACAGACCAGGACCTTGCTGCAGACCACTCCAAGATATGTCCTGTTGCCTGACTGGGGGGATCTTACAGCATCTTCTGAGCGAGCTCTCTCTGATCCTTTTGCCACTGGCAGAGGTGATCTCTCCCTCTGGGCTCTCATCTTCTGGGGAGCCCAGCAGTAGCCCATTTTCCTCTACTCTTGGCCACTTTTCCCCTTCTTAGGGAACTGTTTGGCTGTGCTGGAAGGCTTCTGTGGGCTGGCCTTAGAAATCTGGGATTTGCCAGTGATACCAAAAGCTCAGCAGGAACAAACAGGTCCATCTGGATAGCCCTGATGGGGTAGTGAAGTCTCCTGGAAGTATCTAAATATATAGTTAAACAGTTAATATCAAACTAAACATGGAGCCTCCACGAGTCAGTGAGATAGACACCTCCACAGGGAGCAAGGGAGCATCTTCCTACCTTTCCCGTCTCCTCTTTTACAGCAGATTTGGTCCCCATATAGGGCATCTGCTGTCACCACTGACTGTTTGGGGAGTCTGGATACAGGCCTCATTTAGATGGCTGAAACTGAAGTGGCTTCACTACTAAGTTGATTTCTTATAAACCTCTTTACTCCAATTTGTGCTAAAATTCACCTCCATTTAGAGGGAGAGCCCAAGGCCTTCTTACCTCTTCGGTCTCACCCAAACCTCTTCTTTGGTCTTCTGGTCTTTTTCATGCCTTTATATGGGATTTAAAAAATGTCTCAGAAACCTAATCCTCTTACGTCTGGCGCTTGAGAGGCCGAGGACCATTGTGCCTTACTGATGCCAATCCATTTAACCTAATCAGTTAATGGATAGTGTTTCTCTGACATCTATAATGTTTACGTATTTATTAAGGGATGTGCCTCATCACACAGCACAAGAAATTTCCTGGATCCATTCATGCTGCTGTGGTCCCAGGGAAACAAAATGCAGTTAGTTCAGAAGTGAAAACTCTCTTTTTTGAGTGTATATCTAGAAAATATGTAAGGACATACATGTATATATGTGCATTTCATCATAACTCTACTGCCTAATTTACATTGATCCCAGTGAATTTCAGCTCCTCGAGGAAAGCTGAAAGTGGCATTTTGTAGAAATAACCCGCCGATAACAAAGTAGAGTAGAATGTGCGTGTCTTCACCTTTACGAGGAGAATTTAAATAGCTCATCACAATTGAGCTGATTTCAAGGACTGGAAGGCAGGTGACGAATTCTAGCATGCGCTGAGGTTATACCAGATAACAGCATCATTTGAAATTTCACCAGATAACCCGTTTCCTGCTTCAGATTTTTATTATGCATTTCAAACGAAGAGGAAATTCTAGGTAGTGCAGCTGCCTTGCTGTGTTATATGGCTCCAGCCTGCCAAGGGCTGATTTCTGGTGCAGTTTTAGAGCTGTGGATGCTGGCTCAGAGTGCGACAAGCAGCGTAGGTCCTAGTTAATGCAGATACTTCCTTTGGTTCTGCAACTGAGGCCAAATCAGATACTGCAAATATCTCAGTATCTGCCCCTTGCTTGCTAGGAAGCAGCTGCCAACACACTACACAAAAAAAAGGGTCACTAAATCTGGGCTCTTTATGGCATGTCACGTTTGGGGAACTCTGTGTATTTTGGAACGAGGAGGAGATCAATAAGAAACAGGAGTCTGCTTGGATCTTGGAGGTATTTAGATTTTGGACACAAAACAGAAGATGGAGGCAGGGTCTGCCCAGGGACAGTCACTGCAGGAGTGGGGCTAACATCTTCCTAACGACAGGAGATAGAGGGACCCTGGGAGGGCACACATTCTTTCTTAGTCACCGAAGCCAGTCCAGTTATGCTGGGGGAGGAGAGGATGAGTACCCTCCATCCTTGGTGGGATGCGTGCTGTCCTGTCTGTGCTGCAAAGAGGGAAAGCTTTCCACTGCATAGATATAGGACCGAAAAAAACCCCTCACTTGTTTCATCTGCTGACCCACTGGGACAAGTTACTTCCACTCTGTGTAAAATATACTTTAGCTTTAATCACGATTATTACAGTGATGCCTGAGAAGTAACAACGGACCCCACCAGACTAGGGGCTGCACAGACACAAGGGAGCAGGTAGAACTCATGGCAGATGACCTTGTCAGTCTCAAATGGATGCAGCGCTTCTGCAGGGTGGGGAAAGAGTTGCTGTGGGACAGATGAGATAAGAAAGAGAGAGGGAGAGGGAGAGGGTACGGAGGAGAGTGGGACCCAAGCTGAGAAGAGGTGAAGCGATGGGGCGGCAGAGGCGCCGCAAGGAGCAGGATGTGAGCAAGCAGGCTGACAGCGTAGGGAGAGAAAATGAAGATGGCAAAAGTCCCACGGCAAAAGTCCCTGGCGTGTTTTTCTCAAGCCTGCTGGCCGCAGGGTTTCCCCAGGACCCTGAGGCAAGATGTATGTTACCGTGCAAGCTAGAGAGGATTTCGATTCAAAAGGGGCAGGAGGGAAGGTACCATTTCAGGAAAATGTGGCCCTGTTTTATTTCTTCCCAAAAGCCGTCTCAGCATTGTTCGTCATCCCTTACAGACGTTAGTCTGGACACTGCTCTTTCCACACAGCAGACAGGAGGATTCAAAGGAGAAAAGCTTGGCCTGGCTTTTTCTGAGCCAGTGAAGGAATTTCAGTGCTCAGCTCTCAGTAAAACTAGTAGCTAGACCCTTAAGTTTAGCTTTAAAAATCCCAAACAGATTATTCATTGCTGGTGTTATTCTGTATTCAGATACCTTTGGCCAGGCATATTGTTTATGATCCTGAACAATGTCCCAGTTATTGGTTGCTGTGACACCGAGTTAGGACACAATGGGAATGTTAAGAAGAACCTGAAGATATCAACTCTTTCTTGGACAGAAATCAATGCTTGCAGGAATCGGCACAGAGATGCCTAATTGTCAGAAGAGTTAGTTTGGGTCAGTTGATTCTGTGGACGTGGTGGGCATCTGAGGCTGCTTTTCCCATTAGTGAATCTAAAGAACCTATTGAGTATTCTAGTTTTTGATGTATAATTTCCAAGAGCCACCTACTTTGCATGGTATTGTGAGGATTATTAATGTTAAAATGGTTTGCTGATAATTTTCAAAAATAAAGTTCTACATTTCCTCTCTGAACCTTGCAAACCAAAGTGACTTTCAAGCTTGGAAGAGCAAACCTACCCCTTACTTATGCAATTTATAGGAATGAACTCAGAAAAGTCTGCGCTGAATGTTCCTGCTCACAAAACTTTAAATGACTCAGTAGCATCTTAAACCACAAGCAGCATCAATGTTTGCACCACCAATTATTTTGAAAGGGAAATACATTTCCATTTTCATGAAGCGGAGGAAGATAAAGTGATGTTTTATGAACTTCCTCTTATGTGTCAGGCTGCCTCGGTTGATTTTTTGGATAGCACTTAATCATGTTGGGTCTTTTCCAGGAAGCGATAATTTACAAGCTTTTGAAACTCGTACTCCCCCTCTTCACTAGTCAGAAAGTATGACCTAGTTTAAGTTACAGCTTGAAGATGTGACCTAGTTTTACAGGTAGCCTGCACCCATTGTGCTCAGCTCAGCATTGTAAAATTTGGAAATCTCCTCTTTGTGAAAAATGAACTGGACTGTCACCTTGATTCATTGCTCCTTTTTATCTGTCCCCTGAAAAGTTAACAGTATTGCCTAATTTAGGAAGCTCAGGACAAAAAAAAAAAACCCCAAATTAGAGGTACTTTATCTCCTAGATTCAGTCCCTCAGAAATACTTTGCTGCCCAGCCCCAGTGAGCAAAAAAAGCCTGGTGCCTCTTCTGTAAATCCCTGCAAAGGATGGTCATGAGGGTCACAGTTTAAGACCGCTTCACCACTGAAGACATGGCTGAGTTGCCCAGTGGTTGAGGAGCTCAGGCTGGCACCGCTGCCAAGGGAACAACCTGGGAGAAACACGGAGGGGCATGGGGGAAGCACAGCTGCTGTTTTTTTCCTTCTCACACAAACACTACATAATTATGGAGGAAAATACTCCTTGCTTGTCTCGTCTCTCTATATCATGGCAGAGTGTTTAAGCACCTCTAAACATCAAGCAAACACAATGCTTTATAAAAGAGCCTGGACTTAATCATGGTGTTGATGTTATCTTAGTACAGCAGCGAGCTTATTTCCTCTGGGGCAGAGAACATCAATGTGCTTTCTCTCTTCATCTCCAGCTGGATCAGGCAGGAGTTGCTCAGATGGGGGGCAGTTCTGACCCCACGCAATATCAGAAAAATTTGCATCCTTAAAAGCAAAGGCAGATGGTGATGATAGGTCCTTCTACACAGAAATGGTCTGGCGGGCTTTCTGGAAGCAGGTTTCCTCTTAAATGCTCTGGTTCTAGCAGAGCCTGTCACAGCTTTAGCAATGGCATCAAAACCTTAATGAGTGTGTGCTGAGTGCTAACCACTATTTGCAGAGATCTCCATGTGCTCTCCTACTACTTTTCCAAACTTTTCACTGCATTGAATAAGGATCTGCCTTAAACTTTGGAAATAACTGAGACCACTGTTCGTTGTCACAGCCAGACAGATGAACAAGAAGAGGAATGACATTAGAGAGAAAAGTTTGTATTGATTAGCCGAGGAAGCGCTGCTGTAATTAAAATGGAGGTTCCTCTATACATGATCACACGCATCACATCGGCGGCTTTGGAGTGACGAGTCAGGCAGCTAACAAAGGGCTCCCTTTCATAGCAGAAGAAACACCAAAACCCAAAACATGCAGCGCTGAAATTTACAAGCAATGCAGAACCTGAGCCTTCAGAGGCATATACTGAGTTAATTTTTCTCTCAACAAAAAATAATTACCCTACAAACACAAGTCTGGGGGAGTCATGGTAATGTTTATATGTCATCTCCTTTCCACATAAATAGGAATGGGTTAGGTGAACATGGTATTGCAAGGGTTATTTGCACCACCTAAATCTAGGTCACATCAAGAAATTCAAAGAAAACTTCTCAGTTCACCAATACATTTTTAGCAAGTACCACATTTCCGAGTATGCGGGAGTTGATAATATGAGAAATACGAGTATTTTGTTTAGCTTAGCCTTTTCTCACTTTAAAATTAGTGCTGTGGTGAACTTTTGGGTAAAGGTTATACAACGTGAATCAACCATGTAGGAAGAGCTTTGGTCTAGCCCAAACTCAGCTGCCTGTTTTCATGGCTGAAGCAGCACGATGCTCACTGTCACCTTCGGTCCTATTTTACTCTCCACGAGAAGCCGACCGGCGTGTGCTGGTCTTGATGCTCAACCCAAGCTACTGACTCCAAACAAAAGACCGCGATGCAAGATAGTTCGTTGGTAACCATTGGGCAACATCAGCTATAATTACTTCAAGAGGAGGAGCTGGTATTAAACCCATGGTACATTCTTGGTGTTGGTCCTTATTTTAGTGGCTCTTATAGTCTGTTATTTTTTCCTCCCTCTAATGGCCAAGAGGGAGAGGAGATCCTGCCCTGGCAGCGGGAACTTGCTCCAGCAGACTCTTTGGTAACCGGCCCGTTCCCATTGTTGATTCAGACTGTCTCGTGTTGGGAGCAAACCCACATTCATATACTTTTTTTTTCTGTAAGAACTTAAATTGTTTTTCATTGAATGTGTCTCCAGCCCATAATGGTCATAAAGGCCATCTGTGCTCCTGGGCATTTGGCTCGCAAGCGGAGGACAGCGGGTGCTGACTGGAGCCTCCTCTGATTCTGCCTTTCATTTTCATAAGTGTCATCGATACCTGGGCAAAACCAACAAAAATAAAACAAATAAAAGCGCCTCCCTATCACTAAGGCAGAATTTCTGCTGGGGTCCTGTTTTACACACATTGCACAAGCACATTTGATAAGGCAAAGTGAAAGTCTCTGCGAAGTCAGGTGTGTCACATCTCTTCTTCCTCACTAGATTATGGCCTCGAGTTAGGATCGAGCAACTATGAGCCCTTGTTCCTGTTCTTGGCCCGTTCCTGGCTGGCTGGGCTGCTGACAAGAGATGGGTCAATCCAGACATTTGGCGGACAAAGACAACATTTCCATCACCTATTCATTTGTTGTTGATGCTGTCAAAGTCAGTCGGTATCATCCTTTTAGTATAGGCACAGAAATGCCAAAACAAGTTAAAATCTTCCTTCGTGGTAGATCTCACAGGAGATCACAGATAAGATATGTCACCAATGAGCAATTATTATTCCCAGGGCTATATTATTCTCAGTTACATGCAGACTATATATGCTATATTTTAAATAGATATAACTAAGGGATCTTATGTAGAAGAAATATTACCTGCATTTTTGCTATGTTCTAAAGCAGTTTATACTGCACAGAGCGACACATAACAGCACACATTAAAATAGCCACCTCCTAAAAAAGGCTTAAAAAGAAACTGTCTCATATAAAACTATTTATCATACTAATCTTATTGATGTCAGCAGGGAAACATCCACTGATTTCAAAGTGAGAAGCTAAGTTCTTTCTTACCAGCACAATATTAACCAAGACTAATAAAACTGAATGAATTGTAACAAGCAATTTATGTATTTGGGGGGAATTTTTCGCATTCAGCAAGTCTCACAGCACAGCTGGGCCAAAAGAGTTCTCAATTATCTTTTTTTATGTGAGCTGCTTTGTTTCACAATCTCACACATCAGCAAAATTCTGCAAGTGTACAGATGGCACATACCAGAGAACAAGAGCAAACTTGAGGAAATTTGTTTGAATGTTTTCAAATAAATCATGGGAGCACTTCTATTTGGCTCGGATTTTTGGAACAAAAAACAATAAAAAATGTTTTTTAAATATAATTTTCAGCCAAATTGAAAAAAAAAAAAAGAAAAATAGCCAGATAACATAGCAGAAATAGAATAAAGCGCTGCTAATGCTCAGACAGCAGAATGCAGGACTGCGGTCCGACAGGCTTGGTGCTAATTTATAGTATTACTTTTTATATTTATAATAAGGCTAACAAGATTTAAATAAAATTCTCTTCTTATTCGTAGTGATATAATGGGACTGTTAGATTTGAGAGAAAATGCAGATTCATGTCAGCAGTAATTCAACTACACATTTACAGGTGACAATAGATCGTGAAATAGACAGCTGCTGTCAGGAAATAGCAAACAAATTAAAAATGCCTTGTGCTGCCAGGTTACTCTCTAATTTATTACTCTCTCTCGACAGTGATAGACCAAAGAGGAAAAAGGCAAAAGCTCAGGTCTGGACCTTTGTTGCCCACAGGGGGTTACTTTAGCCCTCTTCCTGCCTCTGTTTTGACCTGCTTTCGGAGGAGCGCTCTCTGCGGAGCCCCAGGGCGTGCAGCCCCTTCGCTCAGCGTCACACGATAAAAACACAGCTCGGTGGGTCGCAGCTTCTCAGTATCTGCTGCTCAAGAGGGAGGCTGGCTTAAGCTGCAAGGCTGCGTGCCACTCGCCGCCCCGTAACTCCAGCCCTCTTCCAGTTAGCAGGACAGAAATAACCTAACTATCCATTTCCAGAACTGCAGTTTGTTTTTTCCAGAGCGAAGATCTGGAGCCGTGACGAGTGATAAACCATTAAACCAGATGGACCTTGTTTGGTTTCAGCTGCGTTGCTGCATGTGATACTGGGCTGCAGAAACAACATAATTAGTGAAGCTCACGTTGCTCAATGCTGCAGGTAAGCAGGGAGCTGGTCAAACTTGTGTGTAACACTGAAAGCATTATATCTGGGAGATGTTTATACAAAAAAAAAAAAAAAAAAAAAAAGAAAAAGAGTAAACAACCTGAATATGGTTGCTAATTAAAGCAGTATTATTAGTTATTAGTTCTCAGAGGGCAAAATAAGTATGTACAGGTTACACCATTTGCCGTACGTCAGCTCCCCCGGAGGAGAAGTGCCCGGGTGCCATACGTCAGCAGGGTGGAGAAGATCTGCTCTGAGGCTGACCCCTGCTCTGATGCTGGGGTACATCAACCTGCAGCAGGCCAGCAATAAGCTATGGACTGGCAATGAAGGTCTGCACCATTCTACACAGTCACAGCCAACATCTGTGGTGAACTGATTTTATCTGTGCCCACTGAAAGTTGCCATTCTGGAGTACAGTGGGTTTTTGTGACACAGTAAGGAAAAAAATCATAGAATCATAGAATGGCTCGGGTTGGAAGGGACCTTAAAGATCATCTAGTTCCAACCCCCCTGCCATGGGCAGGGACACCTCCCAA
>JAOXNO010000001.1:177999287-178012803 GCA_028565335.1 Limnodromus scolopaceus | reverse complement strand
AGGTACCTACAGCACTCCTAAAGAGCACAGATGTCTCACTAAACCTGAGCCTCAGAAGCCCTCTTCTAACCTCTGGTGGCTTGGGTAGGTAACCAACAGGTGTCTTCCCAGGAGCTCGACACACGCTACAGGTGCTGTGACCTTATCCATCCAGCACACGCTCACAGCTACTGTCATTCAGATGACATTTAGTGCTGGCGGTTCCCCTCCTTCGTACAGTATCAGACGTAGGCAGAGCATTTGCTAAGGTCAACTATTACGCACCAAGTCTAACTCTAAATCATGCAAACCCCATCTCACTCTCCCCAGAGGGTGACTTAACCCCCGGAACACACACCTACAGTAGGCATTTTTCTCCCAGTTCACCAATGGGCAGCCCTATAGTGGAAAAAAATACAATTCCTTCAAAGTGACCTGTAGCTCTTGAAATTTGGAAAGGAATGACCCAGATTCCTCCATCATTTCTGGCTTTGGTGTAACTCTTTGGTGTAAAACATAAACGGAAGTTCTCATTTCCAGCGAAATTTCCAACCCCGATGATGTAACCCTACTCAAAAGTGGTGAAGGCGTGTTTGAAGCCAAATCAAAACTCCGTAAAATTCATTGTAATTGTCTCCAAATAGTCAATCTGTGCCTCAGTTTGAGTGAGTTACACCACAGCCAACTTGAACAAAAGTGATCGAAGCTGCACAAGAAATACAGCGACACAGGAAAATAAAGAAATCACAAAGTTGTTTTTTTTTTCTTAGAAATATATTTTGTAAGAAAACAATATTAACATTAAAAAGAAATGTTTATTATACAGTATAAAATAATTGCTTGAATTCAACTCAGTTCCTTATACATATAAAAAAAAAAAAAAAAGCCTGAGGATTTGGTATGAAGCCTCAATTCTTACAGATTTGAGTCTTTCGCCTCCTGTGATTCCTACCGCATTAAAGAGCGAGTTTTCCCCACGTCATCCTTAGAGCACCCAGACAAACACTCCTCAAACCTCCCTCATTCCCAAAATAACCTTGCCCAGATGTGCTCTAAGGGATCACCCATCCCCATTCTACGTTCCCCCACACCCACCCTCAGATTCCATCCACCTACCTCTTTTGGCCAAGCATCTACACAAGCGACAACACAGGTTGCAGCTAGCTCGGAGCCTCCCCATATTAATTCGTTGGCTAATTATGACCAGTGGCCAGCCACTGGCAAATAACATATAAAGGCTGAGCTGTTCTCAGCTGTCTGTTCCCATAAAACCTGTAAGAGCATCTCAACGCTGCCGTTCACCTGCCAAATCTGGCGGAAACGTGCAGAGGTCGTAAAAGCTCGAAGGGGAGACAAGGACAGGCGATGCAATGACATAAGCTTCACTTTTTTGGGAAACTAAGCTAAAAAAGTCATTACTCAACAGCAGAATTTACAACTTGCAGATTTTGTTGTAGGAAAATACGCCTGTTCAGTAACTATAAATACCCCTAATGCATTTCTGTGGCTTATTGCATATTAATTTTTTATCTACTTCTTTTTTGGGTAATGCCAAGCTTTGTAATGTCAATCACCCTCCAGGTTTGAAAGGCACCCAGTGACCAGCATTCTGGTGTAATTACTCATGACATTGGTGTGATTTACCTCCCCCTCCCAATAATACTGACAAGTTTAACAGAAATCTATTAAGTTAAAAAGAACAAAGATATATATATTACATTTGCTAATTGCAAACAACCTCTTTTAGCTGCAATTTTTCCCATTGGGATTAAAAAGTGCACCAGTTTAACATGTCTGTACATTAAAAACAGTTTAAAACATTAAATATACAAACAGCAAGAGATTTTAAATATTTTGTATCAAATACTATAGGACAATATAATTTACATTTTTTTTTTAACACAAAACATTACACCTGAAATATAACTTTAGATATTACAGAATATAAAAATACATACTTTTTGTCTAAAAAAATGTCTTTGCAGGTTCTGGCATGATGTAATACTTTTAAGGCACACCATATTTTGGCAGTCTATATTTGCAATTAACTGTGCAACGATAATAAAAATGACCTGTAATTAACCTTTTAGAACTGCAAGGCCAGACGATCTCCCTTCTTCCTGGAATAGCCCTTTTAACCAGGTAAAAACTGAAGTTGAACTGTTAAGGTGTTTCTGTGACTCGCTTCAGCCACGGCCTGAGCTCTCCAACCCTAATCCAGCAAAGCAAGAAGAGGCTTAATTAAGCATGTGAAAAGCCACATCAAGTGCAATGGGATTAGTCACACTTTCACAATCTTTGCTGTCTCAGGGTCAGAACGCCCAACCCCAAGCAAAACTGAGCCCTACAATGCAAGTTGGGAGCCAAGTTCTGTCCTGCCCTACATTTGTGCCAAAACTAGTAAGAGTAGCACAGGTTAAAAAGTCAGGGCAGAACTTGGAAACAGAAGTTCAATAATATTAATTGCTCTGATTTCAACTACACCAATGAAAAAGTCAAAATGACTCTACTGAAGGCAGCGGAGACATATGAAGTAAAACTGCTATAAGACTGAATCGGGAGAACTATGTAATTTTGTCACTCTGTGCACTTGTGGGACTCCTGCTGGAATCAGCACAGGGCAAAAAATGCGTCTTTAGATACATAAGGCTTATACAGATGCAATTGGGTTGCAAAAGATTTTCAGTTCTGGCTTCAAGTTGTTTCTGGACCACTAAAAGCCCAAACAATTTTCAGCATACTAAAAAAATTCAATCTAAATCCCTTACTTTAAACGCCCCAAAATAAGTTGCTTCTTGTGACGAATCCAGTAGCAATGGGTTTGATACCTGGATACTTATCATTTCACCAGATTTTAACTTAAAAAACCCTCCAACATTGACAGAATAAAAATGAAATTCTGAATTCCCTGACCAGTATTTGGTGCTTCCTCCCTTCATCAACACATCAGAGCGCCTTATTTTAAGGTTTGTCTTAATCATATATACCATCAGCTGAAGCCCTCTTTTAGTCAGGTTTCCTGAAGTTTCATGATGTCTAAAACAAATGTTGGCATAAAGGTAGTAAAATCCGTCTTGATTAACAATTAGTTTTCCATCATTGAATGTCATATTGGATAAGTTTGCCTGGCCTTTGTCATGATGCCAGGATGTGAGGTTCACTTTGCGAGTTCCTGAAGAGAAGAGGAAAAAAAAGTATAATTATTTATGAACATTTAAAAAACCTCAACATTTAGAAAGCAATCTCCAGGTTTTTAGAATCAATAGCAATTACATATATATATATATATATATATGCTGAAGTGAATATTAGGCTATTGTGGAAAAAAAATCATAAGACATTTCCTTTTTTCATCCTGCACTGTCACATTTGGCTTGCTATTTATAACTGCCCTCCCACCAGAACGTCTGCTGGGCCATGGTACAAAACACCTGCTTGGACGATAGTTTGATTATGCTACGCAATCACGCAACAAGCTCTGTACGGGAATTGCGTTCCACCTGAAACTTTATTCAAAGAAGCAAATACTTGAGAGGAATCTGAAATGAAAAAATTACTAGTGAAAAACCAGCAAATCTTGTTACCAGTCTGTAAGTGTCTTCAAAAAATAACTAAACAAAATCTGAAAACAAGTTAAACTGATAATTCCCTCAAGAAAAATCTTATAAAACCTTCCCATATTTTAATGTTCTTGTAATGGTACACACAGGTAAACACAGTTTCATTTGAGAACACAAAAAAAAAAATGGGGGAAAAGTCAGTATAGTTGTGCATCTTTGGTATTACACAGTAAGTTTCCTAGACTTTAGATAGCACTTCAATTATGACATAACAAACCTTTTTATGCAAAAACAATACTTAGACTTAACCCAGTGCTTGCATATACCAGAATAAGGCTCCACGATGTGGTTTAGTCCTATCCTAGGTATCTAGGATAGTGGTCCATAGCACAATTCTAGATCTTTGATAATTGTACAAATACTTATAGCTGAGCAATTATAGCTATTTGGAAAGTAAACTCCAATTCTTTGTCTAAGATCTAGAGGAAGGTCTTGGAAAAAGAGCTTTAGGAAGACAGATGTGATTATGGATGCATTGCTGTTTTTTGTTTGGGTTTTTTTTTTCCTTTCTTCTTGTCTTTGTATATATGTATCTTAAGTTTCAAACTAGAAACAGTATGTTGATATTCCATGCTTGGAGGAGAACAGCCCCCTTCAAATTGTCTTAAGGTGGAGATCCACAAATTAGGAAAGAAAATTATGATAATATTCTCTCTGCCTCTCCGTAGAACAACACACGTTGGAATCAAAATACATGCACAGCAGTTACTAAGTCTGACTACCAAGAAGACAGATTAATAGAATTAACATATGTCATCAAGCATTATTGAATTACTTCTAAAAGGTAAGCCTTTTTCACCCTGCCTGCGTGATGGTGTCCTGGTAAACAGGAAGCTGTCCCTTATCTGTCAAGGTGACTGAATGCTCTGTGAAGAGAACAAAAAAGAGCTCAGAGACCGACGATATGTTGATTAGTTTGTTGGCTCAGCACTGCCACTGAAAGCTAACCACACAGTAGGACACAGGTACAAACGTCCCCCAGGAACTCTGGACTGAAAGACACCTCCTGGGTACCATTCTTCATTGAGACAGTGGTCGATCACTGACTGGAACACGTTCCCCAAGGAAGTGGTAACAGCACCTGCCACGAGTTCAGGGAGTACCTGGACGACTTTCTTAGTTATATGGTTAGTTTTAGGTAGTCCTACGAGGAGCAGGGAATTGGACTCGATGATCCTTACAGGTCCCTTCCAACTCAAGATATTCTATGACTCTATTAATGAGGCTGTGAGAAGAGCTGGCCTGGCAGGAGGTCAGACAGGCATTGAGAGAGAAAGCATTTGAGTCTGCCTTCCCATGCTGGACATGTTTTGACACTTCAGTTTGGTTTTGGTGGCAGAGCGTTAAGCAGCAGCCTGCAACATCAGCCCAAATAGCATTGCTACTACAGTACGTGTATTATGCAGAGGTTTATCACAGCATTTTCTGTTGAGGAGCAAGCCTTGCAGCACACCTGCCATACTCTCTTCCACCTCTCTGGCTTCACCACCATTCCATTCTAGCACCCACCTCATCTCACAGCCTCTGCCTGCAAAGACAGAGGAACAGGCAACAGTAGGAGGAGAAGATCCAGCCAAAGCCCACAGTCATGCCCACACGGAGAAACAGCACTGTCCTGAGCAAGCCACGCAGGCCCTGACCCTTCCTGATACACACAAGCCACTAACACCCTAGTATTTATTCAGTGTAACACACAGGGCATAAAACACAACAGATGAGAGCTGGCCAACTTGTCCTCCTAACCACCAGCAATTTTCAGAGCACGAGACTAACTGCATTTTCTCCCTTTGAGGTACTCACAGCAGTGGGTCTGCAAAGACACCAGAAGACCTTACACCTTAGGTTGCCAGCGCATCTAAATGTATGCTTGGAATACTCAGTACCTTACTCTCCCAACATCATAGAACCATAGAATGGTTTAGGTTGGAAGGGACCCTAAAGATCATCTAGTTCCAACTACATGGAACAGGGACACCCCCCACTAGGCCAGCTTGCTCAAGGCCCCATCCAGCCTGGCCTTGAAAAATTCCCAAAACAATCTATTCCTACCAAGATTTCCATGGCATACGGCAGGGCCCAGTGCCCTCTCTTTCCAAGGGTGTATCAAGGCATGCCCCAAAACCACCAGTGCTCACAAGCGTGCTGGGGAAAAGCCCCAGGTCTATTTGATTAGTTAAAAAGATGCCTCCTGGATTTGTTTGTGCAGAAAAACATATGGGGACACAGGGCCAGGGGAATTTGAGAGCTATGAGTCTTCCCTAACTGCCAAGGGCAAGCAACTTCTGCTTGCGAGAGGAATATTTTAATACTAGTCCAGAACAAAAAGCTTCTGGCACTTTTCCACAAGTGTGGAAAGGCTGTCAAAGGCAGATCATAAATAGTTGGTCCCCTATGGTTCTAGAACAGTCAGGTAGAAATTATACAAGTAAAATCATACAGAGAATCCATCTTCCGTGCAGTGCCTCCAAAAAACTGCTGAAAACCATCAATTAATTGGAAGTGACACTAAGATCTTAAGTTTCGTAGCCTGGAATGACTCACCTGCAAGAGATGCTGAGCTAGGGGTACCAGAGTAAGCCTCTGAAGCACTGGGGACAGCTCAGGAAGTTGTAGAAGTTCTTGTGATCAGTGTTAAGTCTGCCAGAAATACTGCCCCAAGGAGCGCAGGCTACCTTTAAGGTAAGGAGGACAGGCGAGAAACCACTGCTTGGATCAGAGGAGAGGCACACCAGAGACATGGGACAGGAATGTATACATAGAGAACAGAAAAGCATACTGGCATGCTGTGACTGACTGGTGGCACACTGGGTAGTTGCTAGCCAGATTTTTATTTACCTGGCAAGTAAACTTTTTAGTTGCTACTTGATTAAGACTAGCATTTTTAAGAAATCCTTAGGGGGAATGCATGATTCTCTGCTGAAGAAGGGCGAAGAGAGAAAATAGGTGCCACGGTTGCTCGTAGCTGAGATGCTGAGAGGGGCTCTGGGTGAAGTCTGGTCACGCTGTTTTGGTGTTGAGGGCAATATGCACCATTCATCCATGGTCAGGTGGATGGTCAGGCCAAGAGATGATGGAAGATGACCATATATCTGTTTTGAGCAGGGAATTAGCCTAGGTAACTGAGGCAGGTGGGCATTTCACCAGAGCTTCAGAAGAGGCCACAGCCAGCAGCACAGCACAAAGATGTGTTGGTAAAGAGTTACACCATACAACCTTAACAGCAGGAGTGAGCAGGCTCTCAGCACTGTGGGTGGTAATACACCCAAATTTGGAGACATTAAAACAATCAGTACCTCAAAACACAGGCAGAGGAGAAAACTGGAGCATACAAGTCCCAAATCAGCTGTCCATATATCAGAAACTCTGAAATCCAAGCCATGGGACAGTCAGAAATGCTGCAATATAGTACCTACTGTGATAAAATTTACTATGGAGCCATGAAAAAACCAGTACAAGGTAATTCACGTTGAGAGAGAAGGAAGAGGTCAGAGAGAAAATGAGACAGATAATGCTTTTTACCATGTCTGGAAGGTTAAGAAAAAGGTTAAGATAATACACAGTTTTTCTGGTAACTGAAGACAAATCAAAACAGTGTCTTGGATATTTGTGAGCATGAACTAAGACAAACAGAATTGAGTTTCAATAAAGTTAATGAGTAAGAAGGAAGACGATGGGAGGGGGACAGTGCAGAAAGTAGCCCTGTGTCGATAATTTGTTTGCCTTCTAGTAGCTTTCAGGTATAAATAAAGCCTGAGGGAAGGACCAAAGCACTGTTTGCTCTGAAAAACTGCTTTGGAGGCAAAGGGCAGCCAAGCTGAACCTGTAGCTGTAAATAGCTCAGAATACTACAGCATTTCCTTAGACAGCTAAAGGTATCAATTCACATCCCAAACAGTATATTTAACATTTAAATTTATTTCTCTTTGCGATTTTTCTCCTTTAAACTGTGACTAATTTCTGCAATCAATTTTTAAAAGAAAATTCACTGTTTTCATTTAAAACCCAGGTAGCATTTATAGTGAGCTCTGGTAAAAAGCAGCCAGGAAGCAGCCAGCTTTAACCTAAGGCAGCAAACCTAAAAAATACACACAGCAAGCCAAACCACTATGGCTTCTGCAGCCAAATGATGGGTGGAGACACCAAGATCTAGGAAGGGTTATTTTTTCCCCTCCCTCTCGCTCCCCCCAGCTTCAAAAGTCCATTTGGGGCTTGATATTATTGTGAACCAGGTAAAAGGAACTGCACACACACTGCTCAGTGACCCTTCATGAAGGGTGTTCAGTGGCAAACTACTTAAAATAAAATCCTGTTTGACAATGATGAAGATTGATTTTTATTTTTTTTTGTTTCCTGACATTATCTATTTTGGGTCAGAGTGATGACAGTAAAGAACCTTAAAATACTAAGACCAGATCTGTCCAGACTCATGAATGGCATAAAACAATTTAGTAGTATTTCAGACATGCAGGGTAAGGAATCAGGGGAAGAAAACAGAACTTGCCACTTGCAGTCAGAGGAAACAGGATGGGAGCGAAAAACTCCTGGCGACCCTCAGGCAAATTCTTCATCTTTATGCCTGTCATTAACCATCCTTTATGCCTGCCATGCCACCCAGCCAAGTGGATACTGCCTCATACCAGTGTGCATGATACTAAAGTGCCTCACAACCAGTAGATTCAGGGTTCCAGTTATCCATAAGGATGCAGCCCCTCACTGCTGCAATGCCCACAAGGACCGCAGAAGCTGTGTGCATGATTAACACCCTGGCAATGTTCTTCCAAAGCACACAGAAGCTGTATGTGTCAGATCAGGAAAGAGTATGTCCAACTCATCACGCTGGTAAGGTTTCTCCCAGGAGAAACAAAGCAGCTTCTTTTCACAGGTACTGTATTTCTAAGAGTTACAGCGGCCTGTGCTATTAAAAAAAAAGAAGTGAAGAGAGCAAACAAGAGCAATGCCTCCCTTGCCATTACCCACAGATGTGTAACTTCACTCCCGAGAAGGTTAATGCAGTGATGCACAACAATAAAAATTATCAGCTGCTAGCCCTGATAAAAATACAGTTTACAGCAACACCACCCACAGGAAAAGGTGGATTTCATAAAGTGTGACACTTACACACTCCACTTCTGTAAATATAAGTGATCTGTATCTGGGATTAGCAAATTAACTGAATCCTTCCAAAGACAAAATGCTAAGACAAGTTCACTGATACTGCATCTTCTGCTATTGATCTATGTCAAAAGCCAAAATTTGACTGAAACAGAATCTTGTCAAGAAGCATTTGAGCTACTAAGAAAAGCTTGTAGAAGTTCTGACTCCTACCTGACAAGCTGCTAAAGCTCTCTGCTTATAAAGCTCTGGATCTTGGCAATGCCAATGCACTTGAAGGGAGAAAGAATCCTATCCCTCCAGGCAAGAAGCTAACTCCTTGTGTACAGAAGTGCTTTGTCTTTAAATAGAACAGGAGCAAGGTATTACTGTGCAGGCTGCTAAAATCTCAGATTTCAAGCCTTGACACAGCATTCCCCTTTGGTTTTGTTATATAAAACAGAAAAGCAATGCACATAGCTTAATTAACAAGGAGTTCAGCACTGCAGAATGTATACATCTTCAGAGGAAGAAGACAGTGGTGATCCATCCCCCCTCCTATCTTGAGATTCTCTACCCAAATAGCTTCAGAATAAACTCTGGTTTACTTCTACCACACCGATGATGATTGTTGTGTTGAGAATACAGAGAGAAAAATCTCAACTGACAGTGCCCCAGGGCAAAGAAGGAAACAGTACTGAGACATCTTAAAATTGCAGGAATGAATCTTTTCCCCTGGAGAGTGTTCCAAGACAGACTCGTGTCTTGTTACCTCATATTGTACTAGTGAGGATATTCCCACAGCCATCCAAAGATACCTGTGGGTAGAGAGTAAGACCTCTGGCAAGATAAAAGAATGCCACCCTCTTACCAGAGGGGCAGATAAAAGCCACAGGAACACTTTTTCCTTCCCCTACTCAATAGCTCAGAAACATGCTGTATCCAAGTCAACAAGTCTTAATGTGAAGTCTATACCAGCCCTGCAACATAATAATGAATGGGATATGACAAAACCTTTTCTACATGCCATTAGCAGAAGGAAGCCTTTGCTATAAATTCATGAGAGTGCAATGTATCCACAGGGGGGCAGGGAATTAGCAGGCAAGTTATCATAATGACTTTGGGACTGTAGTTCTAGGTTTTCAACACCTCAAAATGAAAAATGTGCTTCCTTTATGGCAAGTTCTTACACTGATGGGCACCTGACATGCATGTGTATTATGTATTCATAGAAGATTCTCAGTTTCCAGATCCACCCTGAGTACATTTCTCTGGGTGCTGACACCCAGTACAGATGTGACTACACTTCACCACACAAAAGGAGTGTTGCTGTGAAGGGCTGGATAGGTGGGCACAAAACATTCTTGAATTTTACAACAGAAAACAACACATTTCTTCATCTGACAACAGGACTTAAAAATCTTAGACTCAGTGGAAGGGAAACATCTTCCGACCTGCAAGATCTGGATTCTGGACAATCTTTATGCTGGTATATCCTTGTATGTATGCATACATCTATGTGTATATCTGTATACATATGTATAGCTGATGTCCAGGGTAAGTGAAGAACTCCAGACGGGCCTACTAGCCTAAGAAAACAAACTTCAGAGGAGAGCATTCAATGCATATCTTCATTCTTCACCTGAAGACAGCAGAATGAGGCAGGCCAAGCCCACAGACCTTGATCCTGAAAACTGGTCATTGGCAATGGAGGCCATTCAGAACATAACAGACTAGTGTAAGACACCTGAGGCAAAGGGGAGCGATCCTCTTGTTAACATTACCCCTGCTGCCTCTGAAATCCTTTAACGCATCCACTTCGTTTTCATTATCAAAAGCTATTTCTGAAATCCAGTCTGTTGCTGGTATTGCTGAACTGTTTTCATACACTTCACTGTTCAATCATTTATAGTAGCATTGGAAGTATTCACTTAAAACTGAACTTACCAGATGGAATATTCTTATCATCAATAATGAGATGGGCAAAAGGTTGCTTCTCAGGTTTGTTTCTCTTGTACAGGTCCATTCCTAATGCCTCCATTGCAGCTAGAGATAAAAGAATCGCATTACCTTAGAAAGACAAGTTTAGTAGAACTAAAATATTTCTTACTCATAAAACAGCACCTACCTTTTTCTGGTCTGGGTGGTGCTCTTCCCATGACACGCTGGACTTCCTAAAACGAGAAAGAGAAATTGCTTTGATGTTGGTTTTGGGTTTGTAATATTGGGTATTGCAGGTAGTTTGCACAATTACAACACTCTGCATGTAGGCGTACAGGGAGGTTGTTCTACCTACAATACATTCAGATGCCTGGGATACAAATTCTTGTATTTACATGATATATAATATGAACACACAGTTTAGCTGCAAAAATCAAATTACTTCCTCTGTCCAATACATCTGATAAAGGTGCATAGGAATGATGGTGTGTATGATCACCGCGTTATATTGAAATAGCAGTGACAAGACACTTACAACCCTTCCTACTTACTGCACTTGGAATATTTTTCTAAGTATAATGGAACAATAACTGCAAAGAACACATCACATAAAACAATGGACTTTATGAACCGATTTAATTACTTGGGGTCAAAAGGTAACAAGAAGAATTCTACACAGGGACTACTGTATAATCTCATCAAAATCTAAGGAAAGCTAAGTTCTGAATTTCATTTGCGATGGGATAAATGAAAACTTCCACACCTCACACTTGACCACTAACAGGGAAGGTTGCAAGACTACAAAGCTTTACAATCAAGGCTCACTTCTAACAAGGTATGCAGGAACCAAAGGACTAAGCATCTTCCACATCTGTACTGGGCCAAAGGGATTGGGTGCCAGAGTTTGGAAGTATGCAGTCTTCAAAACTGCAGATGAATTTTAACATGAGTGAAACCCACATTACCCAAAAATACAAACAGCACAAGCAACAGACATCAGGCACCACAAAAAGCCTTGCTTTTCATAATCCACACCCGTTTTCCTCTTGAGAAAACATATAAACAGCAGTTTTCAAAAAAACCTAAGCAGCTTGTTCTTGTTACAAGCCTGGACTGAGTCTTGGTAATACTAGGTACAGTCCTCAGTTCTGTCACCTCTTCCCCCATGACTCACTTCATCTTTGTTTTCTAAAAAAACGGGTAATATTCTACTTGCTATTCGGAATACCTCATACCACAAAGCCATCAAGAAGATGTTTAGTAAAATGAAACATTTTACTAAAGATAACAAATCATATCTCATCTTTGAAACCTAAGAATGGTCCTTTGTCATGTCACACCTACTGCTGTTTGTCTGATTCAGTAAGCAATACGCTTAAGATTTGGCCAGATCAGCAAATGTTCCACTGCGCTCTCAATCACTGTGGTGTTTTAGAATTTGAAGTCCTGCTTTGAAAACACCTAAATTCCTGCTTTTATGTAATTTTGCAGCCGCAGTGAGAACTAACGCCTTAGTTGGTGCATTTATTACTCTCACTTTCCCCTTTCAGTAGGTGTTTAAATGTTAAACCAAAATGAAAAGCCACAGCAGAATGGAAGTTGTAGTATGACTATCAAAGTATAACACTTCAGCAGAGATACGCTGATTTTGTAGATAAGAATCATTAAGATACTTTCTGCTGTAGAGACGAGAAGAAAAGCAGAAGAATCACAACTTCAAAAGAAGCAAAACTCATGTCCACCTCCCCCATTTACATTCACTTCCCTTCTCTGATCTTTGTACTTCAATGTCAGTTCTAGGAGCATGCGAATGAAGCTCAGTTCTAGGAGCTGCACACCAGCATCAGCCTCTAGCCACGCTTGAGCTCTTTAACTTCATCAGAATTAGGAAGACAGCAAAAAAATTCCAAGTACTAGACACTGCAAAAAGTGACAAAAGCCTCTGAAGAGAAGAGGACATAAAGTAAAAGAGACTGGGAGACGGATCACCCTCTCAGAGACTACTGCACCACACCTGCTCCCAACCCTTTCCCTAGAAAGGGGAGACTCCTTTGTTTTATTGCTTTCTTAATGGAAACTTCTCAGATCTGGAGTCTGCTTTCGTATCTTTTCCTTCTGGGGGATGTGATAAGGCAGAGAGCCTGGAGAACCTACTGGGCAGATCCAAAAAGAGCTACGTACATTTTAATCTCCTGTATCTAAGCTGGTACTAAAAAAAAATTCCATGGTTGGTAACTGCACAGCCCTTGAAGTCCCTCCCTGAACTGGCCAGTCGCTATCCTCCTCTTAAACTACATTTTTTTTCTCAGGAGTAAAGAGTTCTGCTTCTGCACATTTCCGAAGATGCTTCATCTTGAGCAGCTGGGTACCTCACCTTCTTCTTCCATGAGGACAGGCTGTGGTCCTCTTGAAAGGCAGTCTGAGCTGCTGTCTTTCTAACTGTTGGTGGTGCTGTTCATCTGCAACATCACCACTTGGTAAGCGGAACAGCTACCCAGGAAGACTTGGGCCCACAACTCTCCCTGTCCTGATGGTCTTGAGCCCACTTTCCTGTTCCCTAGGAGCATTTCTCTCCGGCAGAAACACTCTCCTGTACTCCTCTTGAAGCTATGCTACTATGCAATTAGGAATGGAAGAGTCATTACAACAAAAGGGAGACTATAAGCGTGAGCCCAACACCGACTCACTGAAAAGAGCTGGAGACTGGTTCATTGACTCTTCCAAATGCTTGTTGCTGGATTAGAAGTGGCAAGCCTGTGGCCAGAAAACAGAAATCCTCCATCGGCTGAATTCTCCCAACACTGAACTAGTGTCAAGTCCTGTACTCAATTCCGACCAGCCCCACAAAATTTTGACATTGCTTTCTGTTCTGTTGCCTAGGCTTC
>JAOXNO010000001.1:177987533-177999187 GCA_028565335.1 Limnodromus scolopaceus | reverse complement strand
AGTGTCAAGTCCTGTACTCAATTCCGACCAGCCCCACAAAATTTTGACATTGCTTTCTGTTCTGTTGCCTAGGCTTCCAGAAGGAAGCTGAAAATACATGAGCTACTCCCTAGACAACAGAGACAGAGCTGCAGGTTTCCTCCTGAAGGATATGTAGTTCAACACTTCTCTTGATTTTTTTTTACTTCATGTTTCTGAAGTTCCAAGGTGCTGATACACAAGCTACCTTAGAAAAGCATTTCAGCACGTACTGACTTCTAACCCTGAAGGCCTCAAGGACCACATTTTTCAGTGGATGTCTGAAGATATCCAGATATCTAAAGATGGCCTTCTAGTGGGATTATAAAAATCAGCTGGTATCCTCAGTGCAAGGAATTAAGAGCTAGGATTTTCCAAATCTTTAAAGTATCAACTGCACTCTTTAGCACCTGAGTGTCTTTAAGCATCTCGTACCTAATGACGACGTACACTACCATTAAGAAAGCAGGAACAGCTCAACGGAACCTGTCGCTAAGACACTGCTATAATGACATGTGAACTGCTGACAAAATATTACCAGTGACTTCTCTTATGACTTCCACCCACAGAACCATGTGCACTACAAAGCTGTTGAGCTATTTTTAGAAAAACTGTACACAAAAATCACACCACTCTGTTCATCTTACAATAAGCTGCTCTTGTACACCTTCGCATCATTTGCTCGCTGCCCACCAAGTTAGCTCTGCTGGCCTGCTTCCCACATTCCAACCTCCTTCATACAGCCACTGTTTAAACAACAGACAAGCAGCCAGTCACAAAAATTAAAAATGTGTCTTCCTTCACTGCAAAAAAATTTAGACTCCATTGGGAAGCTGCGAAACTTTCACATTTTAAAAGCTAAAAATCATGCTTTAAGTGCCTTGAAAGTTGGGAACTGCTCTTTCCTCATCCACAGCAGGCTGCAGGTTTTAATCCTTAGCATCTTTGAAACAAAAACAACTCTTACTCTTAAAGTTATGACCAATATTGAAGATGCAGAGACAAGGTTACACTTGAACACATAACACTTGTGGATTGTTTTTTCCTCTCTTTTGGCTTTTACAATATCTCAGTATCTACTTTGAGCATCTCTAAGTAGCCTTTTGAGACCAATCAGAAGAGACACCCTCTGGACATTCATATATTGCTTCAGCTTTGATCTTAAAGCTCCTTTATACAGTTGTTTCTTCTACTACCTGAATACTTTAAATCCAGCTAATACCAGGAAGAAGTATCTGATTATCTTGCTGGAAACTCAGCAATTTGAAGAATGCTAATCAGAAAGGAAGTGAAATAGAACGTACATGAACCAATATTCATCAGAAGATAGTTTAGAGATCAGCACTACAACCTCTATCCAAATGAGTAGTCTATTGTCTGCAGGAAAAAAAAAAAAAAAAAGACATGTAAGGTTGTAAGATGGAAACTGAAATTTTAGCAATTTACAGCAATCACTCATGAAACCTTGACTTTGTCCATAATTATGTGAACTTCAAATGTCTGCTAAGTATAGAGATCTCTTTATAAGTGCTGCCCTGGAGGTGTAGCAAAGTACTCTGGTGCCATGTGCGAGACTAGTTTATGCCTGAACTCCCCAAGCGGCTACAAGCTGGGAGTTTTGCCAAGAAAAGATACTTATGAATTGACCCAAGGTATGTTTGCAGTCCTTTCTACTTCAGGCTCATAACAGACTTCATAAGAACTGTGGTTAGTGCATCTGGACTGCCAAAAGGTTTTTAAGGTTACATGCAAAAAAAAATTAAGCAAACAGACAGGCTAGGAAAGCATATCATTTGTCTCATTTAAAGTTTATATGCAATACGAGTAAGCTGCTCCCTAAGTGGTATTTTTATCCTGGAATGTTAAGGAATTCACTGTTAGATTTTGATTAAAATAAAATCTGTAATTATTATTTTTTCAGGAGACAAATGTTTCTAGACCTGACCTTGCAGCCCTACTACACTGGTTTTCATAACAGCACTTTCATTTTCAATGTCAATCCCTGCTTTAGATTTAAGCATCAGGTCTACAGGTGTGCAAAGAAAACAGATGAGGACCAGCACAGTAAACTAAAAGCTGTAACCAGACCATAAACCTGAGCAAAAGCAAGTTGTCTATTTTCATTTCCTGAATAGCTTGAATTGCAAAAGACAATATTGAAAAAATCACAACACTTAAATGGTATTTTAAAGTGTTCCATTTCAGTTACTCAGCATGCTGCCGATTCAAATAAAGATACTGGTTCTTAAGAGACACTGGTTAGATTCTCCTTCAGGAAAGTGAAGAAAGTACCAACAACAGGAAACCTATTTCAAGTCACATCAGCTGTATTCCCACAAATGAAGGATTAGCACAACTGGAAGTTAAGATTCAGCTGCATCCCTGCCCTTCATTGTAGCAGAGCCAACAAAACGCGATAAAGTACAGTTTTGCCTTAACACTGTTTCTTTCACTTCTCTGATATACCTAAAAGATGCAAATGTAGGCCCAGGCATGCATTTTCCTATTTTTCTCAGCATCATCAATATATGATGACAAAGCATGTAGAACACTGACCCAGCTGCTTAATACATTCTGTTGCATTCAAAGGAAATTCAGAGTCTGATTGCTTTGGCAAGTTAAATTTTATTGTTCTCAAACTAATGGTCATCAGCCAAAAAAAAGTTATCCCTACTCACTACTTATCTTGGCCACGGACATTGCAGCATTCAACCTCCATCCAGAATGGCAGGATATGCAGCCTCAGCTAAAGCCAGTGCCTTTGTTGAGAAACCAGCAGCGAATGACCAGAATGCAGGGCTTCCCATTCACTTACTGTAACACGCTCCTTAGTCTGTCATGGGAGCTGCATGAACCAGCAGTCTAGTACCAGCACAAAGAGCACAGAAGTAGGCACAGTGTAAAACAGTCTATAAAATGCTAGAAGATAGAACTAATCCTACAGAAATGGCTTTTTTTTTCCTTACGCTTTTCAAGGAGGTGGGCTAGCAAATGGGACAAGACATGAACTCCTAGGTTTCTTTAAGTTTTGCTCACAAGAAGTCTGTCACTCAGGGTACTCCATTAAAAGCAAGCATTAGCAGAATTAAAGTACCATATAATTAACTCAAGTACAATTCACTCTGTAAAGTGTACATGAGTTCATTCAAATCTAATGTAGTATCCTTTATGAAAAACTGACAACGTTATGCAGATGTGAAGTAGTAGTAATGGATTTGGTAAGCCAGGAAAACCAAATACCATAGCAGACATTCAGCTTTTAAACAGCCCATAATTAGCACTAAACATGATCATGAACACACAAAGATATCAAAGGCAGTAACTGCAGTAAGAGGCAATTGTGACAAATATTTAGCTTGCCTAGGCTTCTTCATTAGGGCTGACTTCTTTAGCTGACTACTTGAGTTATTTGTGTTTGGAAACAAGCTGTCATTCTCAACCACTGGGCAAAGAGTGCCTGGTTATCATGCTATGACACAGAGTAGGTCTTCTGCTGCTGTGGGAACGGTCTGCACAGAACAGAGAACTGGCAAAATGAGCTAAAGAAGTAAAAGGAGATACTATCCCTTAATTCTGAGTTGCAGAAAGAGTAAGAAACAAGAGCAACTGTTATTTCCTCTGTCTTTCAGGCAATATTTTGCTTGTTGATGATATTTACTTGGAAGAATCTTGTCAGAAACAGAGTCAGGAAGATTGCTTTGAAAAAACGTGGATATGAACATCAAAAGTGTTGGCAAACCTTTACAAATATTAGGGTAAACAACTACTTTTCAGGCCCATCCAAATGTCAGAACGGCCAATCAACTAACTGCAACCATAGTTTTTTCAGTGCAACTTTAAGTCTTCCTTTCTTAAAAAAACCAAACATGCTTGAATACACAATTGGTTAACCACTACCGAGTTCATGAGCAAACAGAGTATGACCTTGGATGCAACTTCAGGTGTTACCTGAACACCAGAAAATACTTTCTAGAACTTACCTCTGAATATAGGCATTGGAAAAAGTGTTGTAAATTTAACAGGAGCATAACAAAGGACCACACAGTCTGTCTGCCACTTACCTTCTGCACAGCTCTTTGGAGACCCTGTTTAATGCTTCTACATGATTCTGGCATTAACTTCGCTTCTTGACTTTCAAAGGATGTATCATGCAAATCTGTATTTTCTTGATGTCCAAAAAGTGTTCTGACACAGTGAGCATGTTCTTTTGAAATTCTAGTAGGGTCCATCTGAAACAAATATATAAGCACAATAACAGTTTTAAGTGTCTGTCCAAGAGACATTAAGAGCTTTTAAGTCAGGGAGAATTTTCAACCATCTAAAAGTCTGGCACCTACCTAAGTTTATTACCTACATTTTCATTGCAAGCAATTAAGAAAAGTTCTCCACTTAGAGGTTTCTTTCATCCAACAAGCATGAGAGATAGTAGAATGAATTATCTTCCTGAGCTGCCTAGTTTATTAGCTTAGACTGGATATCTGACTTTCAACAGTTAAAGATAAAGCCCACTCTTACAGTGAAATCAATAATCCTGAATTTAATTTTTTGACCACTCAGTGCAAAATCATAATTATTTTTGTAGGCAACATACACAGCCATCATCTCATAAAAACTATTGTTTGCAAGATGACACACAAATGCCAACTAGATGAACTTGGGGAAAGCATGTACAACATCTAGCACATCATTTTCAAGAGGAGAAACAGAAGAACAGAAGCCAATTATCACTGAAACTATTTTGTAGGCAAGAGATATCGCTGCCTGAAACAGTCACCAAGTAAAATGGAACAAATTCAGAAAGACCAAAATATGATAAAACTATATTACAAAACACCTCTGCCTCAATGGGACAAAGACTGGTAAATCTAGAATATCTGCGAGATACTTTTAGCAACCAACTTTTGTGATTGAATCAAATATATTTGTAAACTGTAAATTTAGAATACTCTTGAATTCTATCAGTTAGATAAATTGGAAGGATATTCCAAAGATTAGGATTGTGACTTGGCAGAGTTTGATTGCATAAACATCGCTTAAACCATCTCACCCTCTCTCTTCCCACACTCCAAATACTTTACAGTCAAGAGATATTAACCATTATCTTTCAGAGATGGCCTAAGACTCTCAGCAACTGTTCTCAACCGGCATTTATTCCATTTTTAATTCAGGCTTGAAGAAGGGTTTGTGCATTCAAAACCTTGTCCAAGTTCTCTATCTGTATCAGCTGGTCTAATAAAGAACATTTACTTCTATCTTTCTGCATAAGGTAGAAGGAACTATTTTATCTGAGAATGACAAAAGGTAATACATTACTTGTAATCATGATGAGGGAATGCCAAGACATTACGGACAGCGCCTAACCAGTATCAAGTTTCCTTTAAGACAGCACTGAACAAAATAGATCATCAAAAGGAAGTTTTGCAGAATAGAAAACATGCAGAGTGAACCAAACATGTTATATCATTTGCTCACATGAACTGTTTAACCCCCCAAAAGAAAGAAGCTAACTTAAAACCATTAGATTAGGATTACAGAGGTGAATTTAAGTCTACAGCAGCCAGGCAGCCATCCAACAGGCACACACTGCAGAGAAACATTTGTTGCACAGATGGCAACACCAAATGCTGCCTCATCCATAACCATCATTCAGCTGAAGTCTCCAGATGAGAGACGTTTCCCTGATTTCCCTCAGACCAACATCAGCCCCTGTAACTGGTTTAGCTGTCTCGGCTACCCCTGCAGATTTGGAACGAAATAGGTCAGAATCATAGAATGGTTCGGGTTGGAAGGGACCTTAAAGATTGAGTTCCAATCCCCCTGCCATAGGCAGGGACACCTCCCACTAGACCAAGTTGGCTCAAGTTTCACCTGAAGACCACAAGATGCCATGGCTTTGAGCAGAGGGGTAGAGGCGAGTTACAGAATGGCTTGGAGGAAGTAACATCTTCCTGGGGTGGTCTGACACAGCTGAATCCAAAAGAAAATCTGTGTATAGCCATTACAGCTCTATGAGTAAAGCACTAAAAAGTACACTACTGACAGGTACTGCAGTGCAGCCCCATTAACTGTTTCAGCTGATCTAACCCAGCACCTCTGTGCTCTCACCTTCTTCACCACAAAACTACGTTCCTGGTTCTAAACCTCCTCTTCTAAATCAATAACTCGTGAGGAAATTTTGCTGATCTAATTTCCTGAAAGACCAGAACCCTGAAACCAACTCACTTCTGGTATCAGACAAGCATCAGAGCCAGCACAGCACAGGAATGAAAGAGCAGGAAGGCAGCACAAGCTTTAACGACTGTAAAACTGCACCCTAAAAGCATCTCTTCCAGTATGTTCCACTGGTATCCAGAACCCAGAAATTCAACTGTAAACTGAAAGGAAAAAAAAAAATTTAAGTGCTAAATGTTTTTACCAAGAGCTGCTAAAAGGCAGTTAATACAAAGTGACCTGGGTTGGAAGGTACCTCTGGAGGTCTCCAGTCCAGCCCCCTGCTTGAAGCCAGGGCCAACTTGTAACTTAGGTCAGATTGGTCAGGGCCTTGTCTAGACAAGCTTTGTGGAATTTCCACCAATGGAGACTTTCAACCTCTCTGAGCAAACTCTTAACCACTTGCATTGTGTAAAAACACTGATTTTGATGTTCAGCTACAGTTCTTGCTGCCATTTATGACTGTGCCTCTTGTTTTTGCTGGGCACTTCTGAAAAGCCTGGGTCCATCTTTAGGTGATTAGCTTCCCTCACCTTAGTCTGTTCTTTAGGTTCAAAGAATGCAGTCCTCCACTTCTCTTACACTATGGTCCCTACCCATCACTGTGGACTTCTGCTGGACTCCCTCCAGTTTGTTGATGTATCTCTGGTACACCGGGCCCCGTTATTCCAGATGTAGCCTCTTCTGTTGGGACTGTTAGAGACTTGAGGGAATGAGGGTCTTCAACAGGATCTGCATGTCTCTTCCCCCCTCCACACACACCACAGGATAGAAGACAAAGCCACAGCAAATAACTGCCAGTATACTCAATTTTATCAGTAATACTACCAGTGAGAGACTATTGCCCCATTTTTTTTTTTTATTTAAACACATCTTCTGACAAGTAGACAAGAAAACCAGGCTTCACAACACAAAGATCATAAAATTTGTAAAAGCCTGAGTGTCCAGCATGACAAATCATGCGCAGTGTAGACTTACAGCTATCGCCCATCAGCAATCGGTCAAACGTGTCACACAACACCAAGCTAGAACAGTAACAGCACATTGTACAGCAGCACTTACTCGGATTATAGTTTATCTGCTGAAGGCTTAAGACAGAAAACCAACATCTCTGCACCCACTGTGGGGAAGATTGAAGGCTTAGTGGAAACACTGTAACTGATAGCTTCGGCAACTTAAAGCTGTGCAGCCCATTCTGACAAACTGCGAGGCTCTAGAGATTTGGTGGTTGATAAAGTGAAGCTCTGCTCTCGGGACTAGCTAACCTGCCCGATTGCCCTTGACTTTTTCAAAGAATACCTAGTCTTCGCCACATTTAACCATGAAAATTAGCTCACTTGCCTGAAAAGGCATTCTCAGAAATCCTGCATCTTCTATCTTTATAAAGAAAGTGTAGTGAACTGCCGGGGCTGTAAACAGGCATTACTGAGCACCGAGACCAAAACTGCTGGCAAGAAGTGACACGCAGAAAAACTTTCAAGTTTGCGTGTTTTAAGAAGAACTTCTAAAGAGCCAGATGAAATACCAGAATGGCCCACAGGAATCAGCCAGATGACTTGCCAGGCACAGAAGGTGAGCCTTTGAATAAACAGAGACACTCAGCATGAAGTCCTAAATATTTAATACCTGGAAGAAACACCTAGATGCAACCAAAAATAACAGAGAATGCTTTTAACACATTAAGTAAGCTAAAGACCCTAGAGGAATTAACCTATTTAAATAGAGGAGTAGTGTCCAGCTTATGTTTCCTAGGTTACTGTTGTGTATACATCTATCATGGCTGACCTTGGAATCAGATCAAATTTTTTGGTGCCCCTTGATTTTCAGCATCTCTGATCATTTAGCTGCATCTCTGGACTCCTTTCACCTAAATCAGGGCAGCCAAAATGAATCCCAGAATTTTAAGTGCGACTAGATGAATTTATAGAATTAAGAAACAATTTTCTGATGTTCAAAAGATTCACTTTGATTTGTAAAGATACAATACATTCCAGCCAACTTTACCTATTAAATGTTGCAATTATGCAACATTACAGTATTCACATTCTGTACTTAATCCTTACCATAAATGTTTGCCATTTATACCCGTACTTATTTTCAAACTTAAAACAACTCCCAGATTATCAAGTATCACTTTGCATTCCAAGATCTTTCTTAACCATCAAGAAGGGCTTCTTCCAGGCTTCCAAAAAGTGCTAACGCCCCCCAGCAAGCAGTTTTCTGTTAGCCACTGCTCTACCACACACACGAAACTTTAGATGAAGTCTGAAAGGTGACTTCGCTCTCTCACCTTGTGCTGTGTATGAGTATCTATTACGTGATGATCTCCAGCTGCTTGGAGTATCTAACTAAATTTCAAAGGCACTTTCATTGATCACGAGCAAATATTCCTCATGAAGTGTAAGCAAAATAAACATCTAAGACCAACACATTTTGTTAGTGTTTAATTTCTTGGATTCAGAAATTGCGTGGACCATTGCACAAGATGGTCCAAAAAGAAAAGCCAGAACACTATGACCAGAATATTGGCAAACATCAATTTTTAGCTTTTGCTTTCTTTCAGATATACCAGCTCGTTGTCTCATTTGCATTGCACTGCATTATTTCTTGGCCACAAACATGTGTTTACCCGTGAAAATCTAGTGTCAGTCTTAGTTATGTGTCTTGTGAAATTCCAAATGCTCAAGCCACAAAATAAACAAAACTAAGGAAAAACCAAAACCTCAACTATTGTCTCAGCTCATATTGTGTCATGATCCAGCCCAAATGATTTTATGCAAATACAGATAAAATGTGTATGGTAAAACTGAGTCAGAGTTTACTCAGCCTCTTAAGTAGACTTTGAGCTTGTAAGATGTATAATTTTTATTATCAGCCCATACAGTCAAATCTTGCTAATTCACATTCAGTTAATTCAGCAATCAAACAATCCTAATCTTTTGGTGCACAGCTTCTACTGTTAACTACTCATTATTTTAACAAAATACACCATAATACTTAAGTTATGTTATTAAAGTACAAATTTAGATAGCTGTAATTTGTACTGAAAAGTACAAATTGAGATAGTTTAATAAAACTAAATTTCACAGCAATCTTTTCAAGAGAAAGAGGTCAAATCACACCCTATAAAAATAAAACAATCTGCAAGCCAGGTAAATAAGACTTAACTTCCGCAGGAAGATTTTTCCATCTATCTTATTTTGCAATAAGGAATTGGTGAACAAATATGGACCGATGTATCATTACTGTGAATTATGTATTTACTTTAAAAGTATACTTATTATTCTATTTTTCAGTGATGGCAAAGACGACATTTTCTCCATTAGAAATTTTTCAGGCAATGACTTCAGTCAAGCCTACATCTAGCTAAAACATCTCTTTAAGATGTTTCGGAAGTTCAAGTTTACAAAGGACTCCATCCAACAGCATTACTCCAAATCTACAGGAAAAAGAAACTGGCAAGAGAATTAAGCTGCCAAATGCAGAATTACACCCGGACTATGTAATTTTTTAAATCAAGGAAGCAAAAGAAAAATAGTCATTATGGTAAGAAAACTCTTTTTACCCTATGTTAGGCATGTGTGAGGCACTGACATGAACCTACCAGAAAAAGTCCTTAATAAGGAGGGGGGGGGATGTAAAGAGAATGAAAAAAGAACATTTTCAAAAAGTATACTTTGATTAGTTGTTTTGATTGCAATGGCTCTCTAGCCTACTAATCAATGTATCACCGTGCATTTCTAGGAGCTATGTTTTGACAAAGATGTCTTTTTGAGCTCATGCAGACCTGGAGCGAAAAATATTTCTATGCCACAAGCTGAAGTAAGCATTAATTTATTTCACTGTCAAGCAAACAAGTAGCTGTAAGCTACTTTATAATGAGTCCCAGAAATTAAATGTCACTCTTCTGAAGTATACAGGATACGATTAACTAAGTACTGTATTGCTGTTCCATTTTATTTTCGTAAAAATGGCAAACGCAACACCGTTGTTGGTAAGAAAATATGAATTGGTCTGCATAATAAATGATCAGCAGTGTTACTGTATATTTGATCTATTCAAGATCTATTGATATATTCATCTATTCAAGTGGGTATACGTGTATGCAACATCTGGTTTCGGAGTGCACTGTGTTAAGAAATCCACTCTGCTACATCAAGATCAAGCACATCTACCTAGAAAGTAAACCGAAAGAAACAGGTTTCCACTCCCCACTGACTTCAAATGAAAAGGCTGCACAACAGAAGTACTGCTTCCATGAAGGCAGAGAGACCCGTATTAACAGAACTAATTAGCATCTGATGAAAAAGCTGAGCAGAAAGCTAACACCTTAGCCCCGAGAAGCAACCAGCTGGCAGCCCCCCACTTCCTCTGAGAGGGCTCAGCCCTGCAGGGTGAGACACCCAGCAGCAAGTGAATCCAGCCAGACGAGCCATTTCCAAGAAGCGGGCTCCTCTTCTCTCCGAAAGCCTAACCGCTCATCACCTCACCTCCACCCGCAGTGATAGATAACTCCCCCCGTGCTCCTTCCTACGTGCATCCCTGCCTCTTCTGAAGCATCCCCCCCGCCAGCTTGTGGCCTGGTGAGTGAGGGATGGTTCTCTCTCTCAGAAATGAGCTCCTGAGCTAAGAGTGGGCACCTCCAGCTGATGCCCACTAAGGCACAGACACTGCTGTGCAGCCTGAAGGACAAACAATCTCACGGGGTGTTGTGCGGTGCGTTTATTTTTTTTTACCCCCCCCTGCACTTCAAGGCACTTCTTTCCCTGGTGACACATTTATGGCAGCCAAAGACCTCAGCCCACGTCAAACCGCTCTCTGGTGAAGAACCAAAAGCTGATTGTTAAAAACCAAAGCCCCTCAAGACTTTAAGGCGAAGGACGGCTAAGCCGCTTCGTGAGTCGGGGACCCCTCATGTCCGAGCTCACTGAGAAACCCTCCGTATGCCCCACGAGGCCACAGCACAACCTCCAACACCTCAGGCCGAGCAGCTCCAAGCGACTAGAGGTATAGCACAGGCCGGCGGCCCTCCAGCCCGACCCCCTCTCAAAGCTGGGCCAACTTCAGAGCCAGAAAAAAAACAGCTGCTCCCCTCTGCCCTTCCTTTTTTTTTTTTTTTTTTTTATTTTTCGTTAGTAATCTCCTCAATCCCACCACCGACGCGAGGACCCTCCTGAAAGGTGCGAGGCGGCCGCTCCCTCACAGCGCGGCTGCCGGCGCCCGACGCCAAAGGCGGGAAAGGAGCACCCCCCGCCTCCCCTCAGCCTTCACGCCGCCTCCGGGGGCCAGTGGAGCAGCCGCTTACCTGAGCGCGGAAGTAGAGGAAGAGGGCGACGCTGCAGACCACCTGCCCCAGTCCCAGGAGGACGAGGGCGGCGAGGAGAGAGCGGGAGGCGGGCGGCGGGTGCGGGTGGGCCGGCAGCGCC
>JAOXNO010000001.1:177966669-177987525 GCA_028565335.1 Limnodromus scolopaceus | reverse complement strand
TGGCGGCGGCGGCGGGGTGCTGTCGTGGGCGGCGCCGCTGCCCAGCTCTTCCGAGCCGCGCAAGTACTTGGTGTAGTCTCGGCTGGCGCGCCGCATGGCGCCTGGCGGGCAGCTCCGCACCGCTCGGACGGCTCCACAGGCGGCTCGGCGGAGCTCCCCCAACCTCGGCAAACAACCCCGCCGCCCCGGCCGGGCACCTCTTTATAAACTGGGCGGCCAATCAGCCCCAGGCGGCGTGCCTCGGCTCCCCCTCTCCCCTCCTCCCCGCCGCCACACACAACACCCACCGCCCCCCTCCTCGCCTCCCCTTCCCGAGAAGAGACCGGCCCCCACCGGCCCGGAGGGTCGGGTCGGGTCGGGCCCGCCCCTGCCCCCGGAGCCCCGGCCTCCAGCGCCGGGCCGGTCGCCCGGCGATGGCGGTTAGCGCTGCTCCTCCTCCTCCTCATCGCCTCCCCTCCGCCGTGAGGGAACAAAAGTACAGGCGGCTCCGCCGCCGCCGGCTCCTACCGGCCCGCCGCTCCCTTGCCCCCTCCTTGCCCCCGCTGGGGGTTTGTGATCCACCCGGCAGCCGAGACCTCTCTCAGCCCGTGGCTGTGTCTAGAGGGGCCTTTTCCCCAAAATCCCGGGGTACCTGGAAGTGGTGAGCAGCCAGGATGGGCCCTCCCGGCCCCTTTGGTGGGTCCAGGTCCTCAGGGGACCAAAGGCCTGTCAACCCTTCCGAGCCCGCTCTCCCTCCTCGCTTGGGCCAGGCTAAAATGAGCACAGATGGCGCTGACCTGAGCTGCCCAGAACAGGCAACGTAGCTTGGAGTCTTTAGAAAGACTCAGGGGTAAAGAAATGGCAGAAAGCTGTGTGTCCCACTGAAACCAAACCAGGGCCTCCCCATCTCCCCTCACACGGGTGGTCCCCTACAGGGGCATTTCCAAATGCTTGGTTAGGAACAACGCCTTCCTGCGCTCCCCACGCCTCGGCTTGCGTTCAATACCCAAACTCCTCCCTCATGCAGCCATGCTACAACTTGTAGGCACTTTCTTTCTCATCATCCTCTGGGGGTCCCGTGTAGGTCAAGTCTCCGCTTCATATACTTGCTCGTTTAGAGTTTGTCTATTCATAGTCTTTCCCGCCTCTGTGTAGTCTTTCCTCCCTCTGCACTTCTGCTCATCAGTTTATCTACATGTTTGGAGATATGTCTAACTCCTCAGCAGATCCATCTTATGTGCCTGACTTTCCAGTTTGTGGGAAGCGTTCTCCTAAGTTCTCTGAAAGTGCTTGTTGCAAAGGCAGTGCAGATCTATTAGATCGGCAGCCCTGTAAAAGTCAGTGGGGAAATGGTCCAGATAGAAAAGAAAGCGAGTTGAAGTCCAGCTCAGGCTTTGAAGAAGATGGGAGACTGACACAGATCCATGTATGTCACTTTGACTGTAGAAAAATGGTCTAATTTTCGACTCTTGATACATGACAAAATATCCTATTTAAGTCTGCCTAAGCTAAGAAACTGAGAAACTTCCCAAAGAGGTTGACTGAACTAGACATGATTACATGCACCAACAAATTAAAGGAAACTGTCTGCAATACACCAAACCACCACGCAACAAATTACTACCAAAATAAGCTGATATCATTTAACACCAGACCCAAATAATGCAATAGCTGTTACTTCACCGTCAATGAGGTGCATCTGAGAAATGATGGTGAGAGCACCTGCTTCCCAACATCACCCACCAGGAAGTCATGGAGCAATAAATACCCCAACCTTGAATGCCTACCCACCTCTCTTCTTTCCAAACACTTACATTTATGCTTGGAAACACTGTAGCATTGTGGTCTGTAGAGAATTGGAGGAAATGTTTCTCTAAGTGTGTCTCAACTTTTCTGTAAACAAAATTAAGGTAAACTAGCCACCATCCCCTGTAAAATAACTGTAAAAATAATGACACATTATACTGAGCTGGACACCCCTGAATTAATTTTACATTGTTCTACAGTAGCATTTTTTTCAGGAGAGGAATAACAGTGAAACAATATTTTGAAAGATAGAAGTAGGGTTTTTTTAATAGTCTACGTAGCTTTTAAAATCCAGTCATCGATTAAACAATTGATAAAGGAGAAGTTAGGATAACATCAGTGATGCTAGCACACATGATTTTTGATGCTTTCATATGAGAAGGAACTCGAGAAAGACCCCTACTCTTTTCAACTTGGGGCTCAAATCTCTTCCTAATGAAGAAGGAAAAAATCATGTAAACCCTTCTTTTGACACATTAGAACTTTAATGTCTCTTCTAGAATTTTACAGAGGGAAACTCACAGAGGAATTTTTACAGAGGAAACTCTCTTTACTGAAGAGCTCTGAGGATTTGCAGACACCATCTTTAAACACTTTGTTATCTATGAAAGCAGCTTTCTCCAGAAAAATGTGCTTCCTTTAAGACCATTGCTTCATAGACTATCTTCTTACTGGCATCATCTTGCATATTATCATTACTGTGCCACACCAGGGAAGCATTACACTTGACCTGCATGCGTATCACTGAGATGATACCAGCCTTCTAACTGGCATCTTATATATATTAACCCCATCTATTTGATCTTCGCCCACAATTTCATCCCCACCAAATCACAGATGCAACTACAAGTACCCAGGTACTAGTATCCAAGCACCAGGATGTCAGGCTCTTCAGGAGTCACCTCAAGAAAAAGACTTTAACCTTCCCACCAAACCAGCATGGTTTCCTAGGATACACTGGGATACATAGATGACATCTGGGCTGAAAACTTGGATTCCCTCATTGATTTAGACCACAAATTCAGCAGCCAGAATTGTCCATCAAACTATCTCTGGAAAACTTACATCAGCATCAACTTTCTAGACACCAAGGTCAACATAAAAAATAGCAACCTTCAAACTACCATATGCAGAAAATCCACAGACCAACACACCTCCTTCCACAAACCAGCAGCTGTCCAAAACACACTTGAAAAACTGATATGCAACCAGCCCACAGACATCACCTCATTTGCTCTGAGGAGAATATTCGTGACACACCCTCACAAAGCTGCAGATGATGTTGATCCAACAGTGACAGTTCCTCCAGGATCGCATATTTGAAGAAGCCACCTAAACCTTGTACAAACTTACTACAATACAGAGAGAGAACCCCCTAATGGGTATCACATACCACGATATGCAAGAAATGTGTACTGGAAAATGTTAATAAGTTGCAACTTGAAATTATTTTTCCTAGAAACACCCCTCCTTCCTTTCTAATGACACTCATCATCATTAGCTCCACTACTGAAAGCAAATTTCCATCAGACCAGCACACGCTGTTTAGAGCCAGATAGCTCGAGAAAATCAGATCCAAATCTTGCCACAACCCTCATGATAAATGCCTGCTACACCAGAACCACCAAAATCCACGGATCCTACACATGCGCATCCTGAAATGTCATAGGCATCACACGATGCATTCACTGCTCTTCGGGAATTCTGTGGGTGAAACTAAACAATGACCATGTGCTACCTAATTAAGAAAAAACAGCAACATCCAGTTACCATTTGGAAAATTATATTCCCTTAACAACTACTCCATCTCTAACCTCACGGTCCTGACACTGCAAGATCAAAGATTGGCCAGAGAACTAAATTGTATTTACTCTATGAAATACCAAACACCCTATCAGTTGAATTTGAGACAGACCTCTAAGTGTCCCCACATCTCAAGTCTCACTGATCTTTGATGAGAATGACCATTTCCTGTGATCATTTAGCTTCCGTCACCTCTTATACTCTTAGCAGGGTCAGGATCACACTCTGCTCCCAAAATAATAAACACTTTTC
The DNA here is from genome assembly GCA_028565335.1 of Limnodromus scolopaceus. Taxonomy (NCBI): domain Eukaryota; kingdom Metazoa; phylum Chordata; class Aves; order Charadriiformes; family Scolopacidae; genus Limnodromus; species Limnodromus scolopaceus. The sequence goes on along the minus strand of JAOXNO010000001.1, from coordinate 177,983,685 downwards.
TCTCAAATGTCCAACCAATTAAAACAGTGAGGGGCAATTCAGAGTGATTAACTACAGTTACCTTCAAATTCTTTCTTTCCATGTTTTGTACCCAAAGAGAAGTTCATCTTCCTGCAGATGAGTCTGCTTTATCTAATATCTGCTTTACCCAAATGTATCTGTTGGCATAATAAGAGGTATTGTCTTCCTAAAAAATGTGCCTTTCTTCAGATTGTGTGAGGACTAATGACATCGGTGACAATTCCTGTGAACAAAGTCCTGGCTCTATAATGCGAACTCTTGCCCGCTGAGCGAAGTATGGCTTTTCACTATTGTCTGCAAAATATTTGTGTTGCAGGAGATGATGATGAATATACTACCTTGTTGTGATAAGTCTGCAAAACTGCTACGATTTTTTTTCATCATTTTGCTTTGAAGCAAAACAGGAAACATAGCGTTTACATAAAAGGCTGTGTTGAAAGGAGGTTCACATTGCAAAGTCAATGCTCATTGCAAAGCTGAAAGACTTGAAAAATCGGAAAATGTCAAAGAGCAGCAAGCCTGCAGGTCAAAGGAAAACATTAGGAAAAAAAAAAAAGTCCTTTTTTTTTATTTTAGTTTGTTCTCCTTCAAAATAGGGAGAATCACTAAAGTTCTTCTGACCTACACTTCAAATGAGGCAGCATTTATTAACTCAAGAGAGATTATACAGTTGAAATACTCCATTTCAGTAAAGCAGTAAGCACATCCATCCAACTGTGTCATCTTTTTAACAAGCATTGTTAAACAAGTGTTATATTCTTATACAAGTGAGATTTTACTCTGTGAAGAGATTCTTTGCAATTACTGTTGGTTGGAATATTGTTGGCAAAATCATTTCATCAGCAAAAGATTGTTTTGAGCCTGGCGCAAGTGTTTCATTGAGATTGATGTGTTTTGAGCATGTTTTGGACAGTAAAGTTTCCAAGGAACGGAAAAGACTCTTTAGGGGATGTAAAGACATCCTGTACTGAAACTCTGATCTACTGACTATGAATAGAGACATTTTGATGCAAGTAGTGAAAATATACAGAGGTGTTTTCCATGCATGTTAGGAGGAAACGAAATTCTTTAGCCTCCAAAATTGTCATGAAATGGACTTGCCTTTTTTATTTTCACTTCTCCACATTCCATACAGTGATTAATATAAGTAAACATGTAAGTGTAAAAAGAAAGGTGGCAAAATATGGCCAATAACACAGAATACCTCACTGAAAACTTATGCTTTTATTTAAAATAGCATTCTAGAAAAGACTGGGAAACAGCAGTTGATATACCAGGAAATAATTGCTATATTTGAAAACAGTGGAAAATGCATTAAAATGTCATTTAAATTTCCCAGTGAGTTGCCATTCTGCTTATTTCTAGTGTAGTGGGTATGACAAAGGTCAAAGCAATCAATCGGATTTAAAATCTCAACAGAAATAATTAGTGTATTAAAATCTTTTATGATTTATATAAAAACTCTTAAATTAAGGTAGTGGAAATAGCTTTTTTTTTCCCCGTTCAGGGAAAATATTACTTGAAATGAAATTGCAGAAATGTTCTTACATAGTTTTAGAACAAGTCAGCAACAGGGTGTTGTGGAAAGTACTGGGCAATAAGTAAGAGAACAATTCATATCTGTCTACGTTCAGTAAAACTGAAAAAAACTCACATTGCTTGTCAGTAGTTAGGGTCCTCAGAGCCTGCTGAAAAGCCCAAAGAAATTGGTAAATATATTTTTCAGGACTTTAACTGGTTTTAGATCAGGTTTCTCCGGTTGGGAGGCTCAAAGTCACCCTATATGAATTTGCAAAATTTATTTCTGCGATTGTACAGGCTTCACACACTGGGATTACATCACCTCAAGGTCTCTTTTGCAAACGAGGGGCTTTCTGGTTATTTCTTTAATCCAGATATGATGAAACATTTCTGAATAGAAAATATTCCTTTAGTGTCACTTGATTGTCGTATCTCTTTATAGCGCCAAAGTTTCCAGTATGCTCAGCTGGACAAGGTCCATGACTGAGTTACAGGTGGCATGCAGAGCTGTGAGACTCCGGTGATGCCTCATGAGATGAATTCAAAAGAAGATGGGAGTCCATCCTGGCGAATGTAATCCATCCCAGGAGCACAGGCACCAAAGCACTTCGGTCAGAAGAGTTTGATACTGGATAAAGTCACTCTGGTCAAACTATATATTCAAAGTGTTTCAATTTTAGTTTTTCCAAACAAAGCAACAAAATGAAACATAACACCATACAATACAATAAATCCATTAAATTAAAACATTGCAGGAATATTATTTTTCATTAAATGGTGGTGTCAGAATTAGTTGAACATTTTCTACCCAGTTTCACAGAGTAGCTTTTCCTTCTCTGTGACTTTAAGATGCAATACATGTAGCCCTAAGTTTTTATTAAGACCAACTGCCTAAAATTTAAGATTCCAATTTACAATCCAATTAGGAGCTCTATAACTTCACCTTCTCGTGGCCATCTTCTGAGGAACTACTGCACATCTACTGCTTTCAGCACTGCCTGGAAATGGTGGAATTGCTTTGATGCCAAGGAAGAACCCGTGGCTGCTATTGCTAATCAGATTTAGTTATGATAAATACAATTGAAAACAAGTCATTTGTTGCTAGCATTTGTGCAGAAGGGCAGTTTTCTCACACAGGAGGATAAGAAGAGAGTACTGAGTCAGACGGAGATCCATCTAGCCTGTGTGGGTGGCAGCCACTGCAGAATAGGAGTAGCCATGTCCAGCTGTGGAAAGCAGTGTGGCTAGTGCAAGCCCTGCTCTTTGGAAACCAGACTGCCGTTCCCTGGGGACTGCGCTTCACAGGGACGGCTTTGTTAATCAAGTGGAGTCTGGAGCTCCAGCCACCACGCTGGAATTTCTGGGTCTGAAACTCCTTGAACTGGCTGGAAAAGTGGCTCAGGCCAAAAAAAAAACCCAAACCCAGGATCATGCGCTAGAACCTGCAGTTCTCCATCCGCAGTGACAGGGAGCAGAACAGTCGCATGCTCATTCAACATCCAGGCTCTCTTTCTGCCCAAGAAACCAATAGCCACAAAATCAATAGTGAGTAAACCCAACTAAGACAAGAGAATAACGTCCTGATTTCAGACGTAGCAGTGGCCAGTAGTCTATGCCCAGGAAAAAAATAAAAGAGCAGGGCAAGCATGTAATTAGATTTGCCAGTAGACTCCAGCAGACTGTGGCTCAGAGCTGTCCTAAGCCAGTGGTGGTATTTCTTGTGTTTAAGACTGTGCCTGAAGATGCCTAAGGATTCTGATGGTGTGTGAACATGTGATGGAACCTCGGTGGGAGGGGAGTCTTGGATGGCCACGGGCAAGTGGATGTGATATGAAAAGAAAATACACAAGGCAACAGTGATTACAACAGAGAACATGAGTCAGAAGCTGTCAGGCATACCCAGCAGTGCTTGTGGCTCTTGAGAGGGGACACAGAGTACTAGATGATGTAGCAAATGATGTACTAGATGATGTATCCCTTAGAGAGGATACTGAACAGGGAAGACCTGGAAACATTAAGTAGTGGATGAAGATCCATGAGAACAGAAGGGGCCTACAGGAGAGATGGGGAGGGACTCTATCACTCTTTATCAGGGAGTGCAGTGATAGGACGAGGGGTGATGGTTTTAACCTGAAAGGAGATTTAGATTAGATATTAGAAAGAAATTATTTATTGCGAGGGTGGTAAGACACTGGAAAAAGTTGCCCAGAGAAGCTGTAGATGCCCCATCCCTGGAAGTGTTCAAAACCGGGCTTGGGCTTTGAGCAACCTGCTGTAGTGGGAGGTGTCCCTGCCCATGGCAGGGGGGTTTGAACTTGATGATTTTTACGGTCCCTTCCAACTCTAACCATCTATTATTCTATAAGATTGAAACACTGGAGGTCAACACAACAGAGAAACAACTTCTTAAAAAGTAATGTCTCTAAATATGACTGCTGTTGTTAGTACTAAGTCCCTAGTGGAATTTGAAAGAAACTTGATTGAGATAAATTAACTGTCCACTTAAAGACAAACCTTTATCTTACAAAGGGAACATGGCATTGCCAGGGCATATGGGAGGAGGAAAACAGATCTCCTTTTGGAAAAGAAAAGCCTGTATGCTTCTACTCTTCCCATTTATGTTTTGACAGTGCATTCATCTCATCCCATCAAATTACACAAGCTACTTTTTTCCCATTTATCTCACTGGCACCAGCAATGTCAGTAGGTGCTCTCAGAGCACTGGGCTGGGCTTGGCACAGAACAGCCCTTGAGGAGGAGATGCTGGGCTCTCCCACAGGAGAGCTTATCTACTAGGTCACGGAATAGAGAACTCCACAGGATGTGGGAGACTTGCCTTCACATTCCTCTTTTGCCAGTGGGATTCAAGCCCACACATATTCCAGGATCCTCAAGTAGAAATCCTAACCACATATCTGTGTGCTGGCTGAAGGATGGGCTCTCCCAGTTTGCATGGCAGTTTTAAGGATTTGGAAGAGGAAAGGAACAGGGAAAAGGAGAATGTGTCTGTGTGTGGCATGTTCCCATAAAAAGCACAATCTGCCTTAGAGATAATATCTATCTGGAACATCTGTCTTCATCTCTCACTTCCTCTTTTGTCCACATATTTCAGTGGTTAATGGTTCAGCGTTCATGGGACAAAAGCATCTGGATTCAATTCTGCCTCCATGAAGGAAGGCACAGCAGCATGTCCCACTTCCCTGGAGAGTGGTACAATCATCTGCTCTTCTGACGTGGGAGCAAAGGCATTTGCGTAAGGCCACCTGTCAGAGCCATTCCACATTGCTTGGAATAATTAGAAGGAAAGCAAATTGAGGTTTTCCAACTCAGAACAAAAAGGACACAGCCTCATCTGGAGAGAGGTCTAATGTAAATCATGATGTGACATTGAACGTATAGTCTGAAAGCAGGGGTGCAGGGATGAGGTATCTCTCTTTGCAGATGCCTGCCCTAATCATCAGCCTTACTCTCTCTTTTTCTGCTTTCCCCCATGACACAGGGGAACTCGCTGCTCAACACCGGTTCCTGAGAGTTTCATTCCAAGTACCTGCTATGGAGAACACAGACTACAGATCCAGTTCAGGAGAGTGTCCATCACTGCTTTGGCAAGGATCACGTGAAGTTTGGTGTCACAGTGCTCAACGTGGCAGCCACAGTGCACTGCGGATGACCAAAGCCTATGTGGTGGCCGGAGTAACTTGCTGAAACGCACATCCACTATTTTTTTATTCCTTGATCACCTCATTTGATCCTGCAGCCAGTGCCACTTTATAGTTCAAATAAAGACTGTAGTAAAAGCTGCCCAGGAGCATTACAAAGCAGAGGCAGGGTTTACAGAATGAGGCCACCTAACATGGGAGCATAGTCAATAGCAAAGAAGGGCACTTTTTACCTTTTATTTCTAATAACCAGTTATTGGTAGGTCAGTAAATCTAAAACTTGGACAACCTCTTCAACAAGTACACCAAGAGTGCACAAAATCAGCAATGGTTTCAGGTACAATGGAAGTAGAAACCAACTCCCTCAGCATCATTTAGCTTGGGGCCTGGAGAAATTAGGACAGTTACTTCATCAATAACTACTTGTAGACATTACACCCTATTCCACTTCATCATAAAAAAGCACAATAAAAGAATGAACTGAAACAGGGAACAGTGCTGTTTGTTCTGCCACACTTTTGAAGATCTAGATCCTAATTACATACCATAAAATACTTTGATGCTTCCTGTAAAGGCAAAGTGTGAAAATAATACTTTGCTAGTTGAGAACTTCCTACTAATTATAGCTTGAAATATTTACATTCACTTTATTTGCTCAAAGGCAATTATCACCAAGCTGGTGAACTTGGGTACGACTCCAAATACAATGCTCTTGTTCCAGTTCCGTGTCCATGGCGGGGGGCAGGACTAAGGCCCCAGTGAGATCTCACAATCTATCCCAATCTGGTACCCACATTCAAGAAAGGACATTTCAAACTGGAAGCAGAACAGAGAAATACAGAGAAAACCAGAATATCAGAGGAGTGCAGGGCTCTCAATGTCAGGGCTGAACGCATATAATTGCTAGCCATAAATACATTAGGGATATAAGAGAGGAGAGAGAGCTTATTTAAACTAAAGGCATACAGAAAAACATGTGAATGTACACTGGTTAGGAATATAAGTAAGCAGGAAATCAGAAGAAGGCTTTCATAGAATCATAGAATCATTTAGGTTGGAAAAGACCCTTAAGATCATCAAGTCCAACCATCAATGTAGCACTGCCAAGTCCACCACTAAACTCTGTCCCTAACCACCACATCTACACATCTTAAATACCTGTAGGGATGGTGACTCAACCACTTCCCTGGGCAGCCCGTTCCAATGCTTGACAATGCTTTCCGTGAAGAAATTTTTCCTAATATCCAATCTAAACCTTTCCTGGTGCAACTGGAGGCCATTTCCTCTCACCCTCACTTGTTACCTAGGAGAAGAGACTGACACCCACCTCGCTACAACCTTCTCTCAGGTAGTTGTAGAGAGCGATAAGGTCTCCCCTCAGCCTCCTTACAATCTCACTTCCTTCAGTCACTCCTCAGAAGACTTATTCTCTAAACCCTTCACCAGTTTTGTTGCTCTGCTTTTATTCATTTAATGAGTGATATTCTGGAATAACCTACCTGTTAGAGGGGGCAGGGAACCTCTCGAAATAGACTTTACTCTCTCTGTGAAAGGGATTATTTAAATACTCTATAAGTCTTGCAATAGCAGGGGTCTATCTCAGAAGGTCTTTTCCAGTCCTTCTTCTGTGTTGACTTCTGCTTATGGATGTCAAACCCTTTCTAATACTAAGGGAAAGATACTGCTCTGCTCGTGCAAGGAGCATGCACCTTGAAGCATGGTGGAGTTATGTGGTTTCTAGCTTAGAGGAGCACCGTATGTGGATCTACACAATAAGGCTGTGTTTCATGGAATTTTAGAAAGTATAATAGAAAAGAGTTTGTATTGGACAAATGCTCAACATCTAGGCATTGTTATCAACAGGAATGGAGAGGTTTGGAGGCTGCAACTGCAACACAAGATTGCGACTTTAAGCTTCATGCAGCTTTCTTCCCTCAGAGCCCAATCCCTGCTCTGCCTGGAAAAGGCACAGAACCGAATCCCACAAAGAAAAGGGGAAGTTTCAAGCTCTCGCTCTAAAATAGACACAACTGGTGGGAAGACCTCCAGGTTAATCATTTTTGCAAATTGGGAAGTGAATGTAGGAAGGAGCACAGGGAGAGAATTCTGCTCCATGCAAATGCTTCAGCATTGGAGCCAACGTGCGCTGCAAGTCCTTGGACTGTATATGCAGGTGATGGTTTTATCTCCCTCTTTTATAAAGCAGTATCTTTCCCTGGCATAAAGTCAACAGCTTAGCCAGCTGAGCACTTCTACTTATTTTTGCTCTCCAGACATCTTTTGATGAAAAATCCCACTTGTTCCAAGGTTCATTTCTAGTTACAAGACTCACCATTAATTAAATGGCAGTTCTTCAATCCCGTCACCGCACTTATGGACAGCAGAGTTCAAGAAGTTCATGAACTGGTTCCCCACAGTTATCTTGAACATGAACTCACTGTTTAGTCAATGGCTTAGAAAAACAAGGCTGGACAGCTGGTCTCTGTGCTACTTACCACAGTCTCAGGGCAGGGACAGAGGAAATTTAGAGAATATTTCCAAATACAGTCTGCCAGATTATTCAAATCTACAGCACATCCGCATAGATGTTTGGTATTACTTGCTCTAGAATTTAACGTGCACTGTAATATGCTCTCTGTTTTATGAAGTGTGAAGGCTGACATCTGAAATTAGTGCTATTTCATAGCCCGGTATCCAATTGCTACATCTGGCTGTGTCATGTAGTCTGGGGAAGTGCCCTACCACAAGGACTTGAGCCGCAGAGGATGGTGAGACAGATGAAGCTAGATAATCTTTTTTATGTCCGTGAGGGTCAGTCTTTCAACACCAAGAAGAACTAAGACAAATAAACAGAAACGGGACACACTGTAATTAATGGCTCCAGAACACAGTATATCCGAACAGCTTCTTATTTTCAAACCGTGGCTCGCTTCAGACTAATATGAAAGTTTAGAGGGGAAAAAAAAGGTAACCTAGTCATTTCTTTCCTCTTAACTATTGAATCGGATCCTTCTGACAGGACCGCCTTCAAGCTAAATATGCACGTAGACAGAGCACTCCCCACACCTAAGGTCTCTGTACACATGTATGTGTGTCTGTGCCAGTGTGTCATTTGAGAGGCTTCTTCCTCTCCCAGTGTTTCCTCATCCTAAGAAAACATCATGTCCTCATGCTAAAACTGAGTAAGAGCATTTCAAAAATGTTGCCACGTGGACTTAGATATCCAATACAATTTGATCCTGCTCGTTTCTTATTTTTTTTTTTTGCATTCTCTGGTGATCCGAACCAATTTTCATTTTCAAGTCCTTTAACATCAGCCTTAAGGAAGAGATGGAACAAACGGCTGCAAAGATTATTTTCAGTGCAGATTACCAGATTCACACACACATCACCGCAGCGCTGTAATATTATAATTTTTGCCTTCTAAGAAAATAAAGGTGAATTCAATGGGCTGATAAGCATGATTAATTAGTACTATTCCCAGCCCCCAAACACATACATGCGCACACACACATTTGAAAATTGTAGTCTAGACTCAGCAGTCACTTTCATCTCCCCAGTCATATGATTCTGAATTTAGTTTATTGCATGCTGACCACTTTTAAGTTTGTAAAGGACAATGGGCCTGATTCAAAACACACTGAAATGAGTGTTTTAGAGTCAGAGACTGCCTCCTCTTCTTTTACACCCCACCTCTGGCACCCCAAGACATCGTCTTTCCTCCTCCTCTTTGGCTTTGGCACCGCAGAAAGAAGGGGGGAAAAGCGGGGGAGGAGGGACAAAATGAAACTCCCGGGGAAGGCTGTGTCGCTCGTGCAAGCTTCATCTTCTGATGTCTGTTCAGATCGAACCTGTGATTCTGCACACTGACTGCCAGATACATACTGCAGGATTTGTAGAAAAGCTTCTGGTTAAACATCACCCCTTGAGGCTGGCTCTTTGGTAGCATGTTCTGAACAACTGATTTTGAAGTAGTATCATCTCCTCCATCCCTCGGGGCAGGGCCATCAGGCTATACTGAGTGCTTTGTGCTGCGGTCAGTAAAGCTGTAGGTGGTTCAGGCTCTGCTAAAGCTTTCCACTTCTGTTTTCCTAGTGCTTCTGTTCTTTGACAAATGTATTTTGAGTGAATAATTTATGCTTGGGATATTTAAAGAACAGAAACCTAAATCCTCTATTTACTGAATTCAAGCAGAGCTAGCCCAGAAGGAAACAGTTGGAATGCCTCGTTTCCCATTGCTTCCTCTCTGCTGACCTGCTCAGGACCTACACCCCAACCCAGGGAGAGCATCTTTTCCAGGGGAAGCAGTTATTAGGAGAATAGCTAAAATCATTCACATAAATGTGAATGTGTTAAAAACGGTTTGCTTGATATGTTAGGGGACCAGGTGTGCTACAACATGTTTTGGTTCCTTGCATGTTTTATGACAAAGATGAAAGACATGGCATATCCTCAAAAAAAGATCAGAATTGTTCCTGGTATGTTTACATTATCAATTCCGGTGGCTCAAGCCTTGCCTCTCTTTTGAGCACGGGCTCCACATTATGCTGTCTGATGCCATCTGGTGAATCCACAGGGCATGAATAAACAACACCAAACTGATTTCCCTTCGTACCAAAGGAACTTGGCTTGCATTCACATTCCCTTGGAAGGGAATCATTATTATTCTGATTGCTAACTCGGATTGCACTAAAAGCAGAAGGAAAGAAAGTGATAAAGGGACCTACTTTTGCAGCAGGGATGCAGCGGAAATCATGGAGACAAGGTACAATAATAAAAGTGACATGATAGGGGCTGCTCTTTTGATGTGCCAGTGAATCACAAGCCTTGATTTAAGCAAATAGGGCTGCATCTGCTCCACAGATAAGGAACAGGAGAAAAGTGTGGATGAAAAAACTACTGATTTTTAGTAAGAGTGGCAGGCAGAGGTACATTTTGTTCTCAGTTAAATTGTCGCATAGTAAAGAAAAAATAAAACAAAGCAGGCAACTTTTAAAATTAGGTGCAGCAGACCTAGAAATTTATAAAATTTGAGGGCAGGGAGGGATTTCATTTAATACATACCATATATTTAAATTATTTCTTTTTGTAATCAGATCTCTGTGAACATTTATTTTTCAATCCACCACATTTGTGCAACGATTTTATAGTGAGAGAGAGAAAGAGAGATTTTTGCCCCTGCAGCGACATTACAGTGCATAAAGACAGGCATGCCCATAGGTGTCCCACCATGCAACTGGGCAGCTGTAGAGTTTTCAAAAGGTAACCCAGAGCACAGGTGTTGGGCCACAGTCATGCAAAACGTAATGGAGTTAGAAGGATGGGCAGAAATGAGTTCTTTATACCAGACACATTCTCAGGTGAGGTCACATCTGATTTTTATTTGCTCCATGGTTTATGCCATTAGTGCGTTGCTCAGGGGTGAGGTTCTCTTCCAGCGCCTGCTGCAGACTTTCTGCACAGTTTGGTGCATCACTTGGCTCGTGTGCTTCGTTTTTCTCTCCATACTAAATGCATATCCCTGACAGATCAACTGATGCTGACAAGTCTGAGAGCAGCAGCTTCAGCATGCCCCGCACCTGACTAGCTGTATTGCCCCAGCAAGGCTAGCACATCCCAGAGAGACCAGAATGGTGCACATGCAGAAGAGCTCTGCACACGACAAGCCCTTTGTAGGATACAGCCCATCAGTTGCACGCCACCAGCCTTCCTCTCTCAGCGTGTGCAAGAGCACTTCAGGATGGCTGCCCAAAGCACCAGATGACAGACTGCTGCTTAGCACAGTGGTCTGTTGTCAGGAGAAAGGTTATCAGGCATCTACTTAGGGGATGAAAAATACACCATCTCTAGACACAGGGACTATATGACTCATTATGACAGATGCAGAAGGAAACAAAAAATGATGTTCCTTAAACTTATTGCCATATCATGGGGAAAATGTGGAGAGAAAAAAAAAAAGATCACAATGCCCTTGTAGGGACCATGCAAGCATCTACTGGACTACTTTGGGGAGAAAGGACAACTGGCATCACCTTGGAAACTCCAGGCAGTTGTGAGAACAATGAGTAAACTGCTGTGAAAGGGGTGTTTCCTCAGTGTAGAGAAAGAAAGCACACAGAATATGGGACTTTTTCAGCTAATCCAGTGGATAACAGTAGTCACATGGATGAGAAAAGAAGCGCATTTGGAGGCAGGAATGAAGAATATCCCTTAGAGGACAGCCGGGCTAACATTCAGGAGGGCCCAAAAAAGGTGGATGTGCCAAATCACCCAGGCAGCAGATACCAGGGAAAGACAAAGTTCCCCCGATCCCCCCTTCAGCACCCACCTGCATCTCAGGTGGTGGCAGAGAGGGAAGCAGTGAGGACAGGCCATGTGCCTGGGTGCCCGCATTGGCAGATGATGGAGGAGAGGGGCTGGGACCAGGCTCTCTTCCCGCTGCCACCCAGTGGGGAGCCGCTGCAGGCAGGGATTTGGCAGCCCGTCCAGACAGGTCCTGCGAAGGGAGAGGAGAGTTTTTCTGTTTCACTCTGGTTTTTTGTTTGTTTTAAATACCAGCAGTATTTCCCAGCAATTGTACTCATGTTTGCACTCATTAGCAGCAGTTAATACAGTATCTTTGCCATGATACTTGTGGATTCATAACTCATCATTACAGCAGAAGCTTCCTTAGCCGTAGGGTGTCTGGTTTGTGCAATCTGGTTTAGGAAATCTCCCTGGATTTTCCCAGGTTTTGTATATATTTAGTTTTATTGGTGCTTGTGCTCAGCACTTCAAACCCTCTTTGCTTCAGATATCTTTTCGTGGCTCTGCTCCACAGCACTTAAAGGCCAGCTGGGAAACAAAAGGAACTTCTGAGATCAGAAAACTTTCAGCTAACACCAGCTAACACATGACTCAGCCCTGCAATAGACTTAGTTGGAGAAAAAATCTATTTCTGGTTTTTATAACCTATTTTTCTTTTCCCCCCACCCCTCCCCCTTGTTGACTGCAGGCAAGGGGATATCTCCCCTCCACTGCAACATGCTCTGGGAGTTCAGGCTGTAGCGGGAAATTTAAGTAAATTGGCACCTATTTTCAAAGGAAAAAATTTCAGGCAGGATATGCATACCCATTAACCTAAAGTGTAGGGCAAACTGCCTTTTCACATGATAGCAGGCAGGTAACACACAACTCCATGTACATGCCAAACCGCTCTTAAAGGGGGGGAGGATGGCACTGTTATCAGCTTCTTCCCCCCTTTTTTATAGCTGGAAGTTAAACTCTGATGCTGACATAAATCATAGCCGTGGAAGACTTTTGGCCATCGGATCTCTCATAGCATTGTTGTCTAGTCTAAAAGCTTCATTAAAATTCAGATTTCCCATTCTACCTGATCATTCCAGCAGCAACCAGTGGGAGGTCTAACAAGAGCTGGGGAGGCGGTAATCCCTGTTAATACCAAGTGACAGATTTGTGCTTCCATGCTGCCTTTCTGGAAAGTGGTGAAGACTACAACCAAAAGCACCAAAATTCAGAAAATAAAAACTGTAATAGAAGACATTTTGGAAAAAAAGCAGAAACACCAACATTCAGATAATGCAGGAGCCCACAAAAGCAATTCTGAGGGGCTTTCCTGGCAATTCACATGCTGGAAGTGAAGTGCCACAAAACTCATTTGTCCCTGCATCTTAATCTCTTACTGAAATTAAATTCTTGGAAGGAAAAAGGAAGTCTTCCCACCCATCTCCACAGACTACCTATACCTCTGCAGGGCAGCCAGACCAACAACAGCACAACATGGTGCACATCTGCCTTGGAGAGGTTTCTTTCTCTCTTTGGCTAAAAGGGAAACGTGTTTCACGAATGAGAGGGCATTTCACCAGCCTGACAGAGCACCTCTGTGAAAATTCAAAGTTTCTGTGTTGAACCATTGTTCCAAAAATAATATCCCTGAAACCAAAACGTTATACTTTTTAAAGAGTAGGAAAAGGTACTTTTTGCCACATCCTTCCTTCATGAAAATGGAAACGTCCAATGCAGAGCATTATTTTCTGCATGCTGCAGCACCTCCTTCTTTAACAGTCTGTTTCATTTTCCCTCCTCTGTACCTGAGGTTAGACTTAATCAGCATGTAACAAATTAAAAATACAAATATTTATTAATTAAAAATAGTATTCATTCATAAGTATTGTAGATATGGACCTCCATTGCAAAGGTTAATGCACTTTTTGGCTGCTTACCACTGACTAGCAATTTTTGTAGTTAACACTGTGGGGGTGGAGGAGTCAGGCTGGGAGTTGCTGTATGTTTGCAATGCACATGTAGCATGGAAGCACAACACTATACAAAGTAAATGAAGTTGAAGTAGTACAGAATGCTTATTTTAAGTAAGAACTTTATCCCTTTTGAGCAAAAAAGATCAAGAATGCTTATAAATAACAAACTGGGAGAGCAAATATTTTGGGCTCCACCATAGCAGGCTAGAAATAAATAGAGTTCCAGAATTAATTGTAAATATGCATGCTGACTACGATTTAATTACACCAAAATACTTTGTGCAAGGGCAAATAATTCTTACCACTTTATGGTGCTACATAAATAGCAAGGGATAACATATCATAACTGCTTTCTACAAAACCTGATCACACATCATTTTCTCCAATTTGTCATCATGCTGGTTCATACCAACAAGTTTCCAGAGAAGCAGCGTAGTTATCAGCAGACAATGATTTCTGAGCTCAGACTGCTATAACACTTTACTTGAGAAATGAGAATATTTCTGAAAACTGGCAGTGGGGTGACACACCAGCTTCCAGGAAAGGGAACATTATAAGGCAGTTACTGCTGTCAGTGCCAATTCCAATTACAAGGCTGTAGCACATGGGAAACTTTTCTGCATTACTAATGAATAACAGCTTCTGAAAGATGGGAAATTAGTTTGATAAGAAGCCACCCAAGCCCTTGCAGAGCAGGATAAAGGCACCCAGGAATGCAGAAACAGGATGGCTAAGTCAGCAGGGTGAAGCAGAAGGGCTGTAAGAGGAACATGGTTTCACAGCAGCAGACTTTCTGGGAAGCTCCTCGGGGAACAGCTTTCCTGCGCTCTGAATGCCACAACATCAGCAGGGCACTGATTCACAGCCATCTCCACCTTCTGGCCTTCTATGTACAGGCCCTGCTCACATCCCTACAGCACCAGTAGGTCTGGCAGGAGACAGGAAGCTACTGAGAGCTTCAGACTTCCCTAATTAACTCTTCAGTCATCACAGCCCTTGATCTTTCTAGTATGGCCTGTCTTCCTTGTACTAATCCATGAAATAAGGGAAGTGCTGACAAAAGTGTAATTACTTGGGCTGCTGGTTTATGATATGGAGCATTTGGTGACAATACTGCCCTAAGGTGTTCCTGTTCCTCTCGCCTGCCCACGACCTGCTCCCAGGGAGTGGGGAACCACTCCAGCAGCCTTGATGCAAGCTGCCTGAGGAAATTCCCCAGCTTTAAAAGAAACCTGAAACCTGGAAAAAACAGACACCACCCCGGAGAGAGCATGATGCATGGGAGAGACTGGGAACGAACAGCTGATTTCAGGGGAGGGACCCAGGAGCAGTGCTTTGATTCTCACCAAACACTTGGTAGCCTCATATTCAGGGGGGTTTCTGTAGATTAGAAACTCTTCTGGGAGGAACTCACTGTATTTTGTGTGCAGGTGATAGCCAGCATGGCTAGCAATACCGCATGTGATAATATTTCCGTTAGAGAAGATGTAGTGGAGTCTGGGTTCAGCAAGTGACTGAGTGCCTGTGACAGCTTCGTGCCTAAAAAGTTATCAATGCTCTTTCCTTCTTATTATGCTCTCTCAAGTCTGATTGGTATTTTTATCTGTGAGGTTAGAGCCAAGCTTACTGTTCTTTCTTTGTAATATCATTAAAGCATTGACGTTTTGGCTTTGTGAGATACTTTATTTAATGAAAAAGGAGAAGAAGGGCTTTTATTACTACAAAGGCTAGTAGGAGGCAAGAACCGGTATTACCAAGCTCTGAGAAGAGTTGCTTTCAGGAAAATTATTCTCTAAATGGAGGCTGAGGGCACTGACCACAGTGAACGGAACTGCGACATGTAATTACATTACTTTGACTGTGCTAAGCTGCCTGAGCTTATTGCTACCTTCAGCAGCAGAGCATGTTGGTTTGCAGTACTGTGGTTCTGAGGTGGAGGGATGTGAAAGGCTGTAAGGGTTGCTACGATTTTCTCAAGTGCCATAAAAAAGCAGCCAATTGGTCACTAGCTGATCACCCCGCAGTTTAAACAGATCACATGCTACTGTGGTCAGGAGAACATGCTGGTTAGCGCTTAGGGCAGCACTGTTGTTACATTAGCTCTCGCAGAATTACCATGCATATAGGAAAATCTATTTGATTCCCACGTGTGTTTGGTTTTCAGACTTACAGGCTCCATGGCAGGGTGGGGGGAAAACCAACAATCAAACCATCATTCCCTTGAGCTCTGTGCTGCATTATTTTACTTTATGTAATCCTTTTTTATTTACAAGGCTATATATATGCCAGTACAGCGTTTCTTGTCTTTTCTGGCTCTTGAAACGAGAGCAACTGGGTAAGTATACCTGTCTGTATACATTAATATGCAATTTTCATGTCTGTGAATTGCATTGGACAGATGATAACGAAAACTTGACAGCCTCTCCTTCAAAGCAATACTGTAAGAAGAAATTACATGCACTTTGAATACCAGCTGGACAAGCTTCCCACACCATAAAACACAGTATTTCATTTTGAACCTAGGGAGAGTCACATCCTGCCCTCTTTACTCTGTCTTCAAATGAGATTACCTGTGTTGTGCTCCAGGAAAAAAAACATGCTGCTTATCATTTGCATTAGCTGCAGGAAATTCTGGGTGAAATCTGCTGACCTCTGTGATAGAAAGGGTGAGACTGAATGATCAATCACCTTTAATCCTTAAAATCTGCGAATGGAAAGAGGGAAGTGAGCATCTCACTGTGGTATGAGCTGTTCTGCTATGCACAAGTACATAAGGCTCTGCCCTTCCTAAACTGCCTCGTAATGTCCTGCACTTACAATGGTGTCGATACTGGGTGTAACCAGCATGGAGAGTGGTTTAACAACATGTATGAACAAGACCAGGCAATGCAAATCACAGTTCCTGCAACTCCTTTTGACCCGTTCTTAGGACAAGGAGGTGTGATATACAATAAAGCATGAAAAATCATATCGGTTTTCTCATTCTCTAGCTTTTACTTCCCATCAATTAATTCATATTGTGAATTAGCTCAGGTTGGTGGATACATTTACGTGTTTTGTGTGTCTGAAAGCATGTGCTATCTCCATTCAGATTATGAAACAAGCACAACAAAAATGCCTATTGACTGGGTATCCATATTGCGTTCGGTCATTTGAGAAATCTGGCCCCATAAAGGTCAAATGGATGTCTGAGTTCAGGAGGACGGTGGAAGTATAGAGGCCCATATGTTGTACAAGGGCTGCCAGGGAACAGGAGCTGTGGATGGGCTGGTTTGGATCTCCTATCAATCTTCTACTCCATATATCAGTGACAGTGATGTACTTACTTTTTTTTTAAATCAAGGAATATACCTGAGCTCAATCAGGTTCAAATTATCATTAATCAGCACTCCAAAACTACCTTTAAGTATTCATGCACTGCTTGATGTAAGTCAGTCACCAGGGCTGATTGCAGAACACAGGGAGAACTTCTTGTGTGATTTCCTGATTTAATTTCCTTCGTGTGAAATGTCAAAAGGAGTGCTAATTATATGGACAAAAATTCCATTCTGATTCCT
>JAOXNO010000001.1:177935648-177945974 GCA_028565335.1 Limnodromus scolopaceus | reverse complement strand
GACTACAGGGTGAATTTAAAACCCCTGTTTGAAGGAATACTTCAGCAAGAATGTTAAATTGAGGTGCCTGCTAAGCTAGGCAGGATAGATCCCGCTGCACATACAGAATGATCATAAAAAAGCCATTTAATCATCTAAATTTACTCTCTGGGTGCTGTGCCAAGAAGTAAACACTCCCACCTGAAAGGTGACCTTGGTGGCCCTCCTAGCTTGTGTGAGATACTCGGTATTTCTTAGGGAGCAATGGCCCTGCCAGATGACACCCCTGAGCCGGGGGACTGGCCCCATCGCAAAGCTGTCAGTTTCGTGACATCCACTTACTCTCATAACGTGGATTACACATGACGAGAAGATGGTTCTATGCCAGAGTGAGAACACCGTGTCGGAGAACTCTGGCTCTGATTTTGTGGGATGGGGAATTTGCCCATGCTGGTTATTGCAGGCAGGGCAAGACTTAAATTATCTGTGGGGACAATCCAACTCACAGCATGGACCACAGCTATGGCTGGCCGCCTCTGAGAGTGTAGGAGCACAGGCACATGTAATCATCCCTGTCCCTTGGATTGAGCTGACATCAGTTTAGGCTTACAAGTAGACTTAGTGCCTGACGTGTGGGCAAGTCAGTTCAGGAATCACTAATTGGTCTTCTCCTAAATTATCTCTCAATATATTGAAGGTATTGGAGATACCACCACAATCAACAGAACGGACGCTGAAATATTTATATTGAAAACAACAGAGTACTACTTTTACCTAGCAGAAAGAAACTTACCTTGGAGAAACCATCCATTCACAGAATCACAAAAAGGTAGGCGTTGGAAGGGACCTTTTGAGATCATCTAGTTCAACTCCCCTGCCAAAGCAGGGTCACCTACAGCATGTTGGACGGGAATGCATCCAGTCAGCTTTTGAATGTCTCCAGAGAAGGAGACTCCACCACCTCTCTGGGCAGCCTGTTCCAGTGCTCTGTCACCCTCAAAGTAAAGAAGTTTTTCCTCATGCTGAGATGGAATTTCCTGTGTTCCAGTTTATGCCTCTTACCCCTTGTCCTGTCACCGGGCACCACTGGAAAGAGTCATTCACAGAACTATGTGCATTCAAAGTTATACCCCCCAATTAGTATTCTTGATTTTTGTTCACAGGCTGCATAGAGATAGTATCTCCATCTTAGTGACACACCATACTACATGCAGAAGAGTCAGACACTGCAGTGATTATCTTGTGGACAATCCCTCGTTTCTCTTGGAAACACTTCAGGGATGAAGTAACAGTAACCACAGTGAAAAAAAAGTCAAACAAACAGTACAGTATTATGGCAACTGATTACATCTTGTTCAAAAAAACATTAAGGGTTTTGCTCTGTCTTCTTTTTTTTTTTTTTAACTTACATATATATTTTTCCCCAGTCCCTGCCCCCCTAATCTTCCTGCTGGGATTCATGTACAAAGCAAAATAGCTAAATTAACTGCACAGTACTGTTCCCAGAGGAGATCCAAACTATAGGATACACGCTGGTTTCAAGGCAGCTAGTCAAGTAGTGCATTTGACTGTGAAATTAAATATGGCCCTGGGGATTCCTTTTGTGGTCACATAGAGGAGTAGGGTAAATTTCAATATACAATATGTAGCACTCAAAGCAGGATGATCACGAAGTTGGTAGTTTACACAAATTAATGGTCATCCAAGTAAAAAAAGAATGTGATGATTGTGCAATGATCACTTATCAGTCCTTTAATTTCTCAGATTGTTTTTGCTTTCAAATTTTTCTTTATAATGGCAATACACAAGGGGGGGGAAATAAACCATTTTAGGGAATACTAAAGATTAAATTGCACCAAGAATGAAATCATGCTTGGAAATAGCCAAGCAAATATTAAGATCAAGGCTAGCTACCATGTACTACCACATATTGTCTGGGCCCAAGTACATATTTGCTTCCAAACTCCTGGAATTTATACGTATTTATAAATAAGCTTTTACCCTAAAACTATTTGGAATGGGAAAGAAAAAGCTCTATTTTAGAATACATCATGAAGATGCACTTCTGGAAGCTACATCTCTTTAAAGTCAGGACAGTCCTGGTTAAATACTTCCACTGATTGCAAGACAGTATGGATATGAAGCAAGAGTCCGTTTTTTTAACCGAGTAAATCAAACTGGAAAGCAAATAGACCTAAGCTGCATTGGAAACAAAACGCTTTGGGATGACTGGCTGTGAAACACCGGTGTCACAAGTCGGCCCTGAACTACACCACGTGTCGACTGTGCTAGCTTCAGTTTCTGGAAGGGGTGAAGGCACCGTTTTGTGGCAGGAGTACTGCCTGAACTCCAGCTGATGTGAGCGTAGCTCATGGTATCCAAGTCTAGACTCAGAAGCAGACACAGCCTCCTACCCACACTGGCTGAGAAAAAAAATGATCATTTGAATCACTGCCACAGGGGTGACCAGCCACCTCCAGCTTCCACCCATCTGATCGCGGTCGGGCATTGCCAGATCAAGCCAGAGCTTGTATCCTCACTCCTATCATGAAGCATAACAAAAAGGAAGGGAGAAAGGGGAAGGAAAGGGAAAGGGAAAGGGAAAGGGAAAGGGAAAGGGAAAGGGAAAGGGAAAGGGAAAGGGAAAGGGGAAGAAGGAAGAAGGAAAAGGGAAAATGGAAAAGGGAGAAAGAAGAAAAGGGGAAAGACAAGACAAGGAAGAAAAGAGAAATATTAAAAATAGCTACAGTCTTAATCACTTTTGAATGTCACCAACTTTAAAAAAATAATAAATAATTTGAATGCTTTCTGTCATCTATGTTTAAATCAAATTTCACTTAGAGCAGCAGATTTCTGTATTACTAATATTTTGCTACAGGGCTGGCCACTAAACCAAGGGCTGCTTTCCAGTAGACCCCTCACTCTGCCACAAATTGCACAACACAAGCAAACATAAATAATGCATCTGGAAATACATGACATATTTAAAACCTGCAATCAAAAAGAGCACAACAGGGAGCCAAGAACACTGGTACAGGCTCTACGGCATTTATATAGCGTGGACCCTTTGCCCCCAAACACAATCTGCTTGGTACACGCTGGAAAACCTCACTGGGCCAGCACTTCGTTCCTGATTGTCCTCGGCAG
Organism: Limnodromus scolopaceus; assembly: GCA_028565335.1. Lineage (NCBI taxonomy): Eukaryota > Metazoa > Chordata > Aves > Charadriiformes > Scolopacidae > Limnodromus > Limnodromus scolopaceus. The sequence goes on along the minus strand of JAOXNO010000001.1, from coordinate 177,942,848 downwards.
GGATCCAGGTTTAACCATGCTGGCTTCAGCCAGAGGGATGACTGAGGGAATGAGGGAAGATGGATAAATTCACCCATTGGTCTGAAGGCCAAAAACATCTGCTGGAGTCATGGAGTTGTTGGCTGGCTGAGTTCACATAAAGGAAGCCCCACTGGGAGTCGGTACCCAGCTCTTTCGAGTTTTGAGGGTTGTCCTTTGGAGACCGCAGCGTTTTGCTACCTAGGGGCAGCAGAATGTCAAACCGACCAAGAAATCCTTCAGCCTATTAGCACAGCATGACACAGCCAAAATGCTCTTTGTGAATATCAAATAGGTATTAAAATCTGTATTATACTTTTTCTTTTTTTTTTTAAATAAATCCTTGAGGCTGCACGCAGCCCAAAAGCTGAGCTCACTCCACCAAATTAGAGGTTTCAAATGTGCAAAGATTTGTAGTGCATCCATTTGGGGAGATGTGAATGTGGATATACCAAAGTGACGGGCAACAGTACAAGTGCTGAAGACAGATAAAATGCAGCAGCTTTCCTTTTTGAGTAACAGGACCCAAACAAATTGAAAATCAAGATTAAAAAGGGGAATAGTTCCTGTGTTAGGCAATTGAAAGAGGCAGTTTCTTATCCCTGACTTGTGTTTGCTAAGTATTTGATGTGGTGATATTTGGTAACAGTATGACGCCAGATTCACTCGTGTGATTTCTTTCATCAGCTTTTGCAAACAATGGGTGCTACTGAAATAACCTGCTAGTCCAAAAAATTATGGGTTAAATAAATCCTAGAAACACCTTAATTTTCAACTCCTAGATATGCTTAATCTTAAAAAGCAATGGGTTAAACAAGTAAATTAGCAATCCAAAAGTTACAGACTGTGACCCTGTACCAGACTTTACAACTGAATTTAGCCTCTCGCTCTGATGACTAAGGAGTTGCAATAAGTGTTGTCCTTGTGGTATAAGTACAATTTCCTTGCAGTCTGCTGTATCTGAGTCATCACAAACACTAGGCAATAGAGGAATAAAAACTGTCTCTCTTCAATTTTGTGCTTCTCATATTTGAGCAGGAGGCAGAGAACATTTAGAGATCATTCCCTGGTTCAAAACCCATTGAAATCGGTGGCAGTCTTTCTGCTGAATCACCCAGCTATGGACCGGACCCACCACCCTCTAGTCCATTTAACAGTGAAGTTTAAAAGTTGCCTCCTTCCTTTACTAGTCTCAAAGTATAGAGATGTTTTCTTACACTTATCACTGTGACTGGAGCTTGGGAATCCCATTAACCTGGTCACTAAGGGAAATATATAGAGCGGTATGAGGAAAGGGCCTGATCCTGTAAAAATACTGTCTCATCTTCAACTGAAAGCTGTATCTTTGGAATGAGTACAGAGTGTTGGAGTCTTTAAACAAAGTCAGGAGTTAATGTACATTTTAGGTGTGCACCCTAGAACCTATCAAAGGTTGACACCATGCTATAGCATGTCTAGTTGACTGAGTTATATCCTTTACTAGTTCGTTTATTAATTCAATTTATTTATTAAATTCTTTTATTTACTAGTTGGACCACAAGTCACAGAAATGTCAAAACTATTGGAGTTTCCCTGAGGTTTGCATTTCACTGGCTGTGAAGCCCTTGGAAATCTTCAACGCATCTTGTCATTCAAACTTGAGCCTCTAAATGAAGAGACTGAAATGCAGGAGTAATGGGCGATCATCAAACACACACCATCACTCAGTGCCTGACCTTTCCTTTCTGTAGAAGTGGAACCACTTCTTAGTATGACAGAAATAAAAGTTTCTTTAAATGTCCTGTGAGATTTTTCAATGATTTTAAAGAAAATCTTTTATGTTTAAAAGATAGAACTTTTTTTCATACCTTAGATTAAAGATTAGGATTGATTAGGAAATTAATTTTGTTCACAGACATGTATTCTCATCAAAACTTCAGTCTCATGCTATGACATAGGCAACTCTACTGACTCACCCAGAGTTTTAGAAGAATCATTATGAGTTCTTATTACATGTTTATTTAATGGGGGAGGGAGAAAATAGGAGATATGATCTGTCTTTTGTAAATTTACTATTTGGTTAACAAATATATGGAGAAACAATCCTATTTTAGTAAGCTCCTGGCTAAATATTTAAACAGTGAGATATTAATTCAGCAACAATTTTTAAGTTACTATCCATCTTATTTCTGTAAAATGTCTCATAAGAATTATAGAGTTGAATCCTGAAATATTTATTGAAGCAACACTATGTTTTGCCAGGGTAACAACTCAGTAATGACTTCAGCATATAATTCATATTATTTAAGTCATATGCAGCATCCATATTTTAAGCAGTAGATCAGCTCCTTCAAACTGTATCAACACTGTGTTGTATAACCTTGTGGCAGGAATAGAAGCAGCTTTTGTTTGAAGCTACTATTTAAATTTTCACCAGAGAAAGAGAAAGTAGTAATTTATCCATGGAAATAAGATGTTTCTGAATATTACAAAATAACCATTATTTATGGTTAACTGCATCCAGAACTGTTTCTAAACTTGATGTGAACTTGTACAGTTCTTCCAAAGAATGTTTTTAGTCAATCTTGTATGACATCCGTAGCCATAATCTGGGGAAAGCAGAGTAACTGGATACCAGTATTTAGTACCAGTAGGATGTACTCTGTCTCTTACTATTTACCAATTACGCTTATAATGCCTAAATCACCAATGAGTACAATGAAGACACTGATTGCATTCTTGAGAAATGAGCTTTTTAAATGGTAACGCTGAACTGCTGAGCTTACAGGCAGACAGATAAAGAATCAAATGAAGACTAAAGAAGAGCTTTATCATATTGCGATATACAATGCGATGAAAGAAACTCTGTGCAAGTCAAAACCATGAAATAGTTACTACCAACATTGCTCTTTCACATGTTGAAAGAAAATAAACTGTATCTTCCTTCTGTCAAAACCACAGTAAAAATTTTACTTAGTTCAGGATGAGAATTTGAACACAAATGAACTGATTCTTAGCTCTATGAAGATCTATGGAGGAACTACTCATGACATTCCCCTCTCTTACCGGGAATAGACACATTATTTTGACTGTGTCCATGCGTGTTATTTTCCTGGGCCTAGATTAAAAAAAATAAGTAAACCCAGATGCTCTTGAGAGCTAAGTCAAAGATACAAGGAAAGATAATGTTCTCAAAAAAAACCCCAACAACCCAGGGGGTTACATCAGGCTTTCATTTTTAACATGACCATGATTTCATCACTCTGCGGTTGGCTAGACAGATCGCTAACATTTTTTGGTAATTAACACTGTTTTTGTCACTTTGTGAAATTGTTTGCAAATCTATATTTACATAATTGCTTCTCCAAACTGCAACAGAATCTGGCACAGGCATGCGTCACGGAACAAGCTGTTTTTAGACCTGCTCGTTGTCTAACCTCTCTGATTGTAGAGACATACAGGGTTTTACCTTCATCATCTTAATTAGCTGGCCCATGTTGCATTGGGGTTTTTTTCACAAGCTTGAAAACAATTATTTTCTGTTTCCTGGTAACCAATCTTTAACTTTCAAACTGACACACACATCGCAAAAGAGATTTCATTCTGAGCTGCAAAGTATCATTCATCTGGATATTTATCTCTTTTCTAAGCCTACTCATAATGGTAAACCTATACCTATGTAATGTCAATGGACCAAGCCAATACCTCCAATCCAGGCCCTACTGCCATCTGCCTGTGTGGCACTAAATCAGAGATCAAGGTATTATTTGGGTGCTCAGTCTTACTCTTATTTGAACAATGACTGTATTTTTATTCAGAAATATACACTCAGCAGTGAGGCACCACGTATTTATGGCACTGAGTTGCAGCCTTCTCATGGCCTGGAGACAAGTGCTCTGAAGGCCTGGACCCCACGGTGAGACTGCCGACGCGGAAAATACAGCCTTTGAAAGATCAGAGTTATCTTGTCTAGGAAATTGCCTGTAGAGTCTCCTATTATGGATGGGAGCTATTCATGCTTCCATTGTAAAATCTATTGTGAATGTTGAAATCATGTTCTTCTTTCAGCCCTAATGCTTTCTTTAAAGCAGCTATAGAAAGGAAATTTGAGTCTGTGCCTACTGCTTTCTATGTGAACAGAATATTAAACTGTGAGAGAATAGGGACACCAGAAAAAAAAACAAAAGGCATTGTAAGAAGGAAAAAAATAAACATACTTTTAGTCTTTCTATTGGTAGCAGTCAAATTTAACCCACCTTCGTGAGCTGTCATTGATGGGTCTGTCGTGTTTCTCATCATATCTCAGTCTCTCACAAAGCCTTGGCAGTCTTTCCACTGCCACTAACAGAGGATAAATTAAGCCCAGTAGCAGATTATTAATTTTTGGTTGTTGCTTCTTTTTACAGCAGCTTGCCATAGTTTAAAAACCTAAGACGGTTTTTAAAGCATGGAAAGAAAAGCTCCAACTTTATAGAGCAAAGCAAGAGGTTTACAGGTGTTCCTGTGCTGTGCTCATCATCCTTTCCCTACCACCCTTAAACATCTTTTTCTGGTCTGAAGTGACCACAGACTATCAGACTCTGTTTGCTCTGCTCCTCCCACCATATGGAAAACCATATAGGATGCAACTGGGACATACGTCAGAGCAGGAAGCATATGAGTAATTGTCACATTGCCATTAAACATTTTCTGCATCCCCAGCTGCAGGGGCTCCAGATGAAAGGCCTTTGAGGGGGAAAACTCCACAGCTGTTATTTTTAGAATGTGTTCACTTATGTCAGATGTTCAGAGAGCTTTCTCAAACCACTTAAGCAATGGTCAGCCTGCTTCCCGAAATTAGTCCCATGGCCGGTGCTGATGCAGACGTGTATCAGAAAATTATTTTAAAACAACAAACTGAGTAAATAATTATGGTTCAGTATATATTACGGAGTGACTTTTCTTTGAAGCCTTATCATTCCTCCACTGTGTTTTTTCTCTCAATTTATCCGGGAGGGAAAGGCTTGAGGAGGCAGTAAGTCCAAAGAGATGATCTTCTATTTTGAGGGACATGAATCAACTAAAAGTTTAACTTCCTCTTTGTAATCGGTCATACTAAATTCCTGACTGTACTGACAGATACACTTCACATGGAAAATGGGAGACTAAAAAAAAAAATACAAGAAGACAACACAAGACTGAAAAGAAGAAATGCGATTAGAGGGCATCTGAAAGTGTGAATTGTCACTAAAGGCTCAAGTCTGTTGCCCACGCATAGATATTTAGAGGTACTTGAAGTCCCCTGCAGTGTCCTGCCTGAACTCCATCCCCTGGCCCACAGCTCCCCCGTAGGCTTTGTGTCCAACCCCTCAGGCCCCCTTGGATGTCTCAGACACCACAGAGCATCTATGTTTAGGCAGACGAATCCCTAAGCCACAAGCTTGTTTGATGCTCAGGTCCAGACTGCAGACACCTAAATATACTTTCTAAATGTGAGTGTCTTCATGTGATCCAGGTGTCTGAGCTCCCATTATAGCTGATGGACACTAGTCAATATGGGCAGAGGAGTCTGGAGAGCTGTTCTGCTCTCCCTAAAACAGACATCTGCATCTTCCCAGATGGGCAGCCCTGTGTGGATGAAGCTGACAAGCTTGCTTCTAACCTAACAGAAGCTTGGCTGATGGCTGGGAGGACAATTCTTAGACCCTGGATGTAAGTGTCTACAGCCAAGAACTAAATCCCACCCTGAAAACCCAATCAGTTGTTGCAAGTAGTGTTAATGAGAAGGAAGGTTTCAGGTTGAAACCTTTCTTCCACCCAGTCTCAGACATTTCTGAAGTTCAGCAACATTGGTTTTCTTGGGTTGAGCCATTCAAGAGGTCCCATCAACTGTTGTCTGACAGCTGTATGCTTGGGTGGCTTTGGCAAAGAGAGGTGAAGGGGGGATGATGGCATAAGGTGCCCAAAAATATGTCCTCTACTGAAAGACCCTCAAGTCAAATATGGCAAAGCCAACAGAGAGGAAGCACCCTGTACAACATGGTGTTTCACCAGCTTTGGGGGTCTTCGCTTCAGCAGTCATTAACAGAAGATTACTGACCTGACACTGGAATTAAGAGTATTCTTTTTAATAGACACAGAGAGAAAAACTGCTCAAATATGTTTTCCAGTCAATGAATCCATTTTCCAGGGTTCCTCAAAGGCATTGCTGCTTTTTTTTGGCACTCCAGCGATCTAGTGCAATGCTTCATTTCTTCAGGGTCCCTGTGAAAAGCTGTATTAAATCTATTAACACCTCCACTAGAATCCTTGGGGGACATTTAATGAGTTACAAAAGTGAACTGTTACTGCACATTTGCATATAACACCCCTTCCACAGGACCAGATAACCTTTCTCTTCACTAACCTCCTACTGCTCTACGCCTAAGAGGCTACTTTTTTAAAATCTGAGATTCATTAAAAAAACCCAGAAGTCAAAATACTAGCCTGTCACCCAAAGTGGAAAAGGTCTACCACTCACTGAAAGTAAATTCAAAACCATCTTCCATGCTCCTACTTGCAGGACACATTCTCCAAGGAGCAGCAAGTGGCACTGGCAGCAACTGAAGAGGATAAAAATGGGGGAAGAAAAAGAAAAACATTTCCTGCTGCCCGTCCGCTGCTTTACGGTGTGAAGACTTGAAGTATTGGGTGCTAAAAGATGCTCAGTGCCTACCATTAAATGTGAAAAGAGAAGAAACATGGTAAGTAGCTGGGGAGAATGTTTTTTTTTCCTTGTTTTACTTACTAGTTTTTATGTCAATGTAGCTACTTGAAACTAGTGTGAATGCTAACGTTCAACATTCACATATGAACAATAAAATAAAATAAATCAAACAACTGCAGAAAAGCTTCTGAAAATCCTCTGAAATTCCATTACTCCACCAGTCCAAGCAAAAAACATGTCAATATCCAGGAAAAAAAAAAGGGCGGAGGGTGTTGTGTTGCATTTCCTCCCTGTATACATATTTTAGAGATTTCTTGTGGTTTTTACCATTCTTTACTGTGACAGACTTTTCCCTTGTGAATCCCTTCCTCTCTTCTGGTAAATTTGATATACTTTTCACCTAATTTGACAATATTCCCAACACCTATTTTCTTAATCTCTTTTTTCTTTTTCTTTCTCTTCTCTTCTCTTCTCTTCTCTTCTCTTCTCTTCGCGTCTCTTCTCTTCTCTTCTCTTCT
>JAOXNO010000001.1:177886486-177935424 GCA_028565335.1 Limnodromus scolopaceus | reverse complement strand
TAAAAAATAAAGTGAATACGAATAAGGTGGTAAATGACCCCCAAATCAAATTCAGAATATGATTCAATCAAATTTTGGGGGATGCAGTTGTTTGACGTGCATTCAGCTTTCTTCAAAACTACGTCCACAGAGAGTCCCAAGGCCACTGGATGGCTTGTTTTGGCTTTTATTTCCTATAATAAGTGATCTTGACTATTAGAGTATTTTACCTATGGATTATTTTAAGGATTATTTTCAACTATACCTGTATTAAGATGACTTTTTTTTTGCCACGAGCAGAGTATCACCAATGGAGGTGACTTGGGCACAGGAGGAGAACTAGCCTGTATGATGTCAGTGCAGTGCTGGAATGCCTCAGTACTGGGTGCCACATGGGTACAGTGGAGGTCAAGTTGCTGCAGAAAGGCTGTAGGCAATTTTTTTCTGTACCCTAGTTTCAAGTAACACATGTAAAAGCACCAAACTTTAGGAGCGCCCACACTATGACAGCACTTTGACATTTTTGTCAGGCTGGAATCACAGACAGGACACCAACATCTACCATTGATCACTGAGAGAGTGAAAAACTAAGTTCTGAGGTAGATTTTAGTAGCAAATCCCATTTTCTATCTCCCTAGGCTGAACTGGTCTTGCTCAGAGCCCAGGGGACTGGCTCATATACTTTAAGCTGATTCGTGTTCTGTGTTTGGTTGGTACCCAAGCACCCAGCATTTTTCAGAATGAAGCCCTCACTGAAAAGAAGCTTTATGGTAGTATATAACATTGAATACCTGGGTGATTAATAGCTATTTTGTTACTACATTTCTTTTAGTATAAGGTTTCCAGAACTGCCTGTTTCAGCATTTGTTCTGAGTACTGCACTCAGCCTCCAGCTGGGCAGACACCGATGCATTAGGATTAGACTGAAAAGATGAACTCCAAATATTTTGTTTCTTCCATTTCACCTCTCCACACATGCTTCCTGCATGTGCGCTGAGGACCTCTGACATCTCTTTCCAAAATCCCAAGAGACAGCTAGATGTGGGATACTGGCTTCTTTCCTATCAACAGAGAGGCCTCTAACTCTTCCTAGGAAATTCCTGATAACTATCTCAAATAATTTTTTTTAGTCTTACTTAATGCTATCAGAGGAACCAGAGGGTGAGGACAAAAGGCTTTCTAAGGAAACAGGATTTGAGTAGTCTCAGCAAAGTTTTACACATTGCTTAAAAATACGTCTTTTTATATGAAAAAAAAAAAAAATCATTCAAAGCACCTCCGCTAATAGTTTGCTGCCTGGTTTGAGGCAGTTTAACCTTAAGGTGTGGCAAGCTCTGGAAACTTACTGTGACTCACTGAGTAATAACCAGCTACAACATAAAACATCAGCCTACACACAATTTTCCAACCTCATTCTGTAAATCTTTCACTTGAAAAGAAAAATAAAGCAATCATCTCATTTAGTCTGTTTTTAATCTTTATGACAAAAAGTAATATACTTAAGGAATATTATTCTTTCATGAAAACATATTAAGATATTATAGAAAATTGCAAACATGTCCCTGAAAATCTTATTTGAAAATCTGCAGTCCACTTCTTCATCTAAAATTTATTTTAAAGTGAAGTATAACATCTATGATATAGTATACAAGTAGCTACAGCATGGGAAAAGAAATTTGTAATATCTCTGGCATTATTAAAATTGGCAAAAGAGCAAGAATGGGACACACAGATTCCTAAAAAAAATTTTAAAAACCCACAAAAAATATATATTTTCTTTTTCCTTCCAGACAGGATAACAGTATATTAACACAAACACACACACCCCCTTCATGTGAATAATTGTTTTTCACAGAAATATTCCAAATTAATCCAGGCACAGGACCAAATGAAGAATACCGTGAGTCCTTGATGGCCTCACCTCACTAAATTTCCTTTTCCCAAGTGGAAACCAAAATATCTGAGGAGTGAGAAGGTGGAAAAGGCACAGGAAAGGCAACATCTCACTCCAAAATGGAGTCAGGACACGGCTGGATGTACATCTGGATCTGGGAACTGCAATGCTCTCCTAGACTCTCTGTTACTCCTGACTTAGTGTCTGCACACATAGACACATAAATCCATGCATCCCCGAGTGAGTATGGCTCCTATGGCCATCCACAGCTACAAGCATTTTCCATTTCCCAGAATGCACCCAGGCAGCTACGAGCTTCTCTCCTGCATCCTGCTCTGAACGGCAAGGAAGATAAGCTTGTTCAAAGGTAAGGGAAGAGGGGGATCTGGTGGGGAGCATCTCCAGAGCTGATGGACTGTGGCGGGTTGAGCCGAGCTGGATGCCAGGCGCCCACCAAAGCGGCTGTATCACTCCCCACCTCAGCTAGACAGGGGAGAGAAAATATAATTAAAAGCTCAAGGGTCAAAATAAGGACAGGGAGAGATCCTTCAGCAATTACTGTCACAGGCAAAACAGACAGGTCTTGGGGAAAATTAATTTAATTTATTACCAATCAAATCAGAGAAGGACAAAGAGAAAATAAAACCATATCTTAAAACACCTTCCCCCTACTCATCCCTTCTTCCTGCCTCAGCTTCACTCACGAATTCTCCATCTCCTTCCCCTGAGAGGCACAGGGGGACAGGGAATGGGGGTTGCGGTCAGTTCACCACATGTTGTCTCTGCCTCTCCTTCCTCCTCAGGGGGAGGACTCCTCATACTCTTCCCCTGCTCCAGCGTGGTGTCCCTCCCACAGGACACAGTCCTCCATGAACTTCTCCAATACGAGTCCTTCCCATGGGTTGCGGTTCTTCAAGAACTGCTCCAGTGTGGGTCCTTTCCATGGTGTGCAGTCCTTCAGGAACAGACTGGTCCAGCATGGATACCCAAGAGTTCACCAGTCCTGCCTGCTCCAGCATAGGCTCCTCTCTCCACAGGTCTACTATAGGTCCTTCCAGGAGCCTGCTCCAGTGTATCCAGCTTCAAGTATCCAGCTGCTCCAGCATGGGGTCCTCCACAGGCTGTGGGTGGATATCTGCTCCACCACTCACCTCCATGGGCTGCAGGGGAACAGCCTGCCTCTCCATGGTCTTCACCACAGACTGCAGGAGAATCTCTGCTCCAGTGCCTGGAGCACCTTCTCCTCCTTCTTCACCTCTTCCTTCTTCTCCTTGGTGTCTGCAGAGTTTTTTCTTTCACATATTCTCACTTCACTCCTCTCTCCCAGTTGCTGTTTTGCTGCAGTCTTTTTCCCCTTCTTAAACATGTTATCCCAGACACACTACCACGGTTGCTGGTGGGCTCAGCCTTGGCCAGCGGTGGGTCTGTCCTGGAGCTGGCTGACATTGGCTCTGTCGGACATAGGTGAAACTTCTAGCAGCTTCTCACAGAAGCCACCCCCGTGGTCTCCCTGCCATGCACACCCAGTACAGGCACGTGCACTGCAAAAGGACTAGAGAAATGACAAATGGATCTCTTCAAAACAAGAAGCTTTTTGGCACCACTGAAGCAACTCATCCTGCTGAGAACTAAACTCTTAGGAATGACTGTGAAGCTTCAATTTTTCTTTTCGCTGTGACCCTGGCTACCACAAAATATACTTATTTTGTAAGTCTTTAGGATATAGTCTGCTGTAGTATTCTGTATCCCCTTTCCAGATGCCAGATAATGCAGCCATTTCCAATTCTCACCATTTTATCTCTCCTCTTCCATCATCCTAATCCAGGATTCAGAGGAACAGGTTTGGGGAGGCGATTCCCTTTCAGGTAAGAGCCTCCCCTCGCTCAGTTTGGCTTTCTTGGCTGACAAGCCTTTGATTCCTGTCTTGGATAGCTTCTTCTGCCAGATTACACCAAATGGAAGGGATTAATCAGGGGCAGAAAAAAATAAATGCAGAGCTCTCCACAAAGTTTAAGTTCTTTTAAAAAATAGGAGATTTTCTAGTCCAACATCAACTGCCTAATTTTGGTAGGAAGCATGAGGTTACTCCAAAGAGGAGAGGCAGCGAACCATGTATTTGTGGCATTCGGATTGGTGATATAATCATGTAACTCCAAAACAGGAATAATTCACACTGCCAAAAGCTACAGAATTATGTGCAATCCAGAGGAGGGACAGAGGTGTGCGGGCACAGCGGGCTGAGAGTTTCCAGTGATTGCTCCACTATGTGCCAAGTGTACAGGTAAGGTACTATTGGAGCCCAGCGCTTCTGAGAAAGAGCTACAAAGTATGCCAATGTACAGAAGGATGAGGATTAAATCCACTAAATTGTCGTACCGATCTTTTTAGAGTCAGTGTTTTTTCAAAAACCGCCAGGGCTTTTCCAGCTGTGTGTTAAAATCCCAAGCGAATTGCATGGCTAATTTAACAAAATTGCCTTGGTGTGTGTGAACCAGGTGACTGCATGTGCAGAACCCCTAAACTAGCCGAGAGGCCACAAAGGCACTCAGCCTGTGCCTGTAATTACTTTAACAACACAGACACGGTCTGTGCAGGCTGTATTTTGTCCTTTGGTATTTGCTATGTAAATGCTAATTTATAAAATAAATGGGAAAAAAAAAAAAAAAAAAAAGGGAGGAAACGCAGTAGTTTTCCCAGTCTGTGGAATGATCCACATAAAGGTTTGGAGAATTGGGCCCCAAATGCGGGAAACAACGTTCTGTTTTGGTTTTAAATTTTAGGGTGGGGGGGGTGGGGGGAAAAGCAATATGTAGATGGGACGGCGTTTTTCACTCTGCAGCGTCTCACACAAATTTTGCTTGTGGCCATCGTGAACGCCTACAGCTCCAGAGACACTGTAATTACCCCAACCCATGTGATGCAGCGTGTGCTTTCCTCTGCCAAATGATAGATGTCTTTTCCATATAGCAGTTTTCCAGCAGTATATCCCGCATGCAATAAAGCTCGTTCTGGGTGCAGCAGGAGCACAATTGGCCAATGCAATAGGAAAACAATTAATCTGGATAATTTGCATGCTTTGAATTTCCTAGACATATGTAATATGAAGCTCACAAAAACACTGTAAGAAATAAAGCTAAGCCATTCCTGCTTGCACATATAAAATTATTTATCTATGTTTGCTAGATGCAAGAACACCACACAAACCACAACTTCAGTTAGAATAGCATTAAAGTAAATTTATTAACGTATTAAAAAGGAATTAAAAAATATAGCCTCCCAAGACTAGAGGTAAATACTTAAGAAAATCAAATCTGTAATCAAAATGAAAATTGCTTTGATGAAACATGATAAGCTCCAAGGATTTAATGGCAATGATCGCAAGGAAGGAAAACAAGTGCCCAACAGACCCCCCTTCCTGAGCCAAAGAAAATACAGACAAAAACACCAAACTACAGCTACAACAAGAAATCAAGAAATGTAAAGAAGCCCATGCAAATATTTACTGCTGGTCTTGAAGGAAAGCCACTGGACATCATAACTATCAAACACAGAAAAGTCTGCCCCAAAAATCCCACGAGTCTGAATGCTCTAACTGAGCAAGCAAGATTTCTAGTTCAGAAATGTAAATATTTTTAAGCGTAGTTAAAATGCAAATGGCAATAAATTTCTTTTGATAAATATAATGTCAGTATGGCTTTCAAAATGAACAGATGCATGGCTAAAAAAAATGCCCATCATGCTAAAACTGGGCAGCAGGCAGCAGGTCTGTTTGTATATAATATCTGGAGTTAGAGATGCAATCTAAATGGGGCTGTGTTGCCTACCTGGAGGAATTCTGGCTATCCTTTATCCAAATTTTAGCTTCATGAAAAATTAAGAAGACCTAAACAAGGCAGTGAGTAATTTTTTAGGTATATCTTTGCATTACTAACAATGGACGACGGGAGCAAAATTTTATTACGGATGTGAAATACATCCATGCAATCCCAGTCAATGAGCAGTGAGGTTATTTTTTGTTTTAAATTTCTGAATGTCAAGCTGTAAAACATCAAGTGAAACTGGACAGTTATAGTAGCTACAAAAAAAGTGACTAAAGAGCGTTTGCAAAAATGCTAAAAATAATAATATCCCATTCATAAGTGCACACACAAAAATTCTCACATCTGAGAATCTGATTTTTTTTCAAATATGCAGTTACAGAGGAGTCAAACCTCTTCAGCAGTTCAAGCTCCAGCTGTAAAAGTAGTTACCCCTGGGAAAAGTGACAAAGAACTGACAGAAACTCTGACCATTTTTTCACCACTTACAAAACATTATCTTGTTTTCCTTTTCTTTTTCAAAACCGGCATCTTTCTTTCAAAAACTACAGAGAAATGTGTAGGGTTTTTAAGTGACTGAAAAGGGTGTGTAGTGTATGAAATATTAATGTTGTAGTGTATGAAACATTTCCATTGATGCCTAATTACTCATTTATTCAAAAGTTTGAATTTTGAGCAGTAGGCAAAAAAAAAAAAAGAAAAAAAACAGCCATTCTTTGCCCAAGCTTCCTTGGGATGCACATTTGTGTTTCAACTGCTTGTTTTGAAAAGCTGTCCATAAATTCAGTCCAAGTGGCATTGTGGCTCCAGGGTTCCTAGAAGTAAGAGATAACAAAACACTCCTAGATCACCCAGTTCATCTCACTGCTAATGTCAGACAAAATAACAACAAAATAACAGCTCTTACTGCCAGGAAGTTTCTCTTACCAGCTACCAATGGCATTTTCTTGCGCTGTTTCACTCCCTTGTGTATGCCTCGTGCACAAGCTTGAGCCACCCTCTCCTTCTCTGGTATTTCACCCACCCAACAACACGTGGCTGTACCATAAAACTACCCTGCACTGGGTGCCCTTTGCTGAAATAATGCTACTCAGGTATTCAAGAATCATAGGCAGGAGCCAAAATTAACTACACCCTTAAAAAAACATCGAATTTTAAAGAATTTATGCATTTGAGTTCCCCTTATTCAACCTTTTGGGCTTTTGAGGTTCACAGTTTAAAAATTTTTTTTCAGCAGCTGTAAGTGCTTGGACTTTTTTGTGTGTTTTTGGTTTTATATCAATGAAAGCATTGATTTTGTGCATTTAATCAATCGAAGGGTTAGAGTTATACAGGTAAAAAGACATGCATTTTTAGTATTTGCGAAATATTTGCATGTTTTGACAATATCTTACCCCTTTCCTTAATTTTCCCTGATATTTCTGGATTTATCAATACATAGTGCCCTATCCTTCTTGCAGATAAGAGGAGTGAATTTATAATTGCTACCATAGTCTTGTTAACCTCAACCTGCATTTCTAAGACTCGCATTTACCGCAGAACCCATTTCCCAGGAGTTTCCTGCATCTGGGGAGGGAGAGGGGAGGCAGCTGCTGACCTGCTGTGGGAGGCACGATCTAGTTCCTTCTCCATGAAGTTCTGATTTTACTAAAACAGGAGTCACTTGAGCTTGTGTCCGCCTTATCCCAAGCAGTTTATCAGCTGCCAGTCTCCAGACCATAACCCACCAGCTCCCATTTTTATTGAAGACTTTTATTTTCCTGTGAGCGCAGAATGGAAACAACAATTGAAACCTCAGCAGTTGCCACACAGCGAATTTTTCTGGCAGCTCTGTTCACATGGGAATTTTCAAAGAGCCTTTAATAGTCTTGAATCCAAAAATATTCCTATGAATTTTTGACTTTCATCCGCAATGGTCAACGGTTTCCATGAATTGCAGTGTAGGGGTAAGGCTGTCCAGAGAAAGATCACTGCCTGCTTTCCCAAACCTTTGAAGGAATAACTGAAAGAGCCGCCTCTGAGGAGGGTTGCCGTCTCTACTAGTTTCCAATGAGAAGAAATTCTATCCCGTTGTCTCCGTTAGGACGACTCTTCCCCCCTTTTCTATGTGCGTTCCCAACAAGGAGGAAAAAGTCAGCAGAAAACCACAGCTGGATGCTGGCGTGATCCAGAAGTGTTGTATGGGTGGCAGGAAAGAGGAACCGAGAGGGAACAGGACAATAGCTGGGCAAGTGAGAGCGGGTTTTAGGGACACGGCGGTGTCTGAAGCGAGAAAACGGAGGGGAAAGCGGCTGGAGCTCCGACAAGAAGCGAGGGGAAGGATTTGGTAGGGGCAGGACCGAGTAGCCACAGCGTCTGAACAGTGACAGCGGCGCGAAAGAGCAACGCAGGACGAAATGACAGATTTACAATCTTAATTACTAGCCGTGAATAAGATCTTCTTTCCTAGAGAGCTGGGGAGACGGCTGGACCTGCGAGGATGCGTTTCCCAAGCAATCCCTAGGCAGGCAGAACAACAGCAGCATGCATTTGTTCATTTACTCCTCATATCCTGGGTTTTAAGACTGGTTCACGCACTCCGAAGGAGATCACAGTGTGGCGACAAGGCTGAGGATGCCTTAATGGCAATTTCAGTTTGTTTAAAATACGTGTGAGCCAGCTGCTGCTCAGACGAGCCCTCAAGTGCTCCAGCTGGAAACGTTTCTGAATGAAGAAAGACAGAGGTGCCTGGGAAAAAAAGTCATTTCCCTTAGTAGGGAAAAAAGTGCATTTCAAACTTTTAGGGCCAAGATCTGGCACTTTGGGCAGGACACTATGGGATTCTGAGGTCCAGAAAAGATCTGTTATAAAAGACAAGTTGGGGATACCTGATACAATGAAGTGGCAAGGGTCATATTTTGCTGAATAAAAACCCCGTCCGTTGTAACTGAAAATTGAGTTTTAATAAAATACCGATGTGTACAAGAAAAATCTACTGTATTCCACCTGGGAGTTTCCTTAAGTGAAGAGAATGACCAGTGAGGCTGATGTAATGACTTTTTACTATTCTCCAGCTTCTGTTAGAAGAGATTAACATCAAGCTGGGAAATTGCACTTACTTGCATCAGAAAACCTCAATCACATACCGAGATGTCAGAGCACATCAGAAAACCCTGAATTGCTCAAAGCCACAAGTGGCCTGCTGTGTATTATATTTTTACTATGATGAATTAATACATAGTGGTTTTCTCTATTTGTTTCCTGTTCAGTATTGTGTTTAAAAAAATTACTCACTTGTTTGCTTATATTACTGGAGGGAACAGTCTAGATTCCACCCTCGACAGAATTTGAAGGGCAATAATAGCGTAGAGCATGAAGTCAAGCAGCAATACACTTCTCAAGCAGCTCAACTTCTTTCATTTGGCTGCACTTAAAGTAAGGAGGTCCTCAATGTGAGCAAGAGTTGGAATTTGTCCCACCATTTTTACTATACCAAATATCAGCCCTTTGTGGCATTTAAAACCTTCTGAGGATCCAGTTTAACCTAAGTTGGTAGGGGGGGATGACTCTCAGCAAAGGTGGATGGCTGGGGCTAACTGCTGGTGTGCTCAAAGCTTTTACAAACAATGAAATGTGACTCATCAGTAGGTGGTGTGGGACTTCCCTCTTAATGTATCAGCATTTGGTTTGGTATTACAATTTGATTTATGTTCCTGTATTTCTAACATTAGGAATTACCTAAGCAATTCAAGGGCATTCAAAGGAAGATGCCATCCATAGCAGTGTGTCTTCTATTAGAATGCAGTTTCAGTAAGTTGGGGTGGCAAACTTTTATGAGAAGAGCGTTTCGGCTCCTAAATGTCTGTAAAGATGACTTTGTGGGGGCGCACGCTCGCCCTTCTCCATATTACATATAAAACTGCTTGTAAATGAGTGCATATGACATTGAGTCAGAAGAACACTTTTAACAAGGGACTGCACGTTGCTGGGTTTATAGCATCATTTGTCAAAGCTGAAGCACAATTTAAGCGCAATGACTTCACACTGATTTGGGAATTCTGGTTCCCTGGAAATTTTTTTTTTTTGCAGAATAGTAAAAAAAAAAAATATGGGAGGAGGAAAAGAAGTAAAAGTAGTGCATTTTCGTCTTCACGTGTGAAAAAAAAATTCATGGCACCTTTAGGTAGCCTGATTTCATCTCCCAGCAACCAAGTTCAAATTTATCAGGAAAGCCTGTAGGCTCTCTGGTCACATTTCTGGGGGTCACATTTCTGAAAAATGTAGAAGAATTGTGACGGGTCCTACTTGAATGACAGATACCCTGCCTCAGTGTCACAAGTGTAGGTTTGGACTTGTGAAAGCAGCACTGAGTCCCACAGCTCTTCACTTATATGCATGGAAACCCCACCTGAAGATGCCATCCTAATCCTAAATTCAGTTCAATAAATTGTTGCCCCTCTAAATCCTAGAAGTGCAAGGGTCACTTCAAGCCAGTCCTTCATATCAACTGAAGTCCTTCAGAAAACTGGAGTGCATCAGACAGTTTTAAAAGGGTGGTGGAGCTTTCTGCCAGCCATGGCCATCGTTCGGACATGCATATGTTCTTCAACCATATGTCTGCTGTGGTACCACCGGACCACTCAGCTGTTGGCAAGAAGCTGAGAAACTGTTGCACACACCCAGGCAGGATTCATAATAATACTTTTCTTGCTGTTATTTCGATTATTTCTAATGCACTACTAACTATTTGGTTCATCCACTTATTGCATCTGACTTTCAGCAAAGTTTATAGGCTGAGGGCTGCTTTTGCTTCTCACGTGTACGATACACACAGCAAAATGAGGTCCTGTTTTTATAGCAGCTACTGAATGTTACAAATAATAGCAAAAATATAACTGCTGCTACTATTTGACATGACCTATTTCCAGATAGGAAATGGTCTATCATAGTGTAATTGAGAAGATAACCCATTATTAACTCCTGTCTCCAAAACTTCCAAGAAGACTGATTATATGGTTCACTCTGAAACATTGCAATTTCACTAACATATTTGTTGGAGGCAATTATAATCTATACAGTACTTCATAGATCTTGGAATACAATAGCTTTAAATGGAGCGAATGGCTTGCATGCCCTGATCTCAAATGAAATGTGACACTATTATATCTTCAGAGGTTACCAACAAATCTATTTCTCCTGGGTAAACAAAGAAAATCATGACCAGGAGAGAAAAAAGAAAATATTTTGAAAACTTGTGAGCCCAGTTGCCCTCTGCCAACAGCTATGCAGACACTGGGGCTGACTTGTTGCCAGAGTCAGCACACTAGCTGAAAGTCTCACGTTCTGCAGGCAGCAGCTTAACAATAAAAGAGGAAAAATGTTTCCCTTCTTGCTGTCTTCAGCAGATGACCCCAGACTACAAGGGAGCCAACCCAAGTGTTTGCAACAGCAATTTGTCAAGTTTTTGCTCATTAGAAACTTTGCCAGAGCTTTACTCCGTGACCCGAACGACTGGCTGACTGGATGCCTCTTCCCGGACTGAGGAGGGTGAGCCAGAGAGGAGATACTCTCTGTTAGCCTCATGTCTTAAAAGGGCAAAATGAGGGTTTTCCACTTCTCAGCCAGACAAGGCTATGATGGAGAACTGCTGACCGGCTCGCAGGCAAGAGGGGACACCTGGGGCAGGGAACGAGGTACAGTTCCACCAGCACAGCAGGCGGTTCGTCCCTTGGACACATGCAACGAGTGCCCTGGTACATTGCATTTGGAGGACACTTAAGAAAAGACAATGCCATAAGAAGGGTTATCCCTTCTTAGGGACACATACAGAGTTGTATTTTTGTCCTCTCTACTCTTGACATCTCTTCCTGCAACTTTCATGGGCCTCACTGTGCAGTAGCATTGACCAGGAGGTCTGGGAGAGCAGCAGTGCAGGCAGGCTCGTTGTTTCGACAAAGCAAAGAGGAAGTCTGAAAGCAAGGCCCATGCCCTGACTTTTCAGTCCTACATCTAGCACCAGGCTGAGAGAAAAGACCCTACCCAGCAGGGCTCCCAGGGGAGAAGCCAGTCTTCAGGACAGGATTTAAGGCTCCGGACCCCAAGCAGGTGGAACAGTTGATATAACCAGTTGCTACACACCTGTTGGGGTCATCATGCTTCATAGAACCATAGAATCACGGAATCGTTTGGGTTGGAAAGGACCTTTTAAAGATCATCTAGTTCCAACCCCTCTGCCATGGGCAGGGACATCTTTCAGTAGATCATGTTGCTAAAACCTGACCCTGAACGCTCAGCTGGAAAGAAGTCCCGCAGGAACGGGTCTGGGGTGCTGGTCAACAGCAGGCTCAATAGGAGTCAGCAGTGTGCCCTGGCAGCCAAGAGGGCAAACTGCATACTGGGATGCATCAAACACAGCATCACCAGCTGGTAAAAAGAGACAATTATCCTGCTGTATTCAGCATTGGGGCGACCTCACCTTGAGTAATGTGTGCGGTTCTGGGTCCCACAGTTTAAGAAGGGTGTGTGCCTCTTGAATCAAGAGGGCAACAAAACCGATGAAAGGGTTAGAAGGAATGTCCTATGAGCAGTGGCTGAGGACTTTGGGCTTGTCTGGTTTAGAGTAAAGGACACTGAAGGGCAACTTCTGCAGCTTCCTGAGGAGGGGAAGTGGAGAGGCATGTGCTGATCTCTTCTCCTCAGTAACCACTGGAATGGTTCAAAGCTGCACAAGGGAGGTTTAGACTGGACATTAGGAAGCCTTTCTTTACAGACAGGGTGGTCAAACACTGGAACAGGCTTCCTAGAGAGGTGGTCAATGCCCCAAGCCTGTCAGTGTTTAAGAGGCATTTGGACAATGCCCTTAATGACATGCTTTAACTTTTGGACAGCCCTGAAGTGGTCAGGCAGTCAGACTAGTTGATTGTTGTGGGTCCCTTCCAACTGAAATATTCTATTCTATTCTGTTCAGTTCTGTTTTGTTCTATTCACTTCACTTTCAATGATGGAGCATTCACAACTTCTCTGGGGAACTTCTTCCGGTGTCTCACCAACCTCATCATAAAACATTTCTTCCTTATGTCTAATCTAAATCTACCCTCCTTTAGTTTAAAACTGTTACCTCTTGTCCCGTCACTACAGGCCCTGGTAAAAAAGTCCCTCAGTCTTTCTTATAAGCCTCCTTTATCTATTGAAAAGCTGCCATAAGGTCTCCCTAGAGCCTTCTCTACTCCAGACTGAACTACCAATTCTCTCAGCCTTTCTTCATAGGAGAGGTCTTCCAGCCCTCTGACCACTTTTGTGGCCCTCCTCTGGACCATAGTTTCATGTCTTTCTTGTGCTGGGGACCTCAGAGTTGAACGCAGTACTCCAGGTGGGGTCTCATGAGAACAGAGTAGAGGGGCAGAATCACCTCCCTTGACTGCTGGCCACAATTCTTTCTATGCAGCTCAGGATAGAGTTGGCCTTCTGGGCTACAAGTACAAATTGCTGGCTCCTGTCCAATTTTTCGTCCACCATTATCCACAAGTTCTTCTCTGCAGGGCTGCTTAAATGTATACGTCACCCAGTCTGTACTGATACTGGTGATTTCCCTAACCCAGGGTTCAAAGGTTATTACTGTGTGTTGCTCACTGCCACCCCTGACTGAAGATCCGTTGGTTTACCCATTCATCCCATCACCTTCTGTCTGTGTTATAGGAAATAACATAGGCTTAAAACAAGACAAAAAAAAAAAAGTGAAATAAAATAACATAACTATGAGTGGGGGGTCTAAGATATCCCTGTATCCTCAGCCTTTCTTACTGACTAGCTGGAAGTGGATCCTCAACAGCATGTTTGTTCCTGGACCCTGTGTAGAGGCCTGTAACTCCATAATATAGAATGTCTAGGGTGCCTTGGGGTCTGGGCTCCTCTCATGAGGACCAAAATCTTACAGACATCTACATCCCTTTCTGCTTCTGGTTGTTAATGTCTGTCTAATGAGGAGACCTCTTTTTTCCCAAGGCTTAATCTCCTGATGAGGGGAAGCAAGGGGTTACTGTTGGTGAACCATGAACGGGGAGGAGGAGGAACCAAAAGAGGTGACGGCTCCTTCCCCCTTGGTGAAACAGATACGAAAGGATGAGGTTCTTCTTTCTCCATGAGGTATGATTTTGTAGCCTGCATTCCAAATATGTCAAGCAGAAGCCAAACAAAGACATTTGTCATGTCTCTTCCTGCCCATCCACCAAACTACGAACTGTGTGTGCACCATGGGGCAGAACCTGTTCAGAGGAAACA
Organism: Limnodromus scolopaceus; assembly: GCA_028565335.1. Classification (NCBI taxonomy): domain Eukaryota; kingdom Metazoa; phylum Chordata; class Aves; order Charadriiformes; family Scolopacidae; genus Limnodromus; species Limnodromus scolopaceus. Next base: position 177,921,477 of record JAOXNO010000001.1, on the reverse strand, counting down.
TAGGGAGGATGTGATGTACCACAGAGAGGCCAGGGAGTTTTTGGTGGTTAAGATGCACACCTCTGTCATCAGTTCTTAGCAGAAAATGACAGTCAAAAGACCAAAGGACCGATGAGGTAATTCAGAGAAACTGAAAGGTGCTCAAAATAACAGAGGTTTTACCTCCGTAATAATATTGCATGGAGGAAATCCATTATCTTATTTATGGTTTGTTTTTCAGGGTCAGAGCGGACACGGTACTATATATTGTGAAATACAGGTTGTAATGTTGTAACAGGTTGGGTCATCACTGTGTCATACACTCCTGTATAGTTTATTTTAACTGAGGTGTACTCACTGAGTATGTCAGTTGGTACTTTAATGGAAACCAGGCCGATGTCAGCCTTTTAATTCCATTAAGACAGTCCAAAGGAGGCTTTGCAAAACTGTTCCAAGAAACAAGAACTCAAATTTAAGAGAACAGCAGCTAAAAATGTACAGGCACTTAATGTGTTTCATCTGGCCAGGGGAAGAGCTAACCAATTTTACTGAAAACATCTGCAAGGGATGGGTAGTATCTGCAGGGCTGTTGAAACAAAATTCTCACATCGTACCAACAGCTCTCAACCAGACATTGCCATTCACAAGCAAAGTGGCATTTTGTAAGCCCATCATGTCTGCATAACAGGAATAAACCCAAGAAACAAGTCAGTGTTTGTAACACCACAAAAGGTGTCCTCTGCTTTCTCACTTGTTTTCAGAAATGAAAATACCGATGCTGACTGTGCCTTCCATGGCATCTAGCTTTAGATCAGTTCCACGTAGTAGTCAGCACTTGAGCTAGCCTCCTATTACAGTCATCCGCCCTGTTCTTCTGACCTACTTTACATGTCACCGAGATCAGTATCTCCATAGAAGTGCTTCTTTATCGACCGTAAAGGGAATCGGTGTTGATGAAGGTGACTGAGATCCGCTAACATGAAATGTATGCAGAGAGAAGAAGACTTAACCTTTCAAAAGTTTGATGGCATCATTTCTTGGCTATCCAACTTGGAGAATGTAAAACCAGAGAAAGTTCAGATGTGCCAGTCCCCTTACTCTCCCAATGACTTTCAGTGACAGCTTCTGACGAGTCGTTTGGATATGTGGTCATAAATGAAGTGATTGGATCTTTCGAAACTGAGTGATTTCTTCCATAAATTCATAGTTACATGACTAGACCAGGATCATACCACACATCAAAGGACACACAATAGCACATACAATTGTACAGGCAAATTTGGAATTGAGCTGGGCATGTTGCAGTATGATACAGTCAGGGTGAAAGAAGTGCACCAGGTTAGACCAGCCACTGTAAATTCATTAAGCCCTTGGTAGCCCTTCAATGCTTGTCACCAAATAGCCTTTTTTCCTGACTTTCTTAGAGAAGCAGTCACCATTTTGTATCATCTGTGATCCAGGTTGAGTGACCACCCTTTGAGAAAAGACAAGGTGTGGGAGGTGGGAAAAGCTAAGGAACTCAAACTTACAACTCCTCCTCAGGATGGCAATAATTCAAGCAGATGCAGATTAATACTGAGCTGCCACTACAATGGCATTGATTTGTGGCCGCCTAGCTCACACCAAAAAAGAAGAAAACAAAAATCAACCTGGTCTACCAGCCTCCAGACGAAGAGGCAGTCAAACAGAACCTGTGGGACTAGGACAAACACATTACAAGGAAATTTCGATAGATAGTGCTGTGAGCAAAGCCCCACCATTCTGCAAATAACTCAGTTCAACATGACCCCCGAGGCTCTGGGATGTTGTCAATGAAAATGCTGGAAAATAGTTCTTCTGGCCTTTTATCGAGAAAAGATGTAATAGGGTTAAACTCAGATGGCTCTGGTGCAAACCCACTCAGGCCACATGCAGTGACTGAGGGGGGGGGCAAACTCATGGCGACGGCAAACCATGCTGGTAGATGGGAAGGAGATTGGTGAAGAGTTGCCAAATTTGTGATACCCACCAGACCAGGGATGGGAAAAATACCAGAGCAGTGCAATGTCGCTACTTGGGAGAAGGCAGAGAAAACACGGGGGGGATGTTTCCTTTCAGTCTTGATCTTCCAGTCCAAAAGCTGAGGAAGGACTGAACCCAAGGGAGTGCATATTTTCAAGAAAAGCATCTGTCTCTCATCTTGACTGTAAAACGTGTAGAAACACTACCTTGTTGTCAGACAGGCCTTTCCATCTCCCTGGGCAAATGCCCAAGGCTCTTACTGGTAACCAGCCAGCCAGAATGAGGGTTTGACACAAATAATGCGAAGGAGGGGAGCAGAAAGGTGTGGATAGACTCAACCTACCTTTGTTGTGGAAAAACAAGGAAGGACATTTACAGGATGACACCAGTGGAGAACAAACAGTGATGTTCCTCAAGGTTGCGTATTGCTTTGGCCGCTGGACTTGTCTTCTAAATGCAGCACTGCTGAATATTAACAGTAACTATGCTGCCACTTACTTCTTAAAACACACACAGCATACATTTCCCATTTTAGTTATGAGAAAACTGAGGCAGAGTGAACTTAGCTACTCCTTTACATTTGCCCAATAGAAGTGTCAAAGCTGGGTCTACACGTGTGATTTGCATTAAAAGGGGGCAAAGAGATTGTAGAAGCACAGATACTCAAAAATTAAATAAACCGAAAAACAACCTATGTTGTGCCCAGACACAGACTTAAGACGTTATGGGCCCAGTGGCAGGATCTGAAGAAAGTGCCCTGCTGAGTATCAGCCCAGAGGGCTCAAACATCACTCTCCAACAACTTACAAACAAAAAAACTCCTAAATTGCTCTTAAAGCATTGCCAGCATTTGTGGTTTAATGGCTGGCCCTAAGCATGTTTGGTTTGTTTTCTTAAAGCCCCAGTCCCTAGCATCAGGTTATTTACCTGAGAATTTCACCTACTTTCATTTGAAAGCCCTTGTAACAGCAGGGAGAACAAAACCCTGAGGGAACAGAGGAAGGGGAAAGCATGTAAGTATAAAGGAAGAAAGTAGAGGAAGCCCAGAAGGAAATATTTTGGAAGCCTTATGATTTTTAAGCAAATGTCTTGATTTGCTGGAGGCTGACTCAGGTTTTGGGCACATGAGGCTATTGCTTGTCGTTAATAATTTGACTGTTGTCATTAATAATTTGATTGTTGTGCCAGGAGAGGTTTAGATTGGATATTAGGAAAAAAAATTCTTCACCGAAAGGCTTATCAAGCACTAGAAAAGGCTGCTCAGGGAACGGGCTGAGTCACCATCTCTGAAGGTATTTAAAAGGCGCGTAGCTGTAGTGCTGAGGGACATGGTTTAGTGGTAACTTGGCAGTGTTAGGTTAATGGCTGGACTTGATGATCTTAAAGATCTCTTCCAACTGAAACAATTCTATGATTCTATGACTGGTTCTTCCAGTCCTGAGGATTTTGGCCACCAGACCTCTGCCAGGCCTCTTAAAGATGAAGATGTGTACCTGAGAAACATGTTCTCCCATATTAGACAACTTTTCTTTAAAATTAATAGCTACGGATAACCTAAAGGATGAATTTCATTCGTACCAGTTTGGGTGCTGTTTGCCCCAGACCGATTCCTTCACTGACCCACGGACTTTTCTGGCACATCAGCGAAAATTCTTAAGCACGTACTTCGTGCACTGAAGGGACTGGCACACTGAGGGCGGAAAGTTTCCAGCTTTCCTGCCGTGAGGGACCACGCACCGCTACTGCCTTGGGGTGGTGGGTACGTGGCATTTGCCAAATTTCCACCCTCCCCCGCCGCTTGCTTTCAATCTGAGTAAGTCTGACTGATACCGTGACTGTGCTGGTTTCGAGCAAAGGCAGAGTGGGATGGGGTGGGTAGGAACTGAGATACCTAGAAACGGAGTTCACGCGTGTCAGAGAAACCTTGTGCATCCCACCTTCTGGATGTGGCATGGCGTTCCCCTGAACCGCCAGTGCCCGCCCATAGCTGTTGTGGCACGGAGGTATCCTGGCACAGGCAGGATGTGTCGCAGCGTGAGAAGAGTGACAGTGTGTTTAATGGTTACCTAAGCAATCTGTTCTTTCATCCATCTGGTTTACTGATAGCTGCCTCCAGGTGCATTGAAAAGCACTGACTGAAGATACAGAACCATAAATCCCCAGTTTGCCATTCAAAGCCTCAAGGAAAATAATAACCTAGCACTCTGTCCTGCAGACTTTGTCACTTTATGCTCCAAATGGACATCAGTGTCTCAAATGGGCTATCCGTCTTGAGAACTGTGTTTTATTGGCAGCTCCCTCTGATACAGAAGGGCTACGAGTGCATGCCTGGCCTTAAAAATACCTACTTGAAAGTTTTCTGAGAAAAGTTTAAAAGTTTCCCTGGCTGGTGGCTTGGTTTCTTGCTCTGCTAACAGCAGCTTTGCATTTGCTGTGTTATTGGAAGCCTGTATTTATTAGTCAAAAGGTGCTGTTTCTCTTTGGAAAGTTCCCTTCCCTTTCCAGCAACCGACAGCCTTCCACCTTCATGGGAGGAGACCTCAGCCCAGCTCCAAGAGAGAACTGGGCCAGCACTAAATCCCGCATGTTTAGTTCAAACCAGCCTGTAAGCACGCTCTGCCATGGCAAATCGGGTTCTTTTCTATTAATGATGTTTGCCAGATGAATCTTCAAGCTGCCGATGGGAGCAGCCACGGGGCCACAAGCACCATCACCAGTGTAAGAGAGGGTGCAGGGAGGCCAAGGTGGGTCGGGCAGGGAGGGTGGTGGTGTGTCAGGGGCAAACACTGACTGTGAAACCTCAACTTTACAGCTTCTCTGGGTTAAACCAGCACACCCCATCCGCAGGCACCAACTGTGCTAGACCTTGAGGCTCTCAGGTCTCTTCACAGGCACACTATGAGAGCCAACAACGCCACTGGCTTGGCCAAGGCTTGTGAACCTATTTGCTCCCTACAGAAGGCCAAGACAGGACAACACAAAGGCATCTCCATCCCTTTGCTTCTCTCAGCATTCCCACACTGGTGTCCTCACAGCCTGCTGGGGTGAAAGTAGCTGATTGCCTTTCCTCTGAGTCATGCAAATGTCTTCTCTTCCTTCTTCATCTGTTGTCTTTGATGCCAGCTGCCACCATAGCCACATACAATCGACCTTTTCTTGGGCTTAGAACATCTTTCTCTCTTTTCCTCCCTTTCCTGTGCCTCAGCCAGACTTTCACTCCAGCTGCTCCCAGAGAACTGCTCTCACGTGTTCTGGACAGGGGGTACTTCAATCCCCTCCTCCCACCCCACTTCTTGTCCTGCCAGCCTCAGCCTTTTTCTGTGACCCACAGACACATGAACCTTCAGTTCATGGCCATCAGGCCATGTGCAGTGTGCTGATGGTAAGTGAATGGCCTATTCTGCATCTCATCCAAGTGCTTTTTAATTCTCTCCTGTGGGACCGAGCGCTAGGGAAGATTCCAATTTAAAAAAAAAATAATAATTCCTATACATTATTCATTTTGCCTGTGTCAGAATTTATTCTTTCCTCTTTGCAGATGGGTAAATGTGCTTTTTCTTTTCCATCTGGCCCTGTAGACTCATCCTTCCTCACAATATTTATCAGCAAGTAATGGGTTGTCTGCCTACAATCAGGAACCACCAATGTTAGGGGCAGGAAAGAGTGAGGATGAGGGTTTTCAATGATGAACCAGGTTTCCCTTTTGTTACTGAAACACAATGATAGAAGTGAGGCATATAAATATGTAATTCCCCCAGATGCACATGGATAATCTGCAGGTCAGAACTATGTCTCTTCTTCTCTAAACAGCATCCTTAGAATGGGGTTGTCTAAAATGATCCTGAATAGCTTTTTTTTTCTTACAGGCAAAAGCATTTCCAGCATAGTGGCTGATTAAGGTACTCTATAAAATGTTCTGAGGAAGGGAAAATCAAATGGGATATTCCTTCAAAATCCAAATGTTGTGTAAGGAGTGTGATAGGAAACATTTCCGCCCATGATATCTTTCCTCCTGACCATTTCTCTGCATTACTGTGTCCCCAGGTACACCTCTGCTAGTCCTGTCAGCCCAAAGACAAGAGGCACAGCACAATTCATCTCTGCACAGATTACCTCTTCTAGCCCACAACAGCTCTGCTTCTTCCACATTGTCTTTTAGGAATGGTCCCTTGGCCATACCATCCTGCAGGGCCTGGACAGTACGTGCTAACTGGTACAGGTGTTGCTAGTAGGGACAGCCCAAGTGATATTTTTAAACTTTTTCTTTTGATTTCTAAAGTGCCAACAGCTACTGATGAAAACAAAGCTCAACAACTAGTATAAAGCTCCACACAAAAGAGGTGGATCTTTCCTTGTGGGGCGATTGTTTTTTTTTTTAATTTCAGTAACTAACTGCATGTGGGAATCACAGACAATACAGTTTGTAATATCATTATTGTTACTTTCAGTAAAGGTGTGAAACTCAGCAAGAAAATTTTTCAGTTCCCAAGCATGCACTGAGGAGGGAGGGCCAATGCATCGAGCCTCAGCTAAGTGCATGAACTTGCTCATGGGCTGTGAAGTCATTCATTAGCTGAAGCTGAGATTGAAACGAGGTTTTCCACTCTTGCTCAGGGCGGGCAGGGGCGCAGCAAAGCTTCCTGGTAGCAAACAGTGTACTCAGCTGCATAAAGGCTCCAGCTATCCACGCCAGCCCAGTGCGAGAGGAGACAGGGCAATATATGCTGTGATGTTTGCTTGTAGCAGGGATGCTACGGACCGAAGAGGGTGCCTGTCATCATTTCGCTTCAGGGACACAATTGGCATTTATGAACCTTCCCTTGAATTCCCAGAGCGAAAAAAAAAATATTATATGTATTTAAAGGCTTCAATACGATTTTCAGCTGCTGCTGAGTGTGCTATATAGAATGCCTGTGCAAAGCCTAGAGCTGAATTGCAAGCCATAGGAACAACATTGGTATTTGGCTATTGTAATTATTTGCAGCAGTAAAAATCCACACAGTATTTTGTGGACCCCATAATACACTGGGTGACTTTCTAGAAAATGAAATAAGCTGAATATCATTAACCATTAATGTCATTAAAACCTAGGAAATTAATGGAAAAGCAATATAATAAGAAATAAGGGGAAATAGTTTTGAAAAGCTGTAGCCCAAGTCTCTCTCCCACATCCACAATCACCACAGTAGCTCCATTGTAGGGAAAAGAAAAAAGAATCTCACCCTTCAGCTTCCTTCAGAGCGAGGAAAAGCACTGGCCAGCTTGAGTATTAACTGTGTGGAAAAGCAAGATGTTGCGCTTCCTTTGGGGGCACAAAGAAAGAAAAATATCAGCTGCAGTTCTGCAGTTCTGTTTTAAGCCCCCTCACCTGGTTGAGATCAATGCATCCATCTCTTCCTGTGTATACAAAGCCTAAAATACCCCATAGCAATGAAAGCACGGGAATACATCTGCACCAAGACCTCCACGGCCCGTGGCTTCCATTTAACAAGCCGAGTAACCACTTCATCAACTCCCCATTTAGCGAGTTTAAAAACTGTGCCATATTTAGCCCGGGAATTAGCAGATGCCTGGTTGCATCAGAGAATTAATTCGTTGGAGTCAAAATGCACTAATAAATAGCTGGCAGTCATTCCTCGTGCCTCAAGGTAACGGGGTTGGTATTGTATTTACAGAGCATCCCTATATAGCTTAAGCCGCTTGCCTGAGCGGAGAGGAGCGGAGCTGCCAGCCACCGCCTGTCCTCCTGACAGCGTGCCAGGACCGACTGTGCGTCGCGGGGCGGAAAACGTAACAGGAGACACGGGGAAGGATGTCATGTACCGCAGACAGGGCACAGGGCTTTTAGTGGTTAAGATGACAACAAATGCGCACCTCTGTCATCAGTCCCTAGTAGAAAGCCATATCCATGGAGAAATTTAGAGAAACCAGAAAGGTCCTCAAAAACAACTGAGGTTTTGTTTTTTGAATAATGATAATGTACTGGGGAAAGCCATTATCCTATTTATGGTTTGTTGTTCAGACTCCCAGCCAACAGTGCACCGTACTCTGTGAATATATACATTCTAATGATATGACGGGGCAGGACACAGATGTTACGGGTTTGTCACACAGTCCTGCAGGGTCTGGCTCACCCAGCGTGTAATCACCGAGCATAAGAAGCATTTGCAACTTTTAACGACTGCCAGGCCAGCGTCTGCTAATTGCTGTAACATGATTGCACATGACAACAAGAGAGAAGGAGGAATAAGAAGAAAGAGATGGAGGGAAGGGTTTGGGGGACCAGTTCAAGGAACAGAAAAACTGAATTCGAAACAATTCAAGTTGAAACCACATAGCAATTTTGTTCTGTTATGTTAAAGTAGAACTGCGACTAATTTGATTGACTAAAGGATGAAAGAAGAGTCTGATCTCAAATATTGTCAAAGACCATCCCCTCTTCTCTAGGGATGGACAGTGCCTTTCCTTTCATGCCCACCTAACATGACATCTATCTATGTTTACAAGTACCTCAAGGGTGTGTTGAAGGAGGATGGAGCCAGACTCTTTTCAGTGGTGCCCAGCGATAGGACAAGGGACAATGGGCACAAGCTGGAACATAGGAATTTCCATTCAAATATGAGGAAAAACTTCTTTACGGTGAGGGTGACGGAGCAATGGGACAGGCTGCCCAGGGAGGTTGTGGAGTCCCCTTCTCTGGAGATTTTCAAGACCCGCCTGGATGCAGTCCCGAGTAATGTGCTCTGGGCAATCCTGCTTCGGCAGGGGAGTTGGACTAGATGATCTCTAGAAGTCCCTTCCAACTCTGACAATTCTGTGACCCCGTGATTCTGTGACATCCTGAGCAATGCTTTTAAAGGTGATAACTATTTGCAGTTCTCCTTGACTTTGACCGCAGATTCCTTTAAATTGTTGGTCTCTAGTCTGTGCTCCAGACACTGGAGGCACTAAAAATTAGAGGCCATTGTCAGTTGAGTTTTTCATGAATAGTCCAGGACCACACAACATGACAAATTAGAAAAATACTTAGTTTGATTAGAAAACAAAAGGTGAATTGTTGATACAGCACAAGTAGGGATTTGCTTACCTTTGGTGCTGGATTTCCAAAGAGTATTGAGTTTTGCAACATTTCAACATTAGATTCCCACCTCTTCTGTACAATTTTGTGTCTAAAGAGCTAAATGAATGCAGGTCAGGTGCCTGAATTGGGATCTGAGGTCCAGATGGGCCTTTGCATGCACAAATCTAAGCCCCCTTTAGAGCAGGTTTGCCCTGGAGACAGCCTTTGAGGGATGTCCAAAACAGCGCTGGAGAGCAAGCCAACTCTTCAGAAACGTGGCTGATTGGGGCTTGGAGCTCAAGCTCACCTCCCGGCTCTTTTTTATTTAGCAATGTAGACATTCCCTTAGAATCTTTCCGCTGTCTCTGGAAATGGACAGGTATATCCAGAAGCCAATTCAAATTTTGGAAAAGTTGCTTTGTCTTCTTTTGGAGACACCTCTGCCCCTCCTTTGGGTATAGTGGGAGCTGAGGTAATTTGATGACTAAATCCTCTTGTAAATCCAGTCATTTACAAAAGAAAGGAACAAACTAAGATTCCTGTGGGATTTTAATATTTTGTTTCACAAATATTTGAAGAGCCAGCACATATTTATGAAGATGTTAAAAAGTGAGTAACATTTCAAGCACTTTAGAACATACTGGCTTATCTGAAATTTCAACCAGAAATACATTATTTGTTTTCATTATTATCTGTCTCTAAGTGTTGCTAATCAGAAAAATAAACATTTGGTATGATTTTGATGACCAAACACGTACTGTAAGTAGGCAAAATGAACAGTTTCTCCAAAATCTATAAGCAGAAATGTCTTTATGCAAACAGTTTCAATAGTACTTATGAACACAGCTGAGCAAAAAGAAGAATTTCTGTCTAATGAGAAAACTGGATATGTCCAAATCTTTTCAGACTTCCAAACAGGGGAAGAAGCTGAAAACTGGATTTTAGGGAAGTTACAACTCGGGCAACCATCTAGGCTATCAGGTCAGATTGTACCTCCACACTGTGATGCATCTCATAGAGAACACAAATTGTAGTATGTCATGAGCCTTGAATGGCAACTGGAAACCTCTGCCCTTGGAAAAAAATGAGGCTCTAGGACTCTAAAAAGAATCCCTTTAGCATTTCAGAGGATATGGATCAAGATTAATACTAAATTAATGTTTTCTTTTTATTTTTTTCAGTTGGGTTCTATCAAGCAACTTACCAAGCATCCTGGGTCCTCCCAACTTGAGGCAACAAATGTTATATGTTGATGGAAACACTTCAGGAAAAAAAAATTAAACCATTTTCCTGTGGTAAATTTTGATTTTTACGAGAACCACATTTTCCATTTTTAAGGTAGAATTTCCAAGCAACTCTAAACTATGGCTAACAAACATATCCATAATCATCAGGAATCGTTGGTTAGCAAACGGAAAGAAATCTCAGGTTCAAAACAACAATGTGGGTTTGAAACCTCTTGCAGTTTCACCATAGGTATCACGATAACTAGCCTTTTTTCCCCCCTAACACCCAACAGCATGAATTCATTCATTGTCTCAAAATCTTACAAAGAAAACAAAAATGTGAGCCCTGAATGCTCAACCACCAGCAAGCAAATAATAAAAAAATACAAAACACGTTCTTTGTACATCTCTCAGTTTTGACTGGTTGGGGTCCTGACTCATGAGTGTCGAAAGTCTGGGGTTGCCAAAACTGCTTTTGTTTGTCACTAATAATCACTCATCCCGAGGAACATGTGGTTTACTGTCTCATGCCAGGCCTCCAATGCTAGAGGCTGAGGTTCCTTGGTGAGACAACCTCTCCCAGCTCCAAGACTTGTTCTTCCGCATTATCGGAATACTTTATTTTTTTTTTAAAGCATCAAATGTTAAATAAATAGGTCTTTCCCTTGATAGACATTATGAATTTTATTTTTTTTTAAGATTAACTTTGGCAGCCACAGAAGTTTTGCAATACTTTAAGGCCACTGATAACTGAGCAGGATGGAAAAGAACACAAGTACATCCAGTCCACATTAAAACATGTTTGGTTTTAATTACTTTCTCTGCTATGGCTAGAGACTTCTGGAATTGTCCTCTTGGTGGAAATAAAGTTTAGCAGTTGGGCTTTTCTACCAAAACACTTAGCTGAGTCATAAGGGTTGGGGAAAAAGTAATGCAGGATGAGCTGACAGTTGCATTGAGTTGTCTGGTAACCGGAGATACATTCTTCAGAAGTGCCTGGATAAATTGCATTTTCTAATGTGATTTTATTTTCTACCTTCTCCCTGCTAGAACAGTCCCAAGACTAGTCACTTGGTTTTCTATATTGCCTCTTGCGGGCAGATTCAAGCTGTCTATAAATACCATCTGCCCCAGAGAAGGAAACACAGAGTCTTTCTCTGGCAGCCATTCTAGGAAGAAGCTCCTAAAAGAAAAGACTTGAATCCATTTTCTGCTTGAGAGTATCTCTGCACTACCAAGCAAGTCCACTTCAAGCACTGAACACAATCAATATCCATTCCATCCTCCCAGTTTCTTCCAGGAATACAGTCACCTCAGAACTGGCCTCAAAAAGAGTCCTACAAGCAGGTCATATAGGCGGAAATTTAGCACAAATATCTTATGGGACTGAGCTGCTGAGCCAAAGGGACCAGATGACCAGAGCAGGATTCCTCTCTACTAACATCAAACGACTACTATATAATCATCCCGATATAAGAAAGAAAATTTTTACAGTGAGTACAGTCATTCACCGGAACAACCTCCACGGGGACATGCAGAGTTCCCATCACTGGAGGTTTTCAAGATGCAACTGGACAGAGTGATAGGTAACCTCATTGAGGCTCCTTTTCCCATGAAAGGTTGGATCAGATGATCTTTTGAGGTACCTTCCAACCTGGACTATCCTATGACACATATCAACACATTAGCCAAGTAATCCGGACTCCATTATGGTTAAAAGAAATAGAGTCCAATTCTTTTGACCTGTTTTCACGTGTCTACATGAAAATCAGATGAATCATGCCCAATAAGGAGACTTTTCTGTTTGTTTTCGCTGCCTACTACAGGGAACTTATGGCAAATGATTCCAACATATGCTGCAGTCCTTCAGCAAGATGAATCATTCCTTACATGCCTACATTTTTCACAGAGAACATTTCAGCTCTGATAGGGCTTGGCTTTTGAAGTTGGAGTCTTTCATTACATTGCAGGTTTCACGGTCAGGGTCTCAGCTTGACCCCAAATCTCTGCTGCAATTCCAAACTGGAGTGGAAAGGGCTTGAAAACCTTACTAAATTCACTAGGGAGACCAGATCCAATCTGTTCAAGCAATGCCTAAAGGACCTGGACTCATAGACGTCCTTTCAGAAGACAAGTGAGATGCCCCTCACCTTTCACATTGGTAGAAACATTGTTCCCAGAAAGGATATGCGTACTACTAGGCCTGTCTCATCTAAGAGGGGTTTAAATTGTGAAGGTCTTGCACTCCAAGAGATGGTCTTCACTGCTAGACTCTATTGTAAAATTCAACTTTACGATTTTAACCAAGCCTCATCTACTTGCTGCGAAATATCCTATGGGTATCATGGAATGAGCAATAGCAATAAGAAGATCAATCCGTACAATGCATATATGTACAATGACTGTAACCCCATAAACGGGCATCTTCCTTAAAGACCCAGAACGTCTTGGCCTCTCCTCTAGTCCTGCTTATGCAATTTCACACTTCCCGTTTAAGCTGCTTCAGAGAAAATGCATAAACAGTTGTAATATGGCTGCCAAAAGGCTGTCTCTAGCCCACCTCTGAAAATAAGACTTAAAATTCTTTGGAAAATGTCTTTGCCTATCTCTCTTACCAAAAATGTCTTGGCCTGACTATTCATCCGGCTGCAGCTTTAATGTTGTCAGCCATACCAAAATGAGTGAAGAGGAGCTGTTATAAGAAAATTAAAATATCCCGCAGCAGAGCGGGTTTTTCAGCCTCTCAGCCCTTCCGAAGTTCACTGCAGAAGTTTTCAGTAGGGGTACCTGTCTGAACTGGACTAATGGCAGATCCTCCGCCTGTCCATAGATGGTCTTAAGCTGCCTCCATACCTGAGAAAAAACAAACTGTCAGAAGTCGTCAGCGGTGTGCCTTGGGCTGGGAGGGGTCTGTTTTCCTCTGATGGCCTGATAATGCCATCTTCAGCACGAAGCAGTACATGCTATTATATTGTCAAAGACTGATATTTATACACAGGCTAAGGACATGGTCCCCACACGTTTCTGAAAAGTAAAAGTGAAGTGCTATAAAATTAGCCCCTAGCAGAAGAAACAGATTTTGTCTGCGTAAACACACTGCTTTTAAATTCTGCTAGTAATTTTTCAGTCTCATAAAATAAATCTGATGACATCTCTCTATGTTTATGTCTGACTCTGTACAGCAAAAAAGCCAATAACCCAATAAGGAGTCCTAGCTATTTATTTTCCTCTAGATTCTTACCCATTAGTGTATCAAAGTGGCTTTTTTCCAAACAGGCATTCATTTTGACAAATGCATTTTACTGACCCCTTTTACAGAGGACAGACATCGGAGGATATGTAGAAATTTCTGTAGAAAATTACCTCGCTGTTAAGCAGTACAGACACTGGCTGTCTCCATCTCAGCCATCCGTAAGTCATCTTGATTTGTCAGATGCACTGGCTTTTAAAAAAAGCTCAAGATAAGAATAGCCACCGGAAAAAAATCAAGCCTTGTCAGCTTCTTTCTGATACAGTCTTAGCAACAGTCAATAAGAAAGATGTCATCTTCCCATAGGATTCTTGTACTTCCAAAAAATCTTCCTTTATTTACGCAATGCCATCAGTCTTAAAAGATTTTCCAATAACTAATAATGATTTCACAGTTTAAATAACTGTTAATTGGAAATCGGTACCAAAACTTTCAACATCCTATTTTGGCTTTGAAATATGTAGACTGTGACCATCTGTGGTGCCTACACAAACGTGTCTCTCCAAGTAACCCAAAAGCTCTGTGAAACTGTGAACTTGAGAACTCTGTTTATCTTCTTTCTCTCTCTCTCTTTAGAAATTCTGCCAAAAGCTGGAACCTGTGACACTGCACACACTCTCTAAAGAGCTAAAAACTGTGGACCCCCCAAGCTTCCAGCTGTAGAGTCCACACCCTGCAGTGAGATATGCGGAGCTGTGTTTATACATCGCACGCATCGTAAGCTGGGCTTATTAAACCCGGGCATTTGGACGATCATAGCAATTCAGGCGTTCATCTAAACCTGAGCATATGCTCATGGCCAATTTGAAGAACAAGCAGGCAGGCATACGGGAGACGATGCCAAATTTGATGACATAAATAAGCACGCTCGTCTTTGAAAATCCATTTCTACTATTGGGTTTTACTAGGCCTGTAGTTTTAACTTAAAACCTCTGCCTGGACTTTTATTTCTGGTTCTACAAACTGTGACGTTTTCTTCTTTGGTTGTACACGGGCTGGAGGCGTGTGTGTACACGTTAAAGGACCCATACCTTTCTCCTAAGGTTCACTATTGAGCACTCAACTTACGGCAAAGGTGCCTGGTTTCGTTTCTGCGTTACAGCTCTGGCCGTTACATTGCCTATTTTTGGCTGTCACGTAGATTTCCCCAGCTCCAACACCTCTTTGCTCTTCCAGTAATCTCCGCCTTTTCGCTGACCCATATCCCCGCAATTCGGAAATCGAGCCATGTTGGGGTGCGCCACTGGTGCTTGTGGGTAACCTCATCCACCTCTCCGCCGACTGCGCTTCTCACGCCCTTGCAACACCAATCAAACTGGAAAATCCCCTTTGCAGAAACCCACCTCTGTCATCCTTGCAGCTGGGTAAACGTGCATTTTCTCTCAAATCTAGCATTGAAATCACAACCTTAATTATAACATTTGTAACGGTTTTCTATAGTCTGGAATCGCCACTCTTCCTGGAGGAGAAAGGCGACAGGGTTTTAAAACAAAGCAAGGATTTTAAAAGTCAACTCAGTTGTGAGCCAGGTTTTACTGTCATTTCTAGAGCAAAGTGATTAAAAGGAGGTGCAGAAGGATGTATGGAACTAAAAATGGATGAATATTTAGAGGATATGCGGTCCCTGAATATTGCTCATGGGACGTTGCTGATGTTGAGTCTCTCTGATACTGTTTTGGTGCAAAAAATTCTCTTCAAGATCAAGTGGAATATTTCTAATACAAGGTGGGAGGTAGGTGGAAGACATGGAAGATCACTTAAGGCTACTGAAAATAAAGATATGGATTATGTATAAGGATTTGATAGGAAAGGTTTGCTTCATGAGATGTCAAAAAGCGCAACTTTACCTTAGACTTCCCGGGTTGTTTGTTCACCCTCAGTGTAAGAAGCACGGGCATTTGAAACTTCCTACCCACTAAGAGATTATAACTCCAAAGAAAATAAAATCTGAATCTAGACAATCTTTCTATAGCTTTAAAATAAGTCTTAGTTTTGTGTCATTCTTCTCCTTAAATGGCTGTTGGAATTGTCAGTGATCAGTGCAGAGATTAAAGCTGAAGAAGAAGAAATGGTATAAAACCACGTACAAGCTAGAGGGGTACAGAAAAATGGAGTAATATAAAACAACAATAAAAACTGGACCGGATATACTCACTCATCACTAGACATGTTACATGATTAATCACTTGTCCTCATTGTAGCAACGAAGCCAGGAAATCCACAAAACCTCAGTATGTATGTAACAGTGCATTTCTAGCTAACAAATTACAGCTATCGAGCTACAGAAAGAAGCATGCACTACATTTACTATAATTTAACATACTGGCCTTCTCTGAAGACCTGGCAAAGTTTGCCACCATGCAATCCTGTAGCATCAAGGCTCTCTATTTCAATGAGGGTAAAAATTCTAGTGTTTAGCATTCACATGAGGTTCAGCCAGAAAGACCAAGATAGCTCAGGGCAACTTGTATAAAGTAGTTCGTCGTGAAGGTGCTTACGATGGTCCAAGCTGGGCCAACACGTCCATCACTAACCATAAAAACAGAGCAAACGTTATAAACAGGTTGTGGTGGCGTTACCTGGAGCCAAAGCACAAGCCTGGCTGCATTTCATGTCAAACCACTGACCAGCCCTACTGCCGTTTGGAAAGTATGGCTGACATCCGACTGCGGGCCGCCCCGTGAGGTTGACCAAACCACCAGCAGTAGAGTGGTTAGGCTGCTTTCTTCAAAACATTTTTTGTGGCTTTCTTGAGAACACAGTATTCGTCAGGTGAGTAGCACAGCCAGGATGGTTTTATCTCCTTGCTGCTGTTATCTGTGCTTCAGCACCTTTCCAAGGGCACCCCTTCTGCTCAGCTGTACATAGAGTGTATGAAGAACCATCCTCTGGAGGGGCTGCAGGCCAAATTTTAGGGCTAACAAGGAGCATTTTCAGTTTGAACTCCCATACACCAAGCAGGAAATAGCACCCAGTTATTTATATAACTGTACTTAAAATATATTTCTACTGTCTTTCAAATATAACTTAAATAACACCTTTACCTTTAAAGCTGCAATTTTGTGACAATCTATAACTAATACTTTCTCAATGGGAGAAAGCTGTAATCCTGAAATGGTTACCTTCAGGTCTTCTCAAGAGGCAGTCAATTAGCTGTTGAATTAGCTACGTGCACCTCAATTAATCCATGACCATCTCCTAACACGCCTGTTAACAATCCATCTGCTGCACATCATCCTCTGCTCCTGACCTGTTTCCCTGGAGCCTCATCAATCAAATTCAGCTTGGCAGGAGATGACTCCTTCACGTGGAGAGGACAGGGACACCATTCCCACCAGCTCCCTGCGCAAAGGGCAGTAAGTGTCAGTCAGCTTCACAAAATCAGAAACGAAGAAGCACAAGGTGGGAGACTTAACCCAAAGACCTTCCAGGAGCCCCATGTCAGAGGTGGGTAGGGAATTCCCTTACTCCAGCCAAGCACAGTGCTATAGACATCACGCACCTTATCACAGTCTTTACTGCTCTGGATTTTATGCCAATATAATGCCCTTAGGAAAATGATACAAAGAGGGATAACATCACATGGAATGTCAGATCCTTGCATTTATCATATTATCTTTGGGAACTCCTAGACTTGCTGGTCACGTAGACATTGGGTTTGGCACCATCTTGAAAGTAAGTCATCATCTAGAACAGGGAGAGAGACATTTCACCCTTACGACTCGCCACAGAAAGGTTTCCAAGACCAGGTACTTGCCTTACGATATGGTCGGCTTCCAAATTATGAGGGACTTTCTACATGCAACCAGTTTGGGACTGTCTCTGAATGATTTCTGGATTTGCCTGAAGAGGCACACAATTTTCAAGCTTTCTTAACGGAAATGATCTGAAACCGTAAAATATTTGTCCGATAACATTTGATAGTATAAGAAAAATACTAACCATTGGGGGAATTGGCAAATACAAGGATTATTCCTTGTTTTGAAAGTTTGAAATTCTTCAAAAGAGCCCAGGATCATTGTTCCATGTTACAGAGGGGGACATAGAAGGGCAAAGTTTGCCTCAGGTCAAAACAAGGCATCAGCAGGGGTAGGTACTGAACTCAGGTTCACAGGCAAACTGAAAATAAAGCCCCTCAAGTCTCACGTATCTTGTCTGTCCCTCCTCTGACACAGTAAGGTACACTGATTTATCAGGTATGTGAGAAATTCTTGTTTGGTGGAAGTTCACTCTACACGTTTTTCAAGGCCAGGCTGGATGGGGCTTTGAGCAACCTGCTCCAATGGGAGGTGTCCCTGCCCATGGCAGGGGGGTTGGAAGTAGGTAATTTTTAAGGTCCCTTCCAACCCAAACCATTCTATGATTCTATGATTTCAACAGAAAGGGAGAGGCTGAGCAGTGGAGGGCTGGCTGTTTGCCCTCTCCTGGCTGCAGGGTATCAGCCCATCTTCAAGGTTGGAGAAGTGGTTGGAGTATAGGACTTGAGGTTGGGAGACCCTTTAAGGCGCAGCAGAGAGCAGCATCAAAGCCAAGTCAGAGAAGCAAAAGGCAGAGAAATTCTAGGTCCCAGCATACGATCTGGGGTCAGTGCAAACTACAACCCCTGCTGAACAGGAGGTTGGACTGGGAAGATGGGCTGGAGAAAAAGTCCCACCCAGCAAGGACACCACAACCAAGAAGAAAGAAAAATCATTGCAACCTTTACGCTTCCCAACATCCCAAGACTGTTGAAACCGCAACTAAAATATCAGATGTTGAATTTGTGACATGTGTTTGAACACTGGGCTTGCAAACATAAGACAGTTGGTAGGAAATTAATTTATGTTCAGATTAAATGAGCTGCCAGGGTCAAGACCGTGTGATGACCACAGTTCATACTCTTTCTTTTTCTCCTTGTTAATTAGATACAATTACATGAGCTTTAGCTTTAGAGCACTTCCAGTCTAATTATCGAAAAAAGGTTCACATTTTAAGAAAGAGAATTAAAAACGAACAATGGTAACAAATAACCTTCTCATTGCTGACATGCATCCAGATTAATGGTTATTTCCCTAATTAGTGTAAATCACTCATCCAGTGTAATTCGGATGACTGCAGCAAGGATGACTTCTTTATGTACTTCAATTTTAACAGTTTTGGCAAGCTAATACACAGAGAAAACAAACTAAGACAAGTTTTAAACACACAAACTACAAGCTGGGCATATGCCATAAGAAGTGATATTCCAACACTTCAAAAAGAAGAAAACAACCCTCACAAAATAATTTTAATCAGAAATTACCATTACTCCTTCTCTGAAACCATGTCTCTAGGAACCTCTCAATAGCACTTTGATCATACTGATGAGGGCCCTACAGACTCCTTGGGGAATTTCCAACACCCACCTCTTTATTTTCTCAGGCAGTGACAGGAAAAGAGGTTTTGTTGAAGATGCCAGCCTGTACTGGGCTCGTCAGGATGTCTCAGGCTTAACCCTTTGATGCCTCTGACCACCCTGAAGATACGTTCTTCACAGCGTAGATCACAACATCAAATTAGGACACAAGCCAAGTCCCAAACCTCCAAATCTAGCAGGATGAAAAATATCTCATGAATATCTCATCATGAAAAATGATCTGCTGCCATAGAAATATTAGCTAAACATCTCACGGTCCTGCAACACTTAAGAGTGGGACCGCTCCATGCCCAGTGCCTTTTAATTCCAATAGAGTTAGTTGTGAACTCTTAACTCTTCTCTGATACAGACGGCATAACACACTGTAAAGAGGTCTATTCAACAGGACAACTGAGTATTGACATTTCTCTTGACATAATTTCTCTGAACAACTAGGTGCTGATGAACTTCTTTCACAGTTTGCTTTCCAGAGTTATATTCTGGTTTCCTAAAGAAACATTATGCATCTCCTCCAGCTGCAACATCTGCTCAGAGCACAATATTATGGGGCAGTAATTACAAAAACACATTCTTCTCAGAAACAGAGACACTAGCTGTTTGTTATCAAAGGTTACCATCTCTCTAAACAAAGACTGATGCAAGTAAGCGAGACAACTGAGATTTTGCCATCAAAAAGAACAAGTTTTGCCCTGTCTGTGTCTGGAAGCTGCTGTTACGCAGCACATAAGAATATATGTCCACATGAATAAGGTTCTATGTTACAGTTACATTATATTTCGGTATCAGCTTAAAAGTTACTTTCAGATCAGCATAAAATCTAAGGGTTTTGCAAGCAGCAAGTTGGGTTCCAAACCAAAGCAACCACAGATTACTTTCCTACAGGAGTGAAAAACTCAGCCAAAAGCAAGTTTAGCTCTTCTTCACTGCTTGATGATTTCTGGTAGGCAAGGCTTATTCCGTAGCCTCTCAGCTAAGAAGACTCCCCTTGCTGGTTTTTAACCACTTCCACCAGCAAAGAATGAGAAGGCCAGAAGTCACATCAGGACAACAGAGTAGGGTCAAGAAAGCAACAGATGACAGCCATACTACAAGATTGGAGAAGAATCAGAAAAAAAGTAGAAACCAGCAACAGCCACAAGGAAAGTGTAGGAGGAGACTTGGAAATTATATGAGGTGGAGACTGTACAAAATAAGAGATGGGCAATAAGTGGGCTACCGGGGCAGATGGCAGAAAAAAATACCACATTATCACACCATTACTTTTCTTGATATTCATCTTCTTCCTGGCAAAAGCACTGGAACTTCAGGAAACCAAGTCAAGGGATTTGTACAAGTGTTCTCTTTGCTTAAAAACAAAAAAACAAACAAACAAACCATCCACCTACACCAAGCTCCTTCACAGTCCTAGAAGCAGCAGCAACTTTTGGAGGAGCAAAGGCAAGACAGACTATATATCTGGACTATGTAGAGGCCTCAGTTTCAGCCTTCGCTATTCCTGTGGAAAGGTGTGTGGTCACAGACTAGATAGCCAGTACCTTGACCACAGACACGGTCTCATGCTTGTCGTGGTTAGTTCCTTTGCCCCAAGCAGTCACACGCTTTGTGGTTTGCCTGAACAGCAGGGGAAAAGACAGCATTTGATTAATATGGTGCTCAATAAGTAGCCAGTAAGGTTAGAGCTCTGGGTACAGTTCTTCAGCCTTGGCGTGACTCACTTTCCGTAGCCACCTTCCAACCAGAGGCTCGGAGCAGTAACCAGCATGGAATTCAGTCACACCAGAAGCTCAGGCTACGGAGTGAGAGGAAGGTCCCAGCAATGGCAGCGGGAGATAGAGTAGCACACATGTTGGGCGAAGACTATGGAATAGCTGGAGACTTAACTCTCAATTTAATACACCGAGGTTAAGCAAAGTGCATGGATACTGTTCTGTGGTTGAATAAAGCCAGCCAGAACCAGACTGCTGAAAGAAAGAAAAATAAAGTCCAGGCAGGAAGAAAAAAAGCTCAGACTAGTCTTCCACATGAATATTCTCTTCTTTCCCTTCACAGAAATCTCTTTTTTTTGTTCCCAAACTCATCACGCATCTTTTTTTTGCTGTACAATATTTTAAGAATAAGTTAAATGTTTACTTGCTTCAGTTATCATGTATTTTCTACATTATTGAATGTGAGGCATTACCCAAACAAAGAAAATCTTTGAAATAAATATGGTAATGAAACAAAAGAATGCTCCTTTTGGAAATAATCCCATAAATACTATAGAAAACTCCTTTAAACAACCATTGCAAAAATAAAGAGTCAAGGAAAGTTGCGCATGCTTACTGGTTTAAAAGTAACTTGAGCAAAAGTTTCCTAATTCTTGAAATGAAACACTGCCAAGATTATTAGATTCACAACAGGCACATCAAAAAACATTAAGACAGCTATTCGCAATGGCAGTACTTTTAAGTCTTAGAAACCCTATCTGTGCACAACATCTCTGCTCAGCATTACTATTTTGGGGTACTTGACAATATGCTGTTTGGTAGATTTCAAAACACTTGAGGATTTTGAATAAGCCTACGAAACGTCATGTTTCATACAATGTTTTCATTAGCAGTGTATCCTCGCATTTACCCAGAAGACTCTAAAGCTGGGTTTTACGCCAATTCCCCAAATACTGTACAATGTGCCAAAGACCAACCACAGTCCACACGGAAATATCAAGCCAAGCTCCCTAACCTAACTTCCAGGCAAGATGAGATTGAGGTAGACTGGTTATTACATCTTACTTGTGCTGAGATAGTAAGAGTGGATTTCTCGCCCAGTCTCCCCTCACAGAATCCACGCGACACTTCTACTTCATGTAACCAGAGCTACGGGTTTACCTTTCAACCCAAAGACAGTAAAACAGTGTTCTCGCATTCTTCCTGGACGCCAACTGAATTCTGTAAGAAGTATGCCATCTACTGATGCACTATTTACTATACCATTCTTCAAGCGCCTTCACGCAACCACTGACCGAGACCAATCTTAGCTGTGTTAGCTGAAAAGAAAAATAATATTCCATGAATTTACAAGAAACGACAGCGCTCTCGAAGCCAGTGAAATGTGTTTTATTTTAAGCCACTGCTAAAACAAGGACAAATTTAGTGCAACCTGGAGTTCATAATCTGAAAACTGAATATAGTTAAATTACTAAAATGGCAAAACTTGTCACCATTATACAGTACAAGACCTTCATATTCATTGAGTACAGTTACATAAACATTTATAGTTATTCAAACTGCTTTTGGTATACAATTGCATCACTAACTGGGCTGTGAATTACTGTAACACTGCACAAATAAGCAGCAGTTCCAGCAAACTATAATAAATTTTAGTATTAAATACTATTCAGACATTACAACAGAACAAAGGCCCCTCTAAAACTACAACTCCAGCTATACAACAGGAATGTACAAAGATGGTACAAAATAAAGTGACTACAGTGGCTGGGCTCCGTACTTGCCCCTTCAGAGCTCAAGTACAGTAAATGCTTGACAGTAGTGGCTCTTGCTGAAAAGCCAAAATTCTTACACTAAAATCATTCCTGAATCTTCTATTTTTCTTTGCGAATCAACTGCGTAAAACTAGGGGGTTTTGTGCTGGTGACAGTGTTTACTACTTAACTGTGTTCCCATTTCCAACAATCTGTGGTTCTTTATAGAAAAGGTCCCAGACAAAGTTACGCTAGCGAATGTTAACATTTAAAATCTGATACCGTTTCTGAGAGACCTAATTAGTCTCGGAATGTGGGTTGCTGGGTTTTTGGTTGCTTTTTAAAAAGCTTACACAATCTTTTAAAACTCCAGAACAAAGATACTACACAAATTGCATTCACGTACATCGTCTTAGCTACTTTTTCACATCCTCATTTTGAAAAAGCCAATGCTCTTTAATTTTAACATATGGGTTTGAGTTTTGTTTGGTTTTTATTTTATTTTAAGGCTTTATGCATACTTCTGTATTATTTATGCACCCCGTTCTGAATGTTTAAACTTGTTTTACATATGGCCACTTTTAATCGTTAATTTATAGAGGGACTATTTTCAAAGTGCTTTATCTACAGAATCTTACAAAACATCCAAACACTTCAGTTTTTCAAAACATCAAATGTATTTATGAAGTGTTTTGAGCCTAGGTGTCTTCTGGAACAATATCACCATTGTATGTATTCTCCTCAACTTAAAAATTAAATTACCAAGTCAGGTTTCCCCTACAGAAAAAATCCAAGATGAAACAAACTCCACCTTGCTATGTTTGTTTGCAAAGCAGAGTTGTCTGGTTTATACGGACCAAAATATGGCCCTTCGTGTTTTTACAGTTTCATTTACACTTCTGTATTTGTGGTCAGGAGTTTTAAATAAACTCAGTAATAGCATAATTTAAGACTTGCATTAGCAAAGAACAGCCTTCTCGCTAATATGGCGGACAGCATCAGTTAAATATAGTCAGAGTAAGGGTTCCCAAAGATTGGCAAAATTACTATAATTTAACGATTTTAATAATCTAGTTTAATGCTTTCTCAATTTTGATACCCAAGGAGAAAAATCCAGAACAAATTTAAAATAATTTGTGTAGAAAATTGGTTTGGGTTTTTTTATTCATTTTTACTTAAAATAAAGTATTTTATAACATCTTTCTCATGTAAATTTGGAAACTATGCTACTTTCCCCTCAGAGGCTAATAAATCCATTTCTTCCTTAATATACCACCAATCAATAGTTACATAAAGTATTCGATCCAGTCTGAAAACAAGATTCCACTTACAAAAATCATTGTTAGTGCAACTATTGTCTACTTCACTTCTTGAACGGTTGTTAAGCTTTGGGAATTGCACAATCCTCTACCTTTCTCCAGGAAAGTCATTAAAAAGAAAAACCACTTCACCAACTTTATAAAATCCATCATACTGAATAAATCACAGTTAAAAACTGACTGTTCCTGTGTTGTTGTTTTGTTGGGTTTTGTGCAGCTTTGTACAATGCCTTCAATAGCTTTATCTATTTGGGTTTGGACATGTACAGAAATACTGTACTAGTACTACTGTATCTTCATGTCCTAAAATTTCACTTGGTGAGATGCAAGGGTCTAAAACCCAGAGCAAAATTTAGTCCTAAGGTACTCTTTTTAGTATTTTATTTTCTTGTCATTTCAATTTTATAGATAAATTTGTACATTACTGTCATGCTAAAGGGAAGATGTTACAGCCAGAAAATGGTTTCAAATTTTTTGGCTGAAACAACACTGAAAGTCAACCTTAAAAAAGGAAGAAAAGAATATGGGAGGTTGGGGAGAAAAAAAAAAAAATCTAGACAACTTTTGTACAAATCTTCAAAAATATTGTTATTAGCCCCATCTTCCAAATACAGGAATTAAGATTACTTTCCCCTCTTGCTTTGGGTTCTAGAGAAAAACAACGCCTGACGCTTGGCTTTATAACAAGGCCTAGCAAACCTATAACAAGACAAAAGACCCTGTAATAGTTTTTGGTCTTTTTGTCCCATGGCATAAATAGATCTTTCAATCCGTGAAATGATACATGAAGTGAGGCAATAAACTATGAACATAATAACAGAATTTTAAGTTATTGGTACAAATGTAGTCCAATATGGACTGTAAGTCCATATTGGTGAGATCTCATATGCATTGAGATACATATCATTGTGTGTATGCACATGCATGAACACACCTATGGGCGTATACAAAAATGTTAAAGATCTTTAACTTGGTGAGAAAGGTGAACTTTGTGAGATCCAAGGCAGAAATCCAGATGACAAATGAGGACTAAAACCAGGTCTCTGTAAAAAAGCAGTCGAATGCCTTCCTGAAACACAAAGAGATTGCAAGGAGAAGGCTCTTGACTTTTACCAGTGTGACATCTCATAGTGATTTAGGGGGTAGGGGAAATCAGAATTGAACACATTCCAGTAAAATTCATGAATAGGTTTAGAGACTTCAGGATGAGAAACTTGTGCACCTTATCAACAGTACAGTTTTCTTTGAAACTACTAAGACTCTTTCGTTCATCCAGAATAAGACTCCATGATGCCTCTACAAGAGATATGACTTCTGAGGTGGCAACCTTGCAATTACCAGCATGTGTCTTTTTCTCTCAAAGGATGTATAAAAAAAAAAAACCAAAACCTAAATCCAAAAAGCACTTTCAAACCACAGGATATGTAAAGGTCCAGCTTCCAGCTTTCCCTTTGAACAGAAAGGCAAGTCAGCAGCACTGGTGAGAAACTTGACTGCTAAAAAGACTTGATTAAAAGTGCCTTTAAAAAAAAATTCAGTGAAGGTAGTTAAGAAAAATGAAAAATCAATTTGCAAGAAATTTCCCCTTTATGTTTTAATTAGCTTTCTTTGTTATATACTTAAGTGCTCACTGAGTAACAAAATTATCTTTATTACTGAAAAGAAAGTTCATATATGGAGGCTAAGAAAAAAAGAATTAGATTAATCAAAAAGATGGCCAAAATCCTCAGAGGAAGGAATTTGATCTGCTACTTCTAACATATCTAGTGAGACACTAACATACAAATTCTTCGACACAGAATTAATGTCACAGAAGTATTTGCATACAAAAAAGCTTCAGTAAGAAATTTAGCAATTTAGACTTGATTGGCAAGCTTCAGGAAACCTCGCTGAAGAAGTACGTATGAAATTATGCTCAGCTACTCACTCTGCCCTATTACCAGCTCTATACTAGTCAACAAAAGGGAACGTGTATTTGCACCTCAGCAATTTCAGAGCAGGCTCTCACATCTCCATATGAAGTTAAACTTGATAAAGGTGGCTATGAAGCCAGACTGGATTAAGGAGCTGCCACCATTTTCTTCCTGGCAATGGTGCCCTTGGGCGTGTAACACCTGGCCAATATTGGTGATTTTTTTCGTCATCTGAAGCAAGGTATTCCAGAACAGATTTTTGCAGAACATCAGTGCTCTTAGTCCCACAGTGAATACAGCACACATACAAGTGGGGAAATGAACTATCCTGGCACAGCGGGAATCCTGAATATGATGTCTGAGACTGTCTCCTCTGAACTACTATCACAGACAAGGGATTTTTTCATAAATATATTTCAATGGTCTGAACACAGCAGTAAATACATGTTATGCATGGGTGGACAATACCAATTATGGACTGAATAAACATACCATGTGCACAGTATCACAAAGCACAGCACAACTATTTTTTGACTTTCACCTCAAAGTCTTTTAAATGCTGACAATTACTTGAACATTCATTAGTTGAATTTTACTTTACATATCTGTGTTCTTTCTATCTCCTTTCAAAAGAGGAATGAAGTGAAGAGTGTTGCATCTTTGGATTTTTCAAATGTTTTCCAGAAGCCAACCAACCAAAGACTTATTTAGAGCTTGCTCTCCATCAGACACCTTCTCTGTCATTTCACAGTATTTCAGCACTGCTTGCAAGAGATCTCCAACTTTCCAATTTCTTTCTCGCAGTCTTCTGGAAAGCTAAAGGGGAGACAGGGGAACACAAAACAAAATATTTTGACCAGCACATCCTGATTAACAGTTACATAAGTTATTCTTGAAACATTAGCTCATAAGAGATCAGTTGTAATGAGTTAATCATTATTCCCACATCTATAAAAACAAAAACTTCCGCAAGAATCAGGCGGAAGTTTCTTTAGGGCAGTTTTCACAAAATTTTCTTCTGGAGGGAGCAACATTTTTGAATGACATGGTGCCACAGGTATGAGGGCTGTGGTTCATCAAGGCTGCAGAAAACAGGAAATTCTGAA
Organism: Limnodromus scolopaceus; assembly: GCA_028565335.1. Classification (NCBI taxonomy): domain Eukaryota; kingdom Metazoa; phylum Chordata; class Aves; order Charadriiformes; family Scolopacidae; genus Limnodromus; species Limnodromus scolopaceus. Next base: position 177,894,768 of record JAOXNO010000001.1, on the reverse strand, counting down.
CACAAGATTAAGACATTTGCCACCCCTCCCATGCCAATAATGCACATATAAAAAGACAAAACTCAGTCTTAATAAAAGGATGTGGATTTTCCTTTCACAACATATAGTGTGGTTTGGGTGGCACAGATGCTACCCTCAATGAAAACAGTGTCTTCAGAGTTGGGAAATTATAACATCTCTTGGGGAAGAGGAAAAGGTGAGGGTTAAGTTAAGCTACTATTTGGGAGCAGAGATCAGTGTAGCTGAAAACATTTATTTTTCACCCAGGATCAAAGGAAAAAAAAATAAAAATCTTCCTTTGCTTATGCATCAAGCTCAGCTATATATGGAAAAAAGCCCACCCTAAAACAAGGATGAATTTGCCCGATTGCTATGGAGTAAAAAAATCTTTTACTTTAAAAAACCCCACCAAACCCCCACAGAAAAACTTTATTCACTGTAGCTTTCTGGACAACTGTCAATGCTGCATTTAACAAACATAATTTAGACACCCTGTTTATTCTTTGAATCTGTAGAATTTTATTGCCTTTCATAGTCCCTACCCATGACATTCTATAATTTTTTAAAAAAAGTAATAAACAGTGTTCAGCGAAATATCTTCCACAGATACAAAATTTAAAATTCGTAATGTTTCTTCCATGAGACGTGTCAGATTGCAATACGAGATTCCATTAAAAAATGAAAAGGAAGACAATCTGTCTCTGGTTCTTCATCTAGGGAACGTACCAACTGCAACAAGGCAGGTGAGGGAACTAACAGAAAGAATGTGGGCATAAAAACATGTATAAAACAATTAACTTCTTGAGCAAACACTTAACTTGAACAAGCCAAAAAGATCCTCTCTAATTTTGAGTACAATATGTCCTAAACACTGAAACTTTTTCAAGTGAAAAAAACCCAGCGTCTTTTCTACAATAGAAAGAACTGAAATCTGTTATTTCCGTGAAGTTTAAAACAGAGCACAGGGCACAAGAGTTTTACAGTCTACAGCAGGCAGTTTTGTAAATGGTGTTTGGTTTATAAACGAGTAGTCATTTTTCTTATGCCAGAGGAAAGTCTGGCTAATGTCCGAAGACCTACTTCAGCAAATAAAGTATAAAACTTCTGTCCAAAGAAGATACCACCATGGTAAGATGACAGAGCTCGCACCTGGCTTCACTAATGTTTCCATTTTAATTTAGAGTTCAAAGTTCAATCCCAGTATTTCTTTAGCAGACTGATCTGTTTCTTAATGTCAGACAAGTGAAATATTGGAGTCTCCTCAAAGCAGACAACAGGAATCTTAGAAGAGCTAGATAAGGTCTGATTAAAAATTGCATGTATGTGGTTTTTTAATCCAGGCACTTGCATTTCAAAGCTGTCAGGCTTCTCAAAGAAGTCAAGAATGAACTATTCTAATTTACTGGTTTCTTGTTCTAGCTCCTAAAAAATGTATTTTGTTTCCTACATAGGTATTTAAATTCTTTCTCCCTTGCTAAGTATAACACGTGTCCTTAAGTAAGAGTTCATACCCAGCTGCAGCAAGTAATACCTTGCCTGATACATGCTAGGAGTATTTTTGTCTTTTACACAGCCACATCACATAAGTGGCTCATTACCCCTGCTGTGATCAGCTAACACAAACCTTTCCTCCCTTCCAAAACCCACCAACTGCTTATAGAGAAAATTACTGTTTAATGCGATCTAAAGCCCACGTAACCGAGGTAACACACCAAAGTACCTATGAGATGACCAAAACCCCAGAGCTGGCGAGAGATCAGTATGCAGAGGTCAGCTTAGTCTTCTGCTGGGCTGCAGTGCCCTCTGGAGGTGCTTGTCTAGCTTTACTAGGGACAGAACTGAGAACGACTATTCCTAATTTAACACGCTCAGTTTGGGTCACAGATCATTCCAACTGGTAAACGGAATGGAATAAAAACCAGGTAATCCTTCCCTGTCCCCATGAGGGGAAACAGGATTTCAGTTCATTTTAACATAAGTGCATTTAGAGAACTAAAAATTAATCTATAAAATTAAGTCAAACAATTGACTATTTTAACTTTTTCATGACTACTGCCTGCCTGAAGGTTTTGTGTTTTATCTCTAGGTGTCAACTCAGTATCAATTTATGACTGAAGTACCAATTAGAAAAATTTTACAGCTTCTTAGGAATGGATACATAATAGACATCGCTATTTTCCAGAGTGCTCTTCTCAGTATTCTCTTATTAGGGTAGCTAGAGCGGTGCTCAGATACACAGACAGCTAGTAGTATCTTTCCTATCTTATTGTATGACTCTATGTGTCTTCAGGCATTGGCTCAAATAGTAGATCACAACTTGGAAATCTACTAAGTCAGGGCTGGCAGAAGAATGAGACTCAAGGGAAAACTAAGAAAAGACGCATCTGACATCTATTTTTTGTCTTACATGGTTATGTTACAGTGTAAGATACAGGTGTGTCACACACACACAAATGAGAATATTATTAACACTTGTGGGTCCTACCGATAGCCTGCCTGAGTACTTGCAACACTGCAATTCACATACAAGAAGCATGAAATAGATGGATAGATCTTCGAAAGATCTTGCCAAAAGATGGCAAAAACGACTCACAAGGTCAGAATGACTATAATCACTAAACCCAACTCATTCACACCAAAAGAACTTCAGAGAATGCTGGGGCAGGCATGTGAGAACTGAAAAAGTGAAGCATTTTCTTCTTCATGTTAAGACACTTGCAAGCCATAACAGTGAAGGAACATATGAGTATAAGGATTAAATCCACCAGTTTAAAATGAAAACAGAAATGGAGAAAAGTATTCTTAAACTGCCATCTAGTTTATGAAAGCATGAAGTCTACTCTAAGTGTCAAAACTAATGTACAATAGAATCATAGAATGGTTTGGGTTGGAAGGGACCTTAAAGATCATGGAGTTCCAACACCCTGCCATGGGCAGGGACACCTTCCGATAGACCAGGTTACTCACAGCCCCATCCAACCCGGCCTTGAACACCTGCAGGGATGGGGCATCCACAGCTTCTCCAGGCAACCTGTTCCAGTGTCTTATCACCCTCACAGTAAAGAATTTCTTCCTGATACCTAATCTAAATCTACCCTCTTTCAGTTTAAACCTGTTACCCCTCGTCCTATCACTATACTCCCCATCTTTCCTGTAGGCCTCCTTCAAGTACTGGAAAGTCGCAATAAGGTCTCCCCGGAGCCTTCTCTTTTCCAGACTGAACAACCCCAAATCTCTCAGCCTGTCCTTGTAGGAGAGGTGCTCCATCCCTCTGATCTTCTTAGTGGCCCTCCGCTGGACCTGTTCCAACAGGTCCATGTCCTTCTTGTGTTGAGGACTCCAAAGCTGGACACAGTACTCCAGGTGGGGTCTCATGACAGTGGAGTAGTGGGGCAGAATTACCTCCCTCAACCTGCTGGCTGCGCTTCTTTTGATGCGGCCCAGGATGCCGTTGGCTTTCTGGGCTGCCAGCACACTGCTGGCTCATGCTGAGCTTCTCATCCAACAACACCCCCAAGTCCTTCTCCTCAGGGCTGCTCTCATTCCATTCTCCACCCAAGCCCGTATTTGTGCTTGGGATGGCCCTAACCCATGTGGAAGGCCTTGCACTTGGCCTTGTTGAATTTCATGAGGTTTGCACAGGCCCATCTCTCATGCCTGTCCAGGCCCCCCTGGATGGCATCCCTTCCCCCCCAGCACATCAACCATACCACACAGCTTGGTGTCATCAGCAAAACATATTTCTGAAATAATTCTACATCAAACATACCAACGTCCAGAAAAGAAGCACAGGGGATATATTTCAACTTACCAAAAAAATATTTCCCAATTTTCTTGGTTATTCTAAATAAGAATGCAAGACCTCCTACTCTCAAGATTGAATACATATACCACACAGTTACACAAGCAAAAGAAAAGTAAAACTAGCACTTTTTTTTCTGGCTAGAAAGGGAAAGGCCACTCTTCGGAAATTTCAGCCCAGGTACGGATCAGGACTGGCCTCTAGGTACCTTTCACACTCTTATCACAAATTTACAGGAACCAAGCACTGTAGGTGCCCACATTCATCTAATTTTGAGAGACTATTTAGTCATGCTGACTTCTACTTCCTGGTCACTCCCCTTTTCTCCTGAAACGATGATTTGAGCTTTGGAAAGCACCAAGTTGAAGACTCAAAACTGGATTTGGGAACTGAAAGCAAGCTTTTCCTTCCTTAATATACTGATACACACATTAAGTTGTTTTTGCCAAGATCTGAATTAATAAAAACATACTAATGGCATCATGTTAACACTTTCTCAAGTTACCAGGTCATAACATGAAAATCTTTGGTAATTTATCACTCATATCAACCTTATCATTAGAGACAATGCCTACATATCTGTTAAGTTAGCTTTTCAGTAGCCATGTAATGTTAAAATAATTTCTTGGTAGAAGATTAAAAAAATAGGTCAAAGGTAATAAATGCCATATTATCATGTGCAGTTTGGTGTGTAGTCACTAAGGAGCAATTTTTGTGATTTTATAGGAATAAGAATTTTCTTATATGTTTGTGACGGAAAAACTCAGGTCAGTGCACATATCAAAATTTTGACCCTTCCCTATGAGATGCTACTTGTTAAAGCCTAATTCTTTAAACTTCCACTTTCTCTCTGGTCACATATTAAATTCAATCTATAAAACCAAAATAAAGGTACCTAAAAATTAAACTGAGCCTTCTTTCTTAACAGTGTTCGTTGCAGTTGCTTACAGAATAAAAACATATTTAATATTTAATTAGAATCTAAACTTCTTTCTGATAAGAAAATGTGCATTTGCCAGCAGAAAAACCTGAGGCAGAACACCAAAATATTAAGTTAGAAATTAATTTGCATGACTCAATTTATAGACAATTAAAAATTAAGTAAAAAATGCTTGAAAACATACACTTTTTGCTAAACAAAAATGCTGTAATTGTATCTCCTTTGGAGCAAAACTAGGAAAACAACTTGTGTAACAAGTTAACTCAGCTTTGATTAATACTGATTTATTTATGGTACATACACAGGCTAAACATGCTGTTCCACTTTGACCTCTCAGGATTTAAATAATGATTTTCCTCAACAGCAAATACCTTATTATTATAGAGTGGCAAATAAAGCAGTAGCAGCTGGTGTATTAAAGCAAACAGAAATCAAGCAAATCCTTTCGCTTCCCCACCACCCATCAAACCCAAGTACTTACAAAGACAAATTCCCTTGTAGCAGCATCATGGAAATGAAGATCAGACACCTCTGTTTCGGAAGCCACCAGCCACTGGAGCGCTGCTCTGAGTTGGGGGTCCACTAGATTTGGTTCCAGATCAATATTCACTATTGCTAAAGTCTTCCGTATTTGCTCCAAACCTAACATTAAAAATGTAATCATCAAATACATAATTTTGAACTTTTTCCAAAAAGTTTCTGTTGTTCACTCTTTAGACTATATTTTCTTAAAAAGCTGAATTTAATACACGCAGATAATAGAAAGGGAAAAAATCATGCTGGTCTGAAGCGCTTCTGAATTTTACCATAAGGAAGTACTGTTTATCGAATTTACAATTGTATGCAAACATAGCTGAGTACCAAAAGACATCTAAGCTGCAGTGTATATTCCAAATGACAAGGAATTTAACACAGCCTTTCATAAAGTGTTTGAACAGCAATGGCTCTCACACTGTCCATTAGTCATTTCAATTTTCAACTGCTATTTTTTGGTATGCCTTCATCTACTAAATTTTTTAAACCGTCTATTTCAGAATTCTTTCCTGTACAGGCAGACTGATCACATTGCCTCTGATTTTTTCCAAAATATAGAGCTGTTTTTACTGAAGTCTATTCAATTTTTCAACACTTCCTCTACAGCACGAGTTCCAAAAATTAACACAATATTGAAAGAGCAGTTGCATTAGAAACACAGAGAAACTATAGTATTGTCATCTTCTGTTCCCATCTCATTAAAAAAAAAAAAGAGTGTAAGAGATGTAGTTCACTTCCATACATTTTTCCAGAAGCTTAAAAAAAAAAGAAATAACCACACATCTTTCTGCTTACATCAAGACTATTTGGAGATTTGCAGCATGGTTGAATATCGTCTGGAAGCGGGTAGCAGAGGTTTCTTGAAACACTTATTTTATCTTCAGAATATACCCAACACAACGAAAAGCTCTGTTAGAACTTGCTCTAACATCAGCTCATCTTTAAATCCACCTCATACACTGTGTATTCAAGCTGTCCTCGTTTGAGTTAACAACCTTTGGCACTTAATCAGACTGGAAACACAGCAGAGATCTTCTACGAACCAGAAAGCCGTAACAAGATTCTGGATAGACCCTATTTTATATTTCACTAAAAAGAAAGATATTATAGCAAACGTATTGAATCCAAGCTTCTTCACTGTTTCTCATGACTCCTCTTCCAAGGCTAATACAGCCAATTTGAATAACTTCTGCAGTATCTCCAACATCGCCATGCAGATGCATTGCTATGGCTCCTTATCAATTTTTTTACAAACAAGTTAGTCTACGCATATGAATTTACACCTTCAACAAGCTGATCAGAGCTCACTACCTTACGTTATTAAATACATGTATGAGCACCAGAGGCTAGAGCTTCCCAAAGGCTGTAAATTTCAATACATTAAGAGGTGTATGTAGGGTATTAATCTAAGAATATATTCTGACACTTGACTGACATGCGTTACAATGAATAGGGATAACAGAGTTGTCATCTGTTTTGCAGACTACAGAAGCAGAGAATTAACAAAAGTAATTCATGTAGATCACACAGGTCATCAACATTACCTTCTACAGCATCCTTGGAGTCTTCATCTTTATCTTCTGTTCCATCACTGTGTTTTAAAAATAAAGCAAAAATATTAATATAGTCCAGTATAAGCACAATAAATGTAGTCAATCCTAAGACTGTAATGAAGGTTAAAGGGCAGGAAGATCATAAAAGAATTATGCAGTGATCATGAAAAGAAGCTTTGCTTCTCACACTATTTCATGTTGGAAACAGATTTATTGTCAACTTCGCAAGATTTGCTCTTAGGGAAAGAAGGGAGAAGAGAAACAAGAGAAGGGTGTTAAAAAGAAAGACTGTAATATGAAGACATTTTAAAATAAGAATGAAACTTACTGATTTTAATTTAGGAGGATAGTTTAGTTTTGCTTCATATGTTAAAAGGTTGAGCCACCTTATGTCACAAGTATGAACAGCTATAGGTTATTCAAAGCTGTGTCGTAAGTGTTCTACAAAAAAATCAATTACCACGCAATTTTGAAAGTTTCCACAAGCTATAGGAAAAAAACAGAAATCCTGTAGGAAGCAAGCTCTAGTTTGCATGAAAAAGTGAATCTAAAGACTTGTAAAACTGCAAGCAAGAACATGCACAAAGGGACCTTTCATTTTGCAAGCAGAATACAGTCATTAGTTTAGCACAGCAAAATTTAACCATTCAGTATGGATTAATTAATGAAAAAATCATATTGTGATTAAGTGAGAAAAGTGTGGATAATGTATCAGCATAAAAAAAAAGCACCGTATTTTTATTTTCCAAAATGATGATTTCATGCATTAATTATGAGGAACCCATCTGGTTTATATTTCTCAACTCAACCAACCTGTCTGATGTTGGAAAGGATAAATTCTCCTCATACATATCCCCTTCTAAACCAAGACTGCTCCAGCTACTGCTGTTACCATTACTGCCAGGAGAAGAAGAGAACACAGCTGAACTAGAAAAGAACAATACCTCAAACTAGAACCTTCATTGTCCTTTTGTCAAGACATTTAATGCAAGAGCATTGAAACTTCCTAAACAGGTTTGCTGGAACTGAGTACAAACATGATTGTCAATGCTCTTCACAGCAGCAACGTGCACAATAACGCAAAACTGGTAAGTTTCAGTACACAGGTGAAAGTATTAATTTGTATTCAATTAATTTTCCAGATCAGTGCTAGCAGTAATTCTGTCCTCAGGTCTAAGCATATTGCTCATTATTTATACAAGCTTGACAATTTCAATATGATTACTCATAGGAATATGGATTCCAACTACAATATTTCCTTAAGGACTGGCTAAGAGTTCATAACATTATACATTGTGAAGACAACTGCACAACTAAAATCCTTCCAACTCATTGCAAAAATCCAGTAATGATCTCCAACAGCCCGGTGAGAAGGAATTCTGAGGGCAAATAAAAAACCTTTTTTAAAAAAGTTCCAAATATTGTTCTACAAGCTGATTTTTTAAAAAAGGTG
>JAOXNO010000001.1:177856554-177886386 GCA_028565335.1 Limnodromus scolopaceus | reverse complement strand
GTGGGTGGGGGGTGGAGGGGCAGGGGGTGGTGGTGTTGTAGATCAGTGAAAACAATACTAATAAGATTAATTCACTCACAGTTCATAAACACATTGCATTTATTCAGTGACTACATTCAACCCAATGCAAAGAACAAAAAAAAATTGAGCATGTCTTTACACTGGTACATTCCAGGCATTACAATTTGCAGAGTTTGTTAAGCCTTTGCTTATGTACAAGATTGAGCTACTCATGTGATTAAATCTCCTGTTCCCCAACTTCATAACTCCCCCAGAGTATGCCTGGAAGGCTTCCAAAATAGGATTTCAAGATAACCAGCATACTTTGAGAAAGCTAGATTGTCTACTCTAGATGGTACAACAAGCCATGAAGCAACTGCAGAGAACAACTGCTGCAAGGAGATTCCTTCTTCACCTAAGTTTTGTGTGACTGTTAAAGCTCTTCTTTTCCACTCATTCCACTCAAGGCAAATACGAAAATACAAAACAACAAATGGTGGAAAGAAATATTTCAAGGGACAGACTTAAAATCTCTTGTAAGAGTCTGCCAGTACCAGCACCACGTATCAGTGTCCTTTGCTTTCCAGTATGCCTGCTTGGATGCTAACTTCAAAAGAGTAACAGCAGGGTAGCAAGCCTGCAAGATGAACACACCCTAGCAAGAAAAAAATAATTAAATGTTGCAGGTGCTTCATTCAGCATGTGCAAAGAACAGTTCTCTCATTATGCAAAAAAGAAAAAAGAAAATTAAAGAGCAGAAGCTTCCAAAGAAACCAACTTGATTTGCACAGGGAATGCAAACCTGGTCTTAAGAACACTTCTCAAGCTACTGTGTGAGACTACCACAGTATATGTGAAGTATTAAATTTGGTCTGAATTACACAGATAGAAAAGATTTAACATAGCCTACCGATAGCAATATTTTGCACTCTAACAGCCTCTTTCACTGAAAGTTATAAATGCACAACATAAGTGGAAGTGGCAGTAAAAGCTGTCCGAGTTCTTGGACTAAAGGAAAAAATATTTGCAACCTAACAGAACAAGCTCATGCATACTACTATTATGATTATGCAATAGATTAATATATTTTTTTAAGATGTCAAATTTAGTCTGAAATAGTCATATATTTAACTATATGATTACAATGCATAGCAGCGTATGAGACTTTTTTGTAATGTGACCTTTATTTTGTTTTAAGATGTCAAAGTAAAAGTCTTGAAAATAAAGTCCTGCAACAACAGAACAAGTAACAGGGAGAGGCATTATAATGATTCTATAACGTTTCATGCAGTTCTTCAACATGAGCCAGCAGGGCTACAAGAAAAGCTTTCAACTTATATATATATATAAAAAATTATATATATACACACCCATACTGTACATATGGGAACTATAACTCAGATCATCTGCTTTGAGATTCTGCATTATGTACATACAGTCAAAGGAAAGAGGTTTCTGCTCTGAATTATAACCTAACCTGGATGCTCCGATTCATCCCCTGGAAAAGCCTATGTCTCTGCCTATGCCTATACCTATACATTAACTATAGAAAAAGTTTAAGACTATTTTATTTCTAAATTAAAGCCACTAACATTAGGCAGGCAAAGCAGCAGATCAAGCACTCCCCCACATCACTAACTTTACCAAGTCTGCTCAAGAACTTTCATTCCTATTTCCATTCAAATGGAACTGCAGGGATCATGATTTGATAATTCTTTCCAGGTTGTCTTGCTGCCTTGTTTACAGATAGTTTAATTCTCTGTGAAGTACTGAAGTACAACTTTTATATTCATCTGAGATGCAGACGACATGTACCATTTCAACACAGCTACAACAAAAAAATGTTTGGGTTTTTTTTCCCCTGAAGTAAAGCAACGTAAGGTTAATTGAACTGGACCACTGTAGCTTGTACTGTTGTGTTGTTTTCTGGGGATTGTGATCCTGTGCTCCAAAAAAATTCCATCTACCCTTAATGGAATCTCTAGGTCTATTATTATGAAGGTAATTCCCAAAATGTCAGCTAAGGGAGTCTTAAGTACCAGTATCCACTGAACACCGCAAATAGCTTGGAAAATAGTGGGGTAAAGGAAAGGTCTTCTCTCACCAAGTAAAACTTGTCTAATGTTCACTATGCTGCTTAGTTATATTGTACCAGTGCTACAAACAAATTGGCCTAACACTATCTAGTACCTCCAAGATGGTACAAGCAAGACTGCTGACAGCTTCTTAGACACTGGAAGGAAGTGCACCTGCATTAAGAAATAGCTGCCAGGGGAGCGATGCTACCTGATACTACAGTTAAGTGTTTCAAATTGACATGGTTTACGTAAAATCAGCACAGTTTGTTTGTTTTTTTTTTTAAACAGATGGCCCTAACTATAAGGAAAAAAAAAAAAACAGCAACAACAACAAAAACAATAGAAAACCAAACTTTTAACTGCTGCAACTGCATAATGAATGCCTCTCTACAACTGAATGGCGTTTTCCTGTTTAATAAAACAGTTTATATTAAAAAGAGGAAATAAAAGCAATAAATTTTCATCACTGCCATGCAATTTTTTTTTATTTCCTTAGAAGATGCTAAAGCTGTTCCACAGTGTTATTACTGAACCTTGTTTTGTTACAGAAGGTCTCTCCTCTGACCCCCCAATATCTTTTTATGCAGGGCAATAACCCCAGGTCCCGTCACTTCCACCTGCTAAATCTCAGCAACACAAAGGAACACATATGCTGTTACCAATCCACATTGGCTTTGAAAAACTAGCTGATCAATTTGTGCACACCAGTCTCTTCTGCCAACACCTTGCTGTTCAAATTACACCCCCCTTCTCTGAGTAAAATGCTAATTTAGTTCATTCCTCCTCTAATGAGCCACAGATTTTCTTGCAAATTACAGAAATTACCTTCTTTTCATTTAAATCTGTTTTGGGGATGACAAACAAGAAATACAACATAAGCACTACAGGTAAAACAATGTTCTTAAACTTTTTTTTTTTCAAGCATCAACTAACCTATATTTTATGCACCATTTGTAACAGCCAATATATTGAATATTATTCCTTATACTCCAAAATTCATCACGTAAGCCTAAACTTTTCATTTGTTCAATGGATGATGTTAAAATAACTTTAAGGCAATGTATTCTCTTACAAAATTATTCAGTTGTATGAGTAATAAAATATACTAGTAGTTTGATTAAAATATTTAGTTAAGCAAAACATGAAAAAACGTTGTACATATTTAAGTGAGCAGTTTCACTTTGATACGAAACAACCCATTTGTACATTACATAAGGAAGCATATCTCCCATATTTTCTTTAATGTCAGTGATGCTGGAACTACTAATTAGAAAGAAAAAACCTCTCCCCCAGTTCTACTGCTCTTCAACAGAAATGCTGAACTTTCTACAGTAATGTAGAAAGTGCTGTACTTTCTACAGTAAGTAGTATATGAATCATAAAAAACTAAGTTTACTCATTCTTCATATATTCCTTATATAGAAACCTGGGCCATAACTCTCAATATAACTTTCCCTGGAAACAGGCAGAGACATTGCACATTTTTAAAATTCCCACTCTAATCTTTGTTAGTTATCAATCAGCCAGGGGAAGCACAGCGAGAAGCTCTGTGGAAAACTTTACTTCCCTGAACAGGTAAGTTCCAATATTGCAGACCTGTAAGCTCATGGTTAGTAGTACATAAGTACTCCATCAACATCAGTTAGAACGGTTTATAAATTCAACTCCCCCAAAAGACAAAAATTGCTGTTAAAGCTCCTCATGCAAATTCTTCAAGAATAGCTGAATTTATGTAAAACAAATTCTTAATAATTAAGTTTTAGTATTTCAGAGCAAAACTAATAATACTTTCAAGTTGTATTTTATACATCGTGGTTGTTTTAAAAATGTCTGCATCTTTTGCTAATACTTAAATTATGTACGTACAGTTTTGCTTGATGTAACTCCCTGACTTCAGTGACAACCCATACTCCACACATTTACAGAGTGTACAGTATGAACACGCCTGGGCAACAACATTTTGTAAGAAAACACAAATACTACAGCCCTTTTTAATAAAAGGGTCACTGTGTGTTGAAGACAAAATAAGTTCTTCTCCCTCAACCCCCAGGAGAAAAGCACTTGATGCCAAATCATTTGACAACAAAATAATTGTTTAAGTATACTAACATGTTTATAGTTACCTGTCACTGAGGTGAAGAAAGCTGCTGCTCTCATCAGGATGTTCATCTTCAAAACTTAGATTGGACCAGCTACCCGTGCTATCATCACCAATACTAAGACTCATCTGCTGGCTAACAATAGATTCAACAGAGTGAAATCCTTCTCTTCCAACAGAGCTAAACAAAAATTGAAGACAAAAACATCACCGTGTTTCAAGCTGATTTGTGTTAGTTCATCTACAGACATTTAACATCATTTCAAAGACATTAAATTCCAAGAAAAAGAAAAAAAGGAGAAACTATTAATTTGTACCCTATTCTCAACATAAAAAATGGAGCAACCAAATGAAATTGAAATTTCAACAGGTTTAGGTCAGTGATTACTATATGGAATTATTTCACTAAAAGATGGAGTGAGTGGCACAAATAATTCTCTCATTTGGAAAACTATTTGTTATAAAACACAGATGGCATTTTAGTCTTACGGACTGTATATCAAGGTACACTTTCCAAGTAGAAGACTTAAGATTTTTGAACCTGTTCACCATAGGACAGTTTGGCTACTTTTCCACCCTGCTTCCAGTACAACCAGCTAGGTGGTCTGTTATTGTAAGCAAAGTGCTTAGGTATTCACTGGTGTTTAAAATGTTAGGATTCCATTTGTTTAAAAGGTCTTTCTACAGAGAAATATTTGTCTTCCTGCTTCAAGAAAGTGTACCAACACATGACTCGTGCAGAATTTTTCCCTCAGTGAACATATTTAAAATTTTATCCAAAAAACAATCAAGTAAGTATGCTCAATAGAAGGTAGCATTTAAAAGATGCTTCAAAAGATCCATTTTGATAACTTTCAAGAAGTTTGAACTCCTTAGAAAAAAGTTACAATATGAGAATATGCAAACTGGGACTGTCTACATACAAATGAAGTGGTAGAAAGTTCAAGAAAAATTATCATCCTACTACCACCATAGCAAGGAACCACAGTAACATTCACTATTTAAAAAGCCACCCTTAACCCCATGACTGGCAAAACTTTGCTCCAACAAGCATGAATTTTTCAGAAAAATATGTAGCTTTGAATAAATAACTGTTTGAGCTGGAACCCATTTGGGCAATAAGGTGATTTCCCCCCATTTTTATTTACAGTTATACCAGCACTAGCAACAGTTCTTTTCACCACACAAGGCAGCTTCTCAAGAAACATATGCATTACATACCACACATGACACGATGACGTAAGAAACAATTATAAATTTTATCATCATGTAAAGCCCTAATATCGCCTCCTTGTCACAGAGACAATGAACAGTACCTCTTTGAACCCTGTATTTTATTGTCATATTCTAACTAGAAATTTTAAATAATATTTTAAGTCATTCAGAGAAAGTACCTTTGAAACTGCAGGTATAGAAAAACGTCACCATGTTACTATTTTTTTTTTGGCCACACACTAAGGACTCAACTCTGTTGTATAAAGAGCCACAATATATATCTTATTAGCACTTTTACACTGCTAGAGTTTTCAGTTGAATGCTTTCATTCAAAGGTGATAAAAATGAAAACAGATCTTATAGTTTTCTACAAAAGTTGCCCCACACACACAAAACAAAAGCTTTCATTCACATCTATGGAACAGAAGCTAGTATGTATGGGTCTCATATCCAACCTTGAAAAATTTAATTCAGTCCCACTGTGGCCTTTAGCCAATGAACATATAAAAATAAATTTTACTATTCATCATGATGCCCCTCTAGAAACCAGGAAAAGAAACTTCTAGCTATTGTGAGGAATTCACATACACAACGAAAGTAGGAAAATAAACATTACTAGAAATTGGAAAAAACCAACATAGTAAAGATTGCTCTTGGACCTGAAGAAGAGGAATTTCAAGTCACTCTGATCACCGCACAGTCTGTTTTAAGAATCTGTTGCTGTTTGCCCCAAAGTCACTGTGGCAAGTATTTCCTATTCATAAGCCTATTAAAGGAAGCAGTATATTAGCCTTCGCTAAATACACAAGAATTTGAAAGTCAGTTCCTTCTCTACTGTATTTTATAAGCTAAAGTGTCTTTTAGGAAGTAGTTTTTTCTTTAAGTAAGGGTTTTTTTCCCCCAATAATGACACTGTCATAACATAGCCATAATCAAAATAAAGCCTTCATACCATAAAGCAATGGCTAGTTTGACCAGTACCAGATGTTAGTTTATTTTTGCTTTTGTCAGTAGAACCATCTGTTCAATAAAACATGTAAGGTCTACTATTCTCTACTGTAGGTAAAAATAACAGCATTTCAAGTTGAAATAGTAAGTTCTACTTATTAGTCACCTACTGGAACAGATGCATGCTCATACACATAGAAACCTTGGTTTCAAGCTCACACAGGTGGAAAAATGACTTTTTTTCCCTAGTTCTGAATCATTTAAACATCACCAGAGGAACAGAAAGAAAACATGCAGAGCATAAAGTGTATATTTCTACAAAAAAAAAAAAACAACAAACTTTCTGAGCACATATTTGCATGAACAATCCTTTTTCTGGTATGGAATGGAACAAATAAGAGAAAATTAATATTACCTTATGTTAACTGCCTGACCAATATTAGTCATAGCTGATGTCATTATTTCAGTAGTAAGGCTTTCAGCAAAACTGACTCCATCTTGTCCAATACCACTGTCAGCTGTCAGACTTGTGTAACTCAGCTCTCCTTCTGCTTTCTCTACGGCCGCAGCAGCCCCCTTGTCAGAAACCACTATCTTCTGTTCTACATCAACGTGAATTTTAGGAATATCAAGCTGAAACACTCTTGATTTTTGACAGGCACCACCTAATCCAGAATGAAGAAAATGCCTCACTGGAATGGAGGAATCTTGCGCAGGTAGATGATGAGATGTACTTTCTGTACAGTACCGATGCTCCTTCATACTGCAGCATCTACAGACAGTTCCAGAAAAAGGAGACAGTTTCTCAGTATATGAGAGCCTATCCCCATTTTTTCTGTTTTCAGCCACATGGAGAACAGCCGACTCTAAACCCATTTCTAAAGTATCATCTGCTACTTTCCTAGCATATTGTTCTATAGCTTGAATTATGCCTTCACTGTAGTCACTTTCATTTAAACTGCCTGTACTATGATACAGTTTATGATCTGGGGAAAAAGGAAGAAATG
This sequence comes from Limnodromus scolopaceus, assembly GCA_028565335.1. Classification (NCBI taxonomy): domain Eukaryota; kingdom Metazoa; phylum Chordata; class Aves; order Charadriiformes; family Scolopacidae; genus Limnodromus; species Limnodromus scolopaceus. The sequence continues at coordinate 177,879,040 of JAOXNO010000001.1, read as the reverse complement.
TCCTAGAAAATCTTGTTTTAATAAGATCCCCTGTGACTTCATCAAATTCAGTCTTTTTATACAGACAGGAATCTGTCAGAGACTTTGGCAAACATGCTCCCGACATTTTCAACTTCTTCCTGACATCACAAGTGATACTGCGCGCAAGGGATTCTGAAAAATGTAACAACTCCGTGCATTCTGTTCCCTGTGTGCCGATACCCCTTCCGTACGCTTGGTCTTCATGGCCACGAACGCTGCTTTGCACTTGCCGTACCGCATCTTTATTCACCGCTTTGATCAGCTCCACCTTACCGTTTACCTGTGCGCTTTGCCCAGGAAACGTCTTTCTGGTGTATCTCAACCGGGATTTTCTAGCAGCTTGCTGTAAGCCCGATTTGATAGACCTGTAAGCAAGCCTGCTGGCGTAGTGATCCATTAACAGTTCAGCGTTACCGCCTTCTCTTTTCAAAACTCGGATAATATGATCCGCGTACTCGTCAGTCACGCTTTCACAGCTGGGGTATTTGGAAGTCAAACCTGTCGTGCTTGAACTTTGCGGTATAGGAAGTACAGATGAATCTCTCTCCCCCGGCCACTGGTCCTGCCCTGGACCGCACCGCTCTTTCGAACTAGAATCTTTATCGCCTTTTCTCAGATAAAGGCAGTCCACCTGACAGTTAACCTGCTTCAACCTCAACAGTTTACAATGCCTTGATTTCACTATCTTCTTGGCCTCGCTGATGACTTTTCCTGCCATATCACCTGCGTAATTCCACAAAGAATTGCATGTCTCTTCTGGGATATTTGTAAATGCAGAATATCCGCATCTTTTGTTGTGCATACCTAACTGAACCTGTCTATCAGCTTCTCTTGTGCTGGTTTTACCATCTAAATGGGAAGCAGCCATTTCAGTCGCTAGTGAAATTATATGGCTGGCTAAGCAATCTGCATACTGAATTGTTTTTTCTGAACACTCCTCTTTCTCAACGGGCACTTCAGAATGATCTTCATCTTCACTACTTTCCACTTCTTCAGAAAGCGACCGCATGAGTTTCAGCATAAATTCCTCATTTTCCAAAGAGTCATGTTCAGTTTCAGACGAACCAGCAACGGATGGATTGTACGGTGTAGAAGGTGGTGTCGCAGGTGCAAATTCCTTCGCCAATTCTCCCTTGAGTTTCTTTGACAGTTTTCTTAGGTTTCTTTCAGAACTACTTTGACACGGCACTAAAGGAGTTGGTGGGGGCGTACCAGGCATTACACAGGTATTTCCATCTTTGAGACTTGATTTATCTTCCGCCTGCAAAGTATCTTCACTGCCAAACATCACTGAAGAAAAGCTATTGGCATGCAGAAAACAATCAGCCTGCCTGTAAGTCACAGGTCCCGATGATGGTTTCTGAGTATCATGGTTTTTTGAGTGCTTGTTTAAGTATGTTACTGAGCAGCTTCCTGTGTCAGTAAAGTCCTCTAGAACACGCCTAGCAAAAGTCACAGTGGAACATGACGGTGGTGATTTTGAAGAAAACCTGTGTCCTTTTTGTTCCTGCCAACAGTCTTTAGATTCTGAAAAACACTGAACAGAAGGAGTTGGAGTATGAAGAAAATTACATGGATTATTCAAAGGCATCTGTTGTTGTTCCACAATTACAGAAACGTTGCTTTGTTTCTCAGTCTCTTGCTTCTTTATCACACATTGGTCCCTTCTGCTGATATCTGCGTAAGTCTGTGAGCTCACATTGCATGCTAAATTCTTACTAGTGTTGCATAACACGGTTTTACTTTCATCCACGGATTGTTTTATGACATACTTGGCCAAGTGATCTGCAAACACATTCTTGGGGAAATCTTCACCAATACATTGCACGTAAGGTTTTTTATCTATTATTTTTCTTGTTAAGAAGTCTGTATATTCCTCTACTGCTTTTGTTACTCTAGATGAGGTTATAGCTTCATAAGCTTCATTTACTATCATATCCACCATAGTTCCAGAAAAAGTATTAATCCCTTTCGACCCACTTGTTATTTCTGAATTACTGTTCATTCCAGATCTGTTGTTTGTTTGTTTGGTATCGTTTTGGTTATGTAAGAGTGATGGAATACTTCCAGAACTTTGACCGTGATCTGAAGTTAGGTATATATTTCTGAAGGAGGCAACTTCCTCCTCTCTTTTTCTGCTTGCGAAAAGTGGATGAGTGGAGTCTTTGTAAACTTTGTCATCAGAATTTGGAGCAGTGGATACTTTTGCTTTATAAGCATCAGAGGAAACCTGATGTTGACAAAGAGCTCTTCCAGCTAAGGGCACAGGTATTGAACTTACAACACCAGAGGTGCAAAACAGAGCTTGGTGTACTGTATATTCCTTCTTGGAATCTTGAATTGGCTTCACTGCTACCCTATCATTAAAATTAGGAAAAACTGTGGAAGTCTGTGTTGACTCTAACATACTTTCTGCGCTCACATATTTAATGTTGTCCATGGAAACACTAATGGCTGCTTGTGTTGTGAAGGTCACATCAACCTGAGACAGTTCAATAAAAGCCTCCTGAATGACAGATTCAGACAAATCTCTGGCATAGGACCTTACCACTTTGTCTTCATAATCAAATGATGACGGTTGTGCAGCTGTAGGCGTCGATGGATAGGAAAACTGGCATACTTCCATGATTCCTTCAAACACAAGTTCCTCAGCAAGGTCTGCTGCAAACCGAGCAACGGTGTTGGTAAAGATTTGTTTCTTTACGTGCCGCAGTTCTTTCAAAGCACCAGTTATAGCTTCGCTCACCAAAAAGTTTGCTATCCCATTAATGGCACGCTCCTTCAGAGAGATTGCTCTACGCCTTCCAATCTCATAAAAGGCCATTTGAAAGACTGAAGAAGTCAATCTAGCAGCCAATTGACAAAGCGCACTGGTGCAGGAAGAAACGCCTTTTTGCAGGTCTTTAAATGCACTGCCAAAACTTCTTTCAACTAATTCAGCTGCAAACTTTTGAATGCTATCTCTAATCATTAATGACTTATGTTTAGATTTTGCTTGTTTATCTGGTTCCTTACTAGTTTTCATTCTGAAATCTGCAGCTTGACCTTTTTTCTCTTTCACAGCGATGCCTTTGTGTTTCGGATCACTTCCTGTGCATACTTGTTCTGATGAGGACTCAGAATGAAAAACAGAATCCAGTATTTCAAAAGAAACACTGTCAGCGTACGCTGAATAACTATTATAAACTACATCGTGGCGATTTTGACCTGTCCCATCTCCACCAAGATTAATTCGACATAAACATTCAGAAGAACCACAGCTCCCTAGTGGACTGAAAGCCGATGATCTAATAGGGCTGAACAAGCCTCCATTCTCTTCCCCTGATGTTTTAACTGGGCGAGGGGAATCCGGGACATCAAAGACGCTGCTATACGGTGATTCTGGTTTACGAGGAGTTGGTTTCTTTACATTGGCTGGGAGAGTGGGACGATCAAACTTGAATTTCTGAGGATTCATTGTAATGCTTGCAGAAGACAACTGTTCATGTGCAGTCCTCCTTTTCTGGCAGGGATTCCCCAGGACGGGATCCCTAATAACTTTACAAGAGTTCTCCAAGGCTTGTTCCAGCTCATCGAACTGATCAAAACTGTCAAAAAATTCACTTACTTCTGAGTCTGAATCCTCTATACCATCTTTCACTACTGGAATTTTTGGCAGCTGAAGTTTTGCTTTCAAGCTCTTTTGATACCCTTCTTCATCTAAGAAGATGATGGGGCTTGGGCTGGAGCAATCTGACTCTGAGGATTCAGCTGGAGAGGAAGAAAACAATGTTTTACATAAAAAATTAACACCTTGATCAGAAGGATTATATGGCTTATAGAAACTCCTTTGTATCCAAGGATCAGAAATCGAGGTTGTAACTGAGTTTTTTACTGAGGACAGTTCCTTAAGTCCCAGAATATCAATCAAAGTAGAAGATCTGGCAGATGACTTTCGACGTGCAGAACCCACAAGGATCTTTGAGTCAACAGCTTCTAAGCATTGACCAGGGATGGTCTGTGAAGCAGCATCTCGATGGTTTCGAGAAGTAAAGCTGCATGCACCTGAAAAGGCAAAAAAAAAAAAAAAAAAAAGAAAAAGATTCCATTGAACTACAGAAAACTGGGGACAGATTTTGATGGCAGCTGCTGAGCTTGTTATTGTTGCAAAGTGCTAGCTGAGCTTTCATGATTAAAGCAATTTTTTATTTTTTTCAAATCCTATTATACTAGTCTAATCACTGATAAATCAATGTATTTTTCAGCACACAAAGTAGAACAAGATTCTATTTGATCTACATCCGACATTGAGACTAAAATCTTTGATTTATGAGTTGATAAATTGTTGTGAGTGTTGTGAGAACAGGAAAAAAAATTACATTTTCAATGGCATAATAGCCCTTTACAAAACATGCTTAATGTAAAAAAAAATACTATTTATTTACATTTATTTCCTCATGAAATCCCAAGAACCTAGATTTCAAACAGCAATTTCTACAAGTCAACAGTGTGCAAGAACTTACCACCACTTTGTATCTTTGAAGGCTCATCTTCATCTAAGTGTTCGAAAGCAGTGACAAAATCATCCTCAATTGAAGAAACTGACTGATTAGTGTCATCGTCTTCTCCATGGGATGTCTCTGTTTGATGTTTTTGCGATGAGTTTATTTCCACTGCATATCTTATGCCTGTGGTATACTTGCTCAGCAAGGTAAATATATAATCAACTTTGATCCTTGGGAATGAAGGAGACAGTCTCATCACACAAAACACTTCAGGAAGTTGATTCTTGAAAAAGAGAGCAACAAGAAAGCAAGCACAACAATCTTAGAATTATTTCAACTGTCAGGAGTAGCAAGGGATTCCTTCAATGCATTATTATGAAGAGTAAAAGACTTACAAGTATTTTAAAGATGATAAAACGAATGGAACAGTTTGTGTAGAGTGACAATTAAAGTCACTCATTTTCATAACTGTTGCATTCTGAATAAATCATTGTAATAAAACAAACAAAAAAAGGTTGTGCAATACAACCTTGATAATACATACTCAAGAATCTATTACAAAATGAATATTAAAAATCCGAAGATGAAGACAATATTTCAAAGCGTGTTTATGCTGAATAGCAAGCATACCAGTTCACAGGATATTTGTTTCTCCAAGGTATTTTTTATCTTATATGCAACATAATTAAATTTAGCATGTATGATAAATCAATATGGCCTTAAGAAGTTTGCTTTAACAACATTTATAATTGGAAATAATATCATTAAAATAATAATAATATTGGAAATAATACTGAAATAAAAATAACGGAAATTACATCATTAAACAGCATCTATAATTTAAAATAACTTTTCAGTAAGAAAAGAGCCCATTGAGTTTTACAAACACCTGACATTCATAATTCTTGGCATCTCTGTTTCAAGAAGAAAAGTCTGCTGAGGATGAAAGCCGTATCTGAAAAGCGATAAGTAACTTGACAAGTTTCATCTTCCTTGCAAATTGTCAGTGAAAGGGACTAGTTTAGCAGAAGCATGGGATCATCACCGTAATTAAATATTTTCTGCTAATAATACAGTATTTGAAAACACAAAGTTCATTTTGAGATTTTCTAACATTCATTTTAAAGAAACCGCAGAAACATAACAACATTAGTACTACCGTGGTTATGATGGCCCAAAACCAAAAGCAAGACAAGGTGTGATATGACTCAACTCTTTATAAGGGCAAATACAATGCTTCTGTAATTAAGACATGCAAGAATATACAGAATTTTTACCTGATGTTTCAAGACATAAGGTTTTCCCAAGGTTTTCTTTACATCTTTTAGAAATAGAACCTCATTTTCTTTTAGTTTGCACAGCTGGAGCGATTTCAGAACATCTGGAAGCTCTGAAGAAACAGCTGCCAACTCCTGATGTAAATATACAAACACATTGAGAATACAAATTGAAAAAAATAACATGTAAATGATAATGGTTTTGATGTCATATCGCCCCTAAATAGTAACAGCTGCTAATTTTGGTAAAGCTTCTCTTTTCTCCTGTTTCTTGCCCCATCTCCCACTTACTCTTGCGAACTGTGGTGTAAAGCTTGTGTAAACAAGCTTTAATTCAGTCCACACTCATCTCCAGCTCGCTCTTCTACCTAAAGAAATTCCACTGTCACAAAAGAGAATCTTGTAAGCGCTGAAAAGTGGCTACAAATCCTACAAGGTAGGCAACTCAAAAGAGAACACTGAACTCAGCTAATAAGGGTTCTCAGTAGATCTCTACACGTTCTTGGTGTGCTTTGTTGGAAAGGTGGTTTAGCCCCCATTACGAAAACAAGGACAAGGCACTTCTTTAAGCATGACGTTGGATAACTTCCAGATTTATCTAATATAGAAAAGTATATATATATATGAAATATATATTTTAAAAGTAAGGGTTTTTCTAAACACCCTAAACACTAGTGATCCACATGGTACAAACCAAGTTTCCATAAACATATTCAGCCCAATTTTCTCTAAGTTCCACCTAACTATAGACAATCAAATAGTTCTTACTCGTACTCAAATTATCAAGTGCTTGAATTAACATTTCCAGATCATTCTCATACAAAGACTGACCCAGGTAATATTCTTAATACATATCAAACACTGATGATTGTATTAAAATAATTGTTTTCAACAATATTTGAAACGTAGGTTTTTAAATGCTCAAGATACACATATATCATTTCTTGAACACCAAAATTTCTCCATCTAAAAAACTTAAAAGACATCCCCAGTGCTGAAGAACATTATTTTCCAATATACATAGATATATACTGTACCTGCAAATGAGCAGTACCCATCTCTTCAGCAAAACCTATAAATGTAATCTGTAAAATAAATACATGAACATATTGAGCACAGAAAATAACTCTTTCGTTTTCTGCAGAAATCGAAGAGTTAAAAATTCAGCAGGATTTACCAAAACGCTTCATTCTACTGCCATGAAAACCATACATTGGGGTAGCATAGTGTGCTCAAGCAGTAGCACATAGTCTTACATAAAGAATAGTAATGCTATACAATTTGAATTGTGAAAGGTCAGATCAGACTAAAGAGCACATACCACATTTAAAATCCACCAAATACACATTTTTCTAGTGGCCTATTGGCTGGTATACACCAAGCAAAACATACAAGCCTCATTACATCTGTTAAAATAAACATGATTTTGCAAAGATCAGTGCTCATCTGTCCTTGCTTCAGGCTAGACTCATATAAAACAGTTCCAGTCTGAAATCTGTCCATGTTAACAAACTTTGATACATTTGGATATACTGAAGAGAGCATAATGCCAACATATTATACAATTTACCATGTAAATTGATTAGCCTAAGGCCAAAACACAACAGATTACTCCAGCCACATGTTTGCATGCAATATCCAAGTAGACAAACCCCTAAAGTAAAAGAATTAAAATATTCAACCTCAAAAAAAAGGTCTTGTCAGGCTCAGGAACATGAAATATGTCAGAAATGACAGTTTTGCCTCAGTTTTTTGTGCTTGTGGACAGGGAAATATTTTATCACATATTGTCCCTCTCTCCTGTTGACAGTTAGGTGTCTTATATTGTTCAACATGAACAGACCAAAGAGAGTCAGTATTTTGTCTTACCTTAATATTTCAGTGTCAGATACCATTTATTTTATATCCACTACTCAAACTTTGTTTCAAACATCAGATTTCCTCAGTTCTCATTTACTATTTCCCTAATGACAAATCAATAGGGTATTCACATGCTCAAAAAAAACCTGGAGGCATTTCTTTTCAAAACTGCGTTGTAAGAAAATTAATTTTGCTTCCATTTTGTAGATATGGAATAAAGCACAAAGATTAAATACTTCATTGATATTTGGACTTAAGTTTGATATGGCTTAGATTCAAGTATTTCAAGGCACTATGCAACAGACTGAATTTTATGTATTCAAGACACAGCTCATACTAAATTTGTAGCAGCTACTCCCTGTTATTCTAAGGTAGTCAGTTGGTTCTCAAGTTTAAAAACAGCAAAGAACTTCATTATGTTTATAATCATACACAGAATGTGCATACACACAACCTCTGAAAAGGATGGAGCTAGAAAAAGAAATGGCTGAAGAACAATTGTGGTTTGAACTATATTTGAGTTTTTATTACGTTATTTCAATGTGAGACAAAAAGAAGAAAAAAAAAAAAGACAACCAAAGCAAAACTTTCTTTTAAACTGAAATAATACTAAAGCATGAAAAAATCTGACTTACTTATTTCAGGGGGTCTCATGCTGGGAAGCTACTATGCCCCCAGAAATTATCTTCCTGTTTACATCCACTTATCATTATTTCAGTTATGACAACATCATAAATGAAACAATGCTTCACAGTAGCATTCCAAATAGCTCCAGACAAATTACAGGTCTCCAGCACCATATTCACTGTGTTAACTATGAAACCATCCTGTTTGAGCAACACACCCTTTAACTCCTACATCTTTTCTTCAACTCCTACATCTTTTATCTGCATGACACCTTTCAACTTCTACATCTTTTTATCTGTACAGTACCTGCAATATGAAATAAATTCCTTCACAGAAGAGGCAAAATAGCAAACAATTTAAAGGACTTGGAAAATAAACAGTTCTCTGAAGAACATTTTGGGAGGCTTTAGGGTTTGTTGACGCTGGGGTTTTTTGGTAGTTTGGTGATGGTGGGGATTTTTAAATGGGTGTTTTCTCTTTTGTCTTCTTGCATGCCCTTTCCTCTTCCTCAAGATAATCATTCCAACCCTTTCCTTCTCCCTCGGGATAACTCATTGTGCAACATAGGGCAGCATGCAGGAGTCATAGTTTCACACAAATGAAGGCCAGCCAGTCCATACATACACTGACAGGCCAGGAGACTGCTGTAAAAAAGAACACACCACTGCCAAGTCTGCCTATTTTTTCCTCAATGACACCACTAATTTGGATTTCTTTATTGTGCCCGAACTCCAGTTCTCACAGAAAAACGATCACCTTTTAATATCTCAAACATGTCTGAAGTTAGTACACCAGTTCAAAAGCTGTTGGAAAGTAGGCCAGGGAGATAGAAAGGCCAGCAGTCAGTAACATAAGAGGCATCTGGACAGGCTAGATTGATGGGCTGAGGCCAATGGTATGAGTTTCAAGAAGGCCAAGTGCCGGGTCCTGCACTTGGGGCACAACAACCCCAGGCAGCGCTACAGGCTTGGGGCATAGTGGCAGGAGAGCTGCCTGGCAGAAAAGGACCTGGGAGTGTTAGTCAACTGCTGGCTGAACATGAGCCAGCAGTGTGCCCAGCTGGCCAAGAAGGCCAACAGCATCCTGGCTTGCATCAAGAGTAGTGTGGCCAGCAGGACAAGGGAAGTGATCATACCCCTGTACTTGGGTCACTGTACACTGGTGAGGCCCCACCTCGAATACTGTGTCCAGTTTTGGGCCCCTCACTACAAGAAAGACATTGAGGTGCTGGAGCGGGTCCAGAGAAGGGCAACGAAGCTGGTGAGGGGTCTAGAGCACAAGTCTTATGAGGGGCTGAGGGGCTGGGGTTGTTTAGCCTGAAGAAAAGGAGGCTGAGGGGAGATCTTATTGCTCTCTACAACTATCTGAAAGGAGGCTGTAGTAAGATGGGCGTTGGTCTCTTCTCCCAAGTAACAAGTGACAGGATGAGAGGAAATGGCCTGAAGCTGCACCAGGGAAGGTTTAGATTGGATATTAGGAAAAACTTCTTCCCCAAAAGGGTGGTCAAGTACTGGTACAGGCAGCCCAAGGAAGTGGTTGAGTCACCATCCCCAGAGGCATTTAAAAGATGTGCAGACATGGTGGTTAGGGATATGGTTTAGTGGGGGACTTGGCAGTGCTAGGTTGACGACCAGACATGATGACCTTAAAGGTCTTTTCCAACCCAAATGATTATATGATTCCGTTCTTTAACCTGGAGATGGAGTATGAGACACTATTTTAAGGTTATCATAATCAACAGGTACAGCAGAAATTAATTAAAATGGTACAGGAAAACCTAAATTCTGGTTTTCATAAGTCTGGGTAATTATCTTTGCAGTCCTAATAATGTTCTTTTACTGTTATTCTGCATACAGGTGTCTTTCCCTATATTTTCATAAGGAAAAAAATACTCATTCTGTGGCAGGATATTGACCTTCCTACATTTCAAGGAGAGGACTCTTAGTTGCCTGAGCTAATAAGGTAACTAAATATAGTCAGCTATCTTTCTCCATAGGGACCATCATCACAGCTGTATAAAACACATTGCCAGCTAGTCGTCAGGTATTTGCTGCAAGACAATAAGGAGGGGGGTGGGGAGGTGTTGAGAAGTTCCGTAGATTCTAGAGCATGGCCTGACACAGACAAATTTTTGCCCACCGCTATACCACTCAGCTCTTCTTCCTTACCTCTGATCTGTCACAGCTCTCCATCTTTCACAAATTCAGCTTCTTGCCTGCTCCCCAAATGTTTCGTACAGTCATAAATTCACCCTCCAGCCAGACCCCAAAAACCTGGTGTTATCCAGGCAATCCTAACTCATCTCTGCTGGTCACACTATCTGCCTCTTCCCTTCCTCCTGCTACTTCTCATCCAATTAGCAATCTTCTCTAGCCACTTCCTGAGTCTTTTTTGCTTCATTTCTCCCTACCTCAGCTCCTCTGCCTGGCCAGTTCAGGTCATCCTTTCCTTCTCTAAGCTCCTTGTCAGGCCTGTCAACTACTACCTAGTAGTCTTCCAAGTCACTTAATAAGAGATACGTGGTACTCATTGCTTCTTGCTTTTTTATTTTCCCTTTGGAGAAACTGCTGTTAGTCCGGTAACTCAATTCCAGTCATTCCTTCTCCCAGCTTGAGATGTACCTAGACAGTCCTGCATTCTGTCAAGGTCTACTTCTTTTCTCTCCAGACCTTCTCCAACTTTTGGCCCATCTGTATTAATATAAAAGAATTCCAGATCTGCAATGTTGAGGCTTCCGACTTAAGCGCTGAGCTCAGGGCGAACAAGAGCAATCACCTTAGTTTGATCCAGATCTGAAGATAAAAGTTGTTTTCTACTTTGTTAGGCTACCCTCCATACAGTGTCAATCAAAGGAGTGCTCACAAATCCAGAACACCCAGTTACCCAGTTCTTACAAAATCATCTATCTACACATTTTGGCTTTTCTGAGTTTCACAAATCCTACAAAGCAGAGAAATGTCATCTGGAAATGTCACAGCTCTTTTCAAGACTATGGTAACTGAATTCAAGAACGTCAACAGGGGGTACAGATTTTACAGCTAGTAACTTGCAGCATTGTTCACATTTACCATTCTGCAACTTCCCACACTGCTACTAGATAAGTCATCTCCTATCATAGCCATAAAATATATATAAATGATCAGGTTATGCCAAACCTCAATAAAATTATCTTGTTCTTCCCGATTTAGACATTCCTCTGCTGATACACTGCATAACTCTTTTCTGCTGTGTAGTAGGGACTTCATAGAGTGTAGTACACCTTCACCAAAACTCTGAAAAACAATGAAAAAAATATAAGACAAAGAAAATGTATTTTCAGTTTTGGACACAGGGTCCATTCATCTTTCCCCTGCCCCCCATATTTTTCCCTACTGGCTTTTTTCCCCACTGTTACAAATTACTGTGTATCTAAATCACCAGGTCCAAATTTTAATTTACTTCAGGACACGGAACTGAAACATCAAGTTTTTTTCTTAAGCAAAACCTTTATTCCAAAAGAAGTTGACCATTCTACATTAAAAAAAAAAAGGTGAGAACATGCAAACTTTGAAAACAGAAGAATCCAAGAAGACATCCAAGTCCCATCTATTCCTTGCATCCTTTATATGGAACTTTTCCATCAGCTTTTCCTTAAAAAGGATGAAAAGCAAGTTTAGCCAAGAAAAGTAATGGAAGAGGCTTCAAAATTCAGAGGGGAACAAACAAACAAACAAAAAACCCCAAGAAAATCCACACACATTCTCCTTCCCCATTCCTTGAAGAACATGAAAGAACTGTAACTTAATCCCATGTAATTAATTCTTGCGACATTTCTTTTATTTACACTTATGGTGACATGCAAACACTCACAGATGGCTAAAAAAGGCTTAAGAATCTCAGAATTTCTCCCAGTGTAACAAAGCACAGCAGAACAAAAGAATTATCTTCACTGGTATCTGAAGTCAAATAAAACAAGACGACAGAACAATAACAAAAACTGGTTCACTCAGCTTGTAAAAAAGACAACAACCTCTCACTTTTTTTTTTTTTCAGAAAGTTAGCAACCTTCTTTTATTTTTCATTTTAAAACTGTCATCTCCTCTAGCAAGTGGTAAGGTCGTGAAGAAAAGTAAGACCATGAGGCATTCATAAATGGTTAATCCAATTATTTATTCTCTTTATGATTGCCCTATTAAAAATGAAGAAATCAATGTGTCCAGCTCATGACAAATTATTTCAAATTTGCATAGCTCCTAAAACAACAGTAGAACTGCTAGATAACCAAATTCAATCAGAGAGTATTTTGTATTTCTGATACTCCCACTGCAAAACCGATCTCTTTTTAAATTTTTTTTCCCCTGTAGGAAAAAAAAAATGATATCAAGTAGTACTGCATGGGAGGCGCAATTATTATAGCATGGTCACTGCCACCATGCTTGTGCTTGCAGTGAAAAAGAATCAGGTAAGCATTTCTAGAATACATAGACAAAAGCAAAATAGAAACTTCACTTCAGGATCCTTGAAACTAGCAAAATATATTTCAGAGTGTTAGCAAACAAGGCTCTTACCACCGTTACAACCAAGGTCAAGTGACATTAAAGCATTCTAAAGAGTCATTTTTGTGGGAAAATAACAGCTGAACTATTTTAAAATGCATTTAAGGCAATTACTGGGTCATACGAAAGAAATTAATGAAGCGTTCATCCAATTTCCACTTTCATCTATTCCTTTGTCCCCACATGTTTAGCTGCAATTCACCTCCACACTTCGGTAATATATCTTTGCACTTCCCAGAGTATGCTTACTGTGTCTCTCTTTGATTCTTTGGATCTTCCAAATTTATAGGTGCCTGCAATACTAATATCGCTCAAAGACTCTCCCCCAGTAATTCCCCCATTCATCTCAGACAAAAGTAATTTGTGAACCCAAGCAAGCATGCTGAAATGTCTCATTGTCAGTTTCTACAATAACTTCATCAGTCACAGCACTCAAAATAGTAATTAAAAAAAGTCATACAATGTGACCTGCTAATTTTCTGTAGACCAACAATCCAGTTTGAGAAGGGCTTATTATTCTCTAGTAGTCAGGTTTTATGAGGCCACAAACTACTACACAGACCTTATAAATAAGCAAGTATTTTTCCCTAGTTTAACATCCTGAAAGAAAAGGCAGGATGGATAACTAGATCAGGAGTATGGCAGTAGAAGCTACTATAGTTCAGGTGAAAGAAAACCCAAGATTTAGGAGAACAAAAAGTTGAAGTGGGAGAAGATGATGCTACAATTAGAAAAATCTCCTTCAGGTCTGGAAGAATCACCACACAAGAATATACACAGGTCTGGTGGCACACTGATGATGGCACTACATAACCGAAGAGATAAAATACCCATATTTTAAAAAGGAGGAGGAAGTGATGCATGTTTTTAAGATCATATTAACAAATGTAATTTCAGAACATGGAAAGAATAAAAATATCGAAATCAACAGGCACAACACAGACTTAGAGGAAAGATCTCAGCTGTCTGGACTTCCACGGATTACTTACACTGAAATATTTGAAAAGTTAACAAAACCAGAAAAAGAGAGTTTACTAAAAGAGCTGTTTCTGAAAAAAAAAGAATTTGCCTAAATGGAGTTAGCAAAGTCAAGCATCATCACCATTAATAAATTTAATGGGGAAAAAAAGTAAATATGTAAATGAAATCTGATGATAATTCAAAGTAAGCAGGTGTCATCAGTTAAGAGGAAGAACAACACACCATACAAGAAGAATTTGCTCAATGTGAGAGTATTTTAAAACACAACCGTAGGAAGTACAAAGTTATATCCTTAAAAACTAAAATCAAGCTTTAAAATAGAATTGTGAATTCACAAGCTGGGAAATAAAAGACCTGAGTGGACTTCTTGATCGTGATATAGTAATGAATGGTCAATACGACACAGCACTGAAAATAGCAAATATGACCTAGTACACATTCTTTAGTGAAAGAACTGATATCATCAGAGTCACTGAGAAGGGCATCCTCTGTAATTGTTCCTACAGTATCATCCACATGTAAAAAGAAGATTAACTCACAGCAAGCACAGAAAGTAGGACTACAAAGGATAATCGCTGGAATGTGGAGGCTTTCATACAAAGCAGACTAAAACCTTAGTTTACACAGTTTCCAAAAACCAAGGCTAACAGAGGACAGATCACCAACTGTAAAAACATCACGAGGGTGAACATCAGCAAAATAAAAAAACAACCCTATTTAAGCTGAAGAATAATGACATTGATGAACAAACAAGTACAAATTTGCTGTGAATAGCTTCAGCCTAAAATTTGTAAGATTCTTAGCTATTACAGCACAGTGTTCAAAAAGACTTTGAAACAGCAGTACGTTGAGGTGTGTTGGTTTTTTTTAATTGTGAGACTATATTTAATAACTTTTTTGTATTCTTATCAAAATGGTGCTTGTGACAGCAAAGGACTGGACTCAAATTTGCCAATTTGACAATGAAAGCAAGTTCTCTCACAACCCCAGTCTAGGAGACACACAACTACATTAAAAACCGAAAACGAGCAAATTCCCAAGACTATTGGGTCCTTACCTAAACTGAGAAGAGGCCATCTTCAACTAAAGGATGTAATTTGTTTTTATAAGTAGTTAAGTACTTCCAATATACATCGACTATGGGCAAAAACCCCCAAGCAATCTATACAGCTCTGCTTGCTACGCCTGTGTACTCCTTCCTCACGGAAATTTGAAATTCACATGTCTTGCAAGAAATCCTGTTTCAACTGCAAGCACAGATTTTGAACTTACGAAGTTGTACCAGAGGAAAAACACAAATATCCTCAAATGTGCACAGAGCAAGACAGACCTGAGTAATAAAAATCCTTGTCATGCCTCTATCTCAAATAATCAATTCAAAGTTTTGCACTATCCTCTTTGTGGCCAGCAAATCAAGAAGTGTCCTGACTTTTAAGACCTACTACTGCAACAATTCCTGTTAAGTATTACAAAGAGGACATGAATCAGACTGCAAGCTGTGAATCAAGAAAAGATGAAACATGGTGCAGTTCTGACCACCCTACTGCTTGGCTGTGTGAAAAAGGAATGAAAGTTCCACACTACTGTCTGAAAATGTAGACTTTTGCCAGACACCTGAGAAGGGCTGAATTCATGTTCCTAGAACCACATAGTCCAGAATGCTCAATGGCAATTAATGGAGCAGTTCACACAACTAATATTTTAGGCAGACATTAGAATCAGCGAGGAATCACTGGTAACTGTCATTACTAGAAAGATGTTTCTGCAACCCAAAGGTCAAAAAACCTCAGGGGAGGTGCTGGTTTGGTTGGTTTGTTTTGTTTTTTTAATTGAAGAAAAAGAAAAAAAGTAAAGGGCAGACTAAAAAAAGTCCTCTAAAATCCAGTTTATGTTTAGCTTAAGAACGCAAGATGACTTGACTGTAGTTAATGAACTGGTTGAGCTGGAGATTTCTTATAAATCAATAAAATAAAAGTTTTTATACCACGTGTCTTGAAGTGAAAGAATATCACCCATAATTACAAAGCGCTTAATGTATGGCAGTTAACATCCCATATCAGGACCTGGAACAACTGATTACCTGCCTGGCAGCCCCATAACACTCATAATGCTTACCTTTGCCTTCAAGCAGTTTCTACAGGACCTATACCACAGACACTGTGTCCTTAAAACAGACTTCACAGAACAGTTTTCAATGAATGCTACATATTTATCTTTTAATTTACTACATACAGACTTGAAAAATCTGTGCTCAAACTAAGTTTACTTCAAATAAACAAAGCAAATTTTAGCAAAAAAATACATCATGATTTCATCATATCACCTTAAAATAAAAGGCAAAGGCATGCACCCCATCCTTAAATCATTCCTGTCTCCCAGTTCAACTACACTGAATATGCCAAAGTATAAAGCAAAAGCAGTTTCTTTGCCTTCTTGAAATGTCAGATAACCAAAATTAAAACATTATTTCTTATTAAAGAAAAAAAACACCCACCCAAAAAAAACTAACCAAACCAACCAGTTCACTCGGTTCATTATTAGCCTGTTGCAGTAAAAATTAAAAAGCTCCGAAATCATTTTTTTAAAAAATACAGATAATTACCTTTCTCACAGATATTCTTGGTTTCGTTCGATTGCCCTGAGCCCTGGCATACATATCCATGATTTTATCAATCTTAGTATTCGATGAAAGAAGTCAGCTCAAAAATACCTATGAAAAACATTTACACTTGGTTATTTTATGTTTCCCCATTTAGTTTGTATATATTTTGAAAATGCAAGTAGACACAACAAGAACAAACAAAACCAATTAAAAAGCATTTAAAAACTGAGAAAGATTAAACAGCACACCATCGATACTAACTGTTGCATTTAAAAAAGTACTGACGTAACTATTTTGAAAATTATGCAGGAAATGTAAAACACACCTTATAGTTAGTTCCAACATCTTTCTTTAACTAGATTTCAAGGCTGCATTGGGAAGGAGGGAGAGGGAGGAAGGAACATTACATTGCATATTGTTTTCACTATTGCTGATACTCTGGTGAAGTTTATCAGCAGATTCCTGTACCATACAGCACACTGGAACTACCCTTCAACAATCTCCAGAGGAAAACGTACTACTTACCCACTCAACCCACTGGCCTATTTATTTCTGTCAACTCTGAGTACTACAGAAAAATACATGTGACTCCTGTTCAGGCTAACATGTATCAACAGTCTTGTTGTCTGGCACAGCTCTGGGCAGTCCTGTCTCCGCTGGCAAAACACAGGGGACCAAAGATGCATTTACCAGCGCTCTTACTTCACCAAAGTAGGTCAGAACAGTTTTTGCTCAAGTCAGCTACCCTTATTGATGTTAAATCTAATTCTAACAACAAGAACAACAACAAAAATAGAGCAACGAAATTAAAGCAAGTTTTTCAAGTTTCCCTGTTTAATCAGCAGCAATGAAAAGAAACAGAATAATCTAGTTTGTTTCATTCATCTCTACATCCCCCTAAAGCAGGCAATAAATATAGGGTATTTATAAAGACAAAAAGCACATGCTGGGCTTTTAAGTTCTATGGAAGTTTTAATACTTCATCTTTTCCCATGGTCACACAATTTAGCTAGGAAAAAGAACTCCTAGACTACCCAAAATAAACCAGGTAAGGAGCAAATGCATTTAAAAATGACTGCAAAATAAAAAATTAAAACCAAGATATCAGAGTATAGGTCTCCTTTACACAACTGACAGGCTTGGTTTTCTCAATCTCATCTCAAGCACATATTTAACCTTTATATAGGAAATAAATCTTTATATGGATTTCTTCAGTATCTGTAATTTAAATTAAGAAGACGAGCAGTAGCATCAAGTAATTGTATTCTTCATATTCCCTACCTCCAGTACCTGTAAAATTAAAATCTCCTCAAGAACACAACAGCAAAAGATTATTAGATACATCTATTCACATTCCACCTTGATTTCTGCTTTCCTTCATAAAGATAAACTTGCTAAAATCTTAGAAGAAAAGTTACACTTATGTAAATAAACTGCAACATTTTAATCTCTGGAGCACAGCGTCTCTCTTAAAAGGATGTCTGAAGTTTGGAAAATTAAGATGATGACATGAAGCAGCTAGGTACGTGTTAGACAGATTATATATATTATATATAAACATAATAAATACAAATAGAAAACTCAAATCATAACAAACTTCTGTGGGTGGAAGATTAAAAAAACACAATGATGCTTCTGTTGAGACTTGTATTTAAAAAAGAAAAAAAAAAGCCATGAAACAGTATTAAGCAAGAAAAAGAAATCCACTTTGCTTGTCCCTACTGCTCTATCTTAAATGGCTAATCCATTCTGTTAATCTAATCATATCAGGGAAATAGCCTTACACACATCCTTGTCCTAAGACAAGCCATCTATGGGAAAAGCTGGTTTCTCACACAGGGTCAAGTCAATTACTTGAGCGCTACAGTTTTGGACTGATCACTCCCTGGAGCAAAAGCCCGTCATAGCAAAATCACAGAGATGACTTTATAACCATGTTGGGTCCCACAGTATTTACTCAGGCACAGCAGTCTACAGTTACACTGCCTTCGGGTAGTATGTTCAGTATTTTCCTGTGGCATCAGCTAGTAAACTCTGGAGATGCGAGCTTCACCACAGAGCCACCTGCAGTGTCACTTACCTCACAAAACCAACAGTCTTGTAAATCACAGTATAAAAACTCTGAAAGATGCTGGACAGAAACTACACTGGTTTATCAACACACCACCATAGTCATTTTAGCTTGCCTGCATCCTGTCCTTCAGCATTTGAATTACACAGGTTCTCCCCACCACCTCTAGATCTCAGTTCTCCGTCATCCATTTCAGAGAAAACTGAAGGGTCCCACTTGTCCAACAATGCAACAAAATCTGAAAGTGTTCTTTTTAATACACAAAATTATTATCGGTTTTCAAAAGAACAATGGTCCAATCACTTGGGAAGTACCAAAATTTCAAAACTAACTGGAAAGGAAGTGAAAGCACTGACAAACAAAACAGCCTAGAAATAGCTCATTTCTTGTGCAAATAAAACCTGTCCTCTAAAATTATTTTTACTTCTGCATATTGTATTTGACTATGAAAATTAATTTCCTCCTACTGTAAACACAAAAAAAAAAAAAGGGGGGGATAAATGGCAGCAGTATCAGATGTAAGAGCAAGAGGACTTTCCTGTTACTTAATAACTATCAGTAAATGCAGAAAAAAAAAGAAAAAATTTATCACGTGAATAACTGATAAATACCCACACTAAATTTAACCAGCTCTACCTTTCTAGCAAGCCAGATCACCTTAAATCCATTTCTCCAGTGATTTGTTGAGGAACACCTTTCTCACCAGTCCATGTAGTTAACTTTTCCAGTCTTGTTTGAATGTATGTAAGGAGTAAAACTAAACAGTGAAATCAGCTTAAGGGAATCCAACAGTAGTTTTGCCACAGATTGCATCTCTTTGTATAAATTTATCCTACGCCTAAATTTATTAAAAGCCAGTGTGTACTGACAATCACTACCTGATGGAAGAAAATATATCTTTTGCCTGTAAAGCGCAAATGGTCCGAGTAAATCTCTTAAATAGCTGTCGGGGGATACGCGTACATGTGCACATCTGTGTTAAAAGCATACAAAGACTTTGAACCACATAGGGAATAAACGTGAACTATATGTAAAATATTCTTATTTCATGAGACCCCATATGGAGTACTGCATCCTGCTATGGGGCCTCCAACATCAGAAGGACCTCAACCTCTTGGAGTGAGTCCAGAGGAGGGGCACAAAAATGAAGAGGGCCAGAGAACCTCTCCTGTGAAGACAGGCTGACAGAGTCAGGATTGTTCAGCCTGGAAAAGAAAAGGCTCCGGGGAGACCTTATAGTGGCCTTCTAGTACCTAAAGGGGGCCTACAGAAGAGATGCGGAGGGACTCTTTATCAGGGAGCATAGTGACAGGGTAATAGTTTTAAACTAATTATGATTAGAAATCAGGAAGAAATTCTTTACTGTGAGGGTGATGAGACACTGGAACAGGTTGCCCAGAGAAGCTGTGAATGCCTCAACCCTGGAAGTGTCCAAGGCCAGGCTTGATGGGGTTTTGAGCAACTTGGTCTAGTGGAAGATGCCCCTGCCCATGGCAGGGGGCTGGGAAATAGATGGTCTTTAAGGTCCCTTCCAATCTAAACCACTCTATGAGTCTACAATTCAATTATATTTCCAATAAAAAATTCTAGCTGAGGACAACAGTGTATATCTGATTATGTTTCAAAAGAGTATTTTTGCTGTAGTACTGTTAAAAAAAAAAAGACATCTTTCTTTCAAAGCAGAAGTACTTGCCTTTAATGCAATGACCTAAAACAGCCAAACGAGCTTTGCTGGTAATTTGCAAAAGCCAGGTTTAATGAAATACTGAGCTGTAAAGGTTCATTCAAAATATCAAATCGAAAAATACCTTAGAAACAAGATGCATTCTTTTGTAACATTAGCAAAACAATTGCTATTGAAATCCAAATGAAAGAAGCCTACACTGACAAGTGGGCAGAACAGTCTAATGGATCCTTTTACATTTCTCTTTCTTATTGATTTATCACTTTCACTAATTGTGTTGGCAGTCTTGAAAAATTCTGTTCTATAAAATGACAAGTTGTCTTTACCACAGCCACATCCACACTAAGAAAAGAGGGCGGGAGGGAATACATCTCTGTTAGGCAGCTTATTGACAATTATGAAAGGCTGAATTTTCTTTTTCTTGTTTGGTTCTAACTGTTTTACGCTGTATTCTTGTTACATAGAGACATGGCATGAATATCAAGCTTCACCAGTTTCAAAAGAATTCTTCAGTTTCTCTGCCTAGATCATTGCTAAAAATCCTTGTCCCCCACCTAGGCCCCAGTCCTGGGTCTGGATTCTCAAATACAGCTTGAAAAAAAAAAATTACTACTTGTTGTACTACATTTTGTGGTTTGTGCAATTAACTTTAAATTTCCATACTTTATTTTGTTGTGTATTTCAAACATAATACAAGTAAACCAATTAAGTTGAGAGGTGTATTAATTTCTAAGCAGTAGCATTTCCTCACACAATCTTATTTCCCCGTAGGCAGAACTTCTCCAGAGAATACCTTCTTTAGGAGGTACAGGGTTTTTTGTCCGGATTATATCATACTGAATGATTTGTAGAAAAAAGGAATGATCTACCTATTTTATTATTTTCTCACACTGAGTAAGACTTTCCACCACAATACTTCTTCAACTGCCAACAGATTTTAAAGAATCCCCAAAGGATGAAGAACTACAAGGCATCAACCAAGATGGCATAATTCAATTACCATGCCTCAAAAAAAAAAAAAAAAAACAACATCTTGCCTCTTGCCTGCAGATCAAGAAACTCACCTGGACAAATGGGACTAAATTTATTTTAAAATACTTAATTTCTCAAGAGTTAATTAAATATTGGCAGTATCTATCACTAAAGGCTAACTGCACAATTCTGAAATAATCTTGCAAATACAAAACACCTTAAGGCTCTTCCCAAGTGTAACGCAGATAAATTAAGCATATTGTATTACCCTTCATTTTAGTACCACTGCTCTTTCCCAGATACAATAGAACTGCTTTTGTTTTTCCTCCCTATCTCTCTCTGCTAACGTCTCAGGGCTTCAATAAGAAGGCTATAATATCTGATCTACAGTTCATAATTCAGTTTCCCCCCCCGCCGCCTTCGAATACTGGGGGAAACCAGCGAAAGGTACTTTAATCGTAATAAAGCAAGCCCCACAAAAGAGCCAAGAAAGTAAAAGAGCAATACTCTCTGTTCCCCCTCCCTGAAGGGAGGAGGAACGTGGAGAGGGAGGAGACACTTTTAAAAAGCGAAATACTGAGAATGGGGTGAACTTATTTAACCCATGTGCATCAACCACGAGCCACCCACTGCGGGAGGCAACGCGAGCCTACTTGCCCCCCCTTCTCCACCCCCTTCCCCCCCGCCGTGCATCAACAACAACACGGGCAGGACCCAGCCTCCAGCCGGACAACCCCAGCGGCGGCGGACTGCCCACCCAGCCGCTCCCACCGGCAGGCCTCCGGCGCAGGCCGCCGCGCCTACCGAGGGGCTCTCCGGGGAAGGAAGGAAGGAAGGAAGGAAGGAAGGATGGATGCTGCCAGCATCTCAAGCCCTTGGCTCCGCGGGTCCGGGGCCAAATCACTGCGTTACCCAACTCCCTGCGTTCCCCCCCCATCTCCGCGCCCTCCCCTCAGGTGCCTGCGGAAGACCCGCAGGGCCCGTCCGGGGCTGCGCCGCCCCAGGCCACACGGAGCCGGCTGGGGAGGCGCCACCAGTGCCTCCTCCCCGCGGGGAAGGGCGGCTAGGTAGGGGGGAGATGCTCTGCCCCTCCTCCGCCACCTGTGGGAGCGAGCCCCGGCCTGACAGGCCGGGAGGCTGCCCCCCCGGCCTTGCGCGGGGAAGGGAAGCGGTGGAGCCCCCTCATCAGGCCAGCGCGGGGGGGGAAGAGAGAAGAGCGGCGCCCCGTACCTGACCGCCTCCTCAGCACCCGGCACCCGCAGCCATTTCACCGCCAAAAGCCACTGGAGCCGACCCCGGCCCCGCTCCCGGCCCCGTCAGCGCCGCCGCGGCGCAGCGCCCCCTCCGCCGCCCGGCCCCGCCTCGCCCCGCC
>JAOXNO010000001.1:177843786-177855718 GCA_028565335.1 Limnodromus scolopaceus | reverse complement strand
CGCCCGGCCCCGCCTCGCCCCGCCCCGTCCCCTCCGGCCCCGCCCCCTCCTCTCGCGACGCTTCCCACCCCCACGCAGCCTCGCGCGCCTCCGGGAGGGGGGGCGGGCCCAGGCGTCACGTGGAGGCGCCCCCATTGGCGGGAATTGGGAGGACCCCGCTGGAGGGGCGGGGCCGGGTGGTTGCGCGCGGCCCCCGGCTGGCCGCTCGCGCCAGCGGCGGGCGTCGCGGACCTTCGTTGTGCGCTCGTGCCCGGCAGCCCCAGCCGTTACTAGACCTCCAGGGGCCGTACTTACCTCACGGGAGGAAGAGCCAGCTTGTGTCTGCCTGGCCGTGAGAGGGTCACCTCGCCGGGCCTCCCCAGGCCCTCTTAGGGAGCGGGGCCGTGGGCTGGGTGGAGCTGCCCTGCCGCCCCGCAGCGTCATTATTAGGAAAAATTTCTACACCGAAGGGGTTATCAAGCACTGGGAGAGGCTGCCCAGGGAACTGGTGGAATTGCCATCCCTGGAGATACTGAAAAGCCGGGTAGTCGTGGTGCATAAGGGCATGGTTTAGTGGTGGTTTTGTCAGTGTTGGGCTGATGGTTGGATTTGGTGATCTTAAAGGTCCTTTCCAGCTGAGACAATTCTACGACTGTATGATTCTATTACCCGCTGGGGAGCCTCTGTGGACAGCCCTGCACAGTCCCAGCCGCACAGCGGTGTGGGGTGGCACAGCCACCATCAGGATCTGCTGTGCTGCAGATGTGTGGTATGGCACAGAGCTTGGCGCTCTTCTTTTGAGGGTGGTTACTGCCTTTGCGAAGCCCTCAGGAAGATGTGTACCAAGCTCTGTCCCCAGGTGCGAGGGAGAGTAGACTTGTGAGGTGGGTCTTTCCTGCCTAGTCAGTCTGCGCCAGAGGCCTACCTTCTGGTTGCTCATGAAAGCCTCTCATGCCGGGCTTGCTTTCCAGCTGGCTGGCTGGCTTGGCAGGGTAGATAGGTTAGAGGCTAGAGTCTGGTTTGTCAGACAAAGCACAGACAGAAGGCTGTCAAACCCTGTTTGAAGCTCCTGCGCCCTTCCTTCCTTCCCACTCCTTTTTAAACTCAATGCCAGCAGATTCCTCTGTGCATCAGGTGTGCTATTTACTCCAGCAATTATCAAATTGATTTTCAAATCCTCATGAGTTACGATGGAGATGTGTATTTAAGCATATGTGCTATTGAGGCCTGGGATTTCTTTCTATTTGCATGGAAACAGTAATCTCACGTAGCTTCCCAACATCACTCCGTTTCAGCAGCATCTCCTTCAGGCACTAACCTGATAACAACAAGGAGTACACAAATGAGGAAGTGTGTTGAACAGTATGCGGTGGGTAGTCTCACACTGTCAACTAATGACTGTCCCCGTCCCAAAGAGAGACTCCTGGGATCCAGACAGGTCCTTCTGAGACTCAGCATATGACAGCGAACCTCAGGAGGAACTACAACAGAACCGGAGTTCCACTGTGGCTACAGGCACAGACAAGGCAGCATGTGGTTGCAACAGCTTCTGGAAGCTAGACAAGAAAGAGCCCCCAAAGCTGAATTCAGCAAGAATTCAAAACTTTGTATACTGGAGGAGGGGGTAGAGAAGAAAAAAAAAAATCAGAAAAAGGTGCTAGCCTTGTAGCTTTTTCAGGGGGATTTCAAGGTCTAACCTGATCACTTTACAGAGAGAAAAACAAACAGAGAGATAAACAAACAGAGAGATAACCCTGGCTTCTTTATAAGTTGCATTTTTCTTCTGGGTACTACCTGAGCCCTGTAAAAAGGACATGAGAAATTTTGCTTCTGGATCTCCATTACTTTTTCGGATAATTCCTGCTTCTGCATAACTTCTGTTTTTACTTAAGCTGTGGGTTTTATTTCTGTTAAGTCCTTGATCATAGGCTGTTTCTGGGTTGTGTAATCATTTTAAACACTTAAAAAGTCAGAGGATGCATATTCACTTACTCATTTTCCCAACAGGTAAATAAACTACATCTTAATTTCTCCTAAAAACTAATAAGCTGTGTGGCAAAGCCCACAAACCATGCACGGACTGGGTACATAAAAGAAACAAAGGACTACGGGTTCTGAAGTATATCACAGTGTTAGCTAAGTGGGACAAATAAAGGGTTTCTCATATTCCCAGGGACTGCAGGTCCCTATGGGATGGGGAGAAAGTAAATGAATAATAGAATCAAATTTAACACAAGTTAGTCATCATTTCCATGCCCATTGAGACCAGGCTGGTTTGGAAATATACTGTCATTTGAGTAAAAAATTTTAACAGTTTTGCACATCTTTGGTTAACCAAAAAAATAACTTCTTTTTGACCAACTCTTCCTTTCAAAGTACTTCTCAGTTTTCACAAAAAAATCTGGGAGGGTTTTGTTGTTTTTCATGTATCAGGACTTACAGTAAGTAAAAAAATTTCCAAAACAAAATAGATCTGGAAGCAATGTAAACATGAGAAAGCATGCTTTAAAAATAAATTCAAGCCTTTTATTCCCTTTGTTTTATAATTCCCCTTAGACTATTCAGAATAATGAGTTCCTACGGCTCCCTGCCAAAACCTTGAAAAAAAGCAAGATTTAGCCTCATCAGGAAACTATGAAATATAACCCACAGCATGCCATTGTTTGTCAGATTTTGTTGTTGTTGTTGTTGTTATACAATAATTAAAATGGGGTTAGATTTGAAATAGTGATTTATATTTTATTTACAATTTATTTAAATACTGCCTATGTAAAAGCACAGGAAAGTTGGCTGGTCAGCCAACACTTCTTAAAATGTATATTAATTGGGAAAAAATAGAGTATCACTTTCTGGGCTGTTCTGTTTTGTGTCCTGTTCAGTTCTATGTTTTTCAGGGCAGGGCCTGGCCACTACCCACAGCCAGGGAGCAGGGCAAGCCGAAGACACGCCGGCCCAGGGCATCGGGCACCTCTGTGGGGACACAGATGGGTCAAGGCCAGGCTGGGACATCAATTCATGTGTGCAGCTCAGGATCAGGCCAGGTGAGGGTAACCAGCATCAGGCAAAGCTGGCTGGCTGGAGTCATGCACCTGTGGTGTTTTCTGCCTGCTCTTTCAGTATCAAAAATAGGCACCTTTGGAATCTTTTTGTCAGAAACACTGTTGTGTCCCTGGTAGTATCCTGAGTCACTGTCTGCACCTGTCTTTTGAGCTTGATATTTTCAGGATCACTGGCGTGGAGCAGCTTGTTGAAAGATTATCTCAGACTGACTTGTATGTCATCTCTCTAAGATACTGAATGCCAGTTCTATAAAAGGAGATGAAGAGCTCGTCTGTGACTTTGTGGCCATTTTCCGTCCATTTTCTTACTAATCCCCCCCACATTTCTTCATCTGTACATGAAAACTGCATAGTTGCATGATTGTTTGAGGGGTTTGGGTTTTTTTTTATGATACTACATCTGAAAAATGTCCCTCTATAACTAAAGCTTTATTAAGTTCAGACAAGGCTTTAAATTACATCGGAAAAACTACACTAATGTAATTTACAATAATGCAGATTGCCTTCTCAAAGGCAGATAGATAATATATAGTCTTTGTATTCCTACCTTGAACAGGAGGCATAGCATACACTTCTTGTCTCAAAACCTGGGTAAGATTTTCCATTGATCCCCTCACAGTAAGCTGGGAAGGATCTGCCGTGCTTGACATTATTCTCCCCCCCCAAAATCTAAAGCTCATAATGTAATAATTTCATTAATTACTTCTAGTGGCTTATCTGTTTATAACATACCCTTCTACTCCCCAGCCCAGCTACCTGCTTCTACATCTGCGCAGCCTCTGGATGGTGCCAGCATGAACATTTGTGAAATCAAGCAGTAAATGAGATTGAACTGAGAAGACTAGAAAACAACCTGCTTTCCTTCCTTTTTGCTGATCCAGTTCACCAACATAATAAATGTGTCGGCGTGGCACTGGGGATAGCACAGAGACAACAGAGAATGGAAACAGCTTAAATAGGCTTGTTCTGTCACCGAGCGCATACCCATGTGTTGACTTGCATTGCCATTTAGACCCTGCTCAGTGTCTCCTCGAAAACACTCTTGACACACCTACCAACTATGAAACTGGAACTCTTCATTTGAGTGCATAATTTCATTAGTCATCCTGCTGTGAATCTTTGGCCTGGGCTGGACTACGGTGTTTGTCTCTGACAAAGGTTGGTTTTATGACACTATGGTATAATGCGGTGACACTTTCTGGTTTCTTTTCACTGAATGTTTCATGAGTCTGTTGTTTCCAGTGACATCTATGAGGACTCATTTTTATTTTTATGTTCATGGATATCTTAACTCCTTTTTTTAGCAGTGAAAACTAATAATTTTTTTATATATAGCTAAATTACAGCTGTTACTGGTTTTTCTTTCCCTGGAGTTTGCTCTGTAACCTATGTAAGTCCTCTTCCAAAGCAATATGCATAACGAGCATAATCCACAGAATTCGTCCCTCAGTTGGCCAGTTATGTCCTGCTGACAAATGAGTTCTCAGAGCCAACTTAATAGGCCTTTTAATGCAAAATGGAAAGCGTCACAAACTAACCTTATCAAAAGATGCATTGTGCTGCATAGAGACCATTTCAGATGCTACGAGATTCTTATCCAAAGGCTTGGACGGCTCTCTGGATTCACATCCTTTCTGTGCATTGTGTTTACTTAGAGGATGCGATAACGCCGTCACTATGTTACACAAGAGTAAAATAATAACTGGAGCTGGCTGGGAAGCGACATTTCTATTCTACAGGAAATTCCAGCTTGTCAATATTTTGTTTCATTGAGCGCTGGAACAAAACACGTTGGCTCTGCAGCCTTTCTGGCAAAAATGGAACAATCTATTTCTTTGCCAGCTGACAAGCCTGGGGAGCCAAGAAACCAACTGAGCAGTCGGCATATTGCCAGGGAGCTAGATAGCCCGTCAGCTGAGCTACAGTAAGCAACCACCTTGACTGGATTTCTGGCCAGCAGCCACAGCCAAGAAAGCTTAAGCTTCTGTAGAAAGTTTTGATGGAGCCAGTACGATCCAGCATTTTCAGTGCCAATCTGTTCAATTAGAAGATGTTCAAGCACCCTCTCAGTAACTGACTACTGTCAGAAAAGAATGTAACTGTACTCCACTTTGGATTCCTTATGGATTTCTGCAGGTTTGCCTTGTGATTTATGAACGCTATCATTGCTAGTATGAGGTGATTAAATCAATGAATTTTTCCTTAAGCATCAGTGATGACACCCAAGCCCATAAGGGGTTTTTCAGGGTGTCCTTCATTGCTAGTTTTTTGATTATTGTTATTGGGAATATCTAGTAGTATCTGCTTGTGTATACCTGCTAACCGGAAGGTACCGTTGCTGTAGACAATACACTATTAGATTGAAATAAACTCCTATATCTGCTATCAGACACACACTGCCTCTTTTGTGTCCGCATTTGTGGATGGATTTAACTTAGGATGATCTTGCCAAAAAATGCAATAATGAGGCAAATATATCTTCTGAACTAGGTAAAAGATACTGATCTTTTATGCCTTGCTGAGTAATTGCTAATGTTGAGGTGAACGCCAATGCAGAGAACCCTCCTTCATTTTCAGAACTAGCTGTGCTCAAGTGCTAAATTTGCGGAATGTGACCTTAGCTATTGTTGCAGAATGCTGATAGTGTCCCGGTTGTCTGTCCTTTTTGGATGTTGGAAAAGTTCATTTAAAAAATTGCATCTTTGCATTCCTGCAGTTAACAATTATGGTATCATCATAAAAGGTACCAGTTGCTTTTTAAAAATGTTTAGATAATTTCTGTTGTAGGATAAGTCTCATAATTTCTTAAATACGCAGATACTGTACACTTCTCTCATTTGTTTCCAACTAGTTGCTGCATACACTTCCTCTTCAAAGCCCGGAGTTGTCATATACCATCGTTACCTCAACTGTGGTAACTCCAGGGGACAATTAATTCCCTTGTAAATGTTTAGTGGTAATTAAGTTTTCTGCAATGTCATCTATTTAAGTAGTCTCTAATACGCCTGCTGTGAAATCAGAGGAACAACAGATGCTTTACTGAGCTACATTTCAAATCTTGTTCTTTCCCCTTGTAAATAAACCTTTACTCTTATTTTCTCTCTAAAATTCAACTACTGCGGAGATGCTACAGCAGTCTTGGTGAATCCCATGCTATTACCACCTGGATTCCGAATGAATTTTATAGCAGTTGCTTTGCTTTTCATTGACCTTTGTATTTTCTAGGGATGGTTCAGTTTATTGCTGTTTTTACAGAGTTTATTCTTGAACTGGAAATCGTTTGCATTTGACGCACTGTTCATGGTGTGCTTTCCTCTTCATTTCTGGTGGGTTTGTTACACAGTCTGCTGTGCGCTGCTGCAACGTACCTTAAAATGTGCTCTTCATCTCAGGTGCATTAACTTGAGCATATGTTTAAGTCAGTCGCAATCAGTATGTCTGTTTGGATTGCCTGGTTTTATATTCCACACACGAATAGCTGCTGTCATGTGTCATTTGAGTCTCTCTGATTCTTAATTTCCTCAGCGTTGCTGCATACTCAGAGATTATTTCATTTCCTCCCCGATTCAGTACGTAAAAGAAATGCTCCTTAAACAAGAGCACATTTTAATGAAAGTGTTAATTGTCTTTTCTTTCAAAATATTGAAGGGAGACTACCAAATCCATATACTGCTTGGTGACACCTTTTCAGCAATAATAGGAATGTTAATGGCTTCTCCCAAACTTCATTTTCAGTTCTCTCAAAAAAAATAAAAGGAAACTAGGAGTGACAAGGAATCAATCACCACAGACAAACTAGGAGTGCCTCACTCCATCCACGTGGTTGTATAAAAGTTTGTTGTGATACAAAGAATCCTGAAAAGCTGCATGTCAGAGAGAGGGAGTTATTACCCTGGAGAGATGCCATTGTGAAAAATGGCCACTGTCCTTTCCAAGGACTTTGTCAAAAATCACTCTTTGAAGATGGAAAATCTTGGCCAGAATGAGACAAAGAATAGAAATATCTGAAAGAAATGTCGTGCGTTCTTCCCTACTGCCACGAGATTTCCGAGTAGCTGTGTCTGAGCTACCTTTGCTGAAAGCTATTTTATTTTCCCAACAAAATTTTTGCAGGAAAATGTCTCAGCTCAGACATGTTGCGTTTTCACGGCCTGTTGAGAACCAAATAAGTTAAATTTCTCAACTGTCACTGAAGCAGAGCAGAGCAGAAAAGTAGAATTTAAATAATATCTGAAATGTATTTCCAGAATAGATCTTGTTTAACTTAAGTATTGGGAGTCATGATTACCCCATGTGCTCCTGATGTATGGAGTACAGAAACTGGAGTCTATTGGGTTGGTAATGGAATGGAATAATAAACTATGCCTGAGTCTAAATAGGAATGGTTTTAAAAATTTCTGCATGTAGACATATGTGGATAATAATCACAGTAATGTCTATAATACTCTAAGTCAAGGTACAGCTTCAAAAAAAGCAAGTGTGGCACTTTCTGGAAGAAGTGGCTCCATGATTTTGCTTTGGGCAGTAAGACAGCGCAGGAACGGAACAGATCTTAGCTTCTAAGAACAGGTCATCTTATTTCTTTGTTGCAAAAATGTGACATACAGAAAATACAGTGTCTGTTGCAGAGCAACAAAAATGTTCCACAGTATTACCAATAGTTACAGCTCACTCCACTGTGACAGTAAATTGAGTTTTTCAAGAGTGAAATGTAGCTTAAAATTATACATCTTGGTAAGATGGTGTATTACTGGGTACTTTAGACAATGTACCAACGTTTTATTAGTTATTCTTTTAATTAAGAAAAATAATCTTTAAGTTTATTGAAAGGAACGTATCTTCTTTGTGGCCACTGATGCTTTAAAGCTGTGGAAATTGATATATATTTCAATTATATATCAATTAAAAAAAAAGCCTTTTTTTTTTTAATTGACTGAAACCTTTTTAAATAATTAATTTAATTTAATTTAATAATCCATTGCCTGCTTGATCAGTTGCAAGAAACTCCATTAGGAATATTTTAAAATTTAAAAAAAAAATGTATTAAAATAAAATGTTTTGAACTTTAATGATTTGACATCATTTACAACTGTTCTATCTATAAATTAATGGAAAATGAGAATTAATATTTGCTTTCAAATAATTGCCCAGGTCACATGCTGCCCAATAAAGCAGATGTGCTACTGATAAGTCAGAATTTGATCCTGAAAGCTCTGTTATAAAAGTATTAAATTAATTTTTTTCTTTATCTGCCAAAAAGTTTCCAGAATTACCATCAGCTTTTCATATTTTACATATATATATATTATAATATTGAGACCGGTCCCTGTAAGATGGTTATCTTGAGAGATTGCATCAGAAGGTTCCTTAGGTGTTTTCCTGCTACTAAAAGTCAGGTAAGGATTCACCAACTGTGTTTTTCTGTTCTTTAGAGGCAGTGAAGGTGGGATACAGGGAAGAAATTAGTGGCTGAAGCCTCTGTAGTATTCATATTTCTTTATTCAAAAAGGTCTATGATAGTCAAAATGTAGAACCATCTGATCCTTTATGAGCTGAAGTTAATAGTATAATAAAGTCACTGAAGGGTAAGTTACAATAATGTACTGATGATGGATTCTTTAGAAGTATACCCCTCTAAAACATGTCACACCAAAGGAGAAAAATGGAAATGGATTTAATTTCCCCTACAAACCTACTTTACCATTTTTAGATCAGAAAAGGAAGTTACACTAATCTGATTTAGCTTATTCATCAGCAAAATTATGTTGATTTTTCAGGGCACTGAAAGAATCTTTTTATGGCTGAAAACTGACCGATGTGAATGGTTTGTGTGGGGAAGAACATCATGGCTTCAGAAGAATCACTGACAAGTTTGCATACAGCTTCTGTTAGGACATAGTCTAACGCTTTGTTGTCCCATCCTAGTTCTCTCAGGCTCTGGCAAGGCAGGTTTGCCTGAAGGCACACTTTCTCCTCCTGCCTCCTTCATCGCCCATGGAGGGGGAACCCTTTGGAGCTTTGCAGCTTTGATTGGCTGATTTTCCTTATCATAAATAAGGACAATTACGGAAAATAGAGGTGTGGTTTTATGAGGCAGAGCATTAGAACACACAAGTCCGCTCCTGATAGCTGGTATGCGATGGGGGAAGAGTCTAAACCTGAGAAATGGGAAATGTGCCAGGATCTAGAGTACAGATTATAGCTCCCTTTCTTTTTGTTTTTAATTTGAGGCATTTATTTTCTCTGCTTCTATCTTGCGTGTGTCAGGGGAGGATAATTTTCTATGTAAATGCACGTGAAGAGACTGCAGAAACCTGATAGATATTGATGGTGTTAAGGCTGAGTTTCTAGGGAAACCGAATTTCAGTTTTATAGATGACAAGTTCTAAGATATGTTTTTAATTTTTTAATTAATGTAAATAATATTATCAGTTGCATCTTAGCATGGCTATTTGGTATATTTGAGGGCAGTATAAACGTGTATGTGAGAGAAAAATACACACGGTGCTAGAGAAAATACCTTATTTTCATTAAAATAAAGTGTTGCACTGAGGCCTTTAATTTTTAGTGTGGGTGTTTTCCAGTTCTGTCCAGGAAAGATGTAACGATGCACACTGCAGGTGAAGGAGGCTTGTCAGAGCTAGGAGCGCTGCTGATATTGTGGACTGAGGAAGAGAGTACCATGTCGGCAGACCATTACGGTCCCTCAGTCTTCAGAGGCATCTGGGATAAGGCAGAAAGTGAATTTAAAGCTACCGTGCACCGGGCCCTCCTCCCTCTGTGCTCCAAAGCATTTCGTAAATTTTGCCCCTACAGTGATCTCAAGAGCAAAACTCAGGTGGTGTTTTATGGCTCTTTGTAAAGTACATCTTGATTAATTAGAAAAAAAACCCACCCTAATTTAAAAATACGTAGTAAGTGTACATAAGGGACTGCTATTATAAATCATATGAATTAATCGGAGTCTACAAGAAAGCTGGAGAGGGACTTTTTACAAGGGCATGTAGTGATTGGATGAGGGGTAGTGGCTTCAAACTGGAAGAGGGTAGATTAGATATCAGGAAGAAATTATTTTCTGCGAGGGTGCCCAGGGAAGGGGTGGAGGCCCCATCCCTGGAAGTGTTCAAGGCCAGGCTGGATGGGCCTTTGAGCAACCTGGTCTGGTGGGAGGTGCTGGGGTTGGAACTCAGTGATCTTTAAGGTCCATCCCAACCCAACCCATTCTATGATTCTATATTAAAAAACTCTCTGACATGCATCAGAAGTGTGATCATGCAAGACACCTGTCTTTTCATTCAACATCCTTTTACCATGGATGATACAGAACTAATGCAAGATGATCCTAAGTCAAAAGTAAAGTTCTGCCAACAGGACAAAGCAATGAGGAGTCCAATTACAGATATTTTTTTATCCATCCATGCGTGTGCTATTTTTACCAGTGATAACATATTCAGTCGGTTTGACATAACAGGTCTTTGAAATACCTAGCAAGAAGCTGCACAAAGCACACGTGCAGCAGCACATAGTCCAGTTTGCCACATTGCTCTTGAAGAATGCAAAGCTTGCTTTGAAATTCAGAGTCTTTCTCTAATTTTCTGAAATTCATGACCAAAAGCAGCTCATTTAGACCTCTTTTTCTCTTAAACTTACTATCACTGTAGAAATGTCAGCATTTCCATGCTATATCCAACAATCCAGCCCATATTCCATCTCTTGACGGTGGTTAACAAAAGATGTGTTACATAAAGGTGCCCATTACCCAGTGAAGACCAAAAATAGAAAATATTTATTTATAACTTCTGACATCTAATAATTTTCTCAAGTTCTAAAGTCTGAGACATGGGGTTTCTACAAATGTTCTTGTTAGTGATACAGATTTGATCCTCTAGCTAGTGTTAAATGTCCTTTTTTTTTAAGAAAAAAAAAAAGAATGTAAAAGCTCATCACATCTTTAAAAGCAGATTATAATGAGAAATTACTGATTTTTTTTCACTTTAACTGAAAGGCTGAACCCATGCATAAAAGGGAGAATGTTGTCAAATACATTGGCAGCCATGCAGGGGTGAATTTAGCTGTGCCGTACCATATAACAACTCTTAATAGCTCAGTATTTACAGTTCTTACACGCACACCAAAAGCCCCAAACTCACCTCTCACTTGAGATCACCGAGAGATTTATCCAATGCAAAATTCAGACAGATTAGACCATCATCAGAATTTAGACACACACTGAGAAGCACCATAGGATCACTAATGACAGCAAACGGTTGGGTTTTCTCCTTCTGTCTCACTGGGAGGAGGAAGGAAAGCACCAGCAAAATGCTGGGATGAAGTATCTTCCGGAACACCGGTTACACGTCTCATCAGACAGCTACAGAATTAGTAGCTTCATTCCAAGCTATGCTTTTCAGCATTCTTTGGAGGTGTCACGCTCCACTATGGAAACTACTTAGCTCACAGTTTTTTAATAGCGTTTCTAAAGGACCGGGGCTTTTTCTCTCCTCTAATAGTGCCTTGGTGTCTTTCTGGAGAAGGAGAAGCTGACAGTGTTTCTACCTTAATTCTGTTCTTCCCTGGTGAACCTGAGATTGCAGTTTCTGCCAGCTTGCTGGTGGTGAAAGGAGAAGATCGTGCTCTCTTTCCCTCTTGTCATTCCTTCTCCCAGCACTACCTCATCTTTGAGCCAGTCCTCATGCTAGATCCTTCTATCACTTGGTTTAGTTCATGAACCCAGCAGGTCCCTACCATGTTGTGGTGGTCATTGCTTTTCCTTGAGCATAGAACCATACAATAATTTGGGTTGGAAGGGATCCTTAAACATAGAATCATAGAATCATAGAATTGTCTAGGTTGGAAGAGACCCTTGGGATCATCGAGTCCAACCATCTACCCTA
>JAOXNO010000001.1:177817635-177836248 GCA_028565335.1 Limnodromus scolopaceus | reverse complement strand
ATACCACTGCTCACCTATAGGTTTTTTGGCGGGGGGGTGGGGGGGAGCTGTACAAAGGTGGTAAAGCGTCCTGGCTCCCACCAGCGGAGAAAGCGGGGCACGCGCAGGTTAACTGAGTCGCCCCCCAGGCTCGCACGGGCTCGGCGGCAGGAAACTCAAGGCAGAATGCAGACCTCCGGCCGCTTCCTCCTCCTCATTTCCTCGCCATCTCCTCTACTCGTCCCGGCCTTTCGGACAAATAACAGTGAGTCCCGAACTCCAGACCCGATTGTAATTACGGAAAGAGAAGGAACATGCCAAAGGAAAACTGTCTGCTCACTCGGGTGCCCGTCTGCTCCCACTAATAGCCATGGAAGTTGGCCACTGACCACAGCAGGAGCACACCAGGAGCTTTTTTCCCCAAAAAATCTGTAATCAGATACACATCAGCCAACTAGTGAGCCCGGGCAGAGCCCTGCAGATCCTCCACAAGCCCACTGATTGCCTCAACTGTTTCTTCTTTTGAGGTCCATTTCTACAACCAACAAACTCCTGGAAAGCTCAACCAAGGCGCATACTTCCTTCCTTAGTAGCAAGGGCAGGAGTAGGAATCTGGATAGGATCCTTTCTTAAACAAAACTATAGGAAAAGATCCCTGGGAGTGGTGGGCATTTGCACAGATGTCTTCAGAAAGGGCCTCACGGGGGAATACGGCTGGCTGGCTATTTCTTCAGCTTTTGGATAACGTTGGCACGACTACCTCATTTTACAAATCCTACTGCATGATGACTATCTACGGTGAATACCAACTTACCTGTTCCAGACACATATATATTTCAAAGTGCACGATAGCTCTTGTTTGAAAATTGTATTTTTAGCTTTAGATGAAAAAATTAAGATGCATCTATTTAGCTGTTTCACAGCCTTATGTCTTTTTACAGGAAGAATATACTTAGAGCATACGCAATAAAAAGATACCCTGGAAAGGGGTTTAGGAAGCGCTGCATTAGGGTGTTTTTCCTCCCTGGTGCTATCAAAGAACTGATCCTTCTGTCTCTAAACAAGTGATTTCTCTGTCAAGGAGTTGTCTGATTTATCTTACCACTTAATATTTTCATAACGTTAATTATCCGTGAAATACTAAGGGAATAATTCTACAGACTGGCTCCGACGATACCTCCGTATCTTGATGAGAAGTTTAAAGCCATATACTATATAACTTTTTTTTTTTTTCCAGATAAGGTACTTTCAGATAAGGTACTTCAAGTGTTTCATTCCAGATCTGCAGGGCCAGGTGAGCTGTATGAAATCAGTAGGGATACAAAATAGATGGGACTGCTTTTTTACTCATCAGTAAATAATTATTCATTTTCACCTGCGACGCTGCGTGCCCTCTATGTGGAGAGAGGTATGAAAGGTGATCTGTCTTTAGAAGATTCTGTATTAAATCTTACAAAAAGTTGTTTTAGAAGGTATTTTCTTAGACGTATTCAAGGACCAGACCAATGAAAAAATTCTGTACATTCTCTGAGGCATATATTCCCACCTGTGTTGTAGTTTGCAGGTTCTGTAGAAAAATCCAAATAGCAACTGCAGATTTCACATTGGGAAAAAAATAAATACATTTCACTCACTTTAAAAAAATTATCACAGTAGGAAAATAGCCAGTAAACAATAGATTCAGAGGGCTTTCATCTTGGCCCTAGTGAGATCAATGGGAGTTTAGCCAAGGATTTCAACAAAGCCAAAATTTCACCCAGAATCATATACAATTCTTTAGCTGACAACAATCACAAACATCCCGCCACTCCATTGTATAAGTTAAATATTAATAAGCATCTGTAAACATCCTGCAATTCATCTGATATAAAAAATACTATAATAAAAACAATGCAGCATCTCAAGCATTGTATAGTTATAAGTTTTTTTGGCTCTACACACAAGTTGGCGTCATTATATTGGGCCAAACAGGGTATGTATATACATATATATGTACAGGTGCGCACGCACATACGCACTACAAACTAGATACTACACATACACACACATGCACACGCAAATACTGGCAAGACAACAACATTCATAGGTATGGCGTTTGAAAGTCCACCAATGATCCATCTGCTAGCTTCTATGTGAGGAGCAATTTCTACCTACCCAAATCCTCCATAGGCTTACACATAAAGGCTAAAACTGAAATACGCGAGCAATCTCCAAGGGGGGACTAAAGTGCTGTTTAAAGCTCAGCACATGCCCAAGTCCCAACAGATCTACATGTTTGCAAAGACGATGGATTTTCCTGTGGAGTGAACAGGGGAAACGAAGGGCAGAATCTACTGAGCGTGCAGCAATTTTTACCTAAACCAGTAGAAGTCATGTTTGATGTTTTCATTTTCTATTGAATATGTTTTTGAATGGAGCTTTTCACTACAAAATGCTATTCGGACCCCAATACATGAGTTATGCAGAAAACCAGAGAGTGTCACATCTCTGCAACGCTTCCATGCGCACTTCATGCGTCCATTCGTGCAAGGGAGTGGATGTTACTACAGAATAAATTAACAGCTGTACTTGACTGGAATACTAGTTTAAGCGACAAGCCTGGCTAATGAGAGCAATCACTCGTGTTGGGCCGGGAACCTCTCGGCACCGTTAAAATACCTTTTTATTAAATTTGCTTTTTTAAACGCCAGAACATACACTGCAAGCACATCCGTGCAATTCCATGGTGCTCAACGTGTAAAGACGCCTGCTCTGGGCGTACAGTTGTGACAGTGAGAAGTTCGGATAGTACTAACTGATATGTTTGCTGTCACCGTGAATCAAGACAGGAAGCTGCCAGTATTAGAGGTCATTAGAGATTGTCCAGAGAAGCTGTGGATGCTCAGGCCCTGGAGGTGCTCAAGACCAGGCTGGATGGGGCTTGGAGCAACCTGGTCTAATGGGAGATGTCCCTGCCCAGGGCAGGGGAGTTGGACCTAGATGATCATTAAGGTCCTTTCCAACCCAAACCATTCTATGATTAAATAATTTGTGTGTGATGACAGTGACAAAGAAGGACCAGACCTGTGTTGCAGAGATCAGGCCCTCTCAGAAGCTACTCAATGGCTTGCACTCTTTTATGTACAAATCCCATCCTTTCCACATCTCATCTTCTGCTGTGAGTATTATCTTGCCCTTTGATGATCTCTTCAACATACAAGCTTCAGCAAACTAAATTGCAAGGTATCTGGCAGCTCTAGGGAGGTCCCACGTTTCAGCTATTTTACTATTCAAAGGACATGATGTAAGAGAGTGGAAAATGAAACAAATTATTTCAGGACAGGTTCACAGGCAAAGTGCATGTTTTAAGGAGATGGAAATCCAAGACAGAAAAAATGGACACCACAAGTGACAGATGCCTGCAGAAAATCCTCTGAAACCTGGCAAAGTGGTACAGTCCAAATGCCTGTTTCAATATAGAGAAGGCTTCTTGTGAGAGGACAGTGCCGCTAGGAACCTTCCCAGTGAGCATCCGCACGCCTGTGCGCTCGTTGTAAACCTTCACAAACTGTCCCAGTAAGAAATCTTATATTCTTAAAATTCTCATGAAGAGCCCCCAGGCCCTGCTTGTCAGCAAACAGGCTCTCCCTCCCTGAAAAGCAAGACCAAGCAGCTCCGCAGGGCTGTCCTCAGCCTCCCCATTCATGTAGTCATTGACTGTAACTGCAAGGAGAATTAGTCACAAACAGAGCTTACCTCATCTAACACGGGGAGAAAAACAGAGTCATATCTGTAACTCTTTCCCTGTTAATGACATTGTCAGGTTAGTAATTAAACTAAAAAAGTCTTCTATCTGATTAATACTTTAGTTTAATAAAAGCAGGACTTAAAACACTAACTCCCTTTATATATTCATAGCAGGGATTTGGGGCACTGTGAGGATTACATTTTTGGCTTTTCACACGCTTTCCATCATGAAAACAAACTGCCCAATTTTGTTCTTAGTTCATTTCTTCCTGGTTTCATCTTCCAGTTCACATGCTCTAGTATAACATAGCTACACCTCACTCAAAAACAACTTCCTAAAAGAACTGTTTCCAATGCAATTGGAAAAAAAAAAAAGATAATTTCAAATTACTTTAAACTTTGTACCATATTGCTTTTACCTTCAACTATCTTTTCAATCCTAACACTGGTCTTTCAATCATATTACAAATATTTTTTTCTCCCCAAAGTGTTTGTTCCATAGAATAAAATACAGATTAGTCACTTGCATACTTTTCCTACTCATACCAACCATCATTTCGAGTATTTTCAAATGCCTTACACAGCTGCTGGACGTAGCCGAAACAGCTCTCTTTCAAAGAGCATTCCGGGAGTCAGTTGTTAGTGGCACGGCGAGCTAAATACAGCTTTCAGTGGGCATTGCAAAGTATAACTTAAAAGGATTTTACTCCACCATAGACTTCGGAGCCTGAAGCCCTGGTCAATCTAGGTTTCCTGGAGCGTCCTACAGCTTTTTCCTAGCCTGCCTGTCCAGCTCTTCTGCATAGAAACTGGGGGGAACGCGTGCCAAGCGTCTTGCCAAGCAGCTGGGAAGTCATCCAGGCACAGGAGCTGGGAAACTATGTGGGAACATTAGTAGAGACATAAAACCTGTGTTAAACATAAATTATGCACCAGCTTCTTCTGCCCTCACTAATATAAGCAGTAAGTTATATGAACTCAAAATCCCATCAAAAAGCTTATATAAAAAGTGTTTCTGTCAACTGGGAGATCAAGTCTCCAATTATTTAAAATAGTAAACATATGAATTTACACTTAAATTTACATTTGCCATGTAAATATATGAATTTTCTGTGGGCTGCTTTGAAGGTGGTAGGTCTTTAACCACTGCAGTTGAATTCATTATAATTTGTCCAGGACTCCTCTCAGGTCTGAAATTGCCAGCATTTTGCTAGTCTGCCAAAGTGTTAACAGTGTTAGTATTTTATTTTCTACAGTTGATGAGGGGGTGATGTTTCAGGTTTAATTCTACAGGCTGAAAAAAACCCCAAATTTCAGAAACTTTTTTTTCAGTTAAAATATTGAGGGCAATCACTACTAAGCCTACGGAAGTTGCTATGAATTTTGGTATTAGCTCCAACTGGCTACAGGAACAGTCTCCTGGAAGGCTCCAGATGGCTTCCAAATGGAACACAATTTCCGAGAAACAGACTGGGCTTCTGTATGGCAGAAACGAGCTTTTCAAGTACATAAGCTAACCATTAACAGAACTATTAAAACCTAATGCAACAGTAGTAGAAAAGAACTAGAAAATGCTTTTTTTTTAGTACAAAAGATCAAGTTCCACGCTATATTCTATATATAAATACAGGAATTTATACAACCAGTAAAGATTTTCTATTGATAATTACCAATCCTGCTGATACTACCATTCATCTCCGAAGAGGCAGCAGAGATATTCTAAGTCCTGCCCAAACTCCTCATCTTCCTCGAGTCACCAAAAACTCCTCCTTTTGCTTAAGACAGCAACACAGTCATGTACAGTTCCTGCAAACATTAAATCTTTGCAGTTAGAATAAGCAGCATCAAACTTTGATGATACAAAAATCATACCACAAAACATACAATCCATGAAAAACAGAATTTAAAAAATGGAAGAGCCCACGGTATAAATCTAACACTCAGGACACTGTAGTTGAGAGGTACTTACATTATTGGGGTGAAAAAAAAATATTTATAACTAATCATAAAATTTTCTGTGGCTCTTGCTTACACGAGTGAGTGACAAGATAATTTCCTGGTTGTAAGTTAAATATATTGCTCCAGCTTGGTTATCCTCAACAGTATGCATCGCTTGTAACTTCGCATAGACTCTTTGCACTGCTAATTATTAGTTCCCAGAGCTGTCAAACTTATATGCAAGAACTTAATACCAAGAGCAACGCAGAAGCAGTAGTAAACATTAGTAATGCAATCATTAATAGGAAGCATCGAGCAAAAAGGAATCACTGTGGGGGTTTTTGTCTTACATGTGCATTGCGGGATTATCTATCTATAGTACGGAGTTTTACATCTACTTTTAAAGTAACGCTATGGAACGTCCTCTCTTATTTGCTTTAGATACTAATTTTCCTTTACATATGAAAAAGGTCTCCTGCCAGTCTTCCAGAAAGGGAGACTAGATGGATTGAAAAACACATTTTGTCCTTGCAATAAGATCTGTTCATTATCAAGGCATTATGAAATTTTCATTAAGTGAATTAGCATCGCTGAGTTCAATTAAAAAGTCAGAATTGGCAGGTTTTCTATTTCTCCACAAAAAGCATAGGAAAATATGAAATGGGCAATTATTAAAAAAAAATAATCAATTCTTCTTGTTTGAATTACAGTTATTCAACATTGCAGTCTGAATTTCTTTGGGCAGGGACGGAGAGAGAAACACGATTTCTATTTATTATTTACAGGACCAAGCATAAAGGTCTCAAAGTAAGAAAGACTGGATTGAAATAGTCTGGCAGGGGTTTTGAGTTTAGGAGTTGTATTTTACTATTCTTCCATATGTTTCAAACATTTTTCTTTGAAAGAATGCGATGTGCAGGAAAAACATGGTGGTAAAGGGGAAATACATAAAAATGTATCATCAAAAAAATTTGCAACTGCCATCATATAAAAATTTGCACTTTTGAACAAGATTTTTCCTTTAAAGTATTGTAAAAAAACTGCAACACCTACAACCGTGAGTTTGCCTGATTTCATTCAGTTTCTAAGAAGAAGGCATTAGGCATTATAAAGGCAATACTTGCATGACCCGAATTGAATACAGTAAGCTGGAAAAATCCTATTTGAAAATGGCAAAACAGAAACATGCACTCAGTGATCTGCTGCCATTTTAAAACATGCATTTCTCCTCTTCCTCTTTCTGAAGGGTAGGGCATTTCATCTATATGAATACCAACCACTTAAAAAAAATATGGTGATCGAGCTTCACAAGATCTATTGGGATAACTTGTTTTCTACAAAACTAACTACTTTTAAGGGATGCGTGTACCTTATTTTTGATGAAATACTGGGATGTATGCTTTCAAGAACTTTAAACATCAGTATTAAATTGTAAAGAATTCAGTTCATTTAAAATGTAACTATGTATGTCTTTAGTTCCAGGACCTGGGACTTTCACAGCAGTAAGGAAAAAAAACCCAATGTTTGGAAATTATAATAATCATGAGATAGTAACCCTGTGTGCAAAAGTCTCTCTTTAGAAAAGCCACATCACTTAACACAGTTACAACCCATGACCTTGGCAGAGAAACCCCATGGAATATATTTTGAGCCTCCTTGTCAGACGCATTTGGATTTGATAGCCAACACTAGTCTAAGGCATAGAGTTGCATAAAATTTGCTCTCCTGGGCATCTAGTAAATACAGCATAAATAATGCTTACAGGTTTTTTTTTCCTGCTTGCACATTTAAAAAACCCTTCTGCTTAGGACAATCAAAGTTAAATTCTTTGGTGGTCATTTAAAAAAAAAACCCAACTATACAAAGACAATTGATCAGTTGTCCTATACTGAGGTAAATTGAGGAGTGTCATAAGAACGCTGCGCTACCAACACCACTTGGCCATTTTCCCTGCCTAAAAGCAGCTCCCATTTTTTTAATATACTCAGCGTAGACCTCTACAGCGACCTGGAGAGGTCCTGTTCCATAGCCCGTCTTAACACACTGCATATAAGCAAGGCTGAAAGTTGTAAAGAGAGTGTATCCTACAGTCAGGAATGGAAAGAAAGTTCTTCCGTGTATTACGTCCTTGAATCGACCAGCAAGATTAACTACGTAGGTCTACCGTAACATCGATATATTAGAATGCTGCCACGCATTAAAATATAGTGTAGCTTACGGAGAAACAAAAAGAAAAGGAAATACAACTGGCAAAGACCTCACAGATACCATCTGAACATCATTAAAGAGGGGAATGTCAAGTACATTAAAAAAAAAAAAAATAATCTTTCCACTGTTTGCCTAACTTCCCGTTGTTTGCATATGCTTTTCATACAACAGCATGAAAATCATGTCACTTGGCAAAGGGATTTTGGTTTGTTTTTTATGGAAAACCTAATGGAACATACCCTTTTACTTTTGTTTGTGTACCAGAATAATCGATTATGTCCACACAGCTCCCAGAGCGGTGCCTGTTGAACCTACAGCAGCAAGAGCACACAGTACTTTAACTGGATATAAATGAACTGGTTTTGCTCCTTTTGATTTTTTTTTTTTTTCAATAAAACAATGAGGGGAATAGATTTTACTTTCCAAGGGATTATTTCCATCTACTTTCCAAGGGACGACTCCCATCATGCTCATGAGAAAGGGAGGGCAAAACCAGGATGCAGTACTTGACATTGGCCCCTTTAAACAGGGAAAATAAGCTTTGGAGAAAACAAACGAAACCTTACTCTACTGCCTACGAGAAAAACATAAATAGATATTAAGGTACTCTTTAACCTGTAAGAAATGTCAAAGCTACTCGATTAAGTAACAGTGTTCCTCATGCCCCAATGACATGTTAGGAACAGCAAGGAGACAGCGATTCTGTGCAAGTTTTCTGGCAGGTGGTGCAATATCATCACATCTCAAACATTTAAGTAGGGTTTTTTTTAGATATATGCAAATTATTTTTCTCCTAGATTAACATTTTTGTGAAAAAATAACAAGGAAATTCAATTATGAAGCTACATTTTGTTTAAGTAATCTGTAAATAACCTTATAAACTCTGGTCTAACACAATTTCTAAACAAAGATGGTTTTCATTTTTTAACCTGTCACACTCATGGATTACTATCTTGTATGTGATTCATCTTTGCATGCATAGTGTAAAACCTTAGAGTTAGTTTGTTTTTTAGATGTTTATGATCTACCAATGTAGGAGTGCTGACAAGAAACTGATGGCTTTGTAAAGGAGACATTTTTAAATTAATAGGAAATTAGTAATGAGTAAAAGCTTACCCCACAAAAATCAAATCAGCTGCTACATTTTAAAGCTCTTCTTATGTATGATAAATAAAGTTAATTCTCCTGTAAAAAATTTTCATTAATCGTTCAACCTGCTTTTTGAACAATAGAATAAATAAAACCATTAGTGCCTAAAAGTTCAAATATGCTACAGATGTTTAAGATAACTGAATAACTACATTAAAATGCACCATGAGAAAACTCTTTATCATTTTCCATGCAGGAAGCCAATTGATATTTTTGTGAGGTACCGGTCTTTCAAAAATACTCATAAGTTAGTTACCTGATACACCTTCTGTACATGGTATAGTTAAAAATCTAACTGTACAGTGTTTCAATCATATATAATGCATATAATCTGCTGAATATGGCACAAATGCTAAGTTTCCACACCCACACATCCTTTGCCGTAGAACACATTTTAGGCATAACACAACACTGAAGAATAGAAAAGTGCCCGAAACTGCCAAAAAAAAAAATATATATAATAAAAGACACTCAAGTAGTAATAAATTAAACCTCATTCAAACCGATATAAAAGTTGTTCAAGTGTTTAAAGTATCAGATGTGTCATGCAACAGAACAACAGACGATTCAGGCAGGCACACCATGCATTAGAGTTTGCATTCATGGTATCACAAGGTATCTCTCCCCCCATTCCGTGTGGCCAGGGAGCGCTGGGTACCCGCGGCACTGCTTAGGCTCACGTGGTGGAACCTCCAAAACTTCTCGGTCTCCTGCAGAGGAGGTTGGGTTTACGGAGCTAGGCCTCGGAAGGAGAACCGGACAACCTCAACGCTGTACAGTGGTATCTTGCTGCAGCATAAAGAGAGGCATAACGGAGCTGCATGAAAGCAAAGCAGATCATTTCTTGATTATATTTTCCAGTCAGTGCAGTTCCCCACAAACCGCCCGATTGACCACCGCAACATGCTTCTCCAGACTGGCCAAGCTTGCACACCAAGGAAACGTCTTCGCAGAACATACCACCTTTTCCTTTTTTCTTTTTTTTTCTTTTTTTGGCACAAATCCTTCTGTACTCTTGCAGCAAGCTCTTCACCAGACAAGAATTCAGAGATACTAGCCTGTACAAACACTGGCGCTTATTCTCCATAGAGTAAACTACAAAGACAGCAAAGTGCCCGCAACAGCTTGGCTTCTCCAGCAACTTTCCCTTCTCTCTCTAGGGAGAGCACCAGCATAATTACACTTCAGACAAAGGGGTGTTCTTGCCGAGCTCTTTAATTCCCTGGAGAATTCGCTTCATATGACCCACTTTCGTTATCCCCAGGTCCTACAGAAATTTAAAAGAAAAAAAAAGGAAAAGAGAAAAAGAAAAAAGAAGGAAGTTTATTTACAAAAAGGAAAAAAACCAAATCCCATTGATTATGATCTAGCCATGCAACAGATGTCTAGAAATATGTTCACCGCAATCAACATTAACTGGAAAAGATTCTACGGCACTAGCAAGTGTTGCCTAACAAAAAAAAAATTACTTAGAGCATACAATGAATCCCTCTCTGTTTTACAGACAGCAAATTACTTACCTGCAATAATGACAACCCAAGGTACTACAATATCTGTCAAAAACATCTTTCACTTGAC
This sequence comes from Limnodromus scolopaceus, assembly GCA_028565335.1. NCBI lineage: Eukaryota > Metazoa > Chordata > Aves > Charadriiformes > Scolopacidae > Limnodromus > Limnodromus scolopaceus. Next base: position 177,825,670 of record JAOXNO010000001.1, on the reverse strand, counting down.
TTCTAAGTACAAAAACCTTTGCAATTTCTGGCAAAAAAAAAAAAAAAAGAACAATCTCCCCCTCCTCTCTAATACAGCAATCAAATGCTTGGCAGGATGTGATGGATTAGGGCTTCTGTCCAGCAATGTCACTTGATCTGAGGCCCTATAAGGTCTGTTTTAATCAACAAACACACATATCCCCAGATTCTCAAGGGAAAGTGGATGTAATGGCTACAGGCATGTAGGACAACTTCCCTTTAGAGAGCAATAGAAAAGGTAAGCATTTGGTTTTCATTCCAAAAAGGTTACGTCCCCTAACATGGATCTTCCTGATTAGAGAGCTCGAAGAAAAATTCTCAGAGACATGACAGTCACATCCCAAAGGAAAATGTCAAAAGCGCAAGCGTAAATCTACTCGTAGCCACCGCTAAAACAATCACATCAGCCCAAATGTTCCTAATATTGGTTTCTGGGACCCATCTCCATATGAGTGAAAAGAGACAAGAAATTTTTGCAGCAAACCTCTTCCAGCATTAACAACAGCTTTAGCAACGTCCTTTTTCAATTTTGACTGGTCCAATGGTCAGAGGAGCAGAATGGGACACCCAACTGTGCTAATGATCCCCAACTGTGCTAATGAATTTTCAGCTTGGAAATTGGAAATTTCAGTGGAAATCTGCTTCCCTGATCTTTAAAACCCATCTTTGAAAAACTTAAAATCCTGGTGTTAGTGACGTTGAGCAAGTGACATATTCAAACATTGGTTATTTGTAGAATAAACCTTATGTAAACCTACTGTGATTAAATAAAAAAATCTTAGTAAAGTTTCACTATCTATTCTTCTGAAACAGAAATCCTTTCATTTTAATAGGAAGCTTTCCCATTACAAAGACATTAAAAAGAAGAGAGTGTAATTAAGCAGCTTGAAATAATTATTCTCACAGAGAAAGAAAAATGAAAGCAAATAAAATATTCTATATATACTCTACACAAAGACTGCATCTAACTTCCTACAGTCACCGAAACCTCAGGAAATCTGCACTTTGTATTACTTAAAAAGTATTAGCATGCAATTCATTTTGCATTTCTCCAAAGGAAGAAAGCGGTGGTAAGATGGGCATGAATTAATTATTTTCTTAGAAAGGTAGCACAGCACAGATTAAATAGGTGGATTAATTTTCAGAGACTCAAGATGGAATTCTTGTTATGTTAGAGACAAAAAAAAAATCTGGTTGTTTCTTCAGTAGAAAAATGTCAGCAATATGTGACCATCCTTTACAGTACTTCGGCACAAAATTGTCAGCATTAAAGAGTTCAAGATGTGTTCCTAAAAGTCCCCAAACCAAGTGCTGTTTGGGGGTAACCTATCTGAAAAAAACTTCTGGATTTTCCATATCACATTAATTTATAAACACTATATTAAGACTTATAAAAACATGTAATACTAATTTTTAAGTTAAGAGAATGGATGTAGGCAGCAGTTGTTAAATTTATCCCACGATGACAGTAACATATTCTTGTTTATGCTAATTTTCCAATGAATCAAAAATACACACAACTATTGAAATTACTGAAATAGCCTAACGCTATGTAGAGGAAATTCTACATAAGGAAAAACCTATAAGGATACTTTCCAAACCACGAAAAGCCACACATGCGTTAAAGGTTAAGAAATTACAAATTCTTGAGAAGAAACATTTTGCATGAGTAGAACTTCTGTTGGATAACCAACATAGTGAGATGCTGCCAGACTGCAAAGATCAGAGGAAAGAATCATATCGTGAAATTCCCAGAAAGCTCAGCCACTTTTTCCACCAACCTTTGCAAACTATCACCTATACTTCAGAGGCAAGAGATTTTATTTTTGTTCGAGTTGAAGTTGCTGTAATATAGATCAGAACAGCAAGCTTCAAGCACCTTACCACAATTTTGGGGACATGTTTGATAAATTCTGCCACACTTCTAGGAAAAAAAAAAATTAAATCAACCGACAAAATAACCTCTGAATTTTTATGCTGTGTAATAGCTTGGTTTGGAAGAAATTAAGATTTATATATTCCTGCCACTAGATGCTATCTAGTATTCTCAGTTTTCTACTGAGGCTGGAAAGTTTGCAGAAATTCCGTCATCTCAGACTGAAGGGATCTGCTGCGGCACCGTAACATTCATCATTAAAAAAACAAGATCCCCAAAGATCTGCATGCATGAGTTTCATCATGCTGTACATAATCTGTCCATATTTAATTGATATCTAATTAACAAAAATTCAATTTGACTAAAATACAGTTTTGAAGACAACACTGTAGCCAGAGTCTGAGGAAGAAAACAGCCTTTCTTTCTCCCCAGCTGTGGCCTTAAAACTACAGGATCACCTCTTCTGCTCTCCCTAACCACTTTGCCATCTCTAGGCCTTCAGCAGGTAAGGCTCAAAAAAATCTGAGAAAGAAAAAAAAACACCAAAGGTTGGGCATGAAAAAGCTGATGAGAGCTTTCAGGAGCTCTTCATCTGCATTATATTATGGTGAGCAGGCCCCTGTCTGCTTAGCCAAGAATTCATTTGTTCCAGGTTTGCCCCACAGATTTTGGCCAAACGTACCACCAACGTAACACTACCAAACAATTTATGTAAACACTCCTTACTATTAACATCTTCCAGATGGCAAACCTACTGTACTTGCATTCCCAGTGTCAAAAGCCATCTAGCATGCCTGAAGTCTAACAAATCTCAGAAAATTTAGTCAAAACCCGCTTCTGCAAAACAGAGAGATGAAATGCCGCAGTCCTCAGCCCAGACTTCAGCTTGACTGGCACATCAAGCTGACATCAGGCGTGGAAACCTCTTTCTCCAAGGAAACCAACATTGCTATGGAACTCGAAGAAGACATCACCCTCATCCTACCAAATGTGTTGCAGTTCTGATTATTACTAACTTATGTGCACAGGAACATGGTTATCAATGCTAAGAATGCCAGCAATTATTTCAGAAAAATCAGTCTTGTTTCCAATGAGTTTGCTTGTAAAATAAGATTTAAAAAGTCACAACAAGCTCTCTTTCTACAGTTTCTACAACACAGTTTGCAGTTCACTGTCCAGCCTTTCCTCGAGCAAAAGCAAATCCCATGGGTGTAAAAGTCTAAGGTTCCCCTAAATACAACCAGGCATAGGTGGCTGCAGAAAGGGTATTACTGCACAGGCTGGATGGAGAGAGGTATCTGGTTCCTCTTGGAGGTGTTCTCCATTTGCCAGTTGTCACACAGAGCTAGCTAAGCATGGAATCCACAAGCTACACAGAAATATAATTGGAGGCGTCCAATCCTTCAGTCAGCTTATCGATCTACTTCAGTGATGCCCGCAAAGGAAAAAAAGTTTCATCAAGTCCTTTTCCGTACTGCTTTTTATCTCTACTTTTGATGGCAGAAAGATAGGTGGGCCCAGAGGATTCAATTAAAACAGGCAACGATTTTTCCTGTTGTAGACATGAGAGGTGATGGAGGTAAATCTATTGCACGCGCCTTAAGAGCTTGTGAATCGACGGCGAGCCCTAGCGTGGCAGGAAGCACAAGCCTTGCGCTGGAGGAGAGGCTGAGGACAGATGATAGCTCGCAAGAGGGCTGAAGGCTCATCGGCACACCCCCATAGGCACAGGGAGGAAAAATTAACAGGGCAGCTTGTGGCGTGTTCCTCATTTCCTAGGTACCACATTACACATCATGAGACCAATTCAGGTCACCGGTGAGAAACCCGCAGGCTCCCTCAGCCGCCCTTAATTGGCTTCCTGCGGGGACCACGTCCCGCGTGTAACGAACAGGGTGAGTGCTAAACTCTGCTACTTAAAGTCAGCCTTGCTACACGGGGTGCAAGCTGTGCTTGGCCAAAAGCCTACCCTTAGGAAGAGCACCGCGTTGGAAGCTCTCGGCTCCGCTAATGAGCAGATGGGGCGATCCTCGAGCAGGACCTCTGCTAGCACGTGATATACCCTTGGCAACTCGCGCGGAGCAGCTCCTCGTCCAGCTATGCCAAGCAATTTAAAGCTCGCACACGTGCTTCCAGGCAGCGCTAGACAGAGGGGACAGTAAGAGTCTGTCTCTCTGCAGGCTCTAAGACAGGCTTTTTAGATATTTCAGGGCGTTGTGATGGGGTTTTATTTATGCTGAACCAGCACGAGTCTTAGCAACAGGGATAACAGGTTGATGGTTACCCTGCTGCAGATATTTACTTGGCTGAAATGCCAGTCTTCTGGGCATGCAGCCAAATTGGTACCCATCAGAAATGAGGCATGGCCAGAAGCCGCGCCTAATTTAACACTGATCTTACCCTCCATCATTCATTCCAGCAAATCTGACATCTTGATTTGCGTTTTATTTAAGGTTTCTTAGCGTTTTAGGAAAACTATGCATCATGTGATACTGAGTTTCCCAGTTGAGCTTTAAGAGAACGGGGACTTGCGACATCCATCAATGGAACATCGTGGTGGATTCCTTGGACAGCTTTCCATTTCTAAACTTTTGCATGGAGGAATGGTATTACCCTGAAAAAAAGGAATTTAACTTCCACAGAAAGAAGCTCAGGTGATCTAATGCCAAAGGATAAAATAATATACAACAGCTAAACACATCATATCAAACACAGCTAATTTCAGCAGCTGCATTCTACTGCAACAGTCGCACAATGTAAACACTACTTTCTAATGTCAGGATTTCATACTGTATCAGAAACTTTATGAAAAATGGCACATTTGTCTGAAAGTATTGCCTCCACCTGGAGACTACTGCACTGTGGCTAGAGCCATGACTTGCACTCCAAATGTAAATGTTTGTGATTTATACAATATCCTATTTCCTCTCTTATGTGCTAAAAGCAGTTGCAAAACACATTATCAAGAACTCATTACTACCGAGTTCCCGGAAAAAGTAATGTAATGAATCCCCAAAGATATAGCCTCTATTACATATAATGGATGCACTTAAGTCATTCCTGAAAAAGACCAGCAAGATCAAATAACAGCCTCAGACTGCTAGGTAACATTTCTCCCTGCAAAACCTATCAATCTGACCTCAAGAAAGTTTTACGATTTTGGAGAGAAAAGAAAATGCTCTTTTCTACATCTATACAGCTAAAGTCAGGCACAGTTTGGTCAGGGATGAGAAGACCTAATGCAGAGGTCTATTTTGACACACAAACACCAACGCCATGGTGGAAGTCCAATACTGCAATATATTAAGCTGCTTATCTCTCTCACGCCCACTATATCTAATGTATAAGCAATAAATCACCTGAAGCAGGTCAGCTGCTCATAGTTGCTGACCTTGCAGTAGACAGATTCAAAATTATTATCACCACCTTCAACTGATCCATACTGATCCTGTTTAATGGAAACAGTGAACTCTTGAAGATAACATTATATTACACTGATGGCAGTAAGATATCAAACATGCTTTTCCTCTGCCTTCTGACATAAACTATAATGCTATAATTCTACATAAAGTGCAAAAAAAAAAAAAAAAGGAAATTTCAGATAACACAGATATTCTTGGTTGCGAGTACAAGTCAGCACTTCAGAAATTCAGGCCAAAGGACAGCGCGTATTAGTTTATTGCATATTTGCACAGTGTAAGCCAAGCTACAAGCTCATAACAAGTGCAGGGAAAGAAGAAAAGTTGGTTGTTGTTTTGTCAAAGAAAATGGTCAATAGCAGAAAAGTAGCACAAAGGAAATACCTTAAGATCTCGCCTTTCCAGATGTAAAAGCTCAGAGCCTCGGATGTCATGGCTGATGAAGATTTCTTTGTACTCTCCCAAACTGAGCAGATCCAGCCAAGCAGCAACTTCATCTGTGCCCCATTTTTGAACTACCAAAGTTAAGAGCAAAACCCCCTTAATTTCTACATGCTCAAATGCATCACAAGCAAAGGTTAGGCCAAAGAGAGTGGAAAACAGAGTAGAATTGCCGTGCTAGCAAAGGGAAAGGTTAGAGGTGTCATTTCCACAAAAACTGACATTTTCCTTTTCACATGCAGGTTACAGGTTAGCAGTTAACATGAGAAAGTATCTAAACGAAGTTGGGGTTCTTTGCTTTGCAGCCATGCTTTCAGCTTTACTCCAGTTTCTCCAGTAAAGCCTTTAAAACCCAACAAATTCACATTAAACCACCTTAGGATCAGTGACGCAAAGTCTAATGTTGTTCTGCTTTATACCGTTAATTTATTAGTAGTCATCCAGGGAGAGGAGAAGCCTTCAAAAACTAATTAACATGTAAAATTAAAATATCAACCATACCTCTAATATAGCAATGGCAGCAAGCAAGTCCAGTTTTAATTAACAGTTTCTAGTATTCTTAATTAATGCAATAAGTATTTTTTAAGCTACTGTGTTACACAGGCCATTAATAAGCTCTCTGTAAAACATTGTTCTCTAAGGTTAGTTGCCCACATTAGTCCTAATAAGACCACATTTATTGAAAAAAAATATAGTTATGCTACTTATTGCTATAATTTTGCAACTTCATTCAATGCTGATCAGTTTTACAATGAAGTGAAATCTGAAGTCTAATCTGAAATCTAAAGGCTGATCAACAACTGCAAGATTTTGCAGATTTTGACCAACTGTCTATTAAAAAGACAAAGATGTAGAAAAAGTTTTAGGACCATTTGATCACTGATTAACTCCTGGACATAATCTTAAGCAAGTAAGTTCACGGACAAGAATGGGAAGAGAGGAGAGTGGAGTTTGTTCAACTTGTTCTAACTTAAAAAAAAAAAAAAAAAAAATCAGTATTGGCTATCATGGCTTTTTGTTTGATTTGTCTCACTCGCTGAACTTAAAACCCATCTGAAATTTAAGAATAACTGGTTATTTAAACCAGTATAATAAAAGCTACTGCGCACCTTCTGAAACTAACCTGAAAAACCTGAATGGGAGCTTCATAGGGAAATGATGTGTTTACCTACGACTTGTGTTGCTATGAGTTAATCAAACGTAACCACCAGCAAAGACACAGGTCCTGTCACGTAATAAAACTACCTAAATATTTTCTCAGTAGTTCTTTGGTTCATTTGGAAGCCTTGGGATCCTACTGAATGGTTTCTAAATGCACTGAAAGAAATCTTTATCCTAATGGAGATGCCAGTTAGCTCAGTTGCTTTTCACTTTGACTAGAATGCATCATTTCAACTCTTATTTAAAAAAACCCTCATAAAATCACATTTTCCCCAAATGTCACTATTTTTCTTGTAATTGCAAAACACATACCAGGCTGAGGGCTGGTCTTATGCTTCTGAACTTTTTCTTTTTTAAACTTTGGCACTATGCGGAACACTGTACTTCTGTTGTTCCTTTTAGCATAATCCAGTGGGGGATCCTGCATGAAAAACGAGGCACAGTTACCTTTAATTAACAGAAAACAACAGCGAAATTACAAGCTTGAGATGGTAATTCATAGTTAATTTCAAAAATCAATACCAAATTTTGCTTTTGTAAAGAATAATGTTAGGATTTAACTCTGTACTTATTTTCATTGATTAAACAACTACTCACAACCTTTACATTCACAAGAGGAAACAAACCACAAAAAAAAGCACTAAGCTTAGAAGCTTGTTCACAGCAGACAGATCATGAGGAATTCTAACTTACTCTTCCCTAGCAAAAGAAAACTAAGTTCAATTAGACACAGGAAGTATTAATCAAACTCACCTCATCATCATTTGGTTGAAAAACATAATAAAGCCAAGGTATCTCAGCAAGTTTTCTCAACTCTATTTCCACGCTGTGCAAAGCATCAGACAACAGCTCTTCATGGGGAGCTTCTAACTGCTGTTTATAAACAGGTCAGAAGAATAGTATTTTTAGTTTTGTTAATACATAACATTTAAATCTGTTACCAGACACAAACAGTTGACTACTTCACTGTAGATTTAGGATTAGGGGAGATTTAGATTAGATTTTAGGAAGAAATTCTTTACTGTGAGGGTGGTGAGACAATGGAACAGGTTGCCCAGAGAAGCTGTGGATGCCCCATCCCCGGAGGTGTTCAAGGCCAGGCTGGATGGGGCTTTGAG
>JAOXNO010000001.1:177795297-177816194 GCA_028565335.1 Limnodromus scolopaceus | reverse complement strand
TTGAAAGGATCTAATTAAGTTATCACAGAATTACAGAATGATATGGGGTTGGAAGGGACCTCTGGAGATCATCTAGTCAACCCCCCTTCCAAAGCAGGTCCACCTAGAGCAGATTGCACAGGAACCTGTCCAGGTGGGTTTTGAATGTCTCCAGAGACAGAGACTCCACCACCTCCCTGGGCAGCTTGTTCCAGCGCTCTACCACCCTCAAAGGAAAGAAGTTCCTCCTCATGTTTAGATGGAACTTCTTATATTCCAGTTTGTACCCATTACCTCTTGTCCTGTCAAGTTATACCCTAGTGAATGCATTTTTAAAATTGAGTTGTAAGAGAATTTCTGACCTCCAGTGCTAGAAAAAAAAAAGACATTGTTGGGGTTTGGTGATAAATTCCAAGCCCCCATTAATTTATCCTACGTAACAAAAACTTCTTTCCTGTGCTTCAATAGTTTGAACATGTTACTTCCTTTCAAAGGAGAGACCATCTTTAGCAAGATACTGCTATTCAGCATAGTAATACTGGAAACATAAGCTCCCTTCTGCTATCATATTATTTTCTCTTCTAAAGCTCAAAGAATTCAGTGCCCATAAGCAGACTCTGCTCTTTCTTTTGCCTTCCTTTTTTTTTTTTTTCCTTCCGTTTGAGCAGTTAAGTTATTTTGGAGCACAGTGGAAGACCCACTTGTGTTTGAAGAAGCTACAACTCTTCTTGTGTTTCGTTTAAAAGAAATTAAGTCATTTATTTTATATAAATGAATGAAGCAAAGAGTTCTGGCTTTCTCAACAAGCACTTATCCAATTCCTTCATTCTCAAAGGAAACATTTTGCTTGGGGACAAAAAAACCCTCTCATCTGATGGTGAGAAAGTGTATGAATTGGCAATATTGCTCCTGAAATAAACCCAAACCAATACTGTAATTCTGGTAAAGGAAGAGTCAGCAATTTAGGGTAAATTCTCCTCCTACAACATCTTGAAAAAAGCTTCTTATTTCCAAGATGGAAAGTAACACTATGAGTGAAACAATGAAAAGAAAGGATTTTTTTCAATTCCTTCCTAAATGAAACTTTTAATATGGAAATATTTTATTTCAGTGAGATCAGATAATTTCATTCAGTTGAAATGAAATGTTCTATCATACTTCTCCCACAATATATTGGAAATTTTTACTCTGTTCCAGACTGGAAATGCTTTTTAAAAAACAAAAATGGAAATGGTGCCTTTGGAAAATATCTAGATGAAACACAGTAATTTTTTTTTCCAAATGGTATTCCAGCTATAACCATCTGGGAGATTCCACAAATCAGCTTCATTGTCCAAACTTATCATTTCATTAAAAATGGTATTTATGGCTAGATGTCATCTAGCTAAAACTGTTCTATGAACTTTGTTAAACATATCTTACAGGAGGTGGCAGGAATCACAGTCTCTTTATATATGTATTTACATTTCTTTTGTCTCTTTCAGAAGCCACAATAGAAAGTCTCAAGAGCCAGTAAATGGCAATCCAAAAAAAACCTGTGTAGTATATGCAAAAAGGGCATCCATTTACTTCTATCGGGAGCTTTGATCACAGAAAAGAGAGGTGAGGGAGAATTGAAGAGTGAAAAATAAAAAAGAGGAAGATATTAAAGAAAGAACATGTGTCTGTGTCAGAGGAGAAAGGTAATTTGGAGAACAGTGTATCATGGCAGCAGGTTAACCAGGATAATTTGGTACTGTGACTGTGAAATACTGTTCTAAACAAGTATGATGTCACATGAGTGTAATGGACATCTCTGAAAGATTACCTTGGTATCTTCCAAATGGCCTTTCTATTAAAAAATGGGTTTGATGTAGACTCATGAAGAGATTTGCACAGACCATAATAAGAAGCAGAAGTATATCACTTAAAAATCAGAAATGGACAAATGAATCAAATTAAGGTTTGGAGCCTGAACAAGGGATCAGTTCAACAACACAATGAGATCACAACTGGCTATCGAAAAGGTAATGTCTCAAAGGGAAGGTTTCCATAATAACACTATTTCCAGAATGCCTTGATAAATTACACTAGTCCTAATATGGCGTCACCAACTTAAATCTTTTCTTCTAATTCCTCTTCCTAAACTATTTTAAAATGTAGACAAATTCTCTGTTTTGATTCCCCATTCAATCTGAAATATGAAGGATTACTAATAGCAATTTGAAAGAAACAAACCAGCAGATTATTTTTCCCTTTTATTGGACAAAAACATCTAATGAATAACTTTCCCTTCTAAAAACTCATAAAATAGATCATATGAACCTAATCTTTGACTAAATGGTTTTATCTTAAATGGTTATTAGTCTTTAGACCACATTAACTTTTGGTAATTGTAGAATAGACTCATACCATTTATCTTTTGTGTGAGAAGGCATCTGAACCTACACCACTAAGTTTCATGCCCTAACTCAGCTAAATGAAAACATTCCTATTGATATCCATTTTTAATTATAACACTTAAATAAGCAGTAAGTTAGTAATAAATTTGAATCCAAAGAAAACGTAACTCTTCCTACTGAGTATCTTCTTAATGTAAAACTGGACCAGCACAGAAAACCTGACATCTTTCTTCTCTTCACAATGTCACATACAGAGATTTTCTAATTATACATCCAGGTGCAACAATTATTGAGCAGTCTTCATCATTTTAGGCACAGAAACACTAGCCAAAGAAAACGATGCAAAATCTTTGAATACCATCAGAGGTCTACTAAACATTTAGCAGTTAAAGGTTATAAAATAATTCCTGTATTAGAACAAGGGTGAGATTTACTTGCCCAAATTAGATCTGTAGAAATTGAATGTATGAGTCTGAAGAGCTCTCTTTAAAGAAATTCTCTTTACTGAAGAGAACATCTCAGGTTCTCTTTAAACTCTGAAGATGGTCACATAATAGAACTCCAGAAGTTCTCTTAAATGCTAAACCTCCAGAAGATGATTTATCTTTTTCTAAGATAGGCCTCCAAGACAGTTGAGCGTGAATCAGCCTCAACAGGAATACTTATTTCTCTCCACTGGCTATTAAAAAGAAGAGCGGGGGCAATGACCTTTTAGATATCTGAACTGAGGTAAGATGGATGCCAAACCAGGACAAGAATTCATAACTCATTCTAATCCAACCCAAAAATTCAGTGTAGTTAATATCCTCCAATCGGCCTCACAGAGCTTCTTGTAGCATGTCAGAAATCCTGCACCAATTAAAAAAAATCAGCAAAGAACAAATCATAGATGATCTGAATGACGGAATAAACCCATGTATTTTGTGACCTTACCAAAGGGACTCTTCCTACTAGCAGAGATTCAGTTTCATTATGTAGGGCCTTCACATTGACAGCTATCTCCATGGCAGTGTTTCTGGTAAGGCTCTGGGGAATAAGAAGCATAGAAGTTATTTGAAGTGATGCCAGTCAAACTGAGAATAAGTACTTTGGACTTACAGCACAGATCTTAAGCGTCTTTTAGGAGAAATACATCAATTTAGCTCTACACTGACAACTTCTTCAGCACTGAGAACAGAAAACAAAAATGCAGTATCTATTTTCCACAACTTCATTTAATATGACCTTATACAATCCTGAAGATCATCACCTGTGAGATGAATCAACAATTTTTATGGATGACAAAGGCCAGCAGAAAGGTTGTGGGGCTCATTTAACGACTGTTGATCTAAATTGTTGACCTTACCTTTAGCAGAAGTAAGCTGCTAGCCATGTTTTAAGAAACAAAGGTTAACTAATATTTTTGCCATATATAAATTCAGGTTAGATATAGACAGCCTTTACCTAATTGATCTTTTTTGGGTCCAGTCCCTGGAAACACCCAGATTGTCCAGTGTGATGAGAGAAACCAGAAAACTCATTTCCCCTCAACCCCCTTTGCATTCTTTGCACAGCACTTGGATAACAATTAAGTATGAAAATTTCTACAAATGCATTGACGAGAATTGACCTGCATGAAGGAAGAGCATTTGTTCCGCCTTCGTCATGCCTCCAACCCTGTGTCTGGGGAGTTGTCTGCAAGCAGATGTGAGCTTCCTTTGCCTACTGTTATTGCTGTTTGCTGACTCAAGTTTGGTTTATTCATGCTCAGAGCTACATTAGTACACCATCTCACTTGATTTCATAAGCACTGCTCCATCACTTCAGGATGAGCACCCCTGGCTATGGACTTCTATCACAGGTGGTGCGAATTCTTCACTGCTTCCAAAAGGCAACAGACATACTCTTACCGTGCCCCTAATCCGAAACCCATACCTCCCTTTCAACTGCTCATTTTCCCCTGCAACAACACTCAGAAGGTCCACATTTTAAGTGTCATTAATGTCCATTTCTAATGTCCAGCATTCACAAAAGAGAGTATCAGCTAAGGAGGACCCTAATGAAAGCAGAAACTGCATCTTCTGCCTTCTCAGATATCATATTGATCTAACACCAGGAGGGGACTCACCTCTTTAATACTCCTTTGTAAAAAGGCAGTTCTCCTAACTCCCATTTCTGGTATTATTAATAAATTTCAGAATCATTGAGCATGATCTCTACCAAATTCATCAGCTATGGGGTGTTCCCCTAGGCATGTAAAGGGCTGAGACTCCCTGCTGCCATATATAGAGCAGCACTTTCAGAAACGAAAGTGACTCTCCCTTTTCAATCACCTTAGAAAAAGTGGCAAAAAAAGGGGGGAAGATACATCATCCATTCATCTGTTAAGCAATTTCATTTAAATTTGAGCATGTGTATGTATATTTAGGAGTCTTGTTCATCAAAAACTTTAAGAATTATCATCCAACTTAAACAGGGAGTACAATACAGCTCCCGTGTCACGAACTTATGCGCACAGATATTATACCTTATTTATTTATACATAAATCTCTGATCTTCCTTTACCTCAGGAAACCTTGGGTTGGCTTTATTTAATGCATGTGAACATGCATTAACAGCATGAGCAAGCTCCTGCTCCAAGAGGCCATGTATTTTTGCTGCTTCACAGATCCTACAAAAATATGAAACAAGAGAAAAATATTTCTTACTTTCTTTAAAGAATAATTCTTAAGAGTACACAACTTCAGCAGATGAGAAAATATACAAAGGTATGTTTCACAAAACACTTCAAAAAAACATATAGTCCTTTACAACAAAAGTTGAAATACAAGTTTCTCTTCAAACAATACAGCACCTTACATAAATGATATCCATAACACCGATGATTTATTCTGCTATGAAATACCAGGACATATTTATTTGTCTTAAAAACACAAATGCTATGCAAAAATTCTACCAAAAAAAATGTTGGGGCTCTTAATTCACATAAACTATAGAGGAAAACCCTAGCACACTAGTATAACTAACTTAAATTTATCTTGGAAATTATTCTATCTATTTCACAAGGCATATCCTTCAGATATGACACTAAAATTGGCTGCAATCATTTCAGTTTATGGGAGGTCCAGCTGCAGTTACAACCTCAGGACCATCTCTAGAACAGCAAAGTTTTTAAGCTGTCTTGACTAAACTTCAGTTTAGTAATTTATAACCTAAACTATTCTTCCATGCCTACTTAAGTCACCGGCACACTGTAAAAAGAACGTGTAGTTCTTCAATTCCTTTCTTATATTATCAGTACAATTCAACAGAGACTCCAAGAATTTATTTTGATGCTTAAGATAATTTATTATCGTGATGAACTGAATACCAGCTTTATAAAATGTTCTGAGTTGAAAAAAAAATGCTTATCCTAAAAAAAAACGCAGGGTTGGGTTTTTTTCTGTGAAAATTGAAGTGTCTTCTTTATTAAAATATTTGCATCTCAGGAAGACAGTAGTTCTTGAAAATAAGCAAGGCTGCAGGATCAGTTTTATACCATCAGCTCACTATCATCTCAACCCTGACATATTTCTGAAGTGTCCAGGGGCACAGAGATGAGGATTTTGAACATTATGAATGAAATAGAAAGCTGCGGTAAAGGTGACTGAGTGGATTAATGCAAAAAGATATGAAAATTTTATCTGGCACTTTGGGCTCCTTGAATGTTGATGTGTTAACTGTTTACTTGTAAAATATTTTAAGAAAACTTTCAGGTTTATTATATATATATTTTTTATATATATATGCTCCTTTATTATATAAGAGGAGCATAAAAATGCTCCTCTTTTTGTAATTGTGAATAACAAGGCTTTAAGAAGAAATAAGATCAGGAGAAGTTGAGGTCAGGTGGATACACCTACACTGTTGACTTCTGAAGTTGACTCCTAAGTGTGTTATTTTCAATAAATATATTTTTGCTTTTGCATAAAACTAGAAGTTTCAATCAAAAGCCTCTCTTCAAAGAAGCTTTCCAGTTTTCCATTTATACTGCTCCTTCGGAAAGTTGGTTTTCACAACCAAAAAGATACATAAACACACAAAACTAAAATTGCAGAAATACATTAAAAAAGCATATATAATCAAGTTAAGCCTTAAAAAAATATATTAAATTTAGTAAATAAAATAACTGATAAAGTGGGAACTAAACATTAAACAAAACCCAGGGAAAATATAAACTTCTAAATCTATGTATGCATTTGCATGAATAATTCATCTTGGTGCCTAAGTTGCCAGTCGAAACTTATATAATTTTACTCTACCTGGTAATCAGTTCTTCTGCAGCTTGTGAGCACAGCTGGATCTGTGCAACTTCTTCTTCTGTAGCCAACTCAACAGCCTGCTGAGGGTACAAGGGTGATCGAATGACAGGTTTACAGGAATCATACTTCTGTTTGTCTTCCCAAGACTTCAGGGTGTTTTCAAAGGCCTAAGCAAAGCAAATTACACATTCAGTTCACAGCACTTGGAGTATTTTTACTTATTAAAAAATTAATTTTATATTTTATATACATTTTAATTTCTATAAAATTTTAGTTAACATTAACAAAAAAAACCCCTTTTAAATTTAATTTTAATTTTATATAAAGGGAGGAAGGGAGGAAGAGAGGGAGGATACATAAAATAAATTTTGACCATTCTTTGACCATTAATAAGAATACAGGAATAGCACTAATAAAACTGATAAAAGCTAACAAAGCTTTGTCCCTTTTACAAAAGAACAATTCTCTATCCAGCTTATTATAGAAATTACATAACTGTAAGTAATTATATAAGTTATATAAATAGTTATAAAACATTTTTATAAGCACTGTTTTGTTCATGTTATAACTGAATCAAATTATTACAGAGACCGATGTTAATAACGGTATTTCATAACACTTTCTGCTAACATACTCTGTCTCGTGTTAGCATCTGCGCTCTGTTTTTATGTATGATCTTAATAACTCCTGGGGGCTGGATCCATGCCTCTCCATCGACTTGCACTGGAACCCCTTCATCACCAAGTATGGTGATCTTTACTGACCGACACTGGAAAAGAACAAACACATTATTTTACAGAGCAATAAATACTAATGAAGCTGACGGGCCACCTGAAATATGTTGATTACGAGGAGCTGTGGCTTCCCTCCAGGATGAAGCACTTTTATACCTCATTCATCATTGAAGACAATTCATTACCCGTTAAAATCAAAACAATGTCAGCGCTTTATTAACGTGTAGGATGGTGGTCATCAAGAGTACCGCTACGTGCCAGCATCCCAAACTGCTGCCAACCGTGTTGCGTGCCTTCAAGTAAGACACAAACCTGAGCTATCCTGTGGTGCTGCAGTTTGATGACTCTTGAAACTGCCATCTGCATGCTGCCAAACACCGCAACAACTTCTAAGATTTTATCATCGAACGATGGAGCCCCAAATATCTGAAAGGAAAAGGAAATATTCCATTTCTGATGGTAAACCCAGTGCTTAGATTGCATGCTCAATGAAACACAGATTCATTTACAGATTCATTTTCAACTTTTAAATGCTCTAATGTATTTACTGTAGAATAACTACACTGTCTCTCAAAAGTCATAGAAGTGAGATAGCGTGGACAGTAGGCAAATATTGTTTTAAAACAGCAATGCTAATAGCATTTCAAATATCTGAATGACGAGGCATATCCTTATTTCGGACGGAGGGCATGTTCCAGTGTGCAGACTAAGAAATGTTTTTCAAGGCAAGATGAAAGGCCAATTCAAATCTCTGCTTGGTTAATGTACTTAATATCTAATAGGTTCTTGAAGTTAAGAGGAGTAATGGTGTCTTTTTTTCTCTGAAGTGCGTATCTTCTTTTATTTTGAATTCTCTGGAAACCAACACCTGAGTTCACACTTGGCTTTGTCAAACACAGCTTTCATGTTGAAGAGGATCTTGTTTGCGCTGTATACAATTATCCACTCTAAATATGAAAACCACTTCTCTATGGAACAAACGTCCTGATATCCAACCAAGACATTGAGTTTCCACAAGCTTACACAAAGCACAGGAAGTCTCATGTGTGTCATTGCCCCCTGGTGTCCTGCAGGGGAATTCAGCCACACCACAGGACAAGTCTTAGGCTGGAGTTCAACTGGGTCTGGCAGGAGATACCATACTAAGGTCACTTGGAGCTTGACCATTTCATCCTGATATGCAATAGGGAGCAGCGAGGGAGAAAAATCAGCAGAAGAAATCACTGCAGTAAGAGTTCAACAGGCAGAGAGATGACCTCTCTGAGTGGTACTCGGATTACCTCAGTTGGCACCTTGGGCAGAGTAAGCTGCAACAGAGACACCTGAGACCAGACTGAAGAAAATCCCTGAAAGGAGCTCAGAAGCCACAACTAGTTGGGTCCCATACCCTGATAGAGGACTTCCTGAAGGTGAAGAATAAGAGGCTGCAGATCCAGAACTGTATAATTCAGGTTGTGTCTGCAGCAATGGCTCAGAGAGGGAGAGGATGGGCAACAGAGTGAGGGGCTTTGGTCCCTGGTGCCCACCAGGCCAGTGGGAGCCTTCACTCCAGTGCAGTGAGTGGTGGCTTTGGTCAGGAGGCTGAGGAGGGCTTCTCAGGGAAAGGGTTGCACAGCACAGTTGCCACAGTTTCGTGCCACATCCAGGTGGCACTTCTCTTTGGAGCATCCCAGGATTGCACAGATAGATCTTGAGCAGGTGTCAAAGAACGAAAGTGCAATTTTACTGGGTCTAGAGTGTTTTGAAGTGAAAGGTTTCTTCATTTGCATTTTTTTGATTTCCAGGGAAATGTTTCCATTTTCACACGGGTATATGAAAATCTTGAAGAGAGCAAAGACAGCAATTCTGTTATCCCAAGGTAAAAAGTATGGACAGTCCTTGATCCAGCTTTAACAAGTATAAGGGACATCTACAGGGCTAGTTCTGCAGAAGTTAAGAAAAAGTAGTTATAACATCTCATTTATTTTGTGCTTCCATTTTAGCAAAAGGATGGGCAAATCACAGCCCAGTCTGTTGTGTCTCTCCACCAGTTAAAATATATCTGTACTGAAAACCAACCACACTTTCTTTTTTTTTTTTTTTTTTTTTAAATAAAGGCAAACAAATCCTTGTGTATCAACATTCAAGAAACAATTCCCTCCTTTCCTGTTGCAGGTCGTGGTTCCAGCCCATCTTCTGGACACCAAAAGAGCACGCCTAAACAAGCCCAGCTCAAGTCGGTCAGCATGTGGCCACCCTGCTTGGCTCAATGATGTTTCAGGAATATCTGCAGCTGCCAAAGGAAACATCTTGCTTTTGTCCAGATAAGCAGAAAACACCAGCACTTCAGACCTCCACCTCAGATGACTACTCAAGAGTACACTAAGGCAGTGAATTATGCTCCTAACTCAGTCCACAACAACTATGTCACTTTGCTGGTACATCTGATCACCAGACGACTAAGAATATCAGTAAAACACACACATTCGCTGTATAGCAGTACAACAGCTAGGACAGATCTTCTCTCTCAGTGAGGCAGTCCAGGGAGAAAAATAAACTCCTGACCAGGAGCTGAGCAGGTGTTAGAGATGCTTTCAAGGTATGAATATGGACATGGAGTAGATAACCATAGCCAAATATAAACATAACTGCCATCCTCTAACATATACCAAAAATAACAAAAGGACATCGAAACATGTTTAAATATTTTTGTGACTTTCATATATGTGTGTGTGTGTGTGTGTGTGTATGTATTTATAAAGCAAAGGATCATAACTCACAAGAAACCAAAAGCATTAAGCATTTCGGCAAAAAAAACCCCTGGATTGTCTACATTAAAATCACAGGCTAATTTGAAACTGCAGTTTCAGGTGATGCAGACCTCACACACGCTAAATCACTTCATGCAGAACAGGGATAATCTGCTAGTAATTAAAATTGCCTCACTGTGCATGAAGTGGACGGCAGCAGTAAGACTGCTTCAAGTCGTAAGACATTTAGGTATCCAAGTAGTGTCACATTTCTTAGGAGATGTGAGGAAGAAGGGCAAAAAAGATATCTTAAATATTTTAGAAGAATTGTAGAAGCTCATTGAAGATAATATCTAAAAAACAAGATCACTACCCCCACTAAACTATCAGTCACTAAATGCATCAGTCCTCATTTTCTGAATCACCATCCCTTAGAGTCCAAAGCTCTTTGAAAAACAGGAGGAAAATTCAGGTATAAACCATGAGCGATTATCCTTATCTACCATGCTTACTGTTAGAATAACCTTATTTACAGGTTTACAATATAGAGACAAACTATTTGTGTCTCTGTTTATAATATTAGTTTCTAACAACACTCATAGAGCCATTTAAAAAAATATCATTAAGCCTTATTATGAACATTTTTGTCTAATGGACATGACAGAAAGCAATAGTGAAAAATCATGGGATATATTTCCAATTAAAACATCAACAAGATGATACAGTTAAAACTGAAACAGCCTCTCTGAATAAGAGTTGCTATCCAAACTATATGCTACTAACATTAAAATTAAATGAGAAGAGCAGTTCATGCTATTTATTGCTTGTTTTGCCCAGTAGATTACTTCTCTTTAATGTTACTCACATCATCTTCTTTGGTTCCACCCCAGAAATTAGTCCCACCAGCATAGCTGGGAATGTTTAGCACAGCTATGCCCTGCAGACTTGGAAGGGGGATGTACTGTCCGTCACACTGTAATGGATAAAAGCTCATTCAGTATATAAATAATGTGATAAAAGTAATCAGTCATTTTTAATACATGAAGATTCAACACAGCTGGCAGGAGAGGATGGAGTCACTAGCAGGTTGACACAAGCCAATTCAACCCATGCTGTGAAGAATCTCTAATACAAACATCCCCAATAATTTTTGCAGAGCTGAAAAAACACCAGCATCAGGACAAGAGGTAACAGGCACAAACTTGAACATAAGAAGTTCCATCTAAACATGAGGAGGGACTTCTTCACTTTGAGGGTGGCAGAGCACTGGAACAGGCTGCCCAGAGAGGTGGTGCAGTCTCTGTCTCTGGAGATGTTCAAAACCTGCCTGGACACTTTCCTGTGCAACCTGCTCTAGGTGGACCTGCTCTGGCAGGGGGGTTGAACTAGATGATCTCCAGAGGTCCCTTCCAACCCCATATCATTCTGTGATTCTGTGATCTACAGCAAAGGTGTTCCATGACTCTTCACAGGGCCACAAGTGTGGATCTGAAGCAAGTTGGAAATGTAAGGTCGTAAATGCTGGATGCAGGCATCACTTTGGGGATCACGAATTTGCAGGTGAGGTTGCCTTTAAAGAAGATTGCTAGATTACTGCAAGTTACCAGTCCCCCAGAATGATCTTAAAATTATACAAATGGAATAGAAATCCTCAGGAAATAATGACAAAATCTGTAGCAATTTTATGAAGAGGAGAAAGAGATGCAAAATTATTTCCAGAATGTGCTTAGTGCTCTCTTTTTATGATTTAATCTCAGCAACAATACAGAATTTAACATTTTGGTCGAAATGTGACAGTATCCAAAATATGCCATGATATTAATAGATGCTGCAAAGCCATTTGTATTATAGTAGGGGTCTGCCTCCAGTTCCTGAAATTGATATTTTTAATTTTCCAATGCCATGCACCTCATCACACATTTTAGCATAAGGCTAATATTATGTAAGGCAATACTAAATATGAAATTTCTACTTGCTGGTTTACTTCCAGAAATATTAAAAAATAATTATGGAAAGGTCAGATTTGAATGCCTTATTGAATCATATTTGAATCTTATTCAAAAGATCCTTAAATTAGAATTCTATCTGCAGAACACATAACATCCTCTCCTGTCATTATATTTGCTAACTACTGCATAATTCCTTGATAATTACTCAGTTCTTAGATAACAGCAATCTGCTGCTATCAGACAAAATCCTCCTAAATCTCAGAGGCGTGAGAAAGAGTTCCAGTAATTTAAAATTATTCTTTCAGCTTAAAAAGTGGTCTTATAAATATCGTGAACTTCCATATGAAATACTTGGCATGAAGTAAAAAGAGAAATTACGTATGTTCTCTCTCAAAATCCAGCCTAGATAATCTCTGGGTGAAAATAACTGTAACCATCTCATAGTCTCTTTCTGCATTTGGTAATTATTTTTATCTCCTTTAAGTTCCCAGTATCATGAATAAGACTTAGATTTCATGTTAGAACTTAAAAAAAAACCAAAACAAAATAACAATGTTTAGATAATTTACACTGCATTTTTTGTGGCTTTGATAATATCTTGCTTGTTTTGTGTGACTGTCTCCAACATCTATTAGAAAAAGTCTCTACAGGTGTAGTTGGGGCTTCTTGTGATGCCCATTCAGAATCTCCCCTCTTCTGTCAAGAATTTCGACTAAGATCATCTGTGTGCTCTCCCTTTATGAGTAATCAAGCTCTCAGTTTCAAATGAACCTGGAGGTTCTCTTCCATTCTGTTTAGTGTATGTTCACTTCATGTAAGAGTTTTCACCTCTTACATAGCACATTTTTACACAGTGCCTTTGGGATCAGCTTGGGTTGACATACGAGCTCTAAAAGGTTTCAAGAGGAAGCCCAGATTCTCCCTATACATTGTGCAAGGAAAAATACCCATTCTGCCCACAAATAAAATTTACCTCAAGTTGAACTTTTTGTTCTAAGTTCTTGTAAGTTCTCTGCAGTAGCTCTTTTGTGCCAAGAACTCCATACCACATCATGTTTTTTGTCCGACTTCTGAAAACAGTTAAGACAAGATTCATATATTGAAATACACACACATTGTATTGTATTTGTAGGATGAGAAAAAGTTAAGAAATTTAAATAAAGAGATAAGCAAAAGAAAATAATGGAAATGTCTTGGCTCTGGTACTGACAATTATATTACCTGCATTTTTCAGGGTGCTCTTCTCGCTTGTTATTAAATTCTAGTGAAATTTTTGCATCTAACCCAATTCCGAAGTAGTTGTTCATGACACATTTTTCTGAATAGCCCTCCCTGTTAGAAGAAAAGAGATAATTAGGTGTACATTTGTACAGTACCTGGACACACAGAGCTTTGGCCAAGACTGTGGCTGGTCTCAGAACAGATAGATCAACCAAGAGATGTCCAGAGATGTTACCTCTGAATCTCCCTGAGGAAACCCAAGGGCAGTCAAAGACACAGACTTGCTGCTAGCTTCTTTGCAAGTGCAAGTTACTTCCCGTAGGACAAAGAAGAAACCCGAGCACATCCCCATCCTAGCACCAGCTCCTCCACACCCAAAATTAACAGTGGACTGTGAGGAAAGAACTGCCCTCTACAGGGTTCTGAGACAGGAGCACCGCACTGGGCCGAGCACCCAGGCTGTGTTTAGGTGTGTTGGTGCTCGATCTTTGGCTGATGCTGCCTGAGCTTTGTCTTAGGGGATTTGTGGCCCACAACCCAGATGCCATCCCTAAGTCTCTACACCCAGTTCTGGAAAGCAGAAAGTACAGAGGTGGAAAAGACAAAATTTCCACCTCACTGCTCCAGTCCTTAAGGAGACTCTCTTCTTCTTCTTCCTCCACTACAAATTGCCCAGACCTGTTTCAACATCATGCTGGTGGCTGTGGTTTGGGCGGGAAAACCCAGGTCTGAAGGACTGCTGTCCTCCTCCTCTCAGAAGCAATGAGCAAGGGGTAAGCGAGCAAATGTCTCCTATCACTTCTGCTGCTGCAAGACAGTTCTGCACTACTCATAACTAAAAGGGCACTATCTATTCAAACTTTGAGGTCTACTGCCAAATGGGAGAGTAAAACAAAATTTCACAATCAAAGAAAATTACCAAAAAAGTGAAAAAAAAAAAAAGCTTAAGAAAAGCAAACTAAAGCAAAACAGCAAATTTGGGAAAAAAAATAATAATTCTTACAGTGAATCTGGATCCGGGTCAATAAACGGCGTAGCACCAAATGGATCGATGTTTGCTAGCAACATTTTGCTAATAATTGAACTTCCTGCAATAGAAGCAGCTAGACCAGCCCTCAAACCTGATTTAAAGAAAAAAAAAAAAACAACAGAAAAAAATAACAAAAAAACCCAATTTGTATTTTATAAACAGAGAAACATACATTGCCTTAATATAAACCACATACTGAGAGACAAAGTATTCATTAAATCCAGATAGGGAATGATGGTGTTTCTATCTCAGGTTTTACCTACATTGGTTATCTTTTCAGGTCTCTGGCTCTCTTGAGCAGACAGGCAGCTATGCTGCGGTGTGGTGGCTGACTCTTCAGCTACCACCATTCAGAAAGAAAAAAAACAAAGAAAATTCAGGATTTCAGGCCAACGCTCACTGGCTGGCATAGTAACCAAACGGGTGATAATACCCAAAAGGACTACTAAAGCTTTTTATTTAGTTTAATTTTCACCTCCAAACTGTCCATGACTTTTCTTTGGTCCTTTCCTTTGTAAATATTCCTAATATTTTTACAACTGGAAGAGTCATAGTTTAACTTTACTTAATTTGTGGAAAGGCCAGAGCCTTGCCATAGAATCACAGAATCATAGAATGGTTTAAGTTGGAAGGCACCTTAAAGATCACGTAGGTCCAACCCCCCTGCCATGGGCAGGGACAGCTCCCACTAGACCAGGTGGTGATGCCTACCTTTGATTTACATTGAAGTCACTCTGCAAAACACTGTGTAATGCACATAAACAAAGAAAAGTACTTTGAAAAAGCTTTCACTTAAATTGACCTAAAGAAAAAATGCAGGCTCAGTGCCATTATGTTTTAACTATACTATTGAAGCTAATTAAAACAGTGTTTCACGGCTGCTCCCTAGTATTAATTGCACTTGGATGAGAACAGATTTTTTTCAACTATTAATTGCATTTGGATAAGAAGAGACTTTTTTTCTACTGGTTTTACTGCACGGCAGCTTTGTGTAGTTTCAGTTACCCATTTCCTGAGAGGCATCTACAGACATCTCTTATTCAGAGGGCTAACCTTCACACGGCTCTGTCCCTCAGCCGCTTCATAGCCTCTATTGAGTAGAATGAATGATAGAAGGAGTTGGGGGTATAAGTGGATGAAAAATTCATCATGAGCTGGCAATGTGCACTTGCAGCCCAGAAAACCAACTGTATCTTGGGCTGCATAAAAAGTTCTGTGGCCAGCAGGTCAAGGGAGGTGATTCTGCCCCTCTGCTCCGCTCTGGTGAGACCTCACCTGGAGTACTGCCTCCAGCTCTAGAGCCCTCAGGATAGGAAAGACATGGACCTGTTGGAATGGGTCCAGAGGAGGGTCACGAAAATGATCAGAGGGATGGAGCACCTCTCCTGTGAAGACAGGCTGAGAGAGTTGGGGTTGTTCAGCCTGGAGAAGAGAAGGCTCTGGGGAGACCTTATTGAGGCCTTTCAAAATATAGAGGGGGCTTATAATAAAGACTAAAAGACATTTTACCAAGGACAAGGGGCAACGACTTTATACTGAAAGACGGTAGGCTTATATTGGACATAAGGAAGAAACTTTTTACAATGAGGGTGGTGAAATACTGGCATGGGTTGCCCCAAGAAATTGCGGATGCCCCATCATAGGAAGTGTTCAACATCAGGTTGGACAGGTCTTTGAGCAACCTGATCTAGTGAAAGACATGCCTGCACATGGCAGAGGGTTGGACTAGATGATCTGTAGAGGTCCCTTCCAACCCAAACCACTCTCTGAGTCTATGATTCTAAGATCCTGAATTTCATTTTTCACCCTCCAGAATCAAATGCAACACTTCTGCTGCGTCTGGTGTGATGCCAAACAATCAGGAACCCCCTATGTTATTTTGTATTTTCTGCTATATGATACAACACAAAGATGTGTGTATCGGTTCAAACAAATTCAGGGCTCCTGGCATAAAGTAAAAATTGTTTGACAACAAGCAGGGGAACAGAAAGCTGTGTTAAAGTAGTGTAAGGAACAGTGGGTTTCAGAATCATAATTACCTGGGCAGATAATCCTAGTGTTAAGCACTGGGAGGTTTTCTTTGCTTGCAGCCAAAGCCGGAGCAGAGAAAGAGCCTGTCTGAGATTGGATACCTCGGCTTGTACGTCGATCTGGAGACCTTGGTGCAGTTTTACCTGTGCAGAAGTAGTAAAAGTAAGAGCACTAATTAGACCTATTATGACATTACCAAATACATTGTTTTTACAGCCCTGAACTTATTTCAAAAGCATTAATTTAATCTGTTATCATCCATGACAAATGTCCTTCGCCATGACGCCAGTTCTTCTTCTAAATACAGGGAAGAAAACTCAGAAACAGATCAAGTGACAAGCACAAATTAAAATGAACAAGTTGTGCATGGCATTCAATGTGACAAGTTCCCAATTTATGCTTCAAGCTACTAGCAAAAATTGAATTATATCCACCTTAAATACAATAGCATTGAAAGCTGTAGTAAGCTTGATAAACACGTTAATGAAGTAAAACAAATTTAAACTGAAATTGAAAATGTATTTACTTATAAATATACCTATATTATATAGTTCTTTATCATTTTTAACACTTTTAATATCGATAAGCAAGCTTTTTAACCCATAGGCCGTGAAAATACCTAATCTATTTGCTTCAAGCAGCTAAAATGGACCCCAAGCCTGCTTCAGGTTTCTGAAAAACCTAAGACAAAACTCTGGCACCTTTATCTACAGCTGACCTGAAATCTGCAAGGGAAGGGAAAGCCATGGTCAGACATTCTTGTCTTCTGCAGTTAAAGTGATCATGGGGGAGACTGGTTTACCATCATCTTTTCTTTTTCACAAAACCCCACAGCAATTCCTAAAATAATTCTAACTTCTGATTCTAACTTATTTGTGAAAATTCTCGAGAAGCTGGATCAACAGAACTTTGTGACAGACAGAAAAGTCAGGTAGCTGATCAAGTTGTTGGTGACCAAAGCAGGTACTGGCTCAGAAAAATGAAGGGGAAGTACATCAAAGGGAAAGAGAAGGTGTTCACAAAGAGGAACTGGTAGCTCCATGAAGTCATTTTTCCCTGGGGCTGCCCCTGGAGGTGATGAAGAAGGCTGGGCTTTTCAGAGGACTGACCTCAGCTTCTCTAATTTACTTTCCTGGCAGAACTTGTTTCATGCAGACTGAGAGAATATGACGGTGCCTGCTTTAGCCTGGGGAAGTTAATCTTCGTGACATTCAGCCCCGTCAGATGTAGCCATAAATTAGTGCCCCAGGGAATAAAGTTTGGGCATTACCAAATGCTTTGCTGTAGTATTTCCATGTGCATGTAGAAAGCTTTTGCACACCAGATGATCATAGACAGACATTTCTTGGCTACCTCTGCTCCAAATTATCTCACATGTTAAAACTACTTCAGCTGATGACAACTTCAGCCTTGACCATCTGAAGAAGCTCAGAACAAAAAATGAAATTATTTCAAAGTGATCTGATCTATTCCTCTCAAAACCTGAAAACTAATTTCACAAAAATAGAATGATTAGGACTAGCACCAAGAAAGCAGAAGACAAAAATCACCAGGAATGTAGTGGGAAGGATAAAATACACCCTTTTATGTGGCAGGAGGGGGACAGATCAGTTCACGTCAACCATGATAGCTCAGCCTGAGAGTAACGTGGGTGTACTGTCTGAAGACATTAACAGACAGCAAATGCAGAGTGGGAAAATCTAGACAAAAAGATAACAAGAACCAAGGGTTAGAAATGGTGTTCAAATCAATTCAGGCCAGGATTCGGGCATTCATTTCTTTTCTAAGTGATGATAATCTCGCACAGAACAGTCAATGAAATGGCAAAATCTTCACCCTCTTGTACCCCAGTCACCCCTTCTGGATGACTTCCTTACATCAAACTGAAATTATCAGATGCAGGACAGCGATAAGTGGGTGAAATTTTATGGAATTTTTTATATGAAAGGTCTGACCAAGTGGCCTAATAGCTCCTTCTGACTTTAGTATCTGTGTAACAGCCTTAGCAGTTATCACAAAATGCTATAGTATTGCATGATAACAATGCAACACAATGATTTGTATTTGTGCACAACAAAACACTGTAACATAAAGTTAAAAAATGAAAAGAAAGAATAACTGCAAGTGATATCTGACAAGGATTATTAAATATTTAGATGAAGGTAATTAACATATGGAAAAATATTATCTTCATCAAATGACCAGGAAGATCCTCAGAGGGTAAAATATAATATTCAGAACAAAATTAGCATTCATTTTTCATAATGCTACTGAAAAATTCACAATGCTATTCACACAGTCTGTTCTCTCTGTACTTGGGAACAAGGCAGTTATGTTAAATAGGAAAATCAACAGAGCAGCTGCTCTTTATTTGACGGATGAGGCTCGTGGGGATAACTGCAATAAAGATAAACTTTTGCTGTTCATGCTCTGATAAAAACAACAGAGCCCTAATGAGTAAAACTGATGGTTCCTTGCAGATAATTGAATTCATGTTTCATGCTTTGTCCCTAAACACCCATCTTCCACTGACAGCATTAATATGCACTCTATTTCACACATATCAGATGTATGAAGAATAATACAGCTCCTCAATACACGCAGAAATTGTATCACCAAGAAGCAAGGGATTTATATATATTTCTACATATGGATATACACAGGTGTATATTTTTATTTTATTATATATTTATGGCAGCAGGATTGAGTCATCCATAAGGCCAGCATCCTCCATGAGCTACTATTGAAACTGCACAACCAACAAGCATTGATTCCTGTAACCAAGGGAAAAGGAGAGGGGCCAATGACTTCCACTTCATATAGAAGACTTAAATATTAATTCTCTCTGTTCCAATAACTGTCTCAAGGTAAGTTCCCAGCTGAGACATCAGGCTTTTGTTGTCAATACAATGAATAAATACGTCTGCTTCACCCAATTTGAAACCCCTTAAACAGAAATGACTGACAGATATTCTTAGAATATATCCTAAAATGCCTACAACTGAGACATGGTATCCCCACCATTACCTAGGTCCTAGTCCTGGCTAAGGTTCATGTAGGAAGGTGAGTGTAAACACTGGATTAAATGCAGGCACTTCTGTCCCCAACAAATACCATCTCAGCTTTGTAAATCCATTCCAAAAGACTGTTCATCTCATCTCCCGCATTTTTCCCTCAACTTTTATTTGTCCACATCTATTAAAATTTGTGACTAGTTTCCAGTGAAAAAAACACGCTAGTATTTTTAATTACGGAGCCAACTATGCTACATAAAACAACTATAAGGAGACAGCATAATTTTGAATTATTTTATTCCCAATTCACTCACTTGATGGGGACTCAAGTTCCTTTGTATCTTCCTCTTTTTCCTCTTCTTTGGATTCATCCAATTCTTTGCTATATTCTGTTGGGGATTGGTTCACTTGTTCTTCAGTATGAGCATTCTGCTCATCCACAACTGCTTATTAAAAAAAAAAAAAGTTTCAAGATCCTTAAAGAAAATTTGCAAAAATATAAAATTAGCTTCATTTTTTTTCTGTAGCTTTAACTTTCAGTTTAAAAATATTAACAAAAGATTTCTATTGCCAATTCAGTGGAAAAGAATCTAGCAATCCTTTGCCCATTGACAGAGATTTACTGCCAGAAATTTTCTTTTTGTGGAGCATAATAGTTACAAAAGAAACACACTTGTGTATGTGCACACACGTGCATACATATGTATTCATATACGCAGCCAGATAGTCATCAGCATCCAAACAAGCTGCATTTCTCTCCCTCGCAGCTTGTAATAAGCATATAATTGTATCTACGTAAAAACGTAGAAATCAAGCTTTAATGCTGAAAATTTACGCTAGTAAAGGAAAAAAAGCCACATCGTTATTCTATCAGTAAGGATCAGAACGTTGCTGATGTGCACCTTTCTCTGCTTGTTCAATGATCTGCCTCACAGCCTTCTTCAAGCTGTTCGCCCGCAGCATTAACTGCTCCCTCGGTTTGAAGAGTTTCTGGGTGGAAGACTTTGAGACACACTCCGCTAATTGCTCTTTACTTTCAGACAAGGATTCTTCACTTGAGAACTCCTCTGCTTCTTCTTCCACGATGGGGGGAGTGATGCCTGGGAGAATGGGAGCAGCCTGGGCTTCTGTGTGAAGAGCCTGGAGCAATAGGTCTAGCTTCTCATTTAACTCGGTGCACTAAGATAAAGCAGAAAAGAGTTTAAAATTGTCTAAGTGTTTATGTCACTGTCTATGTAAAATCCAAACCCAGGTTTAATATTTCATAATACCAGATTATGAGTAGGTCTGCATGGTTTTTTGCAGATTTTATGATACTCATATATCACAGAATCACCTAGGTTGGAAGGGACCTTTTAAGATCATCTAGTCCAACCAATGGAAAAAAAAACCAAAACCAAAAAAACCCCAAAAAAACCCCACCAAAACAAAACACACCACCCCACACACACCACACCACACCCAACCCAACCCTAAACCATATCCCCGAGCACCATGTCAACTCGTCTCTTGAATACCTCCAGGGATGGTGCCTCAACCACCTCCCTGG
>JAOXNO010000001.1:177778337-177795197 GCA_028565335.1 Limnodromus scolopaceus | reverse complement strand
CCCATTCCAATGCCTGACAACCCTTTCAGTAAAGAAATATTTCCTAATATCTAACCTGAACCTCCCCTGGCGCAACTGGAGACTTGAGTCAACCAGACTAAAGCAATTACAACATTGTATTAACATTATTTTACAGAGCAATTTGTAATATAAAAAAAAAACAACCCGACACTCAGACTGAAATAACACACTATGCTAAACTCAGCCTGCCACACAATTAAGGTACAGATTAGATCTTACTCCTCTCCCAACAGCCCAGAGAGCACAGATCTTACTCCTCTCCCAACAGCACAGAGAGAACCAGCACAGATTTGCCCATACCCATGTGCACTATAACAAATTACGGGTGCTCGGTACCCCAATTTGGCGAGATAACCTACGGGTACATACCCAGCTGTTAGACTGAAAACACATGGTTTGGTTTTGGGTTGTTTGTTTGGGTTTTTTTTTTTTTTTTTGGCAACACAGCTGTACATTTAAGCAAGTGAGCACAGCAAAGAGGCTCAAGCCAGAACCAAACGCTGTCAAACATCTCTACCCCTAACTGAGCAGTTGTTCTCTAGGTACAATGGAAAAGAGCTGATTTTCTGTGCTTAAGGGAAAGGAAACCAACACTGTTTGGCCCTGGAACAGTAAAAAAGAAAATTAATTTTCTAAGCCGTGCACTGAATAGAAACATGAACCAGGAACTGCCATTTAGAAAGTACATTTCCTCACTCTGGGATTGTTAGCGATTTTGTTTTCTTCTTTTCTTTTCAGCTCATGTAAATTCTATGCTTCATACCAAATCCTTCTGTTTTGGGCTTTTTTTTTTTTTTTAATGCTTTTGCAACATGATCTCTACAATTTACAGCTTAAACCATTATTCTTAGCACTGTAGTCTCTCTTCCTTTCATTCTCCTAGCATATTCTCTCTTCATTATCCCATTTTTTTCTTGTAGCTAACTCAATCCCTTTCAGAGAAAAGTGTAAGTCCTAATGCAGAGATTTCCATTTATCTCTATGTATGTTACCATGTACTTTAACCTTTCTGAAGGAAAAAAGTGTAAACAGAGTCTATAGACATCTTACAGTTTAAAGACAGTTTGGAAATAAGAGCAGAATTTTAAAGTCACTGGTTGAAATGGAAGCAGAGCTGGGCATCCTGGAGAGGTCTGAAAAAATTAAGCACCCATGAGCTATAACACAAAACCACAACTTTAAACTTGAAAATTGTCATTGTCTTACTTTAATAGCCATGGCATCAGCTTCCTCTGCATTTTCCATCGGTTTTTCATAAGTTTTCCCTATTTTGGCAACGAAGTCCTTTACGGTTTCACATAATATTCTTCAGAGAAAAACAGGAGAGGGGAGAAATCAAATGAAATTAAATAGATATGATTTGAAAATTAAATTCTCATGGTAATTGGTTTATGTGCATGGCAATTGGTTTACATGCATCCTGCTATACACCATTCGTGCTGGAAACTGAACTCTGTGATCATGCTTGTAAAGCAGATGATGCTCTTTTCCATGGCCTGCCAAATTCAAGCGATAAGCTTTACAAAAAAAACCTCTTCCTCCCTTTTTATTTAAGCCTTTGCACACACTGTATCTAAGTCTTTCATTTCTAAGAACTGAAACAAACATGACTAATTTTATTCATTCCCTTGCTGGTACACCTTCCGTGCCAGCGTTGTTAGCAAACTTGCCTTCACTTCGTTAACTTCAAACATAGTCTTGCAAATTCCCACGTGAAGATGGAGCCCAGAAACCACGGAGAAAACCCACTGACTTTAAAGGGGCACTTCTTGGACGACAGCATACGGCCACACATGTCCCACCGCGCAGCTCATGCTTTTGAACCCCAGCTGACCCTGAGGCGTATCTATGCGAACTACAGTGGCTGCAATGAATTTTCACTGTGTAAATCAGAGAAAGACTTGGGTTTTGTTACCTACGCTGCAGACAGACAGCAAACACTAACGAGGTGTGGATAATTGCTTAGTACTGTTCATTTGGTTGAAATTTATTTGACAGAAACTAAATAGATTTAACAAGATACAGACCCAATTTGGAATTTGGAGTTATAATAATAACCTGCAGTTTAATTCTCAACATGTGGTATGTATACTTTAAAAATGAAATTTTATTAACTTGCTTTTAGCAGAAAAAAAAAAGAGATATAATGACATTCAGACATATTTTTGAAGATACTGTCACTGGTCTTCTGCGTGTCACAAAATGTAAGATTTTTCACAGAGAAAGTATACACAGAATACTTCTGATTTCAGATGATGTCCATGATTTGCCAAGTAATTATATCTCATTTTTAAGTGTTTCAGTTTTGAGGAAAAAGACCCCTGCTGCCCGAGGTCACAGTTTATTGAATTCATATAGACAGAGCTATGACAAAGCTACCTAGCTGAAGCTCTGCTTCCCATGGGTGAAGTCATTTGTCCTCCTAATGATATGGATATTGATAAAGCAAAACATAAAAAACTTAACATGAAGTAGATTCCATATTTGCAGTAGTATCAATAAATTTCATATTTAAGCTGCATACAGATTTGGAGTGATTTAAAATCACTTTATATTAATATTATGCGATTTTTTAAAGAATGTTGATGTGTTTAGAATGAAGATTGTATGATTACAATTGTACCATATAAAATTTTTGCAGACAAAACATCCTCTCTAAAATATATACATCAAGATATATCAAGCCAAGCTAGCTGGGCCAGCCATAAGCAAATCAGGCTTAGACAAAAGGTTATTACGGTTATGATGTTACACAGGGGATTTATCCCACACATCGTACATAAAACCAATCGACTCACTTGGCAGATGATATGACAACTGAGTGCTGATCAGAATTGAGAATTTTTGCAAGATGAGCAGCAACTGAGTCCTCATAAGCAGATATCTGAAAACAGAGAGAAAATAGACTTAAACTTCCACCGGTTTCAGCAGTTTAACACCAAGTACTGAGTTAAAACCCCTCCAAAAATTGCAGGAATTCCATTTCATATCTAATACAAGGACAAGCAGCTGGCAATGCAGATTCTACCTGCACACTGTATTTCATGTACCAGATTTTTAATATTCAAAGTAACACTGCATCTGAGAACTTGATCCACAGCTCTTTTCCTCCTGTAGAGAAAACCGTAAGTTATTTCTAGGCTAAAAATAGTCCATGAGGCAGAAGAAAAATCTACTTTTTTTTTAAGATTTGTAACAACCTAAATTATTATCATCTAATATTTTGTATTTCTAAAGCAAAATAAGTTTCCCCCAAACTAAGCCGCTCAACTAAAAAGAAATCAAAAGTTTGCAGTTGTAATTCTGAATTTTCTTTTTACTGTCACATGGGCTCTTACTCCTCAAACACCCCTTCTGACACAGGCTGCTACACTCACATAACGTTATCAAAACCCATCCTTAAGGAGCCAAACAATTAGGGCTTAGTCCCTGCAAGAACGTCTGGGAGAACGAGTGTGTGTGTTGTCCATCTTTTCTTGCACAGAAGAACCGTAAATCCTAAAACACTCAGGAAAAGATTTGGAATGGATCCGATTTACATCTTCAGGCACTATACCCTGTCTTAAAATAGGCATGGGTCTGACCTCAGTTTTAAGCAAAAATTCTAACCAAATTCCAAATCTAAAGGTAAAAATAAATGTAGTTCTGAAATTTT
Source organism: Limnodromus scolopaceus (assembly GCA_028565335.1). Classification (NCBI taxonomy): domain Eukaryota; kingdom Metazoa; phylum Chordata; class Aves; order Charadriiformes; family Scolopacidae; genus Limnodromus; species Limnodromus scolopaceus. The sequence continues at coordinate 177,791,521 of JAOXNO010000001.1, read as the reverse complement.
CTACCAGCTTCTTTTAAGAATCTCTTAAAATCTCTTTGTGTGTTTTTGCCCTTGATATGTAGCAGATCGATATAACACTCTTTTTTTCTCCCAAAACCCAGCCTTAGTTGTAGAACTCTGACAATAAATCAGTTTTCATTCCAAGGGGAAAACCGATATGTAACCACCCGATTTGTAAGAACGAACTACTGTTGTTCAAACATCAGTATGAAGCTTCTGGAACCAAACCGAGTGAAACAAATCTCCTGAATCTGTAGAAAAGAAAAAAAAAATGGATACGTACTTTTATTTACTTTTTGAACTGCGCTTTTTGAAACTACACAAAAAACATTAAAATAGAGACTGAACAGGGTACTCAAAAGAAAACAGCCTTCTCCACCTCTGAGTAATGGCAGGTAACTATAGCCTACAAAACCGATTTTCCAAAAAAGAGGTTTTGTATGAGCAGTCCCTTCCACTTTCAGGAGAGGCTGAAGACAATTTCGAAGACAGAACTAACTAGAAAAAAATGTGTATTTTTTCCTTTACAAGATGAAGATACCCTTGAAAATTTTAACAGTCCTGGAAAATTAGGGAAGATAAAGCCTTGGTGTGACACTGGAAAAAGAGCTGTGTAGAAAGCAACCCTGCAAAAATCCCAGCCAATAGTGCCCCAGCCTGTTTGCATCTCTATATCCAGCAAGCTATCTAAGGTTATAAACTCCTTGCCAATTAAAACAGACTGAATTATTAAATTATTCAAGAACCAGCTGATTAATTATTGCTTCTCATGTATTTTTAAGCCAAAGTTGGTGTGCATTAACTTTCTAAAGGAACGTATTTTTTTCTCATTTTTAGTCAGACATTTCACGCCAATTAATTTGATTAAAGCATCTCCCTCTGCCTAAAAATCAAAACCTCATGAGACAGTACAAGCACAAGTCTAGTCTGAAAGATAGACTAAGCTTTTCTTTAAGGTCACTTAGGATTTTGGGTTCTCTGAAAAAACAAAGAGAAAACTGGGTGGTATCACTTGGCGTAACTCACTTTCAGAAGCTGCAAAAAGATTCTTTCTTTTTTTCTTTTTTTCTTCTTGCCTTCAAAACACTGAGTTTTTTCAATGCTTATTCCAAACTCAAGATAGCAAAAATTTTGCTTTTATAGAGATATAAAAAATAATATTTTCATATATTTGTATATTTTAATAGTATACATAGTATTACTATATAATAACATGGCATTGTTGTACGTAAAATAATATAAAAATATATTCTTATATAAAATACTGATATATAACATATGATAATATTGTATAACAATAATATGCTATATTATATTCTTATATTTGATATAAGAATATATAATACATAAGATAGATAGACAGATAGATAGATAGATAGATATAAAGTATATTTTTGAGGAACAAATTTTTCTGACTGAAGACTCCTCACCTTCATTCATTTTTGGCAAATAATACAGAACTGGAAACCCTAATTACTTGAGATACACACTATGAACAGATGTTAACTTAGCTCAGTTAGCAGATCACGAAACATCTGTTCCTATTTCTCACACAGGCACTTCAATTATAAATATTTTCATTGCAGAAGCTCAAATTTAAGTGTACAAACAACAGAAGTGACAGTTCACCTGACATTCCTCTGACTCTTCTGCAGTCACTGGAAGAATAGAAGGCTTTGCTGGTAATTTCAGTTCATATGACATTATACTCCACCTGAAAGAAACACAACAACTTTAGATTTTCCAGATTATTAGTTTTATGTTTTCTCCAACATGTCAACAAAAAGAAAATTCAGTGTCACACTGATTGCTAAAACAAACTAATGAAGCATCTTAATTTTTAATTGTATGCCAACTGAATATAGGTGAAATAATTGAGACTAAAGATAATTGGTTTTACTGCTTGGATTTTTTGTTAGTGATTTGATGATGAACCTTCTTTGTGAGCAAATCATGAGACATTCAATTCAGGCAACAAAGATTTTCTAGCAAAACATTCATGGTATAAAAGAATTCATGCAAACAAACAGCAGAAGTCAAAGGAAACCAGAAGTGTTCCTAGAGAAAAAGCTCCAAGGTAACATCAGCTTTTCATCTCAACTAGGGGAGGGAGGCATGAGAACAAAGCAAATGGTTAAGTATCTTCACTGACATATATATACTTTTGCCCCTGGTAAAGAACAGTGCTCTACAGCATGGGCAGTATGAAACCACTGAGAGCAACATCCTTCAAAGCCTGCTGAAAAGAACAGGTAATCACTGCAGATGGCCTTGGGAGCAAGTCTACTGAAATTAGAGCAAAAGATGACACTGAGCTCTTTTCAGTACAGAAAAATACAAACACGATTTAATCTACAAGTATTTCAGAATGCCCAGACCTACAATTACTTCTAAGAATCCGTAACAAGCATTTCTACCTGTACTTTGCTGTAAAATGATCAAGTAGTCTGCAGAAAAGCTTAAAATAAAAAAGGACTCTATTTAATTTAAAAAAACCCTAAACCAAAATCTTCTATGATCACATTCAAGTGTTTGTAACCAGAGCAAGAACAGAAACACCCATGAGAGAAAGGAACAGAGTAAGAAATACTCCTGCCAAAACCAGAGTGCTACACCTTCATTGGAATGACACGATCATCTTCTTGGACTCTTTTGAAATGGGGATTGCTCCTTTGCTTTCTGGATGGAAACCACACAAAACAAGGACTGGGAAGATCTCTTGGTTTTTTCACTAGGAAAATGCCTCAAACAGAAATATTAGTAGTGGATCAAGCCAAAGATCCAGTTAGCCCAGCACCTTGTGCACAGCTGATGATGAAGGGTGAAAGCACACGATGTGACTCCTCCCCACATCCAAGGACAGAGAGCTCAGGTGTTTCCTAAATAAAGATGCCACCTTTAATGATATTTAATAACATGCACGGAGTCCATAAAACAGCCCCAAAGGGTTTTGAATCTATCCAATTTCTTAATGCTTACAACTTCTTGTAACAGGCAGTTATGCAGCTTCATCAGCTATGAAATAAATTGTCACCTTCTCTTCATCTTTTGACAACACGCTCCCTAGATTGATCAACTGCTCTCCCCTCTGACTCTTCAGCTTCAAAAGGACGTTGAAGAATTGTCCCTGTTAGTGCCTCGGCTTGCCTTGTGATTATGATCTGCACCCTAAAAACCCAAACCACTGAAGATTAAGTCTCTAAGATGGATTCAGGCCACCAGAAACCCCAACAAATACAATTTGCATCTCATGGTAAATCATGTATATGCACGTTTAGGTTTACCTGTCTAACATTTTCGTGCTGGCTCGTTCCAGCTTCTCCAAAATCTGAGGAAGTTGCGTATCATCATCACAGGATCCTCCCCAACCAAGGACACGAGCAAGGTCATTCCCAGTACCAAGGGGTAACACTCCTAACTGACACTGAAACACAACACAGGAGCAAATCTACTATTGAAAACTAGAAAGAAAAAAGTACAAACTACTTCCAATGTTTGTTATTATAAGCAATAACTGTTCTTTATATAGCTGATGTCTAAAGCTTGTAAATTTGACTTGTCCTGTTTACACCAGTGAAAATTTTCATTTAACAGTAACCACTGAGTTTGGCCCATGCACAGAGATATGAAAAATAATCAAGTCAAGGAAAAATAAGCATACAAAATTAAGTCTAGTCAGTATAGTCAAGGAAAGTAAGTATGCACACTTGCCTGTTTGTGCAAGCTCAGCTTATCGATTTCTGACAAGACCCAGCCCACGCTTCCATCGCCGCCACACACAAGAATCCTGAAGTTGTCAAACTTCTGAAATAACCGCAAACTGCAGAGAAAACAGCCTGTTAGAGCCAGTTATGTCCAGTAGGGAGAGAGCAGTTACATTCGTCAGCAACTGTTACAAGAAAATATGGTGCACAGCACCTCCTTTTATTGTTCTGGGGTATATGTATAGAACCATCTACTTAATAAACCTATCTGCATCACATCTATTGCTGTATATTCCACTTACACTAACATTTCTGATAAATAACATGCCAAGTTTTACTTAAAAAAATTCCCTTGATATTGTTTTCAGGATTTTATTAATATTGGGTTTGGGGTTTTTTTTTAATATTAAAAAAAAAATCTAAGTTATGAAATTTCAACTTCTCTATGCTTCTCATTTCAGCCAAAAGCACAAGGCACCACGGGGAATTTTTCACGAGAGGAGGTTAAGACACAATGACAGGATGTGCTCCACAATACGGGTGGGCTTTTGCCAATGCATGACTACCGAATTGCAAGGACCATTGCAGGCAATTATTACACATAAAGTGATCACAACAATATAAGACAAATACTACTGGTATTTTATGTTAAATCCTTAAAGCTGTATCTTGCTTTCACTTTCTACAGTTCTTCCTCCTGTTCTCTGACTTTTAACACCTCCAGGATACAACACTTGGGCAGCACAGAAAAGGAGGACAAGAGAGACAGAACAAGCAGAAAGGTGAGAGACAGAGGAAAGGGGAATGAGATGAGAAGACACAGCCAAGAGGTAAAAACAACAGGGATTTAAACTTTAAAAAAAAAATAAAATTGGAAAGCAGAAACTCTTAAAATAATAAAAATAAAGATGTTTACTTTTAATGCATGTTATTTTCCAGAATATGTATAATCTCAGAACTATTTCTAAAAAGCAACATATTAAGATCACAAATTTTTGAAGCACTTATATTTTTTCTAAAGAAATAACATCACTTGTATATGATAGGCAGATACCTATTCAGAACAAAAGATGCAGATATTTAAGGAAAAATATGTTGATAACAGAACAATTTCTCCTACCCTGAGAAAAGAGTGAAAAAACTCTGGAAATACACTATCTCTAAGAATGCAATTCTGCTTTTTAAATCAACTAGACAAAAAAGAAGACATCAGCACATCCTGACAGAATAACTGCTAAGGAGCTCTCTTTGGAAACTGGGAAAAATATTTAAAAGCAACCAACCTGACCTACGATTACTGCTTAAAACCAAAGTAAGCCTCCTGAACCATGCTGCTGGTAGGTGCAACTAGATGAAGCAAGAGAACTTGTAGACAGACACACACTTTTTTTCAGACTGTCCTCTCTCAAAAATTGTCTCTTCAACTGAGAAGAACCTTCTTTACTTTTATCCATCATTGTAAATACATGCACAACATATTAGCCAAAAAAGGACTTTGATTAAATTCATATTTAAATCAGGGTTATAATGAAAAGAGCATTACAACTTAAAGAGTTAATATAACATGTTCATAACACAGTACTAACTAAAAAAATCCACATCTGTATTCCATTGTATTTATATTATTTGCCCACTGCTTGAACTGAATTTTTGTGCATTTCTTTCATCTACATTTTTATCATGCAAGCATAATTCTGCATCTGTGCAAAACTTAGTGTTTCTAGTTGCTGTAACTGATATTAATGGGCCATTTAACCACAATGCTGCATCTGAGTGGAATTAAATTAGGCAACAGAAAAATGTGCATGAATTTAATCTTTACGAATGTGTAAAGATCCTTGGGTTGTGGCCACTGCTATGTAAATTTCATCCCTATCTTTCCAACAACCAACCCTTAGATTTTGTAGAATTCCTGATGGTTTTAATTGTGTTCTTGCTCCAAATTTTGTGAGAGGCTTATTTTCTTGATCATTTGCATATGTTCCCTCAAACCATATTTTGAATGTAGTTTTCCAATGACAAAAGTTTTAGTGTACTCGTCCATCACCCTCTACAGACTGTCCCACTGACATTTGCGTCCAAATGCAAAGAATTCAAAAAGATACAGAGTACATTTAGACAACAGTTTTATTCCATAGCTATTCACGACAAAGTCACAGGAATATCCGAATTACACATATGAAACGGAAGAAAAGCACCCAGGCAACTGTGCATAAAGTCCCTGATTCAGGAAAGCATCTTAACATATGTAACAGGTTTGAACCTTACCAGTTAACAGAAGTCAAAGCTAGCCAAAAAGCCACAAAAAACTTGAGCTGATGGGTTTGGGGGTTTGAACTTTCAAGTGAGTATTTTTTTTTCCTACAAAGAAAATATTATCCTACAATCCCTTCACCCACCAGAATTCATCCTGAAATTCTCTTATCTATTAGATCTTAATTAGGAAGTCACAGTAGATACTGATGATAGAATTATAGCAAGGATGGGACAACACAACACTATGCTTTGCACTAAATTCCCTTGTGGAAAGGATTGCTCAAGATTTCCAAGGTCATTACCCTAAGTGAGGTCCTCCATTCATTAAATCGAACACCTGAGCTGGATTTAATGACTGTTTGAATCGACGAAGAAACTTTACTCCCTGATTGTCTCCACTCTTTGAGTTAACAAAAACTAAAAGAGGACTGGCACAGGATGGCGGGCATGTGGCTTTCCAGAAACCTGCGAACATAGGTAGAAAGAATGAAATAAATAAGGCTTTCTAATATGAACAACACAAAAAGAAATCATGGGAAAGAGGAAGAAAGAGATGAAGGACAAAAGGAGTACATTTTATCTTCCATAATGTAAATGCTAAATCGAATATTAGCTCTGCAAGAAAACGTAATTGCTCAAGATTTACCAGTTTGTTTTTTTCTTTCCAGTATTTTTAGTGTCTAGATTTAGTAAAATCCTGAAGACAATAGTTTTATTGTTTTTTCACAGTGTTATTAACCTTCTAGAATACTTGTCCAATCTTGTCTTTACAGGTTATCACATAATTAAATATATATTTCAGTTACAAGCATTTGGTTCTTAATCTGATGTTTCTTTAACCTTACTGGGTTGAACTGGATCACCCACATCTGCATGAGTTTTCTAAAAATACTCACAGATTTTAAAAGTTACTGTACTCAACTGCTCCCATCCGAGACTTCACATGAGAAATTTTTTTCTCAGACTGAGGTTATACTATTAATTGTAATAGAATCCCTGAACAACAGACCTTCAGCTGTGATTCAAAGCTTATTAAAGTCAATGCAGGTCTTAACTGATTACAGCAGACTCTCTCTAAGGCCCTTAGCAAGTACTACTAATAGACACTGTTGTCACTAACACATCCAGTCCATGGAAGTAGTGGTTCCTCAGCAACACTGCAAAATCAGACATCACAGGTATAGGTTTAGACTATGTCGCTTTCAGTCGCCTAAAAAAAATTACTAAAGCTACAAATAAAAAAATGGCATTAAAGGATGCTAATTTAATTTCACATTATCATAATGTATAATTTAAAATAAGGTTTGATTGATTTATTTACATGCCAAGCAAAATAATTTGACATGGAACAACCTTCCTAGCATGATGCTCTGGTCTGAGAGACCACATAATAAGTAAATAGAAAAGAGTGAGTATATACAGCATAAACAATCACTTCTACTAGCTTCATACAATAAAATTCATTAAACTGTGTCAAAGTTGTTGGTCTACATTTGCCATCAATACAAAGTATAAAACTAAAGCAGTTAGATTTCATGATACTCCTTATTAAATCCACTCCCTGCCTTTAAGTGCAGTCTCCCACTGCTCACACATCTCTACCCTGACCCACCAAAGAGCACCTCTGAGTATTGAACATTTGCTGGGTTTTTTTTATCAGTGTGTTGCAGGACTCTTACACTGCTTACGTTTAAAAGAAACGTAGAAAGACTATGGAAGCGATTCTTCTCTTTACCCTGGTAAAGTAGCTGTTGGGTGGGAGCCACTCGGCGAGCTTACCTCTGCATAAAGCAAAGTTATCTAGAATTTGAGAACTCATAGAATGAGCGATGCACGTCAGGCAGGCATCAGCACACTTCATCTGAGAACTCTGGTCATTCACCTGAAAAGTTTCCAAGGCTCATAAATAAAAGGGGAGAAAATTTCTAGTGAGGGAACTTTCAAAAACATTTTTTGAATCCTGTCGATAAGATGCTCCTCTAAAAAGCTACACGGAAAATTGTACTATTCTGGAAATTTGAAGACTACGTTCACCTGTTCATCAGAAGGATTTTAGCCTTGTTTAATTATACAGATCTCACTAGCCACTGCAAGTCCAGAGCTACCACTGAACACACTACAATACTACGTACCATCAGAGTCTATACTGTTTAGTGCTGTTGGAGGTATGATCGATACCTTACATTGGCCAAGCGGACATTTACGAGGATACAGATCTTTACAGGCAGTGTGAACCTACAAAAGAAACAAATAATTATTTTCCCTACAGTGGAACTGATACAATATCTGTGTAAGAAAAATGGACTAATTTATATCATTTAAGTGTAGAGGGAAAAAGAACGAGACTGGAAAAAAACCACAGAAGTGTTCAACCACAAAGGCTTGTTACTCATTCCACAAAACATAAGGTCATAAAGATGAGTACTTCATCTTTAGCTACCCCATCCTTTCAAGGAAACACTTGCCTCCATCCATGAACAAGGGAGGACCAAGTTCCCAGCAGCCAGCATCTGTGCTAGGGGCAGTGGGCAAACTGTGCACATGCAAAGCAAAAGCTCATTACACCCCTGGTCCACCTGGACGTTCTGGAAGATGTATCTGCACTAAAGCCAGCACACCTACCAAGCCAGACCAACCCGCCAAAGGTGGATCCCATAAACTATGTGTTGTAGAGGTCTCTTCCATAGTTATTGAAATAAAAAAACAACAGGCACATGCAGAGGGTGCTGCACCTAAATTTCAAATCGCCTCTGGAGATCCCAATCATTTCCCACCGCCCACATACAAAGCCTCAGACATCTATATGCCAAAAGGCTCAACAATAAAAAAACCTGCTGACTTTCACTTCTATAGCCTTGAGTATGAAGCCTATCTTTTTAGACAAGTTAAAAAAAATCAAAGAAAACCATATTTGGGGGAAACAGTAATATGTTATAGAATTTCAATCAGCAACCCACAGTGTCATGAGAAAGTCAACTTCAAGATTTTGCAGTAATAAAGATAGTACTACAATAATATTAATAAATTGTAATAAATATTAATATACTAAATATTAATAAAACATTATTGCAGCAATAACTATGATAAAAGAGGCAAGAAAGTAACATATGATTATCAGGCATCCAGAACAGGCATCTGAACCTTCAGTTATCACTTAGGAGAAGGCAGAGAAAACACATTGGATGACAACACCTATTAAAGAAAAGATGCATCTGTGGGTGTATTAAAAATTAACTGAAGTAAGTATGACAGTCAGGAGAAATTACAAACGTTAGAGAGATCTGAGTTTGTACAAGCTGCCTGCTCCTACTTAATCCAAAAGCATGGTTATGAAATGACAAAATAAAAATAATGGCAAGCAATAAAGCTGGCAAAATGCTAGGCGCTTGGACGTGGTTCATTGCACCTACCATAGCTTTACACCAAAGGCACTTCCAATCTTGCAGGCGTAAAACACTGCCACAAGTCTTGTCGCAGACTGCGCATTTGGCACTGACGGGCAGGTTGCCCTCTAACCACTGGTGAGGCATCGCTATCTGTGAGGAAGTAGTCACAGAAGTTAAATATTCAGAAATTAGAGGCTTGTCTCTCAACTAAAGGTGGATTTAAACTATTTCCCATAGCTCTGCCGTTTTATCAAAGAAGCAGGTACGGCTGACCAGTGTAAGTGACACCGACACTCGCAAGGCAACAGCTATGAAGGTGGGCTGTGGTGGCGTTTCACTTGCCAGGCAGAAAATGCGACAGCTGAAGAAGGGAGACACACCTCATTCAACTATTCATGGTACCACAACAGCAACTAACTACAAAACAACAGCGCAGTGAAATCTAGAGACTCTGTAACACAAATAAGTGTCCATTCCCTTAATGTTGACTATGTGACACAAACCAATTAAAATAACTAAAATTCAGAAGAGTAGGCAGGACAGCAGAACATCTCTGTGGCTTTACGTAGCCCCTCGGTCACCATGGCTGGTAAGTCACAGCTCTATAAAGCAGTCCCTAAATGCAGCACAAAGCTTCACTCAGCGCCCTCCTCCTCCCTTTAATACCACGTGCAACTCCAAGCACAGATGGAGTGACACTGTGTGTGCAATTCACTACTACCACTAACTTCCCAGGAAGAAGTTTGAAGCCAGTGGCACATACACAGTTATGTTTGTAAAAACAACCCAGCTATCACAATAAACCTTTGAAAAGCTTTTGTCATTTCTCCTGCTGATTTTAAAATTCCTGCTCTCGTTAGTAAAAAAAAAAAAGACAAAACAAAACCCCACCTCAGTGAATTCCAAGCAGGCCTCCTGGAGAATAACTATCGGTAAGGAGGACACGAAATAGATTGCCAAAACAGCGTGGTACCAGTATAAAATACCACCTTTGCTTAAGGGCAGCAGGAACTTCTGGGAGCAATTCTCCGGCTTCAGAGTTTCTCTGCGTGTGGCCTTTAAAATCTTGTAACTCAGCTGCAATCTAGCGCCCACAGATACTAAACTTGTCGTGTGAGATAGGAATATAACTTTTGTTCCAAAGACCATGCTAATCTTTGAAAAGTGCTCAGGAATGTAGCCACCTACCATTAACTCAATGGATCACACAGCAATATTTCTATGCTTAGCCTTTTTTTTTTTTTCCCCGTAAAGAAACAGGTTTGGAAAATACTGTAAATATGAATAGTACTTACACCATCTTCATCTTCAATGATGTCTTTTCCAATTGAGGCTAACGTAGTCCACTTGCAGTTATTTGTTGCTCGGACAGCACATCTTTTATGTGCTTTGAACTTACACACTGGAAGGCACACATAAACATGCATACGGTGTTATTTGTTGTATTTCAGTGCTACATATCCTTTAAAAAACTAAATCCAGATATTCTGTAAAACAGCCAAGTACGTGTCACTTAGTGTTGCGCACATGACACAACCCAACTAAAAGAAAATTCAGTTCATAATCGCTCCAGCTTTAATTCCCTAAACTGGGTTTACCTGTTTAGCTGTAGCCCATGTTAACTGTGTCCTCAAATCCGCATCGGTCCCCATTTTTTTTTCCAGGTGCAATGCAAGGTACTAAGGTACAAATATATCTTTAACTGTGTTTTCGCCATTTCTATTCCCCCAGTCACACAACTCAGATGCCTGGTTTAAATTTACAGGAGGTGATGGGAAAGTGTTTCACAGCAGGGTTTTGCTTCTGGAGCTCTGTTTCTTTGCTAAAAGAATCCCTGTTGGGCACCATACTGTGCCCGTTTTCCCAGAAGCTGAGAAAGCGAAAGGTTGGGTGGTGATATATTTATTGAGGATACTGGTGGTTACAGTATTTTCCAAGAGGTTACATTAAGTGAGGAAGAGCCTGACTTCTTACTGGATTATTTATTAAAAAAAAATCTACTAATTGGAATACTCAGCACAAGTGCGTAGTACCAGCAGACATTTTGACAATCTAATAACTATTTGTATTTTGTTCAACTCAATTAATATGACTAGTTAATGATATCATATTATACCAAACAGACTGATGCGTACAACTGTGGGCATTTCTGTTACTGGAACTGCATGACATCACTCTATTTAGAGTGCATTATACAAATTATTTTGGCAAAGACCATTAAAGGTTTATGAGAACTAGCCAGCAGACCAGAAGTAGTAGCCTCTCTTCAAACAAATATTTGACAGGAAACTATTAAAGGCTTTGGCCCATTGTTTGTCCACCATTAAAAACATTAAGCCATGGTACAAAAGGTCTTGTGAATCATAAATTTCTCATTTTAATTCCACTGATACACTGCCAGATCAATTTAAAAAGTGAATTGAGACTTATGTAAGCAACATCTGAGTTTGAGAGCAATCATCCCGTTCTGGGTGACGTGTGAAAGTATGTGCTTAGCTCAAAGAAAGCGAAGGAACCAGAAAAAGGAATTTTGTTGTTTTTACAGTAATTCCCCCGGTATTTCAAAAAGTAGCATTCATAGGCCTGAATTGTTCAAATATTCCATATTACCCAACTAACAGGGTAGGCTCGCATTTTCAAAATAGCTCAGCATCATGTTGTGTGTTTGCCAACCTAAGCTGGTTCCAAGCATCTAAAGAAGTCAGCTCTCACAGAAGCACAGAAATAAAGGCTGTACTTTCAAAAGTGACGGCCCTTGAGCAGTTTTGCCCCTTGAATGTTTTGGAGAAGATATGCCATCCTCATATGCGTAACTGAGATGCATTTGTCTTTGCTCTGCAGATCAAAATACAACAGCTCCGGGACGAGAGGCAGTAAGAAATCCCACATGACTACGGCACAGCAAAGTAAGGGTATTTCCAAATCCTACTGAACTACGGTTCAGCGAGGTCTCAGGGCTGTATGTTCAACCTGTGCTCTTTCAACAAGGCAAGGACCAATTCAAACCCAGGATTCTGAAGAGCTGCAGCAAGCCACACTATGGATAGCAAGTGACTGCTGATGTTTGCTTTTAAGTAGAGTATATAACTTACCATATCTCAGATTAGACTCTCTGTAGGTCACCTCTCTGCAACCCCAATATCATCAACAACTCATGTTACTCTGAGCATTAAACATTACCAAAAACAATGACCTTTAGACCCAGATGTAATTTTCAAGCAAAATTCATAGCAGAACAGAAGAGATGGGTATAGAAAGGAAAATTTTAAATCAAATCTCAACCTTAGTTACCACTATCCCCTAATTTCTTTTGTCTCAGATGACACTGCATCCCATTCATATGATGCATATGTCTGATATGTGAAATCTTTTGAAAACATGCAGATATACATATTTATAGAATGACATCAATTGCCATTACTTTGCCAATGAAAGTTAGAAGATGAGAAAGAGAAAAAAATTAGCCAAACCAAATCTAAAATATTCGTAGAACATAATTTTAAATTTTAATTTCCTGTGTAAATATTTCTAGCTGGAATATGAAGCAGGTCTCTCAGAAAGCCAAGCAGGAGAACTACTTAATTAGCAAACAGTTGTCACAGTGGTACCAACATCTGCTGTCAGACAGAGCGATTAAATCTAGAGTTATTATTAACTATAATGAAGAAAAGTCAACATTACTGAACGTTATCATAGGCTCTCGTGCACTGAAAATATACGCCTTTGTTATAGAACACTTCTGTCTCAAAGCCTTTCATTCATGGAGGCGTTCAAAAGATGGGTAGACATGGTCCTCAGGAATATGGTTTAGTAATTTTTATTTCCTATTTCTTATTTA
>JAOXNO010000001.1:177743923-177778237 GCA_028565335.1 Limnodromus scolopaceus | reverse complement strand
AGGAATATGGTTTAGTAATTTTTATTTCCTATTTCTTATTTATTTTTTTGTCAGAGTTAGGTTGATGGTTGGACTACCTGATCTTTAAGGTCCCTTCCAACCTAGACGATTCTATGATTCTAATCACCCATCAATTAATTCAACTACGTTGGCAAGACACTCAATTTTTTTTTCCCTAAGCTTACCACTCTACCACCTATTTTATGATGAGTTTTCTCTCCTGTGTTCTTCAAAGAAAAACTGGCTCAGACTGTTCTTTTCCAGCTTCAAAGGCCAATGCTAAAGTTTTGAGACTGATCTGAAGATCCCTGAGCTGGTATCTATAGTTTAGGTTCTCAAGATGGAAGGATTTGTCCTCAGGTATTCCAAGAAACCTGCTGTTTTGTTTCCCAGAAAAATATCACATGACGGATGGACAAGCCACCGTGAAAACTGCATGATGCACATGAAAAGAGTAATCTAACTTCACTCCAATTTGAAGCTTACGTCTGTGTTATAAAGGATAACATTCAGCAGTTTCTTGGAAGTTTTTCCTAGTTTCACCCAAATAAATAACTAAGTTAATTCAATATTAAATACAGAGTGCTAAAAGAATACTCATATTACAAAGTCAAGTACTACAAAGTGAAGTTACTCCTGCAATACTTCACTTTGCAATGCAGGTTTGCAATACAGCTTCCCTACGCAGGTGTAAAGTCTTCAGTTATATGATCATAGACATTTTGAGAATAGGACCCTCAGTCACTGCATGCAATGGATAGTTCTTGATAAGCATTCAGTGAAATTCAGCATGCAGCTGTGCTGAACGCTGGTTCATAATAATTTTCAACTGGTATTTGCCTTATTTACCAAAATCTAATGAAATACTGCTTTTTCAACAACAATATTCATTTCTTCCTGGCTTTTTCAAATAGTAATAATAATAATGATGATGATGACTATTATTATTATTACTACTCCTACTCCTATTATGCTCAGTACTACTACAATTAAGACCTTTTTTTTCAATACTATGAATACAATACTATGTATCTTCAAAATATCAGTGACTCCAGAACAGCTTCAAGTGATTTTTGCAGTTACAGAAAACTCAGAATTTCTGTGATACAGTTCCCAAGTTATAAAAACCACACAATTACTGATTTAATCAAAAATCTTATTTAAGTGACTACAGAAGGGCACAGTACGATACAAAGTCACAGAACACAGTTTTTCCTCCTTAATTCTTTAACGATGAACATCCCTTCTACCCCATTCACTATTAATTCTCCAGCCTGTGCAGAAAAGGTGACAAAAATCCCAGAGACAACGACTACCCAAGTAATGCATGTAAAATACTCTATGTACACTCTATGTGGGCAGGAAGAACAGGGTTTGCATTTGCAGAGGCAATTTAATCCCAATATTTTCTTATTACTTGACTCCATGATCCTAAAGTGTTCTTTCAATACTTTTCAATACTTTCAGTACTGTTTGGTTGTGTAATTCATCACAGGAGAAAGCATCTCATTTAAACTGCAATCTCCAGCTTATTAGATATATTTGATATTCAAGAATCAGGATTCAGTCATGATAATGAAAACACTACATGAAGAAATACATCTTTGAGAATAATAATAAAAGCAGTGTTCCGCTGGCAATGACTTGGATAGAAATGCGGTATTAATACAGAGTAATTGAGGTTACAGAGCTTTAAAAGAGTTTCTGTAGATAATGATCTATAGTTCTTTAGGTTTCTAAGCCTAAACATTCAATTTTTCCCTGTGTTTACCTGAAAACTTCTTAGGCTTAGACTCTTGAGGATACAGTAAGCTAAACTCTGAATAAGAGAAACCTTTGAGGAGCATAAAGAACAAAAGTCTTACTTGATTCAGCTAGTTTGGAGTAATTTCCAAAGCAATGCAAAAAAAATTATAATTTCTCCGTCCTACTAAAGACTGTGGATGAATTGAGGAGATCAGTCCTTTAGAGCTAGCTGGAGCAACACAACACACAGACAATATTTGAAAAGTAGATTACCTTTTGAGAACATACAAAAGAAGGAACTAGTGGGAGGAATAGCATTGCATCTCAAAGAAGTGTGTGATTAAATTTTTTAAAAGTTTTTTGAGCAGTAGAAAGAATGAAGCCTGGTTTGATATGAATTTACATCTTCAGTTTGGGATACATACTGAGTCTTCGACTTCTAAAAAGATGCAAGTTCACGCTACAGTCTTTTCCCTAGCAAAGGTATTAACATGCCCTCTTTTCCTACACAGGAGTAACTTCAGGGTGGCCTGCAATTAATTTGATCAACCTTTGCCAAAGGCTACTGAGAGGGAAGGTGCCCTGAAAAAAGAAGGCACCCATCTCATCTCCAAAAGAAATGAGGTTTGTGGTGTGGTCAAGCTGAAAAAAAACAGTTGTGTAATGCTGCTGGAGATCAGCATGTCTGAGAGAATAAAATATTACAGGACTGACCTTCTAAAGTATGGTAAGCTTCAAAATATCAGCAATGGGATTTATTTTTATTTTTACCTTAACAGTCAAGAATCAGACCGCAAAGAGCACAAAGGCTCTAAGCTACTTTCAAGATAACTTGGTGTGCCAGGAACCCAAACCACCAAGAGGAGGAAGAGCTCCGATACCTCCTGGGAAGAAGCCTCTCCTGCTTCTCAATACAAGACATAATAGAGTAGCCTGGGATCAATGACCACACAAATAATTGAATTTAGTATCCACATAAATGGATTCCCAGCGTAAAGCAGTGCTGGAGGTTTCAAATGCCAGGCATGAATATTTAAACAGTTTTTTTAAAGATGTAATGAGAAAAAGTAGCACAGAACATGTCTGGGGAATCTTCAGACTCCATACTTCTTACATCGTCTCCTCAAACAGTGTCTATTGCTAACACAGGGTAAGTCAAAAAAATAGATGGTGAAAGCCATTAGAAGTGCACATGGCAGAAGCAAGTAAATATGAACTCAATCACATTAGAATTTCAGATAAAGAAGTAGTATCAAACCAAAACTCACTTCTTTGATGAAGAAATTAAGGATGATTATCACAGGGCTATATAGAATCAGGGACAGAGTAAGAGTATTGCAGAAAAGAGGCAACTGTCCAATGATTTAGATTAGATGCATAATTAAAGTTTTCCTTTTATTTTAAAAATACTTAGAAAAAGTAAAGAAAATTAGATATAAACTAGTAGCTAAGAAGTAAGAGAAGGTAAACTTGATACATAAAAGATTATCATAAATGTACATATAAACCAATCCAGATCATACACATTTATGAAACTGGACCAGTGAAAGCAAACTCAAACTACCTTCACGAGCTATTTGTAAAAAGCTGCTGAAAGATCAACTGGCATCAGAAATGCGGATAAATGTAGCATTAGTTTGCAATAAGTTGTGCAGAAAGATGACAAAGTCCAAATCTGGAAATTAAGGAAACTTCCTTAATGTAAAGTTAATGCCAACACCTTAGAAATTAAAACCATACTTAGAAGCAAAATAAGACACCGAAAAAAGCAGAAAATTATGAACTACAACAATTAACACTGATGACCTTACAAGAATAATTCTTGCTAATCAGCCTTTTAAAGTATCTATAATTAACTTCTGAAAGGATAAATTCTTTATGAAAGGAAAGAAGTCTTTCCTTTGCCTGAGCAAACATAACTGTATTTGTATACAGAGGCAATACAACCGCATTTTCATTAAGCACATGATACTTCCATCTGCCAATATCAGGCACTGAAAATACCATAATTGCCTTAAAACTGTCCAAGCGACTTATACACAGTGGAAAACATACACCAGAGAAGCTGGAAGTAACTATGCTACTTCTAATTTCTATGAAACGGGTTCATCCCGTTCCTTGGCAACTACACCATTAGCGACATTAAAAGCATGGACGATTCAGGACAGTGGGTTAATGTTTCCTCTGTAAGATTTCCTTAATACACATTATTATGCTCAGACCTCAAGTAGTATAACAGCATCAATAACAGAAATGCATTAGCAGTTAGGTAACATGGATCCAAAAAAAAAAAAAAAAGAAGTTTTGAATGGTGGAACTGTAACTCTTTTCTGGACAGCTAGCGATTTTGGTAATTAAATATCTCTACATTTCATATATATCATAAGGTCACATGAATGCTTTATTTCCTGCTGGATTCTAACACAAGCAGACTTGTTACCACTTTTTCACAGAACTTGCAGGAGAAAATAAATAAGTAGTTTCAGATTTATTATAAATATTTGTTTGCGAAATACCATTTTCCAGATAAGCTTAATGTTGAAGACTTGGCCACACCTCCTTTTTCTTTGTGCTCAATTTCATCTGTTGAACCATCAGAATGCAAAGGCACCTACATATCTCCCCCCTCACTGCATGAGAGAATTTTTACACCAATAAATCAGTCCTCATTTGTCCTGCCTGTACAGCATAATCAAGCAGCAGCAACAGAGCAAACGAGAATTGGAGGGGAAAAGGTCACAGCACTGAACAAAGTGTTAATTTTTATGGATTTTGGGCAGAAACTACCGTTATGGGGTTTTTTTTTCCTAAGGTATGCTGATGCTGTAAAACCAGTAAAACTATATTGTTTCCACTTTTTGATGGGAAAATCAAATATATTCTATCTTTTTTTGCAACCTGTCCACCCAGCACACTCCAAACTGGTGCTGCGGCAGAAGGAACCGTTTTATTGAGATGAGTTAGAAAAAGGCACCTGGACCACAAAGAAAGTGATCCAGATGATTAGCAGTCCCTCCGCCCAAAACAAAAAGTCACTCTACTGAATAGATGTCTCTCTTCGGGTTTTTCTCTTACTCGTTATTTTCAGAATCATTACTCGTCTTAAACTTCTGCCTACATTATAAACAGGAGGAAGAAAGGGTTTATTTTACCTTCACAAGACAGGCCGTGAGAAGTGACTCCAGAGAGGCTCTCTCTACACACGTTACAGAAGGTAGGTCGGGCATGGGAGCAGGCGTACCAGTTATGCATCCCTGAGAAATGTTCCACATTAAACTGTGCGGTCTAGTAAAGGAGAAGTTAAGACAAATTTGCAAGTACAGAACACAGCTACGGTGACTGAAATTACCTACGGTCCCATATTACAGGGGACGGCAACTCAACGTTCACCAAAAGTACTTTCCAAAGAGTATTTAGCCTGCTTTCCCTTCAAACTTCTAAACAAAAGTGTGATATAAGCTCTCATTTCAGTAAAGGTCTTAACATAAGACCTTGGCTTTGACATTAGACACACTTTTCACACTAAGGAGGGTGAATACTCCAGTTCTGTGTCCTGTAGCTTGATCTGTTGAGCTAGAACAGGTTGCACCAAGAGGGATGTCAACTTACCTCATAGTGTTCTCTGGACTGAACGGACTTCAGAGAGCTTATCCAGTCCTCCATTTCTTTTCTGTTCTCAGCACACAGTATCAGCCTCCTAAATGGAGTGATTATCTGAAAAAGATAAAGCATTCTGATTAATCTAAATAGTAAAAACCATGATAGACTATAATATTAAACATACTCTTTCCTGCAAGATGATGCAAAAGGAAGACACGCCCTAGATCACAAGATATTAAATGCCTAAAAATATTTTCTTTAATACACTACAACCAACAAAGGAGTTTTTGCTTTTCCTTTTTCAGTTCCCAATATTCGAATTAGGCTTCAGTATAGGTCTTCAGGATCTATATTGATCATTCTTCCTTCTCAGCTCTTTCTCTATGCACTGAGATTTAAATACTCAAATGCCAGGCGCTGAAACTGCTAAAACAGCCGTTCTGGAAATTACTAATTGACAATGATTGCAATCCTATTTCATAACAGCATTATAGCAACTGCAAGATCCATTCCAATTGCCAGAGACAAAACCATATCAAAAGCAAAAGCCTGATAGTCTTAAACAACAACAAAAGCTTTCATTGTATTTCTCTATCTTGTATATTGGCATTAAATTTACACAAATTTAAACATACATAAATTTAAACCAGAACTTTCTATATGAAACTCAGCATAAGAACACATACAAATCTTTATAAAAAGACACAAAGAACAGAAGCAAACAGTCAAAATCATATCCTACTAGGATGGTTGAATGAATTCCTGGAATAAGTTGATGTTGGGGAGTTTTCAGTGGTCTGGTGTTGCATTCTGGAAATCTGAAAATGCTGTATTCTAGGAGGTTCAGAGTATAAGCTGTTTTGCCCCCTCCCTCACCAATAGAAAAATAATTAAAATAACAGGAAGGCACCAGAAACTATCAGCTAACTCCCACTGAAATTATTTTGAGCACTGCACTAAAATAGACGATGCAGTTACTTACATAGCAAAGAATTTAAAACAAAATAAGTACATGAAATTAAAGGAAAGGTACTTGTTTTGCTGTAGAAAGTCTGAAAAATAAAATTAAATCCTTTATCAGGCTCATGCATAAATCTATTGCATAGTCTGCACCACCCACACTTGCAAATTACTTCAGTGAAACAAGGAAAGGACCACCAAAAAATGCTAGCTCTGAGTATTGTTTTAAATGCTACAAGCTAGATATTGTAACAGTTGCACAATATTAAAGTCAACACTTATCTACAGCTGCATTTACTTACCCAATCTCTGCCGTAAATAGGCTCTAGCCTTGATTTGTCCTATCCACCTCTTCATTAAACTGAGCTGCACTTTTAACGTATCTCAGAGGCAACGCAACTGAAGTGCAGCAAGCTGCACGTCACATGGAGGGGAGGCAAAAACCCCTGTGGGCTTCTTGGCTTTACCCCCCCCGCCCCCGCCTCCCTTTTTTTTTTTTTTTTTTTCTTTTTTTTATTTACTCGCTTCGCATGGAATGGAATAGTTTCTCTGTTTTCTATTTCCTTCAATCTTGCTTAAGTTTTTTAATAAGGTTTATTAGTAGCTCTCCGCGGCTCTTCCTAAAGAACAGTTAATGCAAAGAGCAATGCTTCTCTCATTAGTTTGGAGCCAAACAGACGCTTTATTACTTCAAAATGTTTTTCTAGGCCAGGTCATCAAATGAAGCCCAGAAAAGCCATTAAATCATAATATAACCCTGGCTCCAACAACAATCAGCATTCTGCTGGAATTTCCAGGTTTCAGTGGACTCAGAAATCTTATTTGGGCAAATACACCCACCAGATTATTTCCTATTATATAGCATAATACGGATTAAGTGAGGACAAGCCCGCCCAAAACTCTTCCCTTCGTGTTTGTCTTTCCCCCATGCTCATTACCGACGTTAACCTGTAACCAGATGCTGTGAAATGCCATGAAGCAACAACCGCTGCATTTATTCCTGAAGTCTCCTGGCAATCTTGATCTTTTCAAGTAATATTTATTTATATTACTCGTGTCTTTAACACTGATCACAGCAATCCCCTGTGCATCCCCCTCCCCTCCCAAAGTCAAGGCCTTAGTTCAGTTATTCACAGATAGTTACCTAGTCCCAGTGGAGATGCCTTTTGGTACCCAAAGCATCAGCACAGGTCAGGTAAATATGACAAAGGACCATAACTCCCAGAACAGCAGCTACAAATAAGCCAGGTGGGACACCACCAAAGGCCATCTCAAAAGGCACTACACACCCATGTACTGGCAACCAAATCATGTCACTAAGCATTGCTAATTAACGCATGTAAACATACCAGAAATTGCTATATCCCAACTTCTTACTGAATTCAGAGCATAATAAATTTAATAAAGCTCAGAGCATTTCAACAGTCTAGAAGTTAAATTATACACTGATGATCACTTGTAAATTATACACTGATGATCCCATATCGGGGATATGGATTAGTGTTGGGTGGTGTTTTGTGTGGTGTGTGTGTTGTGGTGGTGTGTGTTGGGGGTTTTTTTGGGGGGTTTTTTTGTTTGTTTTTTGTTGTGGTTTTTTTTGTGTGTGTGGGTTTTGGTTTGGTTTTTTTTTTTTAATTTCTGTTGGTTGGACTAGATGATCTTAAAAGGTCCCTTTTAAGGGGGACCCTTAAAAACAGAATCACCCTTTTAAGGTGATTCTGTGATTCTGTGATTCAATGTAGGATCCATTACCATTACTGCTATAAAAATAAAGCGTAAAGTCGGAAGACACACTATGTAAATACAGCATCTATAGCATGATGATTAAACTACATATTCTCTTTGATTTACATATTTTTAACAAAAAAATTCAAGAAGATGGTTGATAACTTGAAAAAAGAAACAATACATTATATGCAAAAAATATGGACAATGCTTGGAATTTTTCTTAAAAAAGAAAAAAGAAAAGAGAGAAACAAAGCAGTCTGTTTAGATTCTCATCTATTTCAGTCTACAAAATCATGGAGAAGATGTACTTCTTGTTATATATTAGATATTTCACCTAACATGAGAACTCAGGGAACCAAGGAAATGATTAGCAAACCAGAAGTGTTTTTTCCTAAATGTAATGCATTATTTAGACTTGAAAAGTATTCCTAAAGGATGTTAAGGAGACCAGAAGGATAAATGTCTAAAAAGGTACTTGACAAATTCATCATAAATAGATACATCATATACTATAAAACACAATATCCAAAACCTTCAGCTTAGCAGACCCTCAAAATCCAACGAGTGAACCCTGGGAAGTTACGCAATAGGAAGAATCACTGTCCGTGCTCTGCTGCTTATACTCCTTTCTTGAGCACCTGCTACTGCTACTGCACTGCTTTGATTTAGTACAGTTTTATGAGCTTTAGGGTAACTCAGTAGCTAAGCTGTTCTTGCTTGTCCTAAACTGAGAATTACTTCCTATAACCTTCTTATTTACTCAGAAGGCATGCTTTCTCATGGATGCTTACAGAAAGTTATGATTCATTAACTTAAGTGGAATGTTTACAGTGCATTCGTTAAAGACAATTGAACCTGTATGCAGACATAATCAACTTAAAATGGATTTAATTGTCCTAAAGACTATTGACCAGACATGTAAATTTGGATTTTACTAGTAATCTTGTCTCTTTGCATGTAGTCATATTCAAAGTCTTGTATCTTTTCTTCTATTACATATTACCTTTTTTAAATTAATGCTCACTGCACCAAATATTATTATTTGTATATCACTCTGAATATGCAGAACCCTCAGCAGACAAGAAGAAATTGTATAATACAATGACAAAGGTAGTGTCACAGGGACCAATGGAAGACCATCAAAGTAACATAAGAATGAGGGAACTCTTGAATCTTAGAGGAACTCAGGCGCTAATGGTTCACACGCTGACAAAGCAGAAGACAAATCAAGAAGAATGAAGACAGACAAAAGGCCTTAAAAATAAATAAATCAAGCAGATTTAATTTAGAAGATTAAGTTACTTCGAAAATTTTCACCATTGTCAAGTAGCCAAGAAGAAGTCACTGCTGATTTTGGAAGAGAGCGATATCAAAGCCAGATACTGCAGTATATTGGAAAGCAATGAAACTGAGGTAGTGGGAATAAAAAATGTTTTTAACACAGTAGGCATAGGGAAAGAGTGAGCATATACAGTCTTAAATGCTGAAGGCAAACAAACAAGTCCCAAAACATCATAGGGAAAAAAGAATGTCTAGATAGGAAGAAAAATGTCCCACTACTGCAATAATGTTCCTGTTCCATTCAGAAAAATAGGGGGCTTTTTGAGTGGGGAATGAAGGAGAGAACAAGAGGACATTGTTCAGTCTTGCCACATTGGTCTTGCCATAAATTAACATTCTATATGCCTTCGATACAATAGGTTTAGACTTTCAATCTGTAAAATAAAATCACAAAGAGTTCAATTAAAGGCTATTGCCTAATTTTTAACATATTTCATCATATCAGCAATATATAGGACAATACAGTTCCCAAAGCTTGGTGGCTACATTTCTGGTTTCCTTTACCAATTCAAAGAAAAATGCAGACACTACATTTGCTAATCAAGAAAATAATGGTCTACATCTCAGCAGCAGCACAGCAGCTATTGTAAAGCACCCCGCTTCCTGCAACCCGATATTTGCATTAAGGCGCCTTCTGCTGCTCTAAACTATTATCAGGCATTACACTAATAGCACTTTGTACGGCCGATCTTGAATTGACTTAGTAATGTAGAAACATCACTTAGAATCCAAAACGGGCGGGGAAATGGTTTTCTTGTTCTTTGAACAGATATTTTTAAAATACCTTTCTGGAACTAATGAAGAGAGGGGGGTATAATGAGAGAGAGAGCGCACCTCCACCGCTCCTCTTAGGGACCGCACTGGATGCCTGGGGTAGGAACATAAGAGATTTAATGCTTTGCAACTTCTCTGTCCTACTAGGCATCGGCGAGTGAGTCTTGGCAAAGACCAGGATAACATGTTATGCCTCCCTTGCTTTCTGTCTGCCCCTCCGTTTCCCTGTCCTCATGCAGGTGGGTCCGTACGAACGTGACGGGTGACTGCACCTCCATCACAGTGGTGGGAGTAGACTGCTGGGGTCATTGACGCACCCAGAGCACAACATGTCTGCAAAAATCACATTGCTAACAGCTGGGCAGCTTTCTACAGTACTTTAATTTCTTGGGTTCGGGATAGTAGATAAATTATAACAGTACTATCTCTGTCAAAGGTGTAGTTGGTGCTTTATGGTGAATCGTCACTATTATTTTTCAAGATGAGCCGAGCCAGGCAGAAGTATAAATTACAAAGGGAGCAGAGGATTTAAAAGCAAGGCGAGTAATAAATGGCCATTATATTTGCCTGAGTACAATACAGAATTTATAATCAGAACAATTAGCTCGGTCTACTCCACTAAGATGTTGCTTCCCTCTTTTTGCTGGCCTTCTCCTATTTCACTGTTGCCAAGCTCACAAGTAATGAAGTAATGTGTGGTTTTGGCCCCCATGATAAAAACTCTTAAGAGGGGGACCATAAGGATTAGTTCCACACAGTATCTCCTGCACCAGTACACCAAGACAAGTGGGGTTAACTAAAAGGCAGGAGAAAAGTGGTTAGATCACAGAAACAGGTATAAGGTCTACTCTGATTTCACCCTGCAGTAGAATCCAAGTGGGGTAATTAGGTGGCCTTGCCTTATATACCACATCCAGCAAAATTGAAGGAGCATCTCCCAGGACACATCCGGGCACATGAAGGACAAGAAAGTGATCGGAAGTAGTCAGCATGGATTCACCAAGGGGAAGACATCCTTGAGCAACCTGATAACCTATGATGAAATGACTGGCTTGGTGGATGAATAGACAAAGGTGGATATTGTCCACCTTGTCTTCAATAAGTCTTTCAGCATTATCACTCAAGATCCTCACAGATAAGCTGCTAAGTATGGGCTCGATGAGCAGACAGTGAGACGGACTGAAAACTGTCTGAATGGCTGGGCCCAGAGGTTGGTGATCAGTGGCATAAAGTCTAGTTGGAGGCCAGTAACTAGCAGTGTACCCCAAAGGTCTGATGACAGAAAACTGGGAGGAATAGCTGATACGCCAAGAGGCTCATGCTGCCATCCAAAGGGACCTCGACAGGCTGGAGAAATTGGCTGACAAGAACCTCATGAAGTTCAACAAGAAGTCTGAAGTCCTGCACCTGGGGAGGAACAACCCCAGGCATCAGTGGACGCTTGGGGCCACCCATCTGGAAAGCAGCTTGGCAGAAAAGGGCCTGCGGTCCTGTTGGACAACAAATTGAACATGAACCAGCTACATGTACTTGCAGCAAGGAACACAAATGGTATCCTGGGCTGCATTAGGAGTGTTGCCAACATGTCAAGGGAGGAGATCCTGCCCCTCTGCTCAGCACTGGTGAGGCCACACTTAAGAGTACTGTGTCCAGTTCTGGGCTTCTCATTACAAGAGAGACATGGACATACTGGATACAGTCCAGGGAAGGGCCACAAGGATGATGAAGGGACTGGAGCATCTGACATATGAGGAGAGGCTGAGAGTCCTGGGACTGTTTTGCCTGGAGAAGAAAAGGCTCAGGGGGGTCTTATTTATATATGTAAATACCTGAAGGGAGGGTGCAAAGAGAACGCCTCTTTCCAGTGGTGCCCAGTGACAAGCTAAGAGGCAATGGGCACAAAGTTCACACAGGGCTCTGTGTGAACATCAGGAAACACTTTTTTACTGTGAAGGTGACTAAGCACTGGCACAGGTTGCTCAAAGCAGTTGTGGAGTCTCCATCCTTGGAGATATTGAAAAGCCGTCTGGACGTGGTCCTGGGCAGCCTGCTCTAGATGGCCCTGCTTCAGCAGGGAGGTTGGACCAGATGACCTTTAAAGGTCCCTTCCAATCTCCAAATCACACTGCGATTCTGTGAAAATAGAATCCAGGTAAATCAAGTAATCTAGTGATGACATGTCCACCCTCAAACTGTAAAACAGATGCAAAAAGTATCCAGCAAAGGTCACTTTGTCAGAAACCTACAGTTCCCCAAATCTGACCTCATGTATCCAACGTCAACCAGCTGCTAACAGAAAAATATTATTCCTTCAAGTATAACTTCATAATGAGACAGTTACAAGAAGCAGGGTAGGAAAGTTTCATGAATTTGGACCAAAGAAGTAGAAATTTATCTTAAATCAGTACTTAAATATAGAAACACCAATAAACCATTCTTGTAAATGTAAACTGGAAACTGCTATATATAGTTCAAGGCCTCCACGCTTCTTTAAAGTCCTTACATGAAGATTTGCTAAGCACGTTACTTCGCACTGCTGTGCCCTTAGCCCCAGCTTCACCAGCTCATGACACGTCTATCAGATAGGATGGCTTCTGTACTTAAAAGAAAACATTTAGTTATATATTTAAAGGCACTAGGTGCATAGTTATGCAAAATAGAACAGCAAGTGACTATTTTTTTTCATCTGTAATAACAGATGCTTGTTTAAACATGATCCAGCTGCCTGAAGCCAGGGATCCTTGCTCACTAGGGGCAGGAAATTTATTCAACGTTTACACCAATGGCTTTGTTTATAAAATTATTTGGTATACAGAAACTGCACCGAGGGATATTTTTTCAGGTTTCTCCAGGTATTTTAACCACTTTTAAAGCAAGAACACAAAGAAACGTCAGAGAATAAGTAAGTGTATAACTGCAGGAAGAACAAAATCTGGCAATCCTCTTGCAGTAATTCATAGACCAGTGCTCGTTTTCCAAATACCCCAACTGCTTCGTCAGTGCTATACTATGAGTTCAGACAAGGAAATAAAAGGTATTTTTAATGCATTTTCTCCTATGCAGATCTTCTTATTGCGTTTCACAAATTAAAGAAACTCTTAGAAAACTGAAGGAAGAAATAGAGACATTTTCTCTGAACTGTTTTCAAAAAGTTTCTGCTTAAGCTTGAAATTTGTGGAAAACAAGCTCCAGGTAAATGTAACTAGAATCCAAGTGTACAACATAGCCCAGAATGGTCACATTTTTAAGCCTCACCTTTCTTTTTCCTCATCTGAAAAATGTTCAGCTTTCTTGTAATAGCTCAATCCCGAGCGGTTCATCTATGGATTTTAGCCTTACAGCTGAAATGCTTTATTGCTTTTTCATAATGAAATTTAAAGCTTCAACATTTTCAGACACTCTAGAGAGACAGTGCATCAAGTCAGAGATAAGTAGCTTTAAACTTGAAAGTCACACCCAAAGCTACCCAAAGAACTCTCAGCTTCATTACTTTTTTTTTTGTCACTGTCGGAGGGCAGGGGGAAATGAGCAAATGTTAAATGGAGGGAAAAAAACTTAAGTGCATCACAAGTGCACACTAATTGCTTTTGTCTCTCCAACTTTTTTTTTTTTTCCCTGCAGCATATTAATTTGCTATTTCAGTTTTTGTTTTGTTTCTAGGCTGCCTGAATATAGAAAAAAAAAAAAAGGAGTGGAAAATTGAGCAAAATGGAATACAAAGCACTTCCCCTCTCTTTCTGTGGTTTGGGTATTGCTCGGGCTGGGAGCATTAAAAAGCCTCCGTCATTTAGAGGCTCATCAGCATCTGTATGAAACAGCAGAGAGTTGACAACCAGGGAAAAACTAAATCCATCCAAGAGTTAGCGACCCCTGCAAAGCTGAGTCACGCTGGTGAGGCCAGCTCAGGAACTTGAACAGTTTCCAGCCGTATTCTGCCTCCTGGAGATGACAAGAAGCCCTGAGATCTTCAAGGATGTCACTCCAGGACCTCTGTCAGCCCTGTGCCGACAGCCCTGCAAATGGGGCATGGGGAATATCTGGACATGGCATTTCCCCATCTTGAAACAGTGCCACGCACTGACCCTTCTGATAACACCAAGGGCAAAATTTGAAATACCATTTTTCTAGGAGAAGGATTTGGCTCTCAGAGGAATGCACTTTAAGTAAAGACATCTACAAATATGTCTGAACTCCCACCATCATCAATATATACCATTAACAATGTTTGCACTCAACTGGAACGCAAAGGAAAATTCAAAGTGTACCCAAACCCAGGAAATTATTGCACAGCTGAAAGGAAAATCTGATGTAAAGTATGCTGAGAGGAATCCTAAGGATAGCACCACACACGGTATATAGCACTTCACTGATATTTCTTTAGTTTGCCTTCAGACAAAGAATTTCATAATACTAACATACACTCTTAAACCATACATGGATCACTGTTACTATTATTATTACAATATTAGTATGCATTTAAGATATACCAATAGCCGAGGTTCAAGCAGACTAAAGAGCGTTCACACAAAACTGCATTCAGTTAAACACATTTAACGTGTAATTGAAATTTGTGGTTTATGTAAGTTTATCAAGAAACAGAAGTACGTTTCCCAACAGAAATCCATTTCTTTGGTGTTCCTGTGGTTTATTAAAGGGAGAAGTCAAGCAAGAGTGTCTCCCTTCAAGGGAACATCAGCAGAGATTGCATGTAGAAATTTACTCAAAATACATTTTTCACAAAGAAATAAAATTGCAGATAGATGTGCTCCAGAGTATTCCTACAGAACAGAATGGAAAGTTTAATCATCTAGGCTATGAACAAGGCAGTGAAAAAAGTTTGCTTAGCAATAGCTGAAACCAGAGGAAATCACCCCAAGTCTGGAACAAGCCAAAGCCTTGAAGGTGGTTGCTGACGACTATTTGATGTCAGGAGCCTCCCAGCAGAGGAGTAGCAAGATGACTTCACCAAACTACAAAAATAAGACAGACAGTGAAAGAGAAGCAGCAGAAAGCCCAGAAAAGGTCACTACAACCTTTAGGTGAGTGGTGCTTGGAAAAAACAGGCTGAAGTGTCTGAAAGAGGCTTGAGGCTATGAGCAAAGAAACCATTTCCTGGTGTCTGCTGAGATCAAACTGCAGTAAATTGGATTTTGTAAACGAGCAGGACAGCATCAGAGAAATACCTCCACTGGCATCCATAAGCTTTTCTGCACTTAAATAAAGCTCAGGACCCTGAACTTCAGGCAAATCAAGAGTCAGTAATAAAACTGAATTGATGCTACATTATTTAAATAGGAAAAAAAAATAGTATATAGTATTAGGATAATTATCCCCAACTTCAGGGCCATCTCTCTTTGTCTCTGATATTTGAAAAGAAAGAAGACTGGAGTGCCCAAACCCAAAGATGAAAGGTTTTAAACTCCTTTGGGAAAAGGCTCTTCTCATTTCCTCTTGATGTGGCTTGGGGAAGGTTGAGCAGTTCTCACATTCCCTGAAGTTCTCGTAGTCCCTGCAGAAAAGCCTCGACAACAACTCCAAAAAAAAAAATTGAGTGGCAAGAAAGGAAGCAAAATATGTCAGTCTAAGAAATTCCCATTATCTATCCAGCATATTGCAAAGGTCTGGCAACACATTACATTTTCAAAGCCCATCGTGAGTATTAAAAGTTAATTTTCTA
Organism: Limnodromus scolopaceus; assembly: GCA_028565335.1. Lineage (NCBI taxonomy): Eukaryota > Metazoa > Chordata > Aves > Charadriiformes > Scolopacidae > Limnodromus > Limnodromus scolopaceus. The sequence continues at coordinate 177,762,411 of JAOXNO010000001.1, read as the reverse complement.
AAATCAATTAGAAGGACCTAATCTCATCGATGAGCAGAGAACTGACTGATGTCAGAAACAGCAGGGCTGAAATAAACTGTTAAAAAGCAATACGTTTTCAGGCCGAGCTGTAATATTTAGCTTGAAATTCTGATGAATTTCAATAATTGAGTTTCCAGTACAAATGGGCAATTTCCCATTAAAAACAGTGGCTATACAGGAGGATTCAAAGATGAAAAGAATTGGTTTATGCTTTAACCTGGTTTCACATAAATTATATTCCAGTAAACTTTACAGCCCCAGCCAAAACGCAGGATACACTGCATTCAGAAATATGGATAGGAAATAGGGTAATCAGAGTTCTGGAAGAAAAAAACATAAACTGAAAGAAAACAATATAAATTTTAACCACAGTTGAAGCACAGCTGCTCCAATGGAGTCTTTGGCCTCACTAACCTATAAAAAGTACCTAATCATCTCAAAATAATAGGTCGATGGAAAAACAGAAAGTATGTGCTCAGTTTTCCAATATCTACCAAAATTTAAAGAATATCAAGGAAATCGCAGACAACTGGGAAAATATTTTTTTTGTTTAAAAACATATTAAGCAGAACCCTCTGTTTTCAGGTCAAAGCAAACTGATAAATCTGACTAAAAAGTGGAAATCAGAGAAAAATACCCTAACTTTTTGTAACAAAATTGCATTCAGGGACTAACTTTAATGAAATGCAATGCATGTTTTCTGGGTTTTTTTTATATAAAATGAAAAAAAATAACTTTAAAACAAAATTTAATCCCTTTAATTTGAACTAAATTCAGTGTTTCTCTTCCAAGAAGTTAAAACATCAGGTTGACCCATAATTATTTTTAGTTCAGTCATTGAACCAAAAAGACCAATTATTTTTGTGTCCCAGTCATGTGATGAGATGAAAACCTAAGGGACATAAAAACATTAAGATGGAATAATCAGAATTTTTAATACGGGAAAAGACTAATACATAAAAAGCACCTTATTCTCTTACAAAATTTCGTTATGCAATTCTTAAACTGGAAGAAAAACATAAAGGAGTGATACGGGAACATTTACAGATAGCACAGAATTTTGATTATTTAGTTCCCCCCTTGATCACCAAGGCACTTCATAGTGAGCCAAGCAACATATTAAACAGACAGCACAGTGACTTGAAAAAGTCCAGTGTTAGTAAAAACAGAGAAATGCACACCAGAGAAAAATCACAGAAGTACAGAAGTATTTATGAATTAGAGAGAGCTCCAAATCAACGGGAAAAGGATCTTAGTATCATTATAGAGGGGGAAAAAGTGCATTATGTGTTGCTGCTGCAGAAAACAGACAAAATGTGGGATCCATAAAGAAGGTAAATGAGCATTAATTTAGAAAATAGTCCCAAATATCCATGATTTCCTGAGTGGCAAACTGGTCACTTCACTTACAAGATGATGCTGCAGAAAATAGTCAGAAGAACAGCAAGAATATGTAAGAGTATGAAAAGAAATGTTTACAAAGATTATTTAGCTTGGAAAATAGTCAAATCAAAAGGAGGCAATAAAAAATGTAAAATAAAGAACAGTTGATAGGTTTCTGCTGCCTTTGCCTCAACACACTAGGTGAGAATACTTAATTAAAGCCCAGTACATTAACAGTTCTCCAAGGAAGCATTTTACCACAGAATAAATAATTGGACCCTATGGTGTATATGGTCTATAGCATCACTGAAACCAATAAATCAGCAAAATTTTACAATATTAGACATTTTTGCAAGCATACCCTGAGTCCTACTAATCAGCATTACTGGCTGGAATTTATAGAATCATTTCCAGCCAATTTCTAATTACTAAGAATTGCAGCAGGCTTTCCAGGACAGTAGATCTGCCTACTGCAGCTTCCTCCCCCTGCAAGATGACCACTTTCAGAAGATGCATATTCGAAAAAAAAGGACTTGGTAGAGCACCTGATTCAGAAAGCCAAAACCAGAGGTCTATATTTTAGGTGCCCTGGATGACAAAGCTCCTATTGTAGCTAAGGGAGAGTCAGTTAATCAGTGCAGGCTATACTGAATTGAGCAACTACAGGAATCTACTTTAAACAGCTATTGATCTTATCCTAAATACCTAAATTTAGGGGGTTTATAAACTCATCATCGAGTCCCACTCTGAAGTCAGGGCAAGCTGACTCCCCATCCTGAGTATCATCTAGCATGTTAACGTTAATTTTCATATTCCTGGAATGCACCTTCCAGAACAACAGTGAAATTATTTCCTCTCTTACTCTCAGACGCAATTAGATAACAGAATTAATCTAGCCAGGATATTCAGTTTTCTGAATATATACTTATAGTAAGAAATTGAGTGGCTTTTGTGGCCTAACCCAAATCAAATGTCTAAAGCCAGCTACATGAAGTAATGCCCCAAATCCCGTATTTCTACCCTAAAAGTATTGTTTTCCATCACATTTATCACAAAAAAAACCATAACTGAATCAAATGTCTCAAACATCACTTCGGATGTATGGATTAAACATAGATGCTGCCACGTGATGCCCTGTGCATATTACATGAAACTCTAGGATATATTTATAATAGCCCAGGGCATTTTATACATCCATGTGGCTCAACAACTGAAAGGCAGCATGGTTAACATCTACAGAATTTTTTCCTCATCACTGTGCATCAGTTCTTCATCATCAAAAGCATGGCAGAGGTAGAAACCTAAGCCAAAAGCTAACCTGTCAAAATCTCCTTTTAAATCACAATTCATAATGACCTATGTTGTCCTGAGGAACTTCATTAATTGAATATGCCTGTTACAGAATAATTTTGGTATTTAAAAATCCTATTCCTTTTATCTGTTAGGACAAAAGCATGCCACCAATGGTCCACGTGCCCATGCTTGCATGCTGGAGAGCACTATTCAGCCTCATTCAGTCTCAAGTCTTGTTTTGAGAACAATAAAGAGATTTTTCTAAATCCACTTGATATATCTACAAGCCATCTATCTTCCATCCCTGCAAACCAAAACGCATAAGGAATTGCAGCTCTCAGCAGAATTGGTCACTGCCCCATCTGCTTGCGTGTAGTAAGGGTGGGAGACTGACTCATCCCCACAGTCTCCCCGAAGGGGCAACATGCTGTGCAACTGCACCCCTCAGGTTGTGCTGAGACAACATAAACCACCCTCTGAAGCAGAAGCAAAAATGTTTTGCAGAGTACCCACGAGGACTCAGCGCCCACCCACGCCACCGAACTGGGGTGAGCAAAAGCCCACGTGGCCTCCTGATGTGGCTGATGCACATCTTTGATGGGCTGAATTGGCTTCATGAACCTCTTCTCTCTCTTCCCACAGACTTAGGAGACTGGTAGCTAAAAAGCAAGTAGGAAGAATCTGGCCTTGAGGGTCTCATATAAAGTCTCTAAAATCAAGGGACACCTTTTCCTCTATCTAATAGCCTCTTCAACACACCTATAATCTATTACAAGGCACCCGAGTGCAAGCTTGTGCACTAGGAACTATTTATTAGAAATTAGTTGGTTGTTCGTCGAAAAGTAACATCATTATCAATAAAGAAAAAACTGAAACAGATGAACTGGTTTAAATTTAGCAGCTTCTCATATTAATTAGCAGATATTTATTTACCTCAACTTTCCCCTTAACCTCAATTTGTTTGTAGTAAGAAAGGAAAAGTAATTCTGGTGAATAAACGCTGATATTTAGTTACATAAAATATTCTGCAAGCATGGGCATTACAAATAAACTCAACCTTAAATCTGTGTGTTATGACTAATTTTAGGACTTGAGTTTTAGCCAAAAAAAAGAGCATGGAAAATCTTGACACGCACACCTCTGTCTCTAAACAGACAAACTAGAAAGGGCCAAAGAAGGCGTACCAGTAGCTTCTACAAGCTGGGGTTGGAAGACTGAGGGGAGGGAGAGGATTTAAGTGAAATGACAAAAGGATTTGTAAAAAAATCAGTTAATTCATTTTAATTTAAATTTTTAAAGGTGTTTTACCCTGGAAAAATGGTCATTTGGTGTTTATTCCACCTACATAAGTTTGTGTTAAAAATATTCTTTATTGGGACAAAGAAACAAGAGGCATACATTAACTAGAGAAAGCTAAAGATGTAATTTTTGCTTTTTTAACAAAGAGAATGCTAACAGAGCACTTAGAACATAAAGAAAAAAAAGAGAAGTAATTTTTTAAAAGGCTGGATTATCTTTTTTTAAGATGGAAAAAAAAAAAAAGGCAAAAAGAAATGTTTCTTTTTATTTATAAGGAGTATTGTTGGAAAGCTAACCGCCCACCCCACCCCCCCAGCTTCCAACCAGTGCAGGCAAGGCCAGAGATGTCTTACTTCACTGAGCTGCGTTGCTGGGAGACTGGGTTAGGCAAACACAAAGAAAGAAGCCAAAAGATTAAGCGAGATGACGACTATTACCATATTTCACTGTCAAATCAGATGACACTTCAATCCAGGAGAGCTATAAATCCAAATAATTTTTCAAAATGAATTTGAAGACTCCTTAGAGAAAACACCGTTTGCCCTAAATTACCCAGGACATGAAAATAAATAGTGTCTCCAAAGCTGTTAAAGCTGTAGCCCTTGAGATCTCTTTTTTCACTACCGTGTTCCCCCGAAGTTTTGATGCAGGATACAAAACATGCCTTTGGTGAAGAATGAGATACTGAGTGGCCTAAAGGGTTATAAAGGATAGCAAAATGCAAACACTGTAATAGAAAAAAAAAAAAAAGACAAAAAATCTCACCCAAAACACTTTTCTTCTCCACACAAAATTACATCAAGATCACAGAGTATCTCTGGTTGGAAGGGACCCATAAGGATCATTGAGTCCAACTTCCTGCCCCACGCCAGACCACCTATAACTAAATGATATGACTAAGAGCGTTGTCCAGATGTTCCTTGAACTCTAACAGGCTTGGTGCCATGACCACTGGGGAGCTTGTTCCAGTGACCAACCACCCTCTCAGTGAAGAACTTTATCCTAATTTCCAACCTGGAATTCCCCTGGTGCAGTTTCTTTCCATTCCCTCATCACCAGAGAGCGGAGATCAGCACTTTCCCCTTCACTGCACCCCTTGAGGAAGTTGTCAACTGCCCTGAGGTCACCCCTCAGCCTTCTACTCTCCAAGCTGAACAAGCCAAGTGATCTCAGCTGCTCCTCGTAAGTCTTGCCCGTAAGATCTTTCACCATCTTGGTCGCCCTCCTCCAGACTCACTCTAATAGTTTGATGTCCTTATATTGAGATGCCCAAAACTGCATAGAGTACTCAAGGTGGGAAGAAGCACTCTACACACTAGTGCAGTGTAGAATGGGACAGTCACCTCCTTCGACTGGCTAGCTATGCTGTGCTTGATGCACCCCAGAACACTGTTGGCCCTTTTGACTGCCAGGGCATGCTGTTGACTCATATTCAACTTGCCATCAACCCAAACCCCCAGATCTCTCTCCGCAGGGCCAGATCTCTTTCCCAGATCTCTTTCCTCCAGCCTCTCATCCCCCAATTTGTACATCTAACTTGATCTTGTTAAATTTCATGCAGTTGGTGATTGCCCAGCTCTCTGGTCTATCCAGATCTCTAGATGAATGTCTTATTTCATAAATCAGTGATCATCAGCAGTTACCAGCATTCTCAGCAGTCCTGGCTAACCATGGAGGTTCCACTTGACTAGAAATTAGAAATCACAATGCCCACATACAAGAAGGGCCACAAGGAGAATCCAGGGAACTACAGGCCTGCCAGTCTGACCTTGCTGCCGGGGTAGGTTATGGAGCAGATCATCTTGAGTGCCATCACACAGCACATACAGGACCACCAGGTGATCAGGACCAGTCAACATGGGTTTATGAAAGGCAAACATTGAGGCCTCCTTGACAAACCTGATCTCCTTCTATGACAAAGTGACCCTCTTGGTGTATGAGGGAAAGGCTGTGTATGTTGTCTACTTAGACTTCAGTAAAACCTTTGACACCGTTTCCCACAACATTCTCCTGGCAAAACCTGGACAGGCATTCTCTACACTGGGTGAAAAAAATGGCTGGATGGCTGAGCCCAAAGAGTGGTGGTGAATGGAGTTATATCCAGTTGGAGGCTGTTACAAGTGGTGTTCCCTAGGGCTCAGTATTGGGGCCCATTCTGTTCAATATCTTTATCAATGACGTGGACCAGGGGATCAAATGCACCCTCAGTATGTTTGCAGATGATACTAAGTTGGGCAGGAACGTTGATCTGCTTGAGACTAGGAAGGCTCTACAGAAGGATCTGGATAGGCTGGATTGATAGGCCAATGCCAGCTGTGTGAGGTTCTACAAGGCCAGGTCCTGCACTTGGGTCACAACAAACCCATGCAGGTTTGGGGAAGAGTGGCTGGAGAGCTGCCCGGCAGAGAAGGTCCTGGGGGTGTTGCTCGACTGCCATCTGAATATGAGCCAGCAGTGTGCCCAGATGGCCAAGAAGGCTAATAGCAACCTGGCTGGTATCAGAAATAGTGTGGCCAGCAGGACCACTGATTGTCCAATCAGGACAATCAGAAGTGATTGTCCCCCTGTACTTGGCACTGGTGAGGCCATACCTCAAATACCATGTTCAGTTTTGGGGCCCTCACTACAAGAAAGACATTGAGGTGCTGGAGCATGTTCAGAGAAGAACAATGAAGCTGATGAAGGGTCTAGAGCATAAGTACTGTGAGAAGCAGCTCAGGGAACTGGGGTTGTTTAGCCTGGAGAAAAGGAGGCTGAGGGGAGACCTTATTGCTGTCTACAACTACCTGAAAGGAGACTGTAGTGAGGTGGGGGTCAGTCTCTTCTCCCAAGTAACAGGTGATAGGACAAGAGGAAATGGCTTCATGTTGCACCAGAATATCAGGAAAAATTTCTTCCCTGAAAGGGTTGTCAAGCATTGGAACAGGCTGCCCAGGGAAGTGGTTGAGTCACCATCCCTGGAGGTATTTAAAAGACATGTAGATGTGATCCTTAGGGACATGATTTAGTGGTGGTCTTGGCAGAGTTTTCTTAACCTTCTTTTCCCTGTAATGGAGGCTACAGTGAAGGAAGTTTGGATCTTTAGGGGATGCTGAGCCTTATATCCCATCTTGAATAATAGGCGACAGTAATGACTGCTGGGATCCTCAACTCCTCATCTTTGTATGATTCATTATTCCTCAGCTATCCTGATGCCTGCATGACAGCTTTACTTCTGGCCAGGAGCAAGGCAGAAGCAGAGCTTCTAAGCAATAGAAAGAACCTTTTCAAAAGGTAAGCGGATACCTCACAAAACCATCCCCTCACCTAAGATCTTCTGTCAAAGTACTCTCTTTAATTGCATTTGTACTCAGTAAAGAAACTTAGATTGGAACAATATGCTGGACTGTCCAGGCCAATATGAAAATGTCTTTGAAGTGCTCTGACTACTTCAGTAGCAGTTTGGGAGGTACCACAGCAAGGAAGACCTGATGAAGCTTTCAGGAGGTTTGCATTGCACTGCCTTGGAGAAGAACAACCAGCACTGGGAACACGGGTCACCCGTGGAATTAAAATCCTCAGGAAAATGGGAAATCTAGATTTTAATAAAGAATAATGAGATTTGCAGGTTAAGAAAAACGATGCCATTGCAGTCAGGAGGAGAACTCAAGACCTTCGGAGCGACAACTTTACCCACAATCTTCCTCATAGCCAGTTCTTGTTCAAAAAATTTACTTTTGCAGAGGTTAAGAATCAGCAGCAGAGGATGCTATCAGATGGTATCACTTAGTTCCAACAAAGCAGCTGAATAATAAATGGCAAGACCTGTGCGTAAAATAAACTTCTAAACTTACAGAAGCTCTTTGTTTCTTATACCAGCATCAGAATCAAGGCATGACTGTGAAGGCAGCTTTTCCACGTGACTTGGAAACATATAGGTATATGATCGGCATTGAAAAAAATAAAATACATTCAATACGACAAAAAAAACCCAAAAAGTTATGTTAAGAAATTAAAACAATAACACAATTACATTTGAATGAATTCAGCGTGTCACCTCAAACTTCAGCATAAAAACAAGCTGTACTAAATAAGTACTGAAAAAGTACTAATAATGAATCTTGCTGAGTTTTTAATACCTTCTATCATCATCTTTTGAATCATCATCACCTGTTATCTAACATTCTAATTTCTGCTAAAAAGAAATCACAGAAATGAAATTATCAACAGCTGATGTGATATTGGTCTGATACGTTATGCCATTTCCAAATAAAGGAGATTTTATTTCCAAATAGAGGAAAATAAGAAGCAACTCAGAGAATTCTTGATTTTCTTAGTAACAGTCTATCCACAGCTTTCAAGACCAGTATTATATTGGTTCCATACCGTGAAGCTGTTGTTGACATTTTTTGTGCTTGATTCAGCTACGCTGGCATCTGACAGGTCAACTTCATCAAATATTAGAGACTGTGAATGGAAAAGAACATAAAAACATTAAATATCATCAGAGTCCACTTTCAGGTATGCTTACAGTCTGTGTTTTCATTTCCTTGTGTCCATTCCAATTAGAAAATTAAAATAGAAAAAAAAAAGTGGTAAAAACATAGAAAACACTGATGATGTGAGAAAACTTCCTACTCGACCCCTAGACACAGTCCTATTTGCTATCTAAGTGGGACATGAAAGCATAAAATAGTTGCTCCAACATATATATTGCTTTAAAATCTTTTTTAAAGTTTTTTTTTTTAAAATAGGTGCAGCTTTGGCATGTCTACTGTGTAGCATGAATGTGACATGAGAGCAAGGAGATTCACACTTAGTAAAATATAAATTAATTTTAGGATGGAACTCTGAATTCACGAAGGGGAATCTATGATATAGTATCCATACGAGAAAATGGAGCTCAAGGGTCTGAAGAGATCCCTTCCACTCCTTTGTTTGATATTTCAGCAAGAGAAATACATGCCTCTAAAAACATCAATCTCTGGCAAAGGATTAATTAGGTTCTCTTAAACTCGTGGTGGGTTTTGAAGCACAGAAGGGAAGTCCAACAAAAATGCCTCCTCCTTTTTTGAGCCATACCATGCTCTTCCTCTTCCATGCCATGGGAAGGAGAATCGATGCTGGGGGAGTTTCAGCATGTCTGGATTCAACGTTACAGAGTATTTGTGCAATTGCCTATTCATTACACCTCATTTTCTCATCCTTATGGCACAGATGATGTTGCCATTCTCAGAGCTCTTATTTGCCATGTTTATTAAGTCTTTATATAAACTGCTTGCGGTAGCACCATGTGCAGAGAAGTGTGACAACAGATACTTCAGTGCTGGGCTCCCTGGGGAGATGATGTTTTCCTTGATTCATCACAGCCACACGACTGTGCGCCAAGCAATTATACAGTCCTAGAAAGAGAGGTCTCCGTGCCCCAGTAATAGTTTAAATGAGAAGACCAGGCTACAGAAGACGATGGAGGCCTGAAGCACCTCACCTACCGCTCCCACGAGTCGCTGCAACCCTGCAGGGCATAGAAAATAATGCCAACCGCTATGGAACAGCATAATCTGCTGTTCCCAAAAAGCCAAAAACTTCTCGGTCCCAGCCCTGAGGGGGAGGGAGGAAATGCCTTTCAGAAAGAAGACAAGTATTCCCCTTTGCCCACCCCCAATTTTCCCACCAAAAATGTCAATTGATGGGAAACAGCTTTTCCCCTTATATATCAGATTTGGCAGTAAATCTTCCGATCTTTATTTCATGTAACCATTTCCACTTCTTTAAGGGCAATACAGGCATTAGACTAGAAGAGTTTTAATGGAATGCAGTTTGAAGGATAACTTCTAAGCCTAACACTATTTTAACCTTTTTTTTTTTAAATGTTAGATTTGATTGCCTGAGAGCCATCCCCCAAAAAACCCCACAACTCCTTAAAATGAATTTATTATTTGTCTGAACAGTCAAAAAGGTTAAACATAACTGTGATAAACTTCATTAAAAAAAAAAACCAAAACAAAACAAAATAAAACACGAGAGAAATCAGCGGTCTCCCTTACTTAAAGTGGATTTAATACGCTGTATCTTATATACAGGAATTTTTAAATAAAACAATCACTAAAAATAATTATTACATTGTTGTTATTATTACTCTTACACTTAGAAATCTAAACAAAATTGAAGTTACAAGTGTATGGCATTAGACACTAATAGCATAGAATTACCTTTGAATCCTTAGCATAGTAAAGGGTACGCCCTCGAAGTTTGAAATAACGCTTTTTCCACCTCTGAAAAGAACTGGTTTGCTTCAGTAGTAATCCTTCTTTTATACTTGTCTGAAAAATATTAAAATACAAAGACAAAGTAAATACATATCTAAATAGCTATGCATATAGATGAATGTTACACTTTTTAAAATTTATGTTACATCTCATATAAACGTGAATTTAAATGTGTATCTATTCACACTAAATTGAGATTAATTCTCTGGACAACCAGACTTTGCGTCGCTACTTTTTAAACAATGGCAATGTTGGCAAAATGATAATTTTATATGTAAACTGAAAAGGCAGTCTAGAGGCATATAATTATTGTGAAGAACACAAAATAATTCAATTGTCTGGACAGCTGCAATACTAAAGTGAGCAACAACTGATGGTGGCACAATTCAGAAAAGAAAACATCTAGGCAAGGTCATTTCCAGTTCCAAATTTGACTATGTTGAAAAGAAAAACAATTTCCACATAGGCACTAATTCAGCAAGGTACTTCAACGTGTGTCTGATTCAAGCACATGAATTATGCCTTTGAAATAGAGGGAATGATCCAGTATGATGCAAGTCATGCATGACTTCAAGCGCGTTGTTGAACTGAAGCCTTCAACGTGAAATCAGCTTACCATTAGGAATAATTATTATATGGAAAGTATGAGAACAGTAACAGCTAGGGATATTTTTATCGAAATATTTTTAGTCAAAAAACAATTTGCCCATCCAAACCTTTCCACTGCAGACTGAACCCTGCCTACATAAAGCCCTTTTTTTCAAATGAGTAAGACACAAATTTGCATATTTTCAACGTGTATGCTGCTTTCACCACTGCGTGTGGGATTCATCCAACTGATTACAGAAATTCTCCCCTTAATCAGATGAAATGACATAGCATACTAATTGCACAAGTCTCAAAATTAATTTTCTTCAGCTTTGAAGCACACATAGGGTATGAGCAAGTACATTTGGATATTATATTCTAAAACGTTTCCAGAACATTTCCAATTTGTAGTGCAATAAAGTGATGTGAATCTTATAATATGATTTCTAGACAATGGGATATAAACATCATTTAAAGTTATTCTAGACCTTTAGAGACTTAACCAAGACCAGACCTAAAATTCATAAACATCTTCTTCTGTTATCATCTGTCAAATTCTCCTTAACTTTAATGCAAGTAATAAAAAACCAGAAAAAGCAGAAATGAGATAGAAAATGAAATGAGAAACATTGCTGTCATGTATCACACCCTTCATTTAGATACTTGTAACATCACAAACTAAGAATATGGTCCAACAATCACAAAGCAATTGAATTCATGCTCTCGAAAAAGCAACCCTCTGACATGAAACATCGCAGCTGAAAGTTTGGATTTATCTGCCTCTACTTCACCTGCCAACAACCTGGACCAACACTTCGGTCAGCCCTCCTGCTCTTTGCCAAGGGGCAGCAACTCCCACCTGAAAGGGTCCGCTCACCACACACCATTTTAAGATTGCTTGCAGTTACCTGACCAGACTCTAAGATAAGCTTATATATACGATATAAATAGATTTAATCTGTTAGCGAATACAAGCACTTATTCAAAGCTGTTTGTTGTAGCCACGCAGAACGTTTATGTCACTCTCTGAGATTTTGGAAGCTCATCACACGGGATGGGAGTAGATGACTTGTGTGTTTATCAAGGGTCAGAAGATGTAAGATCAGAGAAATTCAGTTCCAAGGGAACAGTATTTCACATACATGGCAGGCACTGACTTTCTGGAAAAATTTCCAAAATGGGAGGAAATCCACATTGCCTAAAATGCACTATGTGTACTAGGAGACACAGAGCATACATTGTACTGAATATTTTCAGGAATTTTTAAACATGGAACATAAATCTCCCTAAACCTTGAGCTATTACTCACTAAAGAATTAATTAACTCTTCTATGTAATTTTTGTGACTATATAAGCCATTTCCCCCTATTTCTACTTACGCCTTAAAAGGACCAGTATCCCTAAATCAAACAAACTCAAAATTAAACTTATTTTGCCAATCAGCTATTTAACATTAACTCCCTAAAGTTGGCAGTAAATAACCATGCAGGCTCTACAGAATGTATTTTTTGTATCAAAATGTTAAAAAAATACTAAAGTGGTAAATATTTACCCAAGAAATGTAAGCACTCCATAGAACCATAGAATGGTTTGGGTTGGAAGGGACCTTAAAGGTCATCTAGTTCCAACCTGCCTGCCATGGGCAGGGACACCTCCCAGTAGACCAGGTTGCTCAAATGAAGTATACATCTGAAGTTTACATTTTAACACCAACAGATGTACTGGGCTGAGGTTTGAGCATCTTAAATAGAAAATTCCACGGCTGCAGGAATGAAAACTGAGCATAAAGCGTTGGCCCAATATCCTTAATTAACTTTGTATAGTCTTTAAAATGTGCAAAAAACTTCTAGCTGCCAACTGAGTCATTAGGTAATCTGCTAATAATGCTTTCCTGAATCTACACACAAGTCACAGCACTTGCAGTAATTTGAGATCAGAGGAGACTTCTCTGGTTGTTGAATTTAGGTCCATATTGTTGCCTACAACCAGGTCACGTAAAGATTTTTGAAAAGCAATAATCAGGATATAGCTACAACTTAAGAAAGAGATCGGTACCTTTTCCTCTCCCAACTGCAATTAAGAAAATGCTCCAAGATCTTGCTGTTCTGCGAAACCTTCTCCTAATTAATCTCAGCTGGACATTAAATCTGAAGCGTAAGCAATAATCACTGCCAGTTACATTAACTACTTTCCTACTGTAATTTAGGAGAAACAAGAAATGCACATCCCATAATCCCACGCTACTTCTCACATTTACAGAATCACCTCTCATCTGCTTGCCAAAACCTCTGACTTTCCCATACAGTATCTTGTATCATCTAGTAAGACAACATCCCTCCAGAAGTATTGGACCATAATTGGAATGGAATGGAATGGAATGGAATGGAATGGAATAGAACAGAACAGAACAGAACCGAACCGAATCACTATTATAGAATCACTAACAATCTTAACTACTTTAGCCAGTGGCATATTTTCCTGAAGAAATCTAATTATAAAAATCATAGCCACATTTCATAAAATTAAAAGGGTGTACATATGTGTTCAATTATCTAAGAATGTTGAATGCAACTCTTACATTGCTGTAATTTAAATTACAAAAATAAATTGAATTTGTGGGTATTCTGATCACTAAAAAATAAGACACATCTTCTTTTACATCAGCAAATATTTAAATACTCAGCATACAACACTTGAAAATTCAAAACTAACACTTTTAATTTCAAAGACAACAAACCACACTGCCTTACTTCTAATTCACGATTTGTAAAGTCCCACATTTGCATAAAAGTATACTTTTTTTTTTTTGCTTCTGCTGCTGCTAGAAAGACCCAAAGAAAGGAGAAAATATCCTGAATTTAGAAAAGAAAACAGTAAACTGACTATGGATGCATTATTGGCAACTGAAAACTAAAACACTGAATGATTAAAGATAAAACTCTCCCCCCTACTCCTTTTCGGGTATATAAGCGGATGTGCTGCTCAAAAATGTGTCAGGAGAGTGAAGAAAAGAATATCAGGAAATTTCTGAAAGTGAGGAGAATGAAAATGAGAACAGGAAAGGCCAAAAAATAGGGCAGATCAAATGTAAACAGGAAATTAAGAAGGTGAAGGAGAATTTTAAGATCATGTTGCAACAGATGCTCATGCTGAGACCAAAAGGTTCCTTAAATACTTTGAAAGATGAAAGATAGCTAGGGGGTTGGCAGGATCATTTTTCAACAGAGGTATGAAAAGAGTACTCAAGGATGAGAAGATCAAAGCAAAGAATTGCTCATCAGATTCTTGGCATCTGTCTTTACCAATGAAGATGATGGGACACTATCTCCCACAACATGTTCTTTGTAACATTAGAACAGCTACATCAACGTGAAGCTCATATACAGGAAGTACTAGACCAGGCAAACCACCAAGTCATGTGGACCAGATGGCATTGACCTGCGAGCCCTGAAGGTCTTGAAAGGACTACCAATACTAACTTCCAATCCTGGTGGAACAGTGGTGTCCATACAAAAGCATAATATTGCTGAGCCCATACACATCCAATGGGAGGAAGTCAACACAGCTTTTGTAAAGGAAACTACTGCCTTGTTACCTGCAGGGAGCTCAGAGGGGCGGAGAGGAAAGCATGTGGATAAATGAAGATCCAGTGGACTCGGATTTTCAGAAAGCCTTTGCCAAGGCTTCCCACCAAAGTCTATTGGAGAAATTAAGTTAGAATGAAATTGGAAAAAAAGGGGTTTCTGTGGACAGAAGTTTGCTTGGAGATAGGAAGTACAAGTAGGGTTTAACAGTCACTCTCTCTTCTGGATTACCTGGGAATCAGGTTTATTCAAATTCAGTGACCCAAAGAAGGATCACACAATGAAATCTTCAGATTTGCAGAAGACACTAAGCTCTTTTGAATAGTCAAATTCAACGTCCGTGGTGAGGAACTCAAAAGGATGTTATAAAACTGAGCAAGAGGGCAAAGAGGCAGAAGACAAACTTCAGCCCAAGTCAATGTAAAATGCTCTGCTTTGGGAAAAAAAATCTAAACCTCACTAACATTCTCACGTCAACTTTGAGTAGAGAAGAGATCTCGGAGTCATAGTTCACAACCCTCTGTGCTCAACTGCAGCCAGAAAGGCCAAAAAGCTTTGGCTGTCACCAAGAAAAGTAACAAAACCAAGACAAAAGATACCATTTTGCTGCTATATAAAACACCGGTATACCGGACAGTTCTGCTCTCTCCAACTCAAGAAACAGGGTTAAGAGAAGGTACAGAGAAGTGCAACTCAAACGATTCAGAGGACGGAGCAGTTGCCTAACAAAGAGAGACTACAAAAGCTGGAACTCTTCATTTTGAAGAGCAGAAGACTGAGGGGGTAATATGATCAAACTTTATAAAAGCATTAAAGCAGAGTATGGTGAAAGAACCATTGCTCATCAAATCCCACGATATTATAACAAGGAGGAATGTGATGAAACTATATCGAGATCAGCTTAACAAAGATAAAAAACATGATTTTATGAAGCTTGCTGTCACAAGAGATTGTAGAGGCAGCAAGTACAAAAAAAGGATTAGACAAATTCAAGAATACCACCTCTGTATGTGGTCCCTTTTAATCCACCATGGGGAAGTACCAGGGGAACGGACTGCAGGCAAACTCACATACTGCTCCTCAACAGCCTGTTCTGCTGTTGAAGACGAAGTATTGTTTGACTCAGCAAAAAATTTCACAGGTTGGATTTTTCCCGCTATGTTGAGAGTATCTCTTTTGCTTTAAAGTCTGATGTTTGTGTTTGCAAGCAGGCCTAGGCCCTCATTTACGAAAATAATTAATATTTGGATTGTTGACAGACTAGACCACTAAAGAAAAAAAAAAAGAAAAAAGACAGGATAGTATTTTATATTGTTGAACCCCTTCCTGTGATACTTCCTATTCATAGGAATTTGCAAAGTTGAGTATTGAAATAAACCCAACCCTCTTCTTTTCAGTATTGTGGAGAGTTTGGTACATTTTCATCATCTGCACAGGTCTGGCTTTAGGCAGACAGTCTTTGTTAAGTTACAAGGTACAGTCTCACAGCTCCTATTAACTCAGAGCCATTTAAAATATTCCATGTGTTCAGCAGGTTGAAAATTACTTTTATTATTAAAAAAAGTGACAATCAAACTCTTGATTTTGATTCAAATTATGACCTGGAAATTCCAAGCTTGTGATTTTCTTGACAATCTCTGTACAGCAGCTTCCATTACCGTCATTTATGCTGACAGATTTTTCATTAGTTATGTCAAAATAAAAATAGATTTTTATCTACCAAGAACAAAAACTTCATCAGCCGCTCAGTGCAAGGTTACATTTTTATTGAAGATTCCTGATCATAGTGACGGGAACCCAGCATCTGAAAATTAAAATCAAACCAAGAGCTGGTTTGGTTTTGGTATAACCAATGTTACAGCTAAAAATGGACAAAATAAAATTGAAAATCAGTATGATCATGTTGACTATGTAACATTGCTTTAATTTCAGGAAGATGTTAATAAAAATAAGTACCATCAAGAACTGATCACTCAGCGGAACATGTGGAGCATGATTGTGGGGTACCTAAAGCACTATGCTTGCCCCAGCTGAGATGCCTCAGACTGCTGCTGCTAACACTTCCTCCAGGTAACATTAGTGACAGAGAAATCACAAGAAGTGGCAAGTTGCTGATGACTGTCATCCCTGTCCCATTAAAGAAAAAAAACCAAAACAGTCTAGCTAGCTTTGAGAAAACAGCTTTCCAAAATCTCAGAATGAAAGCCAGCCACACTCCCCCCCCATCCCCACCACAACACTAACCGGTCATTAAGCATCACCATTTTTGTGCAATACTAAAACAGTATGTTCTTCCAAAGTTATTCTTACATTCCATATTTTTGGAATTCTTCATGTGGATGACTCTAGCCTAAGTGAAACTGTAATACAAATAAATGCAATTATACAGCTTATACAGTGCACTTTTTCCTCAGCCTTGTTCTCCTTTCATGTTCTCTTCCAGACTATGCTGTGGAAACAGATTTTGCATTACTGTTGTTAAAATAAAAAAAAAATAAAATTGAAAAAGCTTTCAGCTTCCTCCACTTGGAATATAAGGTAGTGTAGTAAAGCCTGAAGTAAATAAAAATCCACAGAGAAGTTGCCATAATAAAAATATCTTGGTAGCAAGGTGAAGTTCAATTAGCAGATTGTTTTAAAAATAGAGGTTATAGCACATGTCAAAAATGAATAGGATATTTCCATATTAGGATGAAACATTACACTGGGAATTAAAAGACAAACAAAAATCTATTTTAGATATGAACTTGATACCAGATTGAGAATTGGAGAAGAAACTTTATCTGCAGTTCAAGTATTTAAACTCCTAACTTCCATCCATGTACAACATGTTGATTTCACTCTGTGTTCTCATTAATCAGGGCATGAAACAGCTGTAATACACTGGAAAAGGACAAAATACTTCATCGGACTGGGACTTAGTGCCAAAGATTTAAGGGTCTTTGTGTTATTACACAACTCGGCTAACTTCATCACAGGGTAGTATTTTACAGCTACCAGTTGGAGCTTTAATAGCTGTTCCTTTTAAATTATACATGCTCTGAGCAGAGAGACTTAAAACAACTAAGTCTAACTGGTTTTGAGACAGAAGAATATAAAAGGTACGTATTTCAGGAAGAAAAAAAAAATTGGAACCCCTTCCCCTCCATAATAAGCAGTCAAAGCACCCAGCTAGCAAGACTTTTTTTCTTTACCAGAGTTATTTGGGTCTCAGTCTCAACTAAGTAGGAGGAGCACACAACATTGCCATTCTATAAAGTATATGCAGTATAGGTCCAAAATAAACCATTTTGCCAATGATTTCCTCACACAGCAAAATGCGGAAAAAAAATAATCCCATTGAGTTTCCACAGAAAAGAGCAAACTCTTCCTCTAGTTCTAGCCAGTGTTAATACGCAAATAACAGTTGATCAATTACTTGAGGAAATTACAAAAGCATCATATAACAAAAATATACTAAACACCGCTACAAACTTTTAAACGATCCTTTCTTGATAACAAATCATAAGTTAAGCTTGTCATAACAAACCTTCTGTGTTTTACTTCTTGGAGTTTTAATTTTTGCCCTTCCGAGAATGTTTAAACAAATTCCAGTGATGCTGCCAGACTTCCTAGGAGCTACGCTGGGCAGAAAGGAGCCTACAGAGCCACTTAGAGCTTGTGACTCTCCAGGGAAAGCTGGGGAACAACGTATTTCCTTCCTGCAGGCTTTTTCCACACCTCTGTCTGACTTTCACTGATCAAGTGAGGAAAGAGAAAAAGCTTTTAGCAACAGAAATCACACAGGGCCAGGAAGAGTTGTAGAACAGAATAAAATAGTTCAGCTGGAAGGGACCTACAACCACCATCTAGTCCAAAGCATACACATTGTAAACATACGATTTCAGGAAATCTCAGTATCACACAAGTATGCTTAAAAAGAGTAAATTCTTAGAATTTTTATATTTATTCACTTCTTTGAAGAGATGAAAAAAATGTAAAAATACCATCCCATCTGCTGGAGCGGGTCCAGAGAAGGGCGACAAAGATGGTGAGGGGTCTGGAGAATAAGTCTTATGAGGAGAGGCTGAGG
>JAOXNO010000001.1:177730987-177743823 GCA_028565335.1 Limnodromus scolopaceus | reverse complement strand
CTCCTTGTTTGTTGTGTGGGTGTCTATTTTTGTCAGTTAGGTTGACGGTTGGACAAGATGATCTTTAAGGTCCCTTCTAACCTAGAAGATTCTGTGATTCTGTGATTCACTCCTTAATCTTTTCTAAATTACAAGTCACCATTAAAAGGCAATCGGTCCTTACAGTTGGTATCTTACTCAATACTCAAGTCTATAGAGTCAAATAGACACCAATTTCACAGATGCTATAGCCCTGTGATCTGCAGATTCCTGACAGGTTTAGAATTACAGAGAAGTTTATTAACTGAATACCCAAGAATTCCTGAATTTTTGTAGTGTTTCCGATTGCTGCAGATACAGAGATTACATACTTTTATTCAGTGGCTGCACTCCATTGCAAGTTTATATTGGCCCAACATTTGTTTTATTGGATGGCACATAAAATCCTGGATATGTATTAATCATGTTTTCATTTACATTTCCTAGTATTTTTCCACTAATGGTCTTAGCTTAATACTCTACTTCTGGAATAATTAAATCAATAAAACCCTTAATTCCATAATAACTCAAAAGCAAGAATCTCTCACGTACGTATATAACTTTTCAGGCATGAGGAGACAAATAATATTTCCCACTATTGAGAAATTAATCTTTAAGCAAGAAGGCTGGGAATCTAATTTGAGTGATGACGGTAAAATTGTACTAGTGAAATATGCAAGCAGGAAAAAAAAGCAACGTACAGCAACAGGCACTTGGAAGAGCTATGTATCACAGACAGTGAAAAATCTTTTTGATTATAATCAAAATTATTTAGAGAAAGCAGACATACAGGATAGATACACCACAGATTGGAAACATGTTCCCAGTTTGACTGCAGATCTTGTGTGTGACCTGGAGCAAATCAGTTACTTTGTGTTCTCTGGTCTCCACACTGCAGAAAATACCTTCTTTATTCTCCTCCGCAAGAGTCTGGTTGTGATTTCTTATCATTTCATTGAGTGTCTCGCTAGAAGTGGCATTTCATTTTAATCAAATTTGTTCATGAATGACTTTTTGAATGATGGGGACTTCAGAAGTAATAAAAGTGGAACTAAAAAAATATACGATCCCTCTCCTTTGTGATCAGAATGATAGAAAATTGCTTAAAAGCACAGAAGTGTAACTGAAGCTGCAGGATAAAAAGCAGCATTTTGAAACAAGGAATATCACAGAACTTTTCTATTACTGGTATTCTGTAACTAATACAGAATTACTATAGTCAGGCACTGTAGGCTCAGGTTACATTTATTCACAATTAAGGAGCATAGTTGTTGCAGAATCACAGAACAGTGGGGGTTGGAAGGGACCTCTGGAGACCCATTTAGTCCAGCCCCCCCTCACAAAGCAGAGTCACCTAAAGCAGTTCACCCAAGACTATGTCCAGTCAAGCTTTCAGTATCTCCAAGGATGGAGACTCTAGAACATCCCTGGGCAACCCGTTTCAGTGTAACCAATCATCCTCAAAACAGGAAAAAAAAAAAAAGCAGAAAACACTTTTTTCTTCTGTTTAAATGGTATTTTCTGTATTTCAGTTTGTGCCTGTTGCCTCTTGTCCTGTCACTGGTTACCACTGGGTCTAGCTTTGTTTTCCTTACACTCAGATATTTGTACATATTCACAAGATCCCCAGAACCTTCTCTTCTATACGATGAACAGCCCCACCTCTCTCAGCCTTTTCTCATATCAAACATGCTCCAGTGGCCCTTTGCTGGACTCTCTCCAGTATGTCCATGTCTCTCTTCGACCGAGAAGCTACTGGACACAACACTCCAGGTGTGGCCTCACCAGTGCTAAGCAGAGGGTCATCTCCCTTGACCTGCTGGTAATACTCCTCCTAATGTAGCCCAGAGTACTGTTGGCCTTCACTGCCCCATGGTCCCTCTCTGCTAAGCTGCTTTCCAATCAGGAAGTCCCCAGCCCGTACGAGGGCACAGGATTCTTCCTCCCCAGGACCAGGACACAATTGCCTTTGCTGAACTTGATGAGGTTTCTGTTGGCCCATTTCTCCAGACTGTCTCTCTGAATGGCAGCACAGCCATCTGGTATATCAGCCACTCCTCCTCATTTTGTATTATCTGTACGCTTTCTGTGGGGATACTCTGTATTATCATCCTGGCCATTATTTAAGATGTTACACAGCACTGTCCCCAGTAACAACCCCTGAGGTCCACCAGTAGTGACTGACCTCTAACTGCACTTTGTGTCACTGATCACAACACTTTGAGCCTGGCAGCTCACCCAGTTTTCTGCCCATCTCATCATCCATTTATCCAGCTTGTACTTCATCCGTTTGTCTATTAGAGTGTTTTGGGAGACAGTGTCAAAAGTCTTGCTAAATTCAAGATAACAACCTCAACTGCTCTCTCCTCATCCACTGAGCCAGTCACTTGGCTGCAGAATGTTATCAGGCTGATGGTTTCCACTTCATAAAACCATGCTGACTCCTCCCAATCACTGTCTTGTCTTTAATGTGTTTGGAAATGGTTTCCAGGATTACTTGCTCCATCATCTTCCAAGGGACTGAGGTGAGGTTGACTGGTCTGCACTTCCCTAAATCCTCCTTCTTGCTCTTCTTGAATATAAGAGTTTGCATCCTTCCACTCCTCAGGAACCACCTCCAGTTGCTATGACCTTTGAAACCTAATGGAGAATGGCCTTGCAGTGCCATCAAGCAGTAGTTCCCTCAGCACCCGGAGGTGTAACCCATCAGGTTCACTGGACTTGTGTACATGCAGTTCCCAAACTTGACCCTCCTCCACCTAAGGTAAGTCTTCAATGCTCCTGACTTTCCCACTGGTCTCAGACACCTGCAGAAGGCTGCTCTTACCAGTAAAGATGAAGGTGAAGACGGCACTGAGTAACTTGGCCTTCTCCATGTCCTTTATCACCAGGTCCTCTGCCTCATTCAGCAGCAGGCACAAGTTTGCCCCAGTCTTCCTTTTTCTGCTGATGGACCTGTAGAAGGCAGCCAACTTCTTGTTGGCCTTCACGTTCCTCACTAGATTCAACTCCAGGTGAGCTTTGGCTTTCCTAATCCCCATTGCTGTCTGATTTTTTTTCTCCAAATTCCTTCTGGATCACCTGCTACTGCTTCCACCTTTCGTACGCTTCCTTTTACATTGAGTGTTTTTTCAGAAGCGCCTTGTTCACCCATACAGTAGACTGCTCTTAAGATTGTAAGACCATCACAAACAGCCAGATTCTGATTCTCTGGCTTTCACTCCACATTCTGTTAGTTCTAAAAGTGAAATTCCTTGTAACAAAACCACACCTTTTTTCTAAGTTTGCTTTTCCATCATTCCTTACAAATATTATTGAGGTACCCCTTGCACAATTTCTACCAACCAGGATTTTCTTATACGAAAACCGAGCAGTTCTAGACGACGTCTGGAGCTCAAAGTGACACCAAAAATTCCAGTTCCAGTTACTGTATTTTGATTAATTTGGAGTTATTAAATTTAGTAGTTAGGTATTTTATAGCTTGGTGCATTTTGGAGGAAAATTAAAAAAAAAAAAAAATCAGTTTGTGATACGGTACCGAATAAGTGCCAAACAGACCTGAAGTTTACTTTCCAGGCCAATAATAGTCTTGTGTAATCTCTGGTAGGTGACTTATTCATTGCACCTCAATTCTGAACAGGCAGAAAAGAAATAATACTTCCTCACCTCCAAGTGACGATGCTGATACATTCACTTGTTTGGGCAGCTCCATATCATAGAACCATAGAATTATTTAGGTTGGAAAAGACCCTTGGGATCATCGAGTCCAACCATATATAAGCACTACATGTGTTCCTACTGAACCACAATAAATTTAGGAAATTGATTATTACCACAGAGTGCTGATGAATTCCCCAAAACAGCAAGGCACTTTTACTAAAGGAGAAGATCTCAGCTGTTCGTAGTGTTTCTCGTGGTAAAATCCTATTTTCCTTCCCGGTCTTTAGCAGCATCCCCAGCAGAAGCAGAATTCTCACATTACAATGACAGAAGGAAATTCTCTCTTTTGAGATGACCGGACTGGAGAGCAGAATAACATACATCGGACCCTCCCTTCCCCTCTGCTTACTGACGGGAAATAAAAGCCTGTAATTACTTTTGAATTCACATACCCTTTGTGACCAGGCTCATTCATGTACATGCTATTTTCTCCCATTCAGAAAACACGGTAAGACTTCTTCCAAAAGACACGCCTGCCCCCAGAATGGGGCAGATCAGCAATTCTCAGAGGTTTATACAGCATGGCTCATGCTTTCCTATCCACCAAGGAATCTCTCCTTCAGCTCTATATAGGCTCTGGCTCTCACTCTGTGTCCGAACCCTTGAGTTGTGGAATACAATGCAATGCCTCACTGCAGTCCGTGGGAAAATCAGGGACTGGATCCTCTTGAAACATACTTCTGGACACATGAAGGAGAAGGGGGTAAGTAGACACAGTTGCCATGGACTTGCCAAAGGTAAATCATGTCTGAACATCAAGGGAACTTTTCTAAGATCCCTGCGTAGGACAATAGCACCTCCCATCCCATTTGCTGTTCAACTGCTCTTATTGCTAAAATATAATAAATGTAGTCAGTTGCTTTTCTTATTTTGGTGACTTGAGCAGTTAAGTATGGACTTTGTCTTTTCCGTTTTAAACAGCTGGATTGCATTTTTTTACATTTAAACAATTTAAATTGCTAGTAATAAAACAGCCCTAGTATAAAATTAAGTAAAACTAGAAACATGGAAATAAATGTGCTAGAGTAAAACTTGACTATAGTTGTGATGATTCTTTTTTTTTTCATTGAGGAAAGTACTTTCCATATAAATAAATTCCCAGTTTTATAAAACCTGTCACTTTACGTATCCATGGTGTAAGAGGATTTGGCACCTTGAAGGTAAGAGCATTTATTTGTTTTACAGTGTGCTTGCTTTCACATCGTGATGCAAAAGCTACTTTCCAGGGGAGCATAAAAAAGGCAAATTCTCTTTCAGCTTCAATAAAACCTCAAAAATATTCTGAAATCTTTGTTTAACAATGTATCCTCTATACCCACTAACAAAATCAGAGACTCATAAAGGACCTAGAAGAGACATAAAAAGATCTTTTAGTCCACACTCTCCCCCAAGGTAATACTAACTGCATACAGATTTGCAGAAACAGGTTATCATCTTACTTAGGTGTCACATTTTTTCACTTGAAACTTTTTTCCGGCTCGTTTATTAGCAGAAGGCCACTATCATGCAATATCTGCATCAGAAGACAGAAACACATGAGCAGCAGAGGCGCTGCATCTCGTAAGCCTGCATTCATTGCTTCTGTAGAGTTAATCTTCACATGCCCAGCTCCCAATCACAGAGTCCCTGCACAGAATGACGGGGGATCTAAAATCTGGCTTTTCACATGACCTGACTGTCATTACAAAAATACACCATCCTTCTTTCCTTTCTATTTAAATGAGGTCTGCATCTGCCTTTGTCAGCCATCCTTAGACTATTCCCATAAGACACTTGCCTAAGATGTTCTTAGAGGCCCCAGTTACAGAGATCCTCTACCACTAAAATGTTTTCCCTTGTGTAAGCTTCCCTTGTTGCACTTTAAACTCATAAAGTGCCGTTGTAGGGCAATGATGCAGATGTAAAATGTCAATACATGAACTCAAAACTCAAAGGCCGCTCCTAATTCACAGTACTTTGTAAGGAGAAAAACAGGGAGAAGAACAATCACTTGATAGGATGATTGTTATTTCTCTTCACTTGGCATGCTCCAACTTTCTTTTGTTCAAATCACACTTACTTTTCACCAGGAGAAAACATTATGAACACGCAGTTATCAAATCAGTCATAAGGTTGTTCTGCATTTTGACCAAACTAACCAATTTACATCTAGAAGTATTTTTAAACAGAACAAAGATGGAGAATTGCAAATGCTTTTCCACAGAGGATACCGGTTTTGAAAGTCTTATATCCTGCTAAGTACCAAGATTAGGCTTAGCATACAGCCCTTGAGGTAGATCTGATTGTGCTGTGTGAAACCTCTCAATGAAGTACCATCTTCAAGAGCTTTTATGACCGAGAAGCTCTCCTCTCTTCTGGGATGCAGATCAAGTGTCCTATTTATTTCATTGGCCTTTCACATAAAAGTGGAAAGCATGGAAAATATTTTTTAAAAATAGATGTGGTAAATCAGATTTCCTCTTACATTTCCTGGTCATGTTTCTTTGGTATCTACTCTCTTTTGTTTAAAATACTCTTAGTCTCATAATTGCTTACTTGTGTTTAATACAGATACTATAAACTTTTGAGATTCATCCAGTTGCTAAGTATTAGGTACTTAAGGACCGTCTGTAGCTGCTGTCTTTTCCCTGTGATAAGAGCTGGAGGACTTTGCCAGATAAACCCTAGAAAATCTTGTCCATGCCATCTCCTATGCTGTTAAATTGTTGTTAAGACAATACCATTGGGAGCTTCAATGACTGAGGCACAAGCACGTGTATTTGGAGCACAAAGGCAGGGCAGGTGCTCCTTGGAACTAAACTCACCGAAATTTCTGAGCTAGAGCATCCCATTTTCTTTGCCCACCTGTGATGGAGGCTGAGTTATGTTAGAACTTTCTCCATGCACAGAGGAAGTCAGAGAAAAAAAAAAAAACTAAAATCATCAAAAATATATTAATCAGATCTAAGCTGTGTGATGAAAATTTTAAATCTACAGGATGATCTTCAATGTCCTTTCAAACTAGATAGGCTTCAAAGAAAAGGCTAGGTAATTATAGTCTTATGGTATCTTAATTCCAACAAAAATAACTGTAGCTATTTGTTATAATGCTTTTCTTTTTAAAAAAATGAAAGCCCCTTCAGATGGAAAATTTTAAGAAAAAACGATTAGTCCAAAATCTTATTTGCACAAAGATACTGTGGGTTTATTAACTGGTTCCAGACAGTAGTTAGAGGTGCTAATCACAAGGACCTGGATGAGAGAAAGGCGACAACAAAGTCAAAGCACCCACATCAAGAGTGATTTATGAGTCATCTGAACTTATCACTCTCACTTCTTCCAACCAGCTTCCTGACCTGGTCTTATACTAGCAAGAAGTCTAGGAATAAATGCAATTAATACTCTTCCCCCACCCACCCCTCCTTTTTTTTTTTTTTGTTGTTTGTTTGTTTGCTTGCTTGCTTGGTTATTGTTTGTTTGTTTTTACACCAAAGAGATGCTCCTCAAACAGTTAAACCATCTGTACACTTCCTATCTTGCTATGCTAGACCCACTGATTCATCTGGGGAAACAGAAAAAAACAACCTACACGTGCCTATTTATATGTATGACACACCGGCTTTATTTACCTGGGCTGAAACTACCATCACTAGCAATTCTAGAGACACAGCAGTTAACACCACAAAAAAAAATATGGATGTTTCCTGCAATCTAAGGCAAGTTTCAAATCAGCAGTGCTGATTTTAAAGCCGTTCCACTGATTTATCCCATCAGCTGCAGAGACTGCAAGTGTTTTCCTTTAACACCACAGCTACTAGCAGATTTTCAGGTCGCCAATTGAAAGGTGATCAATCAGTGAAACTGGTGAACAGCAGCCAGAGATTTCAAGAGGGCATTTGATCAAGCTTCATTGAGCAGCAGCCTCTGAGGGTGCTCATCTGCTCTACAGTTACGCAAACTGACAGAGGATTATTCATCTAATGACGTTGTAGTTGCTGCTTTCAAACTACCGTTCAAGACGTTGAACAGGTTTTCCATACACAATATGAGCATACAGCAAAAGCATAAGGTATTTTGATTACAAAAGAGGAAATACTTCTCCCCAGACTTTTTTTCTCTGAACTACAAATCAGAACTGCTAATCCCTCGGAGACTTTCACTCGCACTTCAAAATGTAGCTCCATACCCTCAGAAGGAAGCAGAATATATCACGGTCTAGGCACATGTTCCTTTCCATTAACTGGTGTGGTAAATGGCCTGTCAACACAATACCATAGGCGCCATCGCCAACAACAGCCTTAGACCTCTTTATTCTCCACTGGAAGTCATGGTTTAATTTATATACCCGTTAGTTAATGAAGGTCTTAAACTCACAAAAGAAGCCCGTGGGGGAAAACGCACAGACAGGCGCTGACAAGCTAACAGATGAGGAGAACAACAGGAGGCCTTGAGGTAGGTTGGTTATTGAAGGCTAATGGGCTCCTCCATCTTCCTTGTGCCCACCCCATCTATCTGGAACACAGCACCGAGCCACAGAAGCCCATTTAATTAATGGGCCCTGCTACACACCAGGCCTTTTGCTTTTTTTCTGCTTTAGAAACTGGTTGCGTTAGAATTCTCAATGAGAAGGCTGAAGATCTCTTCATGTTTTTTCTAATACAATATTTTCATTCTATCAACTTTAAGGTAATTTTCTATATGTAAAAAAATTTGAGACAAAGATTAGGGAAGTTGTAATTTTTACAATTCCAATACAGAACATCTCTTTTTTTTTATTACTTATAATACTCTATCTATTTTAAGACTCAACTTCAATGGGGTGGGAGGTTAATGAGAAACAGAACTAAAAATAAATATTCTGACACATAAAGCATAGTGACTGGAGGGGGGGAACTGGTTTTTTTGCAGGTTGTTGGTGGTTTTTTTTTAAAGAAGCT
The DNA here is from genome assembly GCA_028565335.1 of Limnodromus scolopaceus. Lineage (NCBI taxonomy): Eukaryota > Metazoa > Chordata > Aves > Charadriiformes > Scolopacidae > Limnodromus > Limnodromus scolopaceus. The sequence goes on along the minus strand of JAOXNO010000001.1, from coordinate 177,735,169 downwards.
TTACAGTAGTTTTACTTTCTGCTGCCTTAATGATCAAAGATGAATGCAGAGCCTGCTGTGCCTTGGAGCATCCTTTTGGTGCCATTTATGATTGTACCAAAAATGGGCTGAATCTGGTCCAGGGCACAAAACAAGGAGTTACCACCCCAAAGAGCCTGCAGCTTTAAACAATCAAGATAGATACAAAAAGGATGAACGAAGACACCCTATGGAAGGAATACGTCAGTTTTAACTCAGGAGCAACAAAAGTTTTACTACTGTTTGAATACCAAAAGGAGACAAAGGCATTTAAATGGAGAGAGAAAAGTGGTGTGATATGCATGAAATGAGAAAGAGGATCCTTAAAGCAGCACTGACATAAAAAAAGGACAAGAAAGAAAAAACCAAAACAGGATTATTAAATCTAGCATCATTGCCAATGGTGATGGGAAAAGCCACACATAAATCTGCGAGGGTCATTTGCAGTGTGAGCCTACATCCTCTAATTTACAGTAACCATTCACATATGCCATGAATAATCAAGAATTATTCATATGAATAATCCATGATTGAGAAAAAACACACTTTGGAGTCTCCAGTTAAATTTGTTAACAACATTTGTTATCAGTTGATAGATGGTGTCACTGAAATCATATAATTGAGTTTAGGTGTTCAGTTCACCTACCTAGAAACCTTTTCAATAAACAAATGGGATCAATATCGAAACACAGAGAGAATGTGCACTAACATTGCTATCAAAAGGGGGGGACGTCTTTCTGAAGAAACAAGCCCCAGCAGTATTAAACTGGAGAGGGATATAAAGTACATCTCCTCACCTACTGGAAAGCAAAGTAGAATGTTCTTGTTTTAAGGAAACTGGTTCTAACCAGTTGTCTGAGGAAGATCCACAAAAAAAGTATAAATACAACAAATTTTAAAATTACACTAACATTTCTCTAGTACAGAGGAGAAATAATCTCTGAGCAGAGTCCAACTGGAGTATAATTCAATTATATGTTAACATATAGCGTATATATATGTTATATATAACATAATATATACGCTATATGTTAACATATATATAATTCGAACATGTTAACAGTAAAAGCTGGGAAAAAAAATTAAAAAGTGGAAACCACTGTTTATTTAAGAATAGATGTTGGATAATACTAATACAGAAAATGTGTATTTCTGTCTCTTAAGAATGATTCATGTACTGTTATCTACAAATTGGGATTTGAATAATAAATGATGACCACTGGTCGCCGTTTTGTGTTTAGTGAAGATTGAGACAGGTTCTTGAAAGCAGCGGTAAAGAAAAAGCCCTCTCCACCACGAACTGCCCTAGCATACCACACGGTGCTAAATTTTACATAAAAGATGCAACAGAGTTACTCCGGGTCTTGATGGTTGGCAAAAACTGTAATTAGTCCTAGAAATTATTTGCTATAATTGTGCCATAGGATGAAGATAACATGGAAGCTATCAACATGAAGGAACCACATATTACCTTTCCATGGGACCCACATATAGGTGAGAATATACAATCCCAATAATGAAATGAGTCAGCTTACAATGCAAGACACAAAGACAGCTCCACTACCAACTTGGTACTCAGTGTAAGGAATTATGACAGAATTTGACAGAATTTAGATATGATAGTGATAATTTTGACTTTAAAGGTACATCATTAGCATGCACAAAAATAATTTAATCCTTTGTAAATTCTAAAAGCTATCATTATGAAGTAAAAGTTTCCTGCGATGTTTCAAAAAATACATTGTCATTATTTATCAAATTTATTACATATTGCAATGATAAGAAATTATTAGGAAACAATAAAAATTATTTTTTCATCTGAGCATTTCACACTCTGCATAATTAATACCTGCCCATATACTTCCTAAAAAGAGATCATAAACTTGTTTATAATCAGTAATTCTGCTTTCTACAATAAATACACAAGTCATACAAATAACGAGCATTTCCACACCTTCCTAGAAGTTACCTATTGCTTTGAACCAAGCATTTGTTTCCTTAATGTCTCTTGCGTATCCTTCTGAGTACTCTTGTTCTTTACACTACTCTTTTCCATAGCAGCATGTCACAGACATTTCCAATGCATAGACGTTTTGGACATAAAAACTACTTTGGAAGTGAATACTGTGAATAATACGTTAATAGAAAACAGCTGATGCCAATGGAATCTCATGTTAATCTTCTTTATATATGTTCCAATTTATGTTTTAAAGGTTATAACAATTACTGTAGATTCTATACCTGAAATTTCCAGGTGTTGTTTCTCTAATCAAGCCATAAAAGCTGTTGGAAAAGCTGGTTCTAATAGCAACTTCCTAAGAACACCGACTTTATCACAGCATTATGTGAAAAGGAGAACACGTGCTAATTTTTGTAATCTCCCAATACTCTACATCTAATGTCTTGAACAAATATTAAGATAAAACACAAACACAGTGTCTTTCTAAAACTGGTAATTTTCCTTTTAAACTAAAATAATCCACAAAAACTTTTATTCCTTTTTATAAAAATTGGATTATAGTTAACAGCCACAGGGGGGTAGTAGTGTGACGGTAATGCTCAGCTACAGTGACCACAGCGGCTGTGTGAAATAAGTGTATTTTTGATTCTTTATAACATATGTACTTTAACTATAGGAGGTACATACATGTGGCCAATTGCAGTATCAAAATCTGAAATTTGAGAGACTCAGGGAAGAACTGTTGTAAGTTATCCTGTCCTTCTAAGAAGGATTTGTTGTGGAAAAAACGAATAGTTAAAAATCAACATTTAGTGAGAAAATATATAAAAGAGTTTTGGCAGTCATTTAGCAAAAGCTGACATTTTCAATCCCCAAGTTACAGAAGAGTAAACATTTTTGCTAAGGCAAGTTCGTAAGTTATCAGTAGTCACTTCTGCCCTTAAATACAGATTTGAGTTTTCTATACATAAAGAAGGCTGCTCAAGCCCTGCTCTTATAAAAAGAAAGGTTAATTCCTATTCTCTTTTTAGTGCAAAATAGGGTCAATCTTTTTCTCTCTTAGTTACATCAGCCAGTATCATAAATAACTCACAAGAGTTGGTCTTGTGAAAGTCACTTGCCTTTTTTAAGAATATAAATATTTATTAGATCTGTACTGCATGCAAACAGAGGAGAAAAAAGGCAAAAGTGGTTACTTGCTACATAAATAGCTGTAAGTACATACAAGATCATAAAGTTCAGTTAAGCCTTTATAATAAATTGGTTGCGCTATGATTTGTTCTTATTCAGCTATGTTGATTCACAGACTTTTTATTATTTTACTCACATATATTCTATTTTTGATCTATAATAACATATATTACAAACATTTATTATTTTTTTTTACACATATAGGGGTCCCAAATGCATTTGTTAGCATTGTTATCCATGGTCAGAGACTGCCAAGAGAACACAGGCAGGAAAAGAAAGAAGTCTTGAAGCTGGCAAGCCAAGCTGAGCTACAGGCCACCGATTTGTTCCTCTCCAACCTTTTTTCACCCGATGCTTTTGCAAGTAACATGTTGCAAAGTCAATAAACTCCAGCCTTCCTACCATCCGTGTACAGGCAGCATTTGTACTAAAATGGAAAGAAGTATTGTTAAGGGCTTGCCCAGACTTGAAAGTTGATGTAGATTATGGGAGTGTTTGACACTAAAGCGTAATAGCCAGTCCATAACCCAATGTGCAGTCACTCATACCCCAAGCAAAAGCATCACATTCCTGTTTTGCTTAATCCCCAGTTAAAGAACAACTTCTTCGCTGTCAGGATGATTCATTAAATCAACAGCTACGTCTGAAATAATTCTTCAACAGAGCAAATTCAGCTCTGACAACCCAAGGAAAACACAGGAAGAAAAAAAAAGGTCAGGATGGGGTAAGGCACCTCCTGGTGAAAACAGACAAAGTCAGGGTGGACAAGTGAGGGCAGCAGCATCTTCAGCGGTTCCCACTAAACACGACAAAATTCAAGAGCACAAAACTTATTTCCCACATCAAGTCCCTCCAAAGAACAGGAGGTTGCTTTTAAACAGCCTGGTTAAATACAATCTCATCTTACTTTGTCTGAATAATGTTACCATTTTATAACATAATATTATATTAAATAGTATTAATTAATATGATACTACCACTGTAATACCTAAGGGCTTCATTTGTTAGTAAAA
>JAOXNO010000001.1:177711867-177730887 GCA_028565335.1 Limnodromus scolopaceus | reverse complement strand
CATAATATTATATTAAATAGTATTAATTAATATGATACTACCACTGTAATACCTAAGGGCTTCATTTGTTAGTAAAACCCTTTTTCCTAAGCCAGATGAGGCTGAGCAGTTTGTGCTGGCACAACTATATTCAACAGGCTCAAAATGACCGTAATCAAAAGGGATTAGAAAGGCTATTCTTGTTTTTTTTACTTCATATGTTTGCTAAATCTTTTACAAAACAGTTGCTTTAATTGTAAAATATGGTAGAGTCAATTATTCCCCTTTGTAAAGCTCTCCACAGTGCAGCAGAGAAAGACACTGCAAAACAGTAATAAAACAGGAAAATGCAACTTGAAAAAAACCAGTGTTTTAAGAACCTGACAAGTACTGAAAATTTCTTAGAATTCTTTAAAGTACTTCTGCCCTTTCATTTGCAACACTCAAAACTTGCAGGCAGTAAAAGAAAGTAAGAGGAATAGTGTATTTTTAGGCTGAGCTGCTGATACGTAGAAAACTTAAGTGACTTGTGTAAGGTCACGGTGAGTCAGCACCAACCGAACAGTGAATCGAAATCCTAATCCCATTCTCAAACTACTGGATTGACTCATTTCCCACATCCAGTTACTCTGCTTGGATTTTATGCAATACCCTGCTCAAAGCATAAAGTTGCTTCTGTAAATGGAATTTTTCGTGTTACAGCCCTGTCTTGTAAATCTATCAAGGAAACATTTCATTACTTTTTAATCAACTTCTGTGATCTCACTTCCCATGTCATACTGTATATCCTTGCTTAATGCTACATAAATGAGTCAAGTTGGGCATTCCAGATGACTGATATAGAATAGTTTTAATGCATCTCCTTAGGAATATGTTTCTACAAAAAACCCTGATCACAAAATAAATAAGGTAAAACATAGATACCATCATATCTGTAAATCAACGCACAAGATTCTTCTGGAATCAGCTGCTCTATCTTAGAGAAGAAAATAACATACCTCAAGCCTTTTTTCATACAAAATGACTTGATGATTTCAAAATTCCTAAAGGTACTAATAAACGATGCCAAAGATCCTAAGAAAGTTAGAATCATAGAATTGTCTAGGTTGGAAGGGACCTCTTAGATCATCTAGTCCAACCATCAACCTAACACTGACAAAAACCACCACTAAACCATGTTCCTCAGCACTACATCTACCCGTATTTTAAATAACTTTAAAGTTCACTCTCCTAATCTCATTAAAGGTCCCCTGCAGAAAAAAAAGCACTTCAGAAGTCTAAAAACCAGTTTAGCTGGAACCTGATCATTGAAAGTTCTGGTGTTACCGGCTGAAAAGAGGGCAGTGTCTTACTCTGCCTCCAACTGTTATGGACAACATAGATCTATGCAAATACCAAGGGCTTCCCTTCTGCACTTTATCTAAATCTGTAAACCTGTGTGTTTCAAACTTCATTGAGAGGAGAAAGAGCTGCTTCCCTTGTCAACGTTAAAAACTTTGAGAGAGTCAAAAAGAGAGTGTCATAAATACAGCTAATCCGTTCCTGTACAGCAGAAGACACGGAGGTATCGGGGCTGAGTGAAGGTGATTCCATTTGGTTGGTAGGTACCCAAAGGATGTGCCCAGCCAGGTAAAGGAAAAACCCAAAACTTAACTCTGAAGGGCACTGGGGAGTCAGATAGCCTTTTCTGGTATTACCTCAAATGCTGGCATTTATCAGTCACACTCTAATTTCAAAATTCTTTTTCATCTCTTCATTCACAAATGAATCAAAAGGAAGTGACAAAAAACTCAGTTGTCAATATATTAACTGCTGCTATAGGAAATAGTTGAATTCTTATCATTCTGTTGCAATTTCTTCATACCTCCCAAGGCTGCAGCAGCATAGACTATCAGTTGCACTACAGGAAGTAGGAAAGATGTGAAATTCTGACTGGAGATAGTCATCAGACAAAGATTTCTTAAGCCATATGTTACATTTCTAGAGTAAAAGTCAGATGCATGACACACCTGGTCGTGTTAAGCAGTCTGGAGGCTATGAAATGGTTAGCTGACTGTACATCCTTGTGAATGTGAGGCCCTAGAGGTACCTGAAGTACCTGAAAGACTATAAATATTCAATATATTATATTTGTTTATGTTTACATAACGTATTTTAAGATATTTAAAGCAAACCCAGTATGTGAGAAAATTCAAAAATATAAAACTAAAGAAAAGTAAAGCACACAAAATCTGGAATAGAGAAGAGCTGACAGTGGTTATGAGGTCACTGGATGCCCTTCCTACACATCACCTCTTCACCCCTCAAAAGCCACCAGTGTGAAACTTTCTGTTACCGATTGCTCAAGAGCTGGAAAATGAGCTGCTACCCAGGAGCACATGAGGTGTTATGGGTTACTCCTTGAAAAAGATTGTGAACTCCTTGAAAAAGCAGAAAACATTCAAAGCCCAGAAAAAAAAAAAAGAAGAGAAACAGAAGAAACATCTACTGACAGCTTCCACCAAGGTTTTTAAGACGGCAATCTCAAAATCGCTCCCTTCTAGTTGCATCAGAAAGTGGTAGAGCTGCAATGACACGTGGCTGTACGACAACAGCCTTTTACAGATGCTGTGAGAGTCAGACAGATACATTAGCAAACTGAATTTTTGCCAGCGTAACTTATATAGGTTGCCTGAAGAATTATCATTTGTACTAGGAAAGAATTTTAACACACTGTACTATAAAGCTTTTGGTGGTCTTTTTGATATAGTTCAGATTCCTGATGAAAAAATAAAAGTAATCATGCTCCAACCCCACACTCACAATGACACAAGTTTTTCTTGGGTTTCACAGACCCCAAACCTCTGTGCAGATGCTCAAACACTGGCTCAATGAATTCCACAAGAGCATTTGTCTAAGCCTAACTCTGAAGGAATCAAGTCCAAAAAAGGTTTTCCTAACTGTCAAATTTGACAAATTAATGTCAAATCTATGTTAAAGACAATATCAGATTGCATCCTCCACTCACTTCATAATTATAAAGCTGGACAGAACATAGATTTTCAATTAGTTTTAGCTACCAACCAAATTCAAGACCTTTACATTCCATTTCCAGGAGAACTCCAATATCAACTGTCCACAAATCTTTAAGAAATGCAAAGTATTTAATGTGAGAACATAGAAATAATGAACTCCTGAAAATGCTAGCCCAGACGGTGCTCTTCCACGCTGCTTTCTGACGCACAGAAAATCTCCATTTTCTGGCACATCTAAAGAAACAGATTTTTGCATAGTTTTTTGCTCCTGTTTCTCAGTTACCCCAATAAAGTAGATCCCTGCACTAGGTAAGGCTAGTTAATAAAAGCCTTCAAGCTTGTAGAGAACAGAATTTTTTCCACTGATGTAACTGTCACGTCTCTAACTGTGGAATATGCAAATCGGTATATTCTATTTACTGCCATCAGAAAGTTGCATCTCCATCTACACACCAAAATGAGGGGTGCAATAGCTTCTTTGCTAAATCGCTTCCTCCAGCTCTGCTTGATCCAGAATAGAGCTAGACCTACCTTTCACTACTGGAATAATATATTCTTAGGATATCCATCCTCCCCCTCTGCAAGTAAAAGGAATGCCAATTGCAACAAAAGGGCAGAGGACAACACCAAGTGCATCCCTTCTTGCAGAGGGCTTCATATGAAGTTTGCTTAAAGTATTTTTCAGCAAAGACGACAAGAATAAGGAGGAACTACATTTGAAGTAATACCACTTTCTCAAATTGCCACATTACTCATAACAATAACGTGGAACGGCAGGTCCCTAACACCATTTCTTCAAATTTTATAAAACTATGTGCCTATGGCACTTCAGGAACCTAAAGACAGATATTGCAGGCACCTATAAATTAAATTCATATTGCAATGTAAAAGACACTCAGTAACCACGTTCACTGTGCTCTCTCCCGTTGCCTTAGAAAACAGAAAAAAATAGATGCAAGTAGTTCCTCTCCACATGCAAAAACTAACTCAGAACCACTCCCTGCTTTACAAACATTTTTTTTCTGATTAGTTCAGCCAGAGCACACCCAAACTGCAGCCACGCTCTCCCCGGCACCGTGACCTCTCACAACCTTCCTGGTAGGCTTATGCAACTGGGAAACCAACAGCAATTCTGGGCAACTTGGCTAATTTCAACCCATCAGGACGTTTTAAATTAAAAACAAATAACTGTTCCCAAATTTAGAATCAGCAGGAAAAAGTGATTCGGAAAATGAGTATAAAAGCACACTGAAAATTCCAAAGGCTCTGACATTTCTTTCTGTTTTTCAATCAAATTCACAAAAGCGTTTTACTTCAATTAATTACTCCTTTCCAGTTGTGAAATAGAGAACATTAGAATTCCGTAACCTGTTAAAAATGGCAAAGTCTGGGTGCTAAGTGTGCGTTTCTGTCACAATTTCAAATGAAACTCTCACCCCACTGTTGTATTAATCAGATGCTTTATGCCAACTTATTACTTCAATAAATCTTCAGAAATTGCATTTCATCAGTTTTACTTCAACTTAGTAATATCCTTCATCAGAAGACCATTTAAAAATTAGTTATAATATCTCCCTACAGAAATACAGTCTTTTTGAACATTTACACACAGACTAGAAGGCTTAGTAAAATTGTTACGTATACATGAGCTAAACACAGAGAATAGTTTCCAGTGTCGCTGAACTACAGCAGAAGAAGAGGTTTCCATATGGATACCTGAGTGTGAGCTTGTGAGCACCAGTGATACACAGAATGCTTTCAAAAATCTTCTACGCTGCAAGCGTACCTACATAGAGGGGCCACATCTCTATCTCCTCCTCCATAGGTGACATGGGGAGACCAGATTTTTTTCTGTCACACCAGTATCTCCTCTTCTTGGCACCTGTCTTCATCTGGGATCAGCAGGTTCAAACCACCCAACAAAGAATAGCAAGTGGGAATTGGGACAAAAATCGCCATCTGTAAACAACTTCATGGGAAGTTTGAGAAATTGCACACCATGTCACCATGTACATGTTATTGCTACAGAAAGCAGGGAAATTACTTTTTTAGGGAAGGGATGAAGGGAAAAATCATAGCCAGAACATTCCTCAGTGTATCACACACATTGATCCTTCTTCCAACAAGGCAGATGAACAGGAGAGGACAGTGAGTTTTCCACACAGCTTAAGAGGGGGAGCATGAAAAGAAAAAGAAAGGCCATCATCAAATTGATTCTAGCTAAGTCATCTTACCATGGCCAGAGATCATATCTCTGGCAAACAGCTAAATTTTGCTGTATTTTGCTAAAAATAGCAGCCTGCCTGAAGCACTGGGCAGTTGAAAAATGAAAATGTTATCTTGAGTGGAAGTGACTCCAGATATGAGAAACTTGGCTTCACCACAGTCTGGTTTACTTTCTGTCTCCATCTGCTGGTACGTCACATTGCCATGTTAGATAGTTCAATATTTTAAAACTCCCTTAAAATATCTTTAAATATAATAGAGTGGCGCAGCTCCCATTAGCATCAGCAGAATAACAGCTGAAATTTTATGGGGAAAAAAAGTCCATTAAAAGTTTCACCTCTACAACTACATTCAACATCGCTTCAAATAGAACAGTCAACGATGGGTGCCTGGATGTGAAACAAATATAAAGTCTCCAAATGGTTCATTGCTATCACATTTAAGTAATGATTTACTTTAAAGAGAGTAATGAACATGATTTCCTTTGGTCTTAAGAAAAGCTTTCACTTTTGCTATCTCTTATTTTCTCACATAGCTAAAAACGATTTAAAGAAAATCCTCAAGTTTATACACTGAATTATCAAATAATAACAAAACTGAAACTTTTATACACACATACAAAATAATTGTTTGAAGAGTGACTATAAAGCACCACTGGTCACTCCTTTACTGTTACTTTAGTGCTCAAATAGAAATCCCTGGCTGGTCCCCAAATTGCTCTGTACTCCCACTCAAGCTTTGCAAGATAAAACCTATGTCATAAACCTGTTCATAAGCAACTTCCTGATCATGTTAAACTGACCTTAGATTCATTACATCCACATTTATCGAGCACCTATTTTTATCACGACCACTTTTATAATAATCATACCAGGTTATGGGAGGACAATACAGCAGGGAAAAAAGGAAAAAGAAATCAATACACTCAATAAATACACATTAATATATCCAAGGTAGCCACTGGAAGAGATGCCAGCTTGCCGTAAGCTTTCAGTTGAAGCTGCAACTCCAAAGTCACTAAAAATAATGTTTTCCTTTGGAAAAATTGATTTTCATTTACAAGCCAGTCATTGTAGTTTTGCATCAATCCAATTACTTCACTTCAAATTACTGAAAGACAATATAGTACGATAATTACTTGGGAACAGATAGGAAACTAGGCAATTGGTGTTTAATACAGTGAAATAATTGCAAATTAAAAATATAATTTATCAAGATTTGCCTTATCTGTATTCAGTTTCTTCTCAGGGTGTAAGGCTTGGTTCAGTAGTCTTCATATTAAACCAGAACTGCAGAAAGGAAAGTGTTTTTAAAAGGTTCCATCCTTTTAATATAAGAAGAAAAAATATTACATCTTCTGGTTAAGATAATATATAATATTAATTTCTAACCACACTGAGTGACAAAAAAAAATTAACAAATATTAGCTCTGTCATCCTGATACACAAGCAGAGCATCCATTTTAGTATTTTACAATAAAATATCCCATGTTAGTTTCTCTCCAATTATATGACAAAAGGCAGGTGAAGCCTTTAGAAAGGCTGAAGACAGTTGAACAGCCTTCTCAAAGCACAGCCCAGTGACAGAGAGGGAAGGATGTGAAAATCCTGTTCCTTCTGTCAGTGGCATTTTTCAAGAAACTGAGGCAGGAGGCAGTTTTATTTTAAGATCTGGATCAATTACTCAGTTGGCGAGATAAGATTTACCAAACCAGGAGACTGCTCATCAGCCAGCACGAGATCTGGCTGCCCACTTTGCCACCCAGACCCAGCTCACTCAAGCAGTGATGGGCCCTTTGCAAGACAGTATTCATTTTCAGAGAGAAAAATATTTCTTAGTTGCTCCCCATCCCCTCCCCAACACCTCTGCAAGACAGCACGCCAGGGCAGGGATGCTGCTGGTGGCCACCTCTGAATAACATCCCAGTTTCTGATCCAAGTTTTGGAGAAAAAGAGGCTTCTGAAGACAAAATACCCTCCTTGTAAAACGGGTTGGAATCGAAAGCCAGGCAAAACCACTTCTTCTATTAAGCAGAAGCCATTTTACTTCATTTTTGCAATGCACATTTCTTATTTCCATCCCAGGTACCCAGGAAAAAGACCTGTAAGGAAACAGTGGCTGTATCACGTTGATACAGCCTGCAGTATTTAAATCAGACAGTCGGCAGCCCTCCACCGTCTCACGTGGCGATGGGAAACTCTAAAACTACCTGTCACTACCTGTGTCAAAATTCAGAGGGCTTTGCTTAGCATTAGCTGTTTGTTGCAGAAAAGTTAATGCAAAAAGAAGTATCATTTTTCAATTCCTACTTAAGTAAAACACATACCCTTTGATAATACCACATTAAAAATGTGTTATGCCAAAACACCTCTAGAAGTTACACAGGACCAGGTTCTTCAAATCTGACTTTCCCTTTTGCAGATATACCCGAGAGCATATCATATCCACATTTTTTCATTTATGATTGCAATATTATAGATACAAAGGAAAAATAGCAGGTTTACTCTCTGTGTTCAAGCATCAGATTTTGGGTGGCTTGGGGGAAAAAATGCAAAAACTTCCAAGAAATTTCTAAAGAGATTCTCCCAAGTAATAACCTTGACAAATAAAGCCTTATTCCTGAGTATGCATGACGACTTGGTAAAATTAATTACTTTCCTTTTTAACCCATTAATCATCTGGGTTTCATTCTAGAGGAAGCCCAGAGTTTCATCTTCCTTTGTACTGCAACATTAAACCAAGAAAATTGCCAGTGGCAAAATAAACATCATAATGCTTCATGTAAGGTTTCCAAGATTCTGGTGGGAGCTCTGTACAGAAGTATTTCTGTACTCTGGGTTACGACATTCTGTTATTTAAATATTAATAAAAGAATGATGTAAACCACATTAGAAAAGAAAACAAATCTTTTCAATTAAGTTTATTTTTAGAACAAGTCCTAGGATTCTGAATACAGCAGCGTTTTCTGAACACAGTGTTTTTCCCTTAAGATTTCTCACTGGCAACACTCCATAATCTGCTCCGTTTGGTGGTGGGAGGTGAACTTCTGTAGAGAGAACAGAGGCAGTTTAAAGGGCACCTCAGAAATTCTAAATGGACAGTCAACACGCTCAATAGCTCCTACAAATGTTTAACGGAATAAAAATTGCGATTAGAAGTAAAATTCAGAATTTTTCGTGGCATGGAGCACCAAGTTACAAGGAGTTTTTTCAAGAGTCTTCAGTAAACTAAACTCTGAGGGATACAACAAAGAATATTAGCTCACAGCACAAGAGAAATAGGGCTAAGCAGTGCTGTAACAAACCTAATTTATTCACCAGACTGATGCAATCTGGCCTCAACCAGATTGTATTGTCACATCTCTACATGGAAAAAAAAAATATATCAAAAGCTGTTTTTTTAGGGGAAAATATATTTCTTTAACATTTCTGGATAGTAGCCAGCAGCACAGGGCTATGTCAAGATGATGGAATAACCCAACCTTACATCTCTAAGCATCACGGTCACAGGAAACAGAGGCCAAGGCTAAAATGTGACCTATTGTGGGAGGATTTAGTTAATCTCAGGCTTTAAGTGGAGCAATTTCTTTCTAAAAAAAAAAAAAAAAAAAAGACATCGATAAGTTAAGTACATGGGTCACACTATATTTGTTTAGTAACCATAAAATATCCACTCACACTCTCCATGTCACACTTCCATGAGGGGAATGATGTACATGCATCTCTCACAACCGATTGGCAAAGGCTCTATTAGAAATGGGATTTTTTCATTCCTATCAAAACACCTGCTGCTGATGGACAGCTGGTATTTTAACACAAGTATTAGTAGTGCTTAAAGCTTAGTACCAGGCTTTGCAACAGAGGACGTGAAAGCGTTTGCTTACACGCATTTACAACTTCATTTAGCAGAGGATACGGGGGAGCGGGAACCCCACGGCGCAGAGTCAGGAGCAACAGCCGAGTTGGTGCCTAGCGTAGGGTTAAAGAGGAGGGCTGGCAGGCAGGAACAGAAGGCAGCTGCCAAAAACCTCCACTTCTCGGCTTTACGAAAACCATTCCTCCTCTGTGGCCGCGCCGCTCCCCGCGCCCCGTTAACTGGAGGTGCACGCGCGGGCAAGCACGAACAGAACGTGGCTCCGTAAGGAGAACCATAAATACTGCGCTCCCAAAGAACGCGCAGCATGTATAAATACTCCCAACTCAAAACAATCTGTCACTAGCGACATAAAGAGGTTTCCTAGCGGGCAAAAATTCTGACACTGTTAAGGGTCAAGCAGGCAAAATGCCGGAAGTGAAAAAAGGCAAAATAATGAAAAAAAAAAAAAAATATATATATCTCCCCCCAAATCCCTAAGCACTTCTTAAGTCTATGTAATGCTCATGATTCACATAATCACACTTCTGCTTACACTGACGTGCTGAGGTTTGCTTTCTCAAGTGATAACCTGGGAAAGTTACTGGTTCCAGTTACCATGCACTGAGAAATCCAAGCGTGAAAAACAGATACAAAACAGGTACATTGGGACTTACGGGAAGAATTCGGTGTTTAACATAGACCTTTTCTTTTTGTGGGTGTACAATAGAAGAGGGGTTGGATAAAGAGTTGAATTTTTGATACACACATGACTTCAATAAAGAAATAAACAGAAAAACCTCATATTTAACAATACAGATCTTAATATTCAGATACATCACTGAGGACACTCCTTCCAGGAATTCCAGTTGTCCCACACAGACATATCTGGAAACATCACATCAGTAAACAGCCATGGTATTTAACAAAAATCACAATCCCCTTTAGTAAAGATCAAAGATAGGGATAAATGTCAAAAATAATCATAATAAAAGCCAGGAGGAACCGGCTTCATAGCTCTTCATAGGAACTATATAGCAGCAGTAGTATACAGTCTACATACCTTACATGCATGTATTTCCCTAAGGGGAAAGAAAATAGCAACAGACGTGATACTGGACTTCATCATAGGTCTGGAAGATAAGTGAACAACTAACAAACATGGGGACATACAAGAAAGAAGGAGAATTAATACCCTCTCACAAAAATGCCCAAAGGCAAGAGCAAAGTTCATATAATCATACTGCAAACAGTCCAAGGCTGGAACACGCTTTGAGACAAACCCCACATACATATGCTTGAAATAGTACCGAAGGATGCAAGTCCACCGTACAGGTCTGCACATCCTGCCGATGTCTGGTTGCTCGCCACAGCACAAGAGCAATTAACGGGGACAAGCAAAATCAGCGGTTTCATGACAAACTACGGAACCATGCTGGAAGGCAAAGAGTTTATGTCCCAAAAGTTTTGTGTGTTTATTGCTCTTTCTAGAGTAGCAGGAGCGCAAGAGGTAAAGGACCAGACTTTTACAGTTATTGAAAAGTGTACCGGCTACTTTAAATACCTATAAATACCACAACCGATGCAGTTACCTTTTTGTACTTTTGAAAGTACAGTACCTCTTCCATTTCACCCCATCAGTCAGGACCAAAGATAAATAAGGAGCACACCCCTACAGATTTGAAATCCTCTTACCCGAAGTACTATGCATCTCTAAAATCTACATTCATTAAAACACATTGATCAACACACGTTCTACCAAGTGCCTGCCTTCTGCCCTCTTCGCCTCCACCAAGCGTGGAGAGGGACATACAGAAGAAAACTTTTCTCAACAGAAACTGTGCCTTTAGGTGAGAAGTACCGAAGAAGTGAAAGCTCTTCCGCCAAGAAAAACCAAGCCAAACCCAGAGCATGACCCTGATAGGTGACACCCTCCAAAGACATTTAAGCTGATGGAGTGAGAAACTCATTTCTCTAGTTTGCAACAGAACAATTTATATGAAGTACTAAAGCTCCAAAACATGACTGCAAAAAACCACCATCTGGTTCTTCAGGCTCCTCCATTTCCAAATAGTATATAGGGGAATAAAGTTCTCTTACTGCAAGTGTCCAGACTGGGCCCAGCAGTGAGCACTCCAGATGCTCGCTCCCATCGAAACGTGCCTGAGATTCTCATAATATCCGTGAAGAGTCTGATGTGGCAGGTGCTGTCAACATAATTGTGCTCAAAATCTGCACCATACCACCAGGAAAGATGTTTTTGCAAAAGAGCCATCACAATCACTTGTACTGAAGAACATACAAAAGGGCTGATGGTCGAAGTAGGTCACAGTTAAAAGTGTTGGCCCACGATGCAAGAAATCTATGATTGCACTCCATTCTTCAGCTAGAGGGGGCCCAAATCCATATGTCTCTTTTTGAAGACAGTAACTTCACTAGAAGCTGTTCAGCCACAAAACAATGCCATACTCATCCTGCTGAAGGTGCACCACTCCACAAAAAAATAATTAGCATTCAAAGGGGTTTAAAAAAATCAAGACTCCATCGCCAACAGACACTTCCACAGAAAACATCAGACCAAGGTTTTGACCTCTGCCCCGTCGACCATTTATGCGGTGTGTATTATACAGTCGCTGCCTAAACACAGCTGTGGGTTGGGTTTTTTTTGTATTGGATGCATTACTCTGTGGATTTAATACTATGATTTTCAGGCCATAACATCATAATTATGTCTTTGCCACTTAACTCTTGAGGGAAGTGAGCACAATGTCTAAAACATAACCAGAGCAAACTTTTAAACCAAAATCTGCATCTCTGAAGTTATAAGAAAGCCAGTAATTTCTGCTGGCTTTGTCCTTATTTTCCTTCTATTTCTGCAGAAAAATGACCTCGGACTGTACTTCCTATCCAGAATTGGTTGGGCAGTGCTGTAGTACCTCCAGAAATGCTACTTGACCTCTACTGAATCCATAAACTTTGACTGAGTCCCCAGAAAAA
Organism: Limnodromus scolopaceus; assembly: GCA_028565335.1. Lineage (NCBI taxonomy): Eukaryota > Metazoa > Chordata > Aves > Charadriiformes > Scolopacidae > Limnodromus > Limnodromus scolopaceus. The sequence goes on along the minus strand of JAOXNO010000001.1, from coordinate 177,718,819 downwards.
AAAAATGGCAGTTTTATTTCCAGAATGAAATAGTAAAAATCTATTTTTATAGATGTATTTAGACCACAAAATCTTGTAAATTAGCATCTCAGTTTTGCATCTGTACCTTTTTTGAGTCCCCTGTCATTATTGCTCTTATGCTTTCAACAAGCCAATTACCTTAAAATAACCACCAGTACCCCAAAATAACTATTTTTGAATGTGTAATGCTATATTTGACACTCATTCGCCAATTAATATTCTGGTTTTAGCACGTCAGTTTATAATTTTTCAAGTCTATTTTAATCTCTTCAAGTACTTTGGTTGCTGAAATTTCGATCTGTTTAAAATGGCCTAGCACATAAAAAAAAAAAAATAAAATTCAACCCCCTTCTACCAGGTTAATGCTCTAATATCTAGGCTGCAGATAATCCCAAATAGATGCTTTCATGAGTTACTGAGTCATTTAGCGCCAAAGCAAGTAAGAGGACTGCATTTGTTTAAGACACAACAAAAGCACATGACATCCTGTGCTATACATCCGGATACTACTGTCATGAACAGGGAAGCAATTTTGAGTACGGCTGCCAAATTACACTTTTTTCCAGCATGAAGTCCCAACAGGGAACACAGCTTCTTCCTTTTCTGCATTGATCCAGCAGTCCCAAAGGCAGACACAGCAACCTGTTAAGTCCGGATCTGATTCAAGGTCCTCTCCAAGTCAACAGCAAAAATTCCTTTGTTTACGATGGGAGGAGGATCAGGTTCCCAAAGAACTTGCAGTTCGGCTTCCCCTGTAAGAACCTTTTCAGCCCAGGACCTACATGGCTTTTCACAGCATCCTATTTCGCCTTCCTCCTCCCGATTTTCAGCTCAACTGTACTAACAGAAAAATCTCCATGCGTGTTAGTACTCAAATGGGCCGCATACTCCATTTAGATGCAAATTTGGGAACATTCCAGAACTTTATGCTAACTCAGACACTCATGAAGAATTAACCATCTGTGTTACCCCATCTGTTGCCTAGTGTACCTCAGAGCAGCCCAAAACACAGTTTGGCACATCTCATTTTCTTGCCACCTAAAGTCAAAAGGTTTTTTTTTTTTGTTACAAAAAACAATGCGAGAGACTAAAATCATACATTTTTCTATACTTTGGGATAGGGACAGCTGTTTCAGGGAACGTTATAAACATGTTTTCGTTGGCAACTTACTGGTTTTCAAATTGTGTTTGTTAAATTGTTGGTAGTCTGCAAGAACCAAATAAAAAGGAAGTATTCTGCATTAGAACAATGAAGAAATATAAAAATAATTGTATTCAAAAAGAACTTTTTTTTTTTCTCTTTCTTTAAATAAATGGAGACAACAGATCTACCGCACTGCATATTTAATAGCAGTTTACATGCGTTAACTCTTACAAAGTGAAGTAACATCTATATCCTGAAATAAATTTTCTCAAAAGCTCCTTCTAAACAGCAAGCAACCGAGGCAAAAATGCTGATCATAAATAATGAGTAAGCACTATTACCCGTTATGTTGTTATTTCATCAATATTTCTGCCAGAAAGAAGAAAAAAAACTGCGCTAAAATACAGTGATACCTGTATTATACAGGTATCCAGTGACTGTATCATCTGGACTTCACTTACATTATAGATAATAAATATCCACTGTGGCATCTTGGCTTCCACTTACATTGTAGATAAAAAACATGCTGATATGTTTATGGAAAAGCTATCCTCAACAGAATCAGACCCGATCCAAGAACCCCTGAGAATGTAAAATTCTGTGTATTTGGTCCTAAAGAACAAAAATTTCAACAAGAGCTTATGCAATCTAGATTAAGGTTTCACATTTTGCATCAAAAATTGACTGAAAGTGCAAATAAGGTTTCTGTATTTCACACCTATTTTTCTTAGCCTGTATTTATCTCAGTATTTCTAAAATAACACCTCTTACAAATGCTCACATGGGCAACTGCATTAGAGTCAACCTAGAGGCTTTGGTGACTCTTTGCTAATGTCATCTCACAGAAGAGGAACCTAAAAGACACAGTGGGTGGAAATGCACTTTATACCCTGCCCGATCTTATGTAAAAACTGAAAGTAAATTAACAAGTACAGACATCTTATGGAACATACACAGTACTGAAAAATTATAAATTTTACAAAACACTATAAGCAGCCCAGGAAAAACAGTGTGGCAAAGGCATGACTTGTGAATCAGGGACGGGGACTCAATTCCCACCTGCCGCAGACGTCCTGATGATTGCATTAGGCAACTTCTCATTCCTCTTTTTTACCTTCATTTCACAGTCGGAAATAGCAAAAATACTTTCTTATTCATAGAAGGGGGAAAAGATAACTTTAGTTCTTTTGATGAATCATTCAGACACGATAGCCATGGGAGTCATTCTAATATCCAGAATAAGTTAGACAGGCAGGCGTTACTGGCAGAAGTTTCAAATAATCTTCATGCAACATCAAATTATACTGCAGTCTACCGAACAATCAGAAGGGAACCATCTATTCTTTTAAAGAGCATTCATATTTCCAGATAAGAGAAAAGACTGTATGGCATGATGAATTTAACACAGTGTTAAACAGTGCATTGCCCTAATAAATGTTTTTAATGTACATCTTCCTAAATACTATAAGAAAGTGGGTTTATACTTACGTTTTCTGGAAGCATCTAGAGTCAGTTCAACGCTTGCACAGACGGCAACAGCTTCTTAATTCACTTCACTTGCCTACCAGTGTGGGAGCACTGCTTACCTTTACACAAAGGACAGAGTATAACTCTATTCGCAGACTTTCTAGAGTAGAATACACAGTTTATTTCTAAATATAAAACCTTTCTCTGTGTATGTTTAAAAAACTTTACACAAAGCAGACAATTTTGACCTGAACTGTTTAGATAAAGTGGATGATTTTAGCTGCAGGAACCCTAGAAAGAATGTTTTGAGACTGTTTAGATGAATACCTGCAAAGCTGTTCGACTCTAATCAGAAATTAAAAATATAACAAGGCCAGATACTCTAACCCAGGTAATAGAAGGAATGCAGCTCAGATGATAGAATCTCAGAACAGACTTTTAATCCAGAGTACTTGACTTAGGGATGTTCCCAGTAGTACTTACAGTTTAATTTAAAGGGTTATCTACACTTCAAAAGTGAAATCAGTCAAGTTAACCTGTAACGGTCATCTGAATTCACAATTTTTTTACTCTAAAACATCTGACTTTTTAGACATGTCGTTATATCAATTTTGAAAGTGTGCATATTTTGACACTGAAGTACCTTCGCTGACAACTTCAGCAAAATAATTGTATGTCTAACTGTCCTATAGCAATGGTTGACTGTCTGCCAAGTCCTCCAGTTATTAGTCCTCACGCTTTTCTGGCAACGTGGACATCCCAACTTTTTTTCTGAATATCATAAAAGCTAGCAAATTTATATATCATGTTGGGTCACCACTGACCCAACATTAGCTTGCTATTTAAGTGTGAGCACACAGTCGGTGACTATTTATGATGCAGAATTCATATGCAGTGTTATATCCTTTTTCATTTGAGTATCAACATGGCCTCTTGACCACTATGCCATTGGGAAGAAGTGTTTGAAAGTCCATCTGTACTCTGTCCTGCTTTGTTGATAAACCTCCAGGTCACTGTGTAGGACCAGAATACTCAAGTACAGCTCCACATCAGTGGTTTTCAACCATATTTTTTTTTTTCACCTGAAGGCCCCCAAAACAAAAGAATAGACCTCTGAATAGCAGTTTTACAATTTCTGACAACAGAGTTGGCCTCCTCTATGACTTTTTGGAAGCCTGTGTCCCCAGACACGAACTAAAACATGCTGGGGTTTTGAGAAATGCACTCCAACAAGTTAGAAGATAACATTTCAGTTTCCAGTATAGCTCTGGGTGCTGCAGTATCTATAAGACTGTAAAAACACCTCACTGCTCAACCAGTGCATTTTCTGGGAAATTCCCCATTAGCCATCAAAACAAAATTCTTGGATCTTATTACCAAGAAAAAAAAGAGACATAAATCCACGGAGGTCACGAATTTGAGTATAAATGCTGGATGACAGAACACGGTATCAAGGGATAGGACTGTGAGGCAGACCATTCATGAAGTTCACACGTCACATAAGCCTACTTCTTATGGGTCACCAGACTAATGCAGTAGGATCCAGATTCCATTTTTTTAATTATATCAAATCCAAGTCATTATGTCAGTGGCTCTCCTGAGAGCCAGCATTTCTGTTGTCATAAGACAGGTAAGTGTAAGTAGAATCGGTTTCCAACTCTTTTTCTTTTCCCTACAGCTATTGATACTTCCTTAGTGTCAGTTAAATCATCTGTGAAGAATCAAAGATATTCAAAGAATTCTTGCGATCACCAGGGAAGGAGAGAAACTTTGAAGGGCTGAGTTGCCAAAGGAGACACAAAAGAACAGATAAGGAGAGATAAATTAAGGAGAGACAAAAGAACAGGTAATTCTCACAGACATGATTTTTGGAAATGGAGGACCTTGGCTAGATAATAACAAGAAGTTCACATGGTTAGTGATTGTCCATACTTTAGATGTACTCTTGCAGTCTTCAGTCTCTCAATACCCCTGAAGTACTAGACGTGTCCCTTACTGCTCTCCAAACAAGTCCTCTTCTAGGTATTATAAAACAGATGGGGACAATAAGAAATTCCCTTTCCTCCCTGAAGCCATTCCTGCACTGCTTTAATGCTTTTACCTTTCACAGAAGGCTCTGCCATCGTGGACAGGCACTTTATTAATATACTAATTGTGTAAATCTCACGTAAAGCATTCCAACTTTGTACAATGCACACACCAGCGTGGGCAGCCTTGCCAATAAGGCTTCACAGACAAGCAAAGCAAGATGTTTCCTGGCATGCAATCCTTGGAAAAAGTCCCTCCAGCTGCCCAAAAAGTTAATTAAACAGATCTTTATGGTACCCATCTCTCCAGCTATCCACAGGCTTGGATTCCTTGTTCTTAGAAAAGTCTTATCAAAACAGAACAAAAAACAGGGAAAGGCAGATATTTTTCCTCTCCTTAGAGCACAGCCATCAGATATCTCAGTTTGCCTTTCAGTTTCCCAAATGCCCATTCTGTTCTAATTCCACTACTACTACAAAGATAGTTGCAGCACCTTTCTCCCACCCATGTCCTCCCAAAAAGGCTATAGAAGCAAAATTTTGTCGCTACAAATGAAATCTAAACTATTCAAAAATTTCACCTTGAGATTCCTTTCCAGAAAAAGATATGCTGATGATGCCAATAGAATTGGAAAGCTCGGCCTTAATATCCTATCAGTAAAACTTTCCGTATGGTACTCCAGCTTGTGACCAGGAAAGAAAAGTATCCTTTGATAACAGCACAGACTTCCTCAATACAGTAGCTCTGAATTTCCACCTTTCCACAACAGCAACCTGGTCAGCTATTCACCAGAAGCACACGGGAAGTAAACTAGACATGTCAAGGTGAAAAGTCTGATACTCCTTGACTGCCTCAGAGCATTAATAGATAGGCTGCTTCTGCGTTTCCAAGGCAAGTTCAGATATCTGGGAAAGTGTTTCTTCTAGCTGTGAAAATCTTGTCATGTTTTCAGGACTATCCACTCACTGCTACTAGTCCAAAGCAGCATTCACCGGCAAAGCTGCCAGTCCTCTGCCGCTCCGGTTCTCACTGCAGAAGTTCAATTAGGACTCATAGCAGCCTGCTTAAAATCAGCACTGAGGAGATTAATGTGTAGCAATTTCTCAGCCCCAATGGTTTTTCACCCATTCTAGGTTCTCCCTCTACCAGCCAACAAATGTTATGCTGATGACCCAAGCGTATATTGAAATTTTTGAAGTTAAAGTTTCGTTTAAAGCGCAAGGTAGCCCGTAGCCAAAGATGCATACTAGTTCAAAACACACCCACTCTGTTCACATCAGTGTTTTTTACTAAGATCAAATATACTGATATGAACCAAATTTAAAATTAAGTGAGCAACGTCACACAGGATTGGTTCAAGTTCAACTGCATTGTTTTGAAAAGTTGTTTTCCATTATTCTGTACAACTTGTCTGCAAGTCCAGACATTGGGACTTTAGACTTCTGATCTTTTTTCTTTTTTTTTTTTTCTTTTCTTTTGAGGATAAAAGCAAAAATAATTTGAAGTCAGATTTGGTTTTAACAAAGCTGTACTGAAAAAAAAATATGATATATTAAGGATTGGATTTGCTGGACTCATTACATTAACTTTGATCAGAATATTCATATAGTGTTCAAATTCTTCAGTCTTCAGAGAATCATCAGATCAAAACTGTGGCCTTTACAAGGGTCTGTAGTTACAGGACAAAGGGTAACCGTTTTAAACTAAAAGAGGGTAGGTTTAGACTGAATACAAGGAAGAAATTCTTTATGATGAAGGTGGCGAGACACCGGCACGGGTTGCCCAGAGAAGCTGTGGATGCCCCATCCCTGGAAGTGTTCAAGGTCAGGCTGGACAGGTCTTTGAGCAACCTGGTCTAGTGCAAGATGTCCCTGCCATGGCAGGGGGGTTTGACTGGATGATGTCCCTTTCAACCCAGATCATTCTACTACTCTGTGATTCTCCTAAAACTGGTTCAAGACTTGCCCAGCTCCTCCACAACGCATAGCTATGGGAGGTGCAGTTCTGTTATCTACTACATAAAGGTTAAGAAAGAGATCAGAGTAAGAAGGAGAGTGGGACGACTAGGCCAAGGAGTCTTTCAGACATGAAAACCCACTCCATAACTTGGGAGACGAGACCGACCCCCGCCTCCCTACACGCCCTCTTCAGGGAGTTATAAAGCATGATAAGGTCTCCCCTCAGGTTCCTCTTCTTCAGACTAAACAACCCCAGGTCCCTCAGCCTCTCCTCATAAGACTTACTCTCCAGACCCCTCACCAGCTTTGTTGCCCTTCTCTGGACCCACTCCAG
>JAOXNO010000001.1:177672252-177711799 GCA_028565335.1 Limnodromus scolopaceus | reverse complement strand
TTCTTGATACAGGCCAGGATGCTGTTGGCCTTCTTGGCCACCTGGGCACACTGCTGGCTCACGTTCAGCCGACAGTCAACCAACACCCCCAGGTCCTTTTCTGCCAGGCAGCTTTCCAGCCATTCTTCCCCAAGCCTGTAGCGCTTCAAGAATTGGAGACTCACCACAATAGTGCTGAACACAAAATAGGATGGGGCTGTGTATTGAAGTTTTCATGTTGTAGACCAGGCGGAGTCATCCTGGCTCTACAAAATAGGCATAACCCTCCAGAACAATTCATGGAGCACCCAGCTTGATGGGGGTCAGCTCTGTTTGTGAGCCACCTTCAGGCCATCACTTTCACTACAGGAAAGGCTTTATATTCTTTTGGGGATTCTCTCCCATTGCATGAGTAGTTTTGATACAAAGGAACTAGAACAGGATGGGCAAAAAACTTCAACAGATTCTGGATGCCCAAAAGCGAGCCATAAGAGTGATTGATTTCTCTGAAGAACTCACGCCCCTGCGAAGTGCAGCAAATCGAGTACTGTCCCACAAATGGAAAAAATAATGAACAAGGAGGAAACAGACATTAATTAATCATAATTTCACGTATTGTCCCACACTAGACTATAACTGGGGACTCTTTATATGTGTAATTTGTCACAACTTAAAAATCTCAGAATTTTGTTAGCATCCACCAGCAGACCTGATACACAAAACCTTCCTCCCCAAACCTGCATCTAGTAAGACAGCTGTGAAAATATGTGTGAGGCTTACGCTTTACTACCAACAACCCTTGCTTGCTACTCAAGACCAGGCAACTAAAAAAGGTCTATTGAGAGTCCACACACTGACACAATCAAGAAACTTAGGTTAAAGTGTGATAATTTTCAGCATTCAACATTACCAAGGTGAAACCAATTAAATGACAGACATTCTATATATACACTATGAACTTGAATTCATTTGTATCAAAGTCAGTTAAGCTACCAATATCTCCATTTTCAAATATTTGTCTGTCATTATCCTTTATTCATATAATACTGAGGAAAATCTGTTTTAGTTGATATTTATCCTGGCTAAAAATAAGTGAGCACTTACTTCTCAGCTGTTTCAACCCCTAATTAAAACCAGTTCTACAGCCAGACACAGACACTACGCTAAGAAGAAACAGCCTCAAGTAACACAATTTTCATTGTTAAAGAAAGTGGTTCATAAGCAATTATATCTTGTCAGCTCTAACAGTTAATCTAACCTCTTCAATGACACCCAGTTATTTGCACACTCAACATCCTGCCACGAACCAGTAATTATGGCCTGTACTTGCTATCTCCGCTGGCACTGATTTCCAGACTACAGAGACATAGGCAAATGAGCTTATAACCTTACAATAAGCAAAGGACACTAAAGAGGTTATTTTTTGCAACATGGCATTTATTCCTGAAATTGTTTGACCACTAAACAACAATCATTTCATCGTTTAATCTGATTCTAACCGAGACTCTGCTTCAGATGTTTTTCCACTGTATCACTTCTTTCTACTTGCAGCAAGTCATTAAAAAAAAATTAATACATGATGAAAAAACTGCAATGAAGGCGGGGGGGAAAAAAACCCTGTAGATCTTATTTTGCTCCAGGGAGATTAAGATTTCTCTTGCTGGAGAAGGGGGAGGAGGGAAAATTAAAACTGTCAAGCAGTGGTTTCACAAGTACAGACTCCAAACCCCTTCGCCTGCCTTCCCAAAAATGACTGCCAAAAGACATCAGTTCTCAACATTTGGTTGCAGTCTGACAGAATTCATGCCAGAACATCAACAATAACCTTTGAGAAGTCAGGGAGTCAGGGAAGTGCAGCTCAGGAGACCAAAGAGAAAAACATCATCCTTGTCTTTAAAAAGGGATTAAAGGAAGAGCCAATGCATAATGAAAAATACTGCAAAATACAATAGGGTACCATCTGTGGGTTCAGCAAAAGCAACATCTTCTAAAAGTATTTAAGAATCCCTCATGACATTCTCATCACAAGATAGGAAGTTAGTCTTGTGTGGTTGTAAAAATGGCTAGGAATCATCTAATCGCTTTGGTTGGAAGAGACCTTTAAGATCATCAAAGCCTGGGGAACACAGAAATGGAAACACAACATTTAAAAAAGTAATATGGGTTCTTTACAAACTTTATAAATTTGAAGGTCATAACTGAAAGATATGCTCTCACGATAGCAAGTATCAGTGGGTATTTGAATAGATTTTTCAATTAAACATTGCAATGTCAATAGTAAGTATAAGAAAAACATGCTATAGGACATATCATTCTACAGATTTGCCTGAGAACACACGGTATAAGCTGTGCCTGCAGACATTGCAAAGGAATTTAAGGATGTTAAGCACTAAAAGAAGGAATTGAAGAGATGACATGATCCTATTCAGTTGCTATGGACAGTTGATCGTTAAGAGACAAAGACTTACTGTATTACATCAACAAAACGACGTACATCATCTGTGATTTAAACTGATTTCTTTGGTGTCCTCTCCTAACCCAAGCCACAACACAGCTGATTTTAAAAGGAATGATACTTTTAGTAGTTACTCAAGTGGGGGATTGCTAGAACTAGTGCTACTTTGCACGTAATGTCTGGTACAGCAATTTTTGCCAGAGTAGGATACATCTTGGAAAAGTTTTGCTTTAGGCTATTGTCTAAAAGTTTCATGTATGTATGTCATGTATATCAACTTTAACATGTGTAACTATTCTCAAGAGAAGTCTGAAGCCTGTACACTGGAACAAGTTAAGCACCACAAGACTTTTGTGTTTTCATGACACCGATCTTCCAGATCACTTTGGTCATAAAACCAACTAATTTTCTTCTAAAAGAGCTGAGAAATCTGAATGAAGTCCACCCAATAGGTTACAGTTACCTAAATTTTCCTGACGCAGCTTTCTATACAGAGGGGTCAAGTGATTAAGGAAAGAAGGAAAATGTAGAATATTACTAAACAGAAGAAAGCTCTAGGACATCACCTTAGTCCAAAACATGTTTCATTAATACACATTTCTTTTTTCTGTGTCTCAATGATGTGATCAAAAGTTCAGTTCCAAAGGACCAGCTCTCTTGGTTACCAACCTGCAAGATCTCAGACTTTTCTATTCCATCTTTTGTTTTCCTTTTTCTTTCCCCCATCCACACTCTGTAGTTTGCCAACTGCCCTTCAGTGCCCAAATTTCCATTGAAAGAAAGTTCTAACTCAGCCAAGAAAACCAAAAGATTTTGGAGGCTGCACAGATGGGAAATCATTACATGAAAAACGTTAAAGAGAAAGACATTAATTGCTCTTTCACTTCCTCTTACAATGAGGAACTCTTTCAATGTTCAGTTAAGGTGCCATAGACAAGCACACATCTAAAGAATCAAATTCTATTTTAAATCAGACTAAAATTTATTTATCCTCGCAAAAAAAAAATGTAAAAAGTAAAATAAAATCAAAAGACAATATTCTCCCCCCTCTGCATCTTCAGGCTATTGGATCATTCTTATTTTATAATAAGTAACGAAACTCTGAGAGGTTTATAAAGAAGTTTAGTCTAATCAAGCAATAAATGGTGACTCAGCAGCCAAACAGGTTTGGATATCCATGTACAGTTTGGAGAACAATTTTTCACAGTGCAAACACAGAGATTTCACTGCAAGAGCAGAAAGTTTAAATCAGAGCATGATTTCAAGCATTTAACATCTTTTCCCTTCTATCGAAACTTCCTTTTCTTTTGCTAAGTGAAAGACTTATTTCCTAAGAACAAACCAAATACAGAGGAGGATCAATCTTACCATACAGAGCACATGGGAAAGTCCTGAACACAAGTCACATTCTTCAGAAAACTGAGAGTAAGGAGGTCATGAGTTTATAACTAGAAGCTGGCCATCCCTACTAGCACCAGATAGTGCTTTTCCTGCTGAGTACTCGCCTCAAAACAGGTAACGTCATCTTCTCAGAATAAATAGATGAAAAAATCTGTTTAAACATTCACCATATTGCACGTAGTATATTAAGCAGCCTGTATAAGGAATACTTTGGTAGAAGTATTTTTTTCCATTTCTAAAGCTCTCTAGGAACATAACAACAAAAAAACACAGGAGCATGAACAGAGAGCTGAGCTATAAATAGAAAATTTTCCTACTAAAATTATTACTAGAATTTCTTGATAAACATCTTTAGCTGAAAGAAGCCTGAGAGAAAGTTTGATACGATCCCCTTGCAACCGGAAAAATATCCACTTCTAATCAGACTTCATAGAAAACCAAATAGAGATGCTATCGCCTGGAATAAGACAGGCCATCAGAGACATCTAATTATACTCCCTAACACTTTGCTATTTACACAAAACAACAACAAATAATATAAAAACCACTCCCGTTTTTCATACAGGAAATTAAAAGCCCTAATTATACAATCAGCGCTAGCAACACAAATGTTACTATTCAGAGCAAGAGAAGCATTTTACAATCACAGGGGAAAGAAGAGGAACAAAGAAACAAATATTTAAACTGCCTCTATCTTTATTTCAATAAAGTATGATCACATTACATTCATTGAACACTTTTTTCAGTGACAAAGTCAAGCACTCAGAAACTAAGACCGGAACAGTCTGGCTGAGCAATCATAATTTAGCTCTGTAAATCACATATGTATTTTTTACAGACCTGTAATTATAAAATGATATGCTATTTCTTCCCACTGGAGCCTCACTCCAGGCAGGTGAGGCAGGGAGCAGGATACAAGATGTTCAAAGAGCAAAAAAATCGTGTATTTATTTTTATCCTGATCATTTGGGGATGCCATGTCACCCCGTCTTTATGCTGGCTTCAGAACTGTTAATTTCCTATTAGTAAGACACATTTCACTGTGATGTCATTCAAGAATCAGTGCATGTTATCTTCTTATCTGCTCTGTGGAATAAGAACATGCTACGTTTCTCCTTTTATACAAAAAGGACAGTGAATCACTGACAGAGCAGAGGGCAGAACTTCAGAACATGTCTCCAGTCACAGATTCACAGATTGCTCATTCCTGTAGATCACAGATGGACTTAGCATTTAACGTTCCCATGGACATCAGGAGAAGTGCAATGAGTCCAATTCTGCCATAAATAACAGCCAAAAAGGGGATGACTTGCAATTTTAGTGGCCATCCATCCTAAAATCACTTTAACTAATCCTGTAAAGAGGAAGCAAGGCTTATAAGACAGCCTCCTTGGTATATCATTCATCTAATTCATAAGAACAGCCTACCTGTCCTTGTAATCTCCAGCTTCATTCCCTACACACATGGTGCTCTGTCAGGTGAGACGTGGCACCTTCAAACTACAGCCCCAGCATCTTGCCCTCACCCTTACTGAACTTCTTGAGCCCTGCCCGTCTGTTAACCATGTATCACCAAATAAAAAACCTGCCCTTCTCACACTTTCTTCTTCCCAGTGTTACCGTTCCCTCCCTCCTTCCCAGTAAAGCACCGTGCACTGCTGACAGCAGCGCGGGACCAGATTTTGATAAGAATATTTGTGCTCAGGCAGTGTTTTGACAAGCTGCCAAAATTCTGCAGACAACAAAAGCAACAAGAGAAAAAGAATATCTGTTTTCAATCTTTTGTAACTGAGCTAAAAAAACACTCCAGGATCTCAAGCAACACAGAAAAAGCACTTTTTTTTGGCTCTGCGGTTATCTCCGCTGAATTCCAAAGACCTGCAGTAAATAATAGAATTAATAGAACGTCATTTAAAAAAAATAATAGAGGTACAAAAATCTTTTATCATGAAAAGTGTTAGGCAACCTAGTCTAGCATAAAAGGACATCAACCGCAAGACCCGTGGTGCCCTTGAAAAATAATTAAAAGTGTCATCAGACAGCAGCAGTAGCCAAAGGCCTGATAATGTGCAAATCCCAAATTCACCTCAGTGAAATGATACTTCCACATCCGTGCAATGTTGACCTAATTTCTTTCCTTTCCCATCCCACACTCTTCCTGATCACCAACCCTGTCCAATTAAAATAACGTTGCCTGAGGCTGTATCACTTCTTTCATAGGTTTGGGGTTTTTTTTCCCCCAATGATAAACCAGAGAAACAAGAGGGAAGCAGCTAGGAGCTCAAATTCAGAAGAGAAGAGAGACACAACCTCTGAATCAGTAGCTACCAGAAGCGCAGCCCCTGCCACAGAAAACCATCACAATTTTTATCCTAAGTGTTGCACTACAAAGTAAACTGTACAAGGAAATCTCCATGGAGGTTTCTATGGAAAATATTCTACAATGCAGCTTCAAACAGCTGTGTGTGTATGGGAAAACAGTCAAACTCCCCAAACTCTGTGTAACGTACAACACTGAAACCTCTTTGTTCTGGTTAAACCCAGTAAATAAGCAGCTCCCCCCGCCCTGCTTCGGCAGAACTACATCAAGGAGCATTTAAAAAAATCTAAAAACGTGGACTATCCAGAATGATGACTAATTGTTTCAAAGCTGTGTGAATGACTTAGTTTTCAGTGATCCTGTCAAATCATCCTCTTGGCAGTCACAAAACATCCACACAGAGGCATCTTTCTTCAAAACTTTAATTATTTAAATGTATTCAACAGGTTTGATTTGGCTCTGAATTGTAGGAGATTCATTGCTCTGAAACATCAATATACCATTAGATTGTCCTAAAACAGCCAGCAACTGTGTTGCTAATGACTCAACAGGGAAGTTACATTTGCGTGCCTCTGCACATCTAGTCTTCTCTTGGGACGAGGACAAAATGCACATCCTTAGCCTAGAAACTCCTTCCTGAAATTCAAGCACCTTCCCTCAATGTCCGATTAGCTACTAGAACGAAATTTATTTTGCTAAGTATAGACAGAAGGCAGTCTCTGATACAGAGATGACTTGGTCCACTAACGTTTTTGAGAACCACAATCAAGTTCTCAGCTGCCCTAAAAAACAGTTGGGGGTGTAACAGGAATTGCAGAACACAGAAGTGACACAGCTGGATGCAAACACAACGTGGACAAGGAGAAGCACTATATAGTTGTTCCCCCTATGGCCATCAGCAGTCCACTCACTAATGATAGCAAAAAAGGGGACTAGTATGTCCTTCACCCGCCTCGTAAATCTGCCGCAGCAGTGGCACAGGAAAGAAAAGCTACCCAACACTGTGCAAGAGGACACCATCTCTCATCCTTCAAATCAAGCATAGGAATAACCTAGTCCATAGATTATTCAGTCACAAAAAAGCGTGCAGGCTCTTTCTCTAGTCTAATACACTCAAGAAAAAAACTGGCTGATGTTTAACTGTGCTTTCAGCACGGGCTTGGTAAACACACAGAAGATACATCCTCTTTGGAAGGATGGGATGAATTCTACTAACAAGATAAAGTTGGAAAATGTTATTTCACCCTCTGTCATCACTTCATTAGGTTTCTCCCTATTGTTGGAGGCTGTAAGACTTTTTCCTCTAATGAGTTTCATTTTGTGAGTCATTAGGCTGCTTCCTTTGTAATTCAGAATCCTACCTGCAATTATACCACAAGCTTGACTTTAAGCGACACAGTAAAAATCCTCTGTGAGCAAAGCACCTTTTTTCATACCCTTTTGTTACCCTTGCAAAAGCTGATGCAGGCAGCAGGAAGTACTGTGGGATCCATTCCAGCCCGTCCCTCTCACCTTGCCTTGCCTGGGCAGACAGTGGAGAAAAGGTTTTTCCACCATTTGATGCAATTTATCCTGAAGTAGGCATCTAAACCAGGCCAGACGTCAACCTAAAGGTGCCCATTTCTCTCCGCTAATTACAAAGTGGAAGTGACCAGCTCAATATTAGGGAAGATTAATATTACCTCTGACTGTCAAATTTCCTGGTCCAAACTCATTTCTGCTTTGCTTTTCTTTCCCCCGCCTTCCCCCAGTACTGAATAGCATAACCTATACGCTTACAGTTTCTGTTTGCTCTTCTTTGCCAGTTCTCTTCCTGGGTTACAACTCCATTATCTGTTTTCCCCCACCAGAGATTCATTCTTACCAAATGTCAACTGGATTCTCTGCCTGAAAAATACTGTATCTTAGTTTAATTTAAAAAAAAACAAAACCCACAACCAACAACAAAAAACCCACCCCAAAACACAAACCAAACACACCCCCCAAACCAACGAATGAACACAAAAGCTAATTATAAATGTAATATTTAGATTCAGGGTTTTGGTTAGAGGTAAACTTTGGGATTTACTTTGATCAAGGCAGATGAAAGCCCATCCTGACAGCGAAAATCCAAGCAGACGACTTGTTTTTGCAGAATCCTGTCTGCATACAAATTGCCAAAGAGCTCGATGATGCACCCAATGCAGGGATTAAAGTCACTGCAAAAGGGTGATAAATAGATAAAGACCTAGGCTTTATCTGCTACTACCCACAGTAGGTTTTCATCATTATTTTTCATACTCTTGGGATTTTTGCATGTGTGCATTATACATGTCTATCACTCTGTTCACTCCTCTTTTGCTTCTAGCTTGCCTAGCTACTTCTTCCCTTTGGACAGGAATAATCAATATGCTCCATCAGGAAACTTCAGGCTCGAACCACTTATTTCTCACATTCTGCTTCTTTAAGAAAGAATATTAAGATTAGGACCGAAGCAGCAGAAATAGTCTTTATTTGTATTTTAGCAGTCAGGCCTCAGCAGATTGCTAAAAAGCAGCGTAAACTGCTGTTTCCTCTGAGCTGCTGTGTTCTCAGTTTCAGAAGGGAGGGACCAAGTCAATTCACACATTTGATGGTTAACAGTAAAGACCGAGAGAACAAGAAGAGAAGATCACGATCACCCACAAAAACACACACACAGAATTATCAGGATTGAATTAGACCATTCTGGACAAAGGAGTATTTTCTGCTGTTCTATATATGATTCAGTGCTTAAGTCAAATATATCTGAATTACTTTTAAGAAAAAAATTAAATTATCATCTATAAAAATCTCAACGTCAATAATTCTGAAGAGCTGGAAATCTCTGATTAAATTGGTCAATGATAAAAAAAACCCCCACATTCTGTCTTAGATCTCTTGCACGGTTTCTTCATTAGAAAAATTACATGGGTCAAGTAAATGAGCTGACAGACTGACTATTTCAAGCAATGCGATTTTAAACTCTTTTCAAAATGTACAGTCGTATGTCTAATGAAGTCAAGAATGTCAAATACTCCTTCTATTGGGGACGGTCAGCCTTTAATCTCATGCTTCAGATCAGTGCAGGTGAGTTTATGAAATATGCCAGCTTTCACATACCCTCACAAGCTGAAAATATGGTTGTACACTCTAAAGAGAAGGTATCTGGACATTCAGCATACGAGAGCAGCGAGGAGACGTACGTAGAGCCACAGTCCAGCTCCTTTGGTAAAAGCTGCATCTAGCAGGATGTTTAAAAATGAAGTGTTTGTTCCTCAAAGTAAATCACTGAAACATTAAAGCAGAGTTTTAAAAATAGTCTTTCTATCATTTGAGAATTTACATTTTTGTGTCACTCTATATTTACAAGCAGCTTCTCTACCCAAACATCAATTTGACATTAAAAGAACCACTATATCAAAGGAATTGTATGCAAAATAATAACTGAACATCAGTGAGTAGAAATTAATTTTAAAAATAAGCCTGTTTGAATAGATTATTCTAGAAATGTAAATGTGTGTTTTGTCATAGAGAAAAGTAACATTAATATTACATGGATGACTTTCCTCCAGATCCTACCAGTTGGTAGGTAAAAGTATCTATTGCTATACATATACGAATGTAACACAGAAGACACAAAACTAATACAGAAGATAACTAAGAAACTGATAATTTATTAAACTGGTGTACCCAAAGACAGCTTTCAGACTTTATAAAGTTGTTCTAATGCAGTGTGGTGACCAGTTGAAAACTCACATTTAAAGAGATTTATGGCTAACATTTTTCTGTCTAATTCACTTGTCTAATTTCATTTCTAAGAGAGTTGTTAAATATCCACAAATCCTACAAATTAAAAATAGACAGTGGTTCCCAGCACTTCTAATGGGAGATATTAAAAAAAAATTACCATTACAAATGTTAACTCGAGCTTTCTCCAAGTAACAAATAACTGTATTACTTATTAACTTATTTCAATTGCAAGGACTAAGGACAAGTGGCAATCAAGTCCTACATTTAAAAGAATTTCTGAGGCTAGAGACTGAGCAGGTGGGAGATCAACTTACTTTCACTTTAATTAAGATGTACTTACTACTAAGGGGAGGAAATTTAAAGGAGGTTTTTAGTCACTGAGAGTTTCAACTAAATTTCAGCAACGCGTTTCGATTTACATAACTAAAGTGCAAAACAAATAATTTGGGAATAGATAATTTCAAATTTTATGGTTATTAAATCTACACCTCTTTTTTTGCCTAATACAAACATGCTTTAATTGCAGTCTCAGGGCATAAAAACTCCCTAGCAAGTTAAACGGAAAATTATAAAACTCCATTAACTTTTCAACAGAAATTTAGATTAAATATGGAAATTTAGATGCAAAGGTGTGAAAACTAGGTGAACCATCTCTGACTAATACTGAGTGTATATACTGCCCTACAGTTCCTAATATAGCACTACAAAAAGGAAACAAAAGCAAGTGCAGATAAAACCAAGTTTTTTAAAGCTTTTTTTCACGAAAAAAATATCAAGGTAGATTATGAGCAAAATAAATAAGCAAAATGAAGCTGGATTATGAGTTATATTATATTATTCAGTTGGTTATAAGCAAAATAAAATTAAATGAGATGATCAAAAATACACCACACAAATTATCTTCTCACACCATCCAGAACATATTGCACAACAAATTTCAGTTTAAATTTGAGCTAGAGATCAGACTGCGGTTAGCATACCTTTTAACTTAGCACACAACCAGTTTTGGAAAGGATTGTGGGCTAGAGGTAAAGGCATTGTAGATGGAAAGCAAGCGGAGTGCAAAACTGTGAAGAATAGTGAAGTTGGATCGATTATGGCGGAACACTGTACTAATAACCTGACAAAAATTCTACATTAAAGGCTTACAGTTTGTAATATCATTAAAATTATTTGAGATCCCTAAATCAAGTAGATCTATGAAAAGGAAACATCCTTTTATCAGTCTGAGTACCTTACTTCACTGGCTCCTTCGCTGGATCCTGTACAGGTATTCATCAGCAGTTTGCGTAAGAAAAGGCATTTGCTCTCAGACCCTCTTCACTGGTTTTAATATTTCCTTACTATGAACTGACAGCATCCCAGCTAATACAGTAAGACCATTTAAAGTCACAATTCTGTTTACCCTTTCCCTACCAGACTCAACTAGCTAGGCAATCCCCCCAAAAAAGATGGAAAATAGGTTACTACTGAGTAGTATCTAAGCAGATACTTATCTAATCTACAATACATATGCATCTACAAGAAAAATTAAGAAACTTAGGGTACAGCTACATGGCTAATATCTCGGTCCTAACCATACCCAAAAAAAAAAAAAAAAAGAGGGCAAATTCAATTAAATTAAGAGAGAAGATGCTGGAAATGGATAATTAGAAAACAACCATGATCCAGAAGATCCTGCCAGCTCACAGCTGTAGTGACTGACAGAATACTGATGGAAAGCAGCCAACCCTATCCACCAATTACACATCTGTTTAAAAACTGCAATGAAGACATGGCCTTTCAAACCAACATTAATGTCCAAACAATTTTCTCTTTTTTGAGATAAAGCAGGGATGACACCACATGTTGATTCACCTCAATGGTTTTTGGGGTGAAAAACAAGAGTGGGAAAAACGTGAAACAAAACCAAACCCATGCTCCTCTGCTGGGACAACATGTCCAAAACCCTTAAGTCCCCTAAAAATTTCCATGCATGTCTAATATACATATATAGTGTGCACAAATACATATAAATACACATATGTGTGTATGTGTCTGTGTACAGTTTGCGTATGTATAAAAATAGCTATGTATGTATATAACACAAAATCTCAAAATATACAAGTGTATATTATATATAAAATATATTATAAAAACTACATTTTAATATACAATATGCATATATGTATATATATTTATATATGTGCATACACACACATAAAATCTCAGTCACGTCTCTTTCTCAAAATTTGCATCCCAACAATAAGATTGTTTGGCTGAAGAGAACCAGCTAATATATTATTTATTAATATATAATTAATATAATTTGGACTGTTACCTGTTTCCACAGCAGAGTGCATTAACCACTTTTATTTCCAGCCCTCTTTTTCACATTGCTGCTCTGTACTGACAAGCCTGGAAATGAGGAAAGCTACTACACTGGATTCCTGTCTCCAAAGCCCAAAAAGGCATTAATTAATTCAGAAGCCACAGCTTAGAAATTTATGAAAGTGACTATCTGAAACTTAATTGAAGTAAAGGAAAAACTCTTCCTTTTTTGACTTGTAGGAATTACACACTGGCCTCTCTACATTTCTAAGTTAACCTCTGTATTATATTACTTTATTCAACTGTTAAATTTATTTTAAGCTATCAAACCATAAGAGAAAAATGTCAAAACTGAAAGCACTTACAAAACAAGGAACATCAACTTTAAGTATTACTTACACTGGAAGAAAATTAAGCTCTCAGATTCTACCCCTACATCACACTCGCCATCTCATACTTTTAAATCATCCCTTTCTTGAAAACACAGGCTTTTTACTCCATGTCAGGTGCTGACTCCCCGCTTTTCGTCACGAACAGGCAGTAAGCGAACTCGATGAGCAAAAGGAGAGCGTAAGTAAACTATTTTAAAAAATTAAAATAAGCAGTGAACCTGAGGAAAGGGTGCAGTACCAGGTTATCTCCAAGTCACTAGACCATCCCATCTGATGCACTTCAGAAGCGCTCCCACCCTACGGGGAGATGGAAGGGTTATCACCACTATTTCACAGATGTGGAGTATCATCCAGCTGTGTAACGCACTAAGGGAAGTCAAGCAGAGTCTGGGGGCTTCATCTGAATCCCACCCCAAGGTTTTCACTAACTGCACTGGGACTTTATTTACTGAAGCTGAACAAAAAATTCACAACAGACCTGGCAAAACATAACAATGGATTTGTTCTCATCAACTTAACATCTGGTTTCTGAATTAACATGGAAGGAGTTATAATTATTAAACCAGAGTAATCACAACAAATAGCAAGAGTTCCCTGTCTCCAGAGTGACTATCTCCTACAAGTTACTGCTTTTTTTCTTGCATCCATTTTTCAATTTTATTTTTTTTCCTTTACAAATTGTAAACACCCTCAATTCTATCTCAAGCGATAAGTGTTTCTTGGTTTTATTGATCAGCACAGTCAACTGGCTCAGTTCTGTGCATCAGAATTTCATACACTGTAAAATGCCTCACTACAACGTGAATTTTAGGTACAGTTACCGTATATGTGGTCCCATGCATGCAGGTGTTCTACTCCTGGATGAACAAGCAAACATTCCTTGGTAATCTGGTTAGGACAAGTTTTAAATTTAAAAAAAAAAAAAAATCTAATGAGAAATAAAATATCCCAGTCCCCAAACATTGTCTGCTCGATGTGTAACAGTCGTCTAAATTGCAGTGTTTTCTCAATTAGAGAATAAATTTCCCTCTGTGTTTTATATTATGTACAAGCTGAAATTGTTCCCCTGAACAGTAGGTCAATATCCTGTAAAACGGGATAAATGAAACCTTCTTCAAAAGTAGTTTGCTGAAAGAATCAGAGATAGGAAAACTGTTGGCAAAAATTCTTCCTTTTTGTCTTGTATATTAAAAACTGTTCACATTTAGACAAGCAGAACTGAACCTAGTGGTGAAGGCTGATCATACTATTAAGAGCCCCAAAATAAGGAGGAATGCATATTAAATTGTTAATTAAGAACCAAATTCAAGATACTGGAATCTACTCCACTGCTAAAATACTACATTATTTTGATGGAAATTTTAACCCTATCCTTGCTCGAGTGATAGAGCAGGATGGCAATTAAACCAGGCCTTTGTACAAATTTCAGTGTTGAGATTAAATGAAGCGGAAAGATTGGACTTTATTCCCCTTCCCACACAATTCATGCTCTACAATTAATTGGTTTTCACTTCCTGGTGCACTGCAGCTCTGTCCCAACTTGCTTGGTTATAACAACCGGCACTGGTAAGGCAGATCACACCTTTCCCTCTTACTCATTCCATCTAGTCTTCTGCCCTTTCAACAAAATACACTTACTTTTAATTAATCTGTTTTGGTTTTTTTTTTTCCCCAATCTCATTTTAAAACAGATTTTTTCTTCTCTACCTGACCATTTTTAATTAGACTTAATAATGCAAGAAAATACTTCTTAGCATGAGTGGGCAGAATATCTATATCTAGAAGAAAACATTTGCTTGGGCAAAAAAAAAGGTGATTTAAAAAAAGTATGTGCAAAAAGCTTAAAAAACAGAATTAAAGTATTTGCTCTGATGGTGCATTTGTACAGGCATCATGAAATTTCCAATTCATTTCCCCAAATTCCAATCACTCAACCAGAGATACTCCATTTAAGTTCACCACTGGGCTGAGATGGCACGAAACGACAGACGTACAGACACGGCCAAGAATCCCTGAGCGAACATCCCGGCTTTTTTCTCACTTGGTTCTGTTTCCCAATTTTTTCCCCGATTATTTCTGAGCCAGATCAAGTTCACCACACAGGCTGCACAAACCTCCCTCTTCCTTTCCCCATTTCCTTTCTACTTTTATACTAATAGGCTGACGTAGCTCCCCTCCTCTGTTAAAGTGCTGTGTTTATCCCCAGTTTAACATGATTTTTTTTTTTTTTTTTTTTTTGCAAAATTAATCTCCAGCACACTCAACGGAAGTTTTCCACATGTTCTACTTGGATGAGCGTGTATTAGTTAGTGGGTCCTATTTTTAGCTGTTTTGCCTTACTTTACAGTTTATTTCCTTAAATAGCAATCTGGATATCGACAGAGCTACGCAGATGAAAAATAAAACATATTCCCTGTTTCACATACATTTAGGGCGATGGAATTTTTAGTTTATAAATAGGAATATCTGAACTGAGGAGGAGTGAAATTTAGCATCCTACAGTTAAACTAAAAATTTTACTATTAGGACTTGGCAACTTATACTAATTTTTTTTTTTTCATAGGAAATCAATCCACTTAATTTTATATATATGTCATTTTTTTTTAAATGATGGAGTTGCAGCAGCTGCTACAGAATTTACTGGTAATCTTAATGATACTATAAATCTTATTCTGGATCCCCTTTAAAGTTGAGGCACCTCAACTGAGGTGGACAGGATCTCCCTCTGGAGGCCTTCAGAGGCATCTTCCTCTCTCTCTCCTGCCAAGGTAGGAAACTTCACTTGGTTGCACAACAGGCTGGCTCCTGCATGCAAACTCAGCCTAAAGGTGCTCGTTCTCTCCTTCCCATTCCCCATTACTAATACATTGCATTTCACCACCACCCCCCACCCCGTCAACTCTGCTGATGCAACCTGAATCAATTAAATGATTGAGGTAAAAAAACCCAAAAAACAAAAAAAGAAGAAAATATTTTTAAAAGTTATTTTCAGCCCAGACCATATCAAAAATCTAATTTACAGAGCGAACCATAAAATTGCACCAGCATAACAAAGAGCAGCAAGTGGAAAGACCAAAAAAAAAAAAAAAAAAAAGCCATAGAATGAGACCAAAATGGTATTTTGGTAAATGGCAATTTATTAATGGGATTTCATCTCTGGATGGCAATACCAATGGTGAACAGAATCAGGATGGCTTCACCGTACTGGTAGTTTGAGTGCAGAACACTGCAAAGAAGACACAAAAGAAAAACAGCTTGCAAAACCTCACTTCAAATCAGAGGAAAGTGCAATTCCTAGTGGTTCTGTAAAGCTGTGCCCAAACTAGGGAAAAATGGTAAACTCTCTGATTAAAGTATCTGGTTCAGTGAAGCTGAGGTGAGGGAAAATCAGATGGTATTTTCAAACACGCTGGCAAGCCACGTAACCACGTTAGTTAACAACACTGGAGTAACTTCTTCGGCAAGGCAGACGTACCAAACACAGGACCAGGAGGAGCTCCACTGTGTAATGGAGCTTGCTGGTTTTCACACAAACTTGTGTAAGTTTGAATTAATCGAAATTCCCTTCCGCAAACAATGCAACACATTTTCCCCGTGAGCTTTTTTGATGAGATCATTTCTAGTTTTCCCCTTCTTTTCTTAATCTGCATTTTCACTCTACATCCTAGCAAGCTAATCTTCCATCACCACTTAAGCACCCCACTTACAACCCTTGCACTTAATCTGCCTTAATCTTTGAGAAATTGGTCATATCATCTATATGATAATATATAACAAGATACGATAATATAAAATAATCCCCTTCTCCTGTGGGGATACTTTTGTGCTGTCAGTAACTTCCAGAACATACTCACTGACTCCAAATGGGCTTCCCATTTTTTTACTAATTAAGCGGGAAACTTACTTAGTGAAGACTGAGACTGGAATTTTTTTTTCTTTGACCTAATTTTAGGCTTAGTATTTTACAGCTTTTTACTAGAACCGTTTAATGAAATGAACAATTTAAAGAAGATATTTTTGATGATGATTTTTTCTGCTTCATAGCAATGCAGACGGTGCAATACAGATTGTAAGAGAAACAATAAATCAAAACTATTGAATTATTTAATACTATACAATGCTAAAAATTGCCATTTAATAGTCACATTTAAAAGTAACTTAAGTAAAAGAAGAAAGCAGCTGTGTGTTCAACAGGCAACTGTTCTCTTGCTCCTTTGTGCTTTGAAATTGAGGCATTTTAAGCTACCAATTTATCTACTAGTACATATCAGTAAGTATTCAGCAACACAGTATAATGCTCTTCTTGATAGGTTCTAAATACCTGTTCTTGCAATGTCAAGTACATAGTTATTTTAGTAAAGTACGATTCCCAAGTACCTGTCTTCTTAGTAAAAAGCTTCAAGAGGAAGCTGATGATCTAGCTGTTGCCAAAATGTACTTTTTAAAAATTGACATTATAATTAAGAAAATTAGTATGAAGGCAGACACAAACCATTGAGCATTTCTCTTGTAATAACTCATTATGCAATGTTTTACACTAGGTGTTCATAACTAATCATTTTCATCTTCACAGAAATGGGGATCAAAATAAAACTCGGAAAATATTTTTGTACCTCCAGCAGCAACACAAAATCCTAAGTTTGATTCCTGCAAAGCAATATTCTGGATCTTCGCGATTGTTAGTACGAAAAGTTTGAAAAGAAAACATTATGTGGAAGAGGGGGAGATGGTTTCAGGTAAGTTACATTCATATACCTCAAAGTAAAAAAAATTTAACATGACAGGTGCTACACGAAGAACCAGGCATCCACTGCATATTATTAAAATAAACCAGTTACAGACAACAGCACACATTACAAAGAGAGAGACGGCTGTAGATTAATACAAAAACTATTACAAAAATTAAACAAAAGATAAAGCATAAATAGACACAGGACCAGAAAGCTGAGAAATACTGAGACCAACGTAATTTCCTCCAATATACTGACAATTATAAAACAAATCTATTTTAGAAGAAACAGTGCTCACTGCACAAGTTTACTGAACTTAAATGCTAGTGCTGAAATTAGCTCAGTTAAAATCTATCATTCTTAGACACATTTGCCTTTACATAGAAATCTGATTCTACAGATATACACTTATAGTTTGCAGGTTTAATTTTCTTACAATACTTACTGCTTCACTGATTCTCTAGAACTATGTCTTCAACAAAACCACAAGTCTGGTCTAATTCTTATTTCCCAGAAGTTTCCTCACAAATCTGCTAAGTACAAGATTTCGAGTGTGTACTGTGACTACTCTGCTTCCCAAGGTTTTTATATGCCACTGCCCTCAGTCAGATTTATCACTCCCCACATAATCTAATATAGAAAGAATTCACCCGATTGGCTAAACTGCACAGCAAAATGTTTCTATATAAAGCAATATTTTGAGCTTCCCGTTTGGGATGTTCCATGAGCACGACACTTTGAAGGAAAAGAAAATTTCCATCTACGAGTAAATAGTAAGCTATACTTGAAACATTTTCAGCTCTCTGAGATATTTTTAAACATCTGCATTTCTTATCAGTATCGGTGCGGTTCGAACTGGGGAGACACCATGAGATGGAACCAGCCAGCTCAAAGAAGGGAGCAGCCACTCCTTCTGCTCCTCCTTGCTGCCTACCTTGGGTCTGGTAAGAGATGGGGGCTACGGAAAGCAGAAATGAAACACAAAAAAAAGAAAGCACTCCTGCTCATCCCCCAGCACCCCTCACGTTCACACAACAGCCGCCTTCTTGCAGTGGATGACCTCTATCCTATGGGCAACTGAAGGATTTAAACCTCAAAGGTACAAGTGATACAGGAGGGAACCCAAAACACAGAACAGGGAGGGTGGATGCAATGGCACAGGTGATTGAAACTGCAAAAGCACTGAAATGAAGGATGAGGGAGAAAGAGCATGGAAGAAAGATGAAAAAGTGGAAATACTGGAACTTTTACTAAGTACTACCTCCCAAGGTCACCTCAACCTGTTGACACCTGATACCTTGACTTGTCTACACATCCTAAAACCTCCTACTAACATTTTTTTAATTAACACCTATATTTTTAAAAAATCATTTTTCCTTGTCTAAACTGGCAGCTGATGAAAGCAATCTTCTAATAAAGAAAAACATTATTTATATTCCAGCATCAAAGAGCTGCACTTGTCTTTGTTCTCATTAAAGGTGCCTCATCTACACATATTATCTATTTACTTATCTATAAGGGAAGTGGAACAGCTCAGGTGTTCATTACAAGGTGCATTTTCCCAGTTCTGCGAGCATCCTTTTTTAATGCCTAACATACAGTGCCTGCGCTCCTGCAGAAGTCAGCTGAGCTCCTGAGCCTTGTGTAAATTCAATCCACCAATACACTTAGTGAACGAAAATACAATTCTCTTTCCCATGCTATTTTGATTCATACTTTCCATGAAGATATTAACAAAATCAATCACGAAACGCTTGACACTTTGTACTTCCACACAGCAGTCTTAAACTGGTAGAACTGCCCTACCAAAAGTCATTTTCATGTAGTGGAAAAGGGCATGGGAAAGATTAGATCTGTGAGATTTGCCTTGAACAGTGAGGGAAACCATGAGCATTCAGAGAGTTATTTGAGTGAATTGTTCTTGCCATCCAAGTACACAGCTACCTTGTTCGGGTTCTTATTTAACCTGCTCTTCTAAGGTAATTAATACAGCATTTCACCAGGTGACCTAACTACTTGGTAGGACTCAGTAACTCCCTCCCTACCGAGCACCAATACAGTCACCTTTTTGGAAGCAGAGGAGACCAACCCCAAGTATGTGGAGAAATTATATATATTACAGCAGCAGAGAATGAATCTACCTCAGAATGGCTAACGAACACCCAAAAACTAAATTACGGTGAAGAGGGAGGAGAAGGAAAACAGTAATATTCTACAGAAACCTCTGGCATCAACAGCAAACTGCTCCATCAGGTTCTGTCTTAACAAGTCCCATTGCCAACAGACTGTCATGTGGATAAAGTAAAATCTGACCAAATAATAGAAAGTGATAAAAAAGAAAAGCGATGCCCAAAAGACAAGGGGGAAATGGGACAAATTGCTTCGAAGGGGCACCTTTTTTCTTTCTGTTGGCTATAGAGGGAGTTTGGGTGACAAGGTAGATGACTCACCTTGGTATCAGTGAAATGAAGTGACATGAATCCCACCTTACCCACTCCTTTCAGAGGTTAAGAAAAAAAAAATTATATTCACAATAAGAAAGTTAAATTTCCCTCTATTATTTTCTGTTAGCTGTACGTATTGCATAATTTTCATATAAAACAATTTGGTTCAGCAAAGTGTTTTTTTAATTAATTTTTCATATAGGTTTTTGAGGTGAAAACAGATTGTAAGAAAAGCACTAGAGTTTTATATTCAGACTGACGGTTAAAAGCATTTCAGATGGCAGATACCATCCATACTTATTTGCATAATAAAACAGTTTCTTTAAGACAAAGCATGATAAAAGGACTACGAATTCTCTAATGAAAGAGATATTCATATTCGTATATACGAAATTGTAAGTATTTAAAGGATTGCTTGAGAAATGTTGCATGGACAAAATATGTGGATGATGTGAAAATTGTATCAACATAAAACCCCAAAGATACCTTTCCCTCAAAAAACCCATAGACTCCTTTTCCATGTTGTTTGTAACAAAACAGATGAAGATCAGTCCATTATTACCAGACACTTTCCCAGATACATCTGCTGTACCTCAACTCTGAAGTTTATTTGTTCATGACTTTATTAGAGAAGCCTAGGAGTAACCAGGTAAATGGAACGTAATTCATTAGCAGCTCTGAACAGAATACACGCTAATTCAGTGTTGCAACATGCAAAGTGAATGGAATTAGGGAAAGCAATTTTAGATAATGAAATTTTAAATACTTTATATTCTATTAAGTTGCTTCCAGACTCCATCGGACAAAAGACAGACAGACAGAATCAGCTACAGAGTTAATTATCACTCTTTTAGATCTTTCTAGCAAAATAGCCTGTTCTATTGATAAATGGATTCACCAAACTAATACTGAGGTTTAAAACAAAAGAGTTCATTGAACTGCTGAATTATGGCCGCGTAGAGTTTTCTTCTGAGAAAACTTATGGTACTGGCCTTGATAGAATCATTGGGCACAACAGCTACAAGTGTGTAAAAAAAAAATTTTTAAAAATTTTTAAAAAATTTAAAAATCTAAAAAAAATTTTAAAAAGGTGGTGCATCTTATTTCAAGATCATCCATGAGTTTTTCCTCGCCATCCAGTCCCTGCAACCATTGACACATTCACTGGAAAAAAATGCTGGGCACTGCCAAGGTATATTGTTTATTGGCATAGAGACCAAGCGCTCAAATGAGTAGTTCCATCAGGTATGCATTCAGCATAAACCAAACCTCGCAACCAAATGATGTAACACATGTGAAAGCGAAAAGAAAGAAAATGAAGCTGGGGAAGAGCAGCAAGCACGGCGCTCCCAGTGGGGATGGGAGGAGATTTCTAGGGCACTAACTCCGGGCACAGCAACAAAATACCCCTTGTGGAGAAGCCCGCCGCTGTTTCTTGAATAGTGACTTTATTTTTTTTTTTTTTTGAGGCTGTCAAAGGTTGGCTGGCACCCGCAGCAGGTGCAGGAACGCCGCGGCCGATGCCAGTCCGGCCCTGCTGACTCACTGCGGCAGGTGCTGCCCATCAATCCCACCCACCCCCGTCCCCAGAAAAGGGAAGGTGACCCCTCCAGCCGTGCCACCCATCACCGAGAAACAGAGAGAAACTTTAAGTGCCCGGCGGACACCCAGGCAACCTGCTGCGTCCAAAGGTCGTTCTCCAAGGTCACCTTCTTGACAACTCACTGACAGTTTCTGTACATCCTTTTCTTCTGGTTAAACAAGCACAATAAGAAAAGGCTCCTGGGGACCCATAACCAGGACTGCAGACATTTCACAAGCCCCGTGGTAAAGAACTACTTCAGCAACCAACTGAGCTTTCAAAAAGGATAGCCAGTTCTTACCTGGTACAATAAAACATTTAATTCTGACACCTTTGTAAAATCAAAGTTCTCTTAGAGGCAACTATGTCTGTGTAACAGAAGCGATGTTTTTTGGATTGGTTTTCCAATTACTTGGTTTCCAAGGCCTTCCTCATTTCCTGCAAGGATAAAAGGGCCCTATTCTCGCTCATACCCAAGATTTTGCTCCGAATGAGAACTTCCATTTACTTCATTCACTAAACTGGCAAGAAGTTGTTCCCAAGAAAAGATTAAAGCTTTGGGGTTTGAATCACCAAGGCAGATCTACTGAAATCTTTTCCTAGGAGCCTGGGAGCTCAAAACAATACAGAAACCAACCTGATACCTTTCCCAGCAAGAAACCTTTTGATCTTCCTTCCGTGGAGCAGTTCAGAAGCTCCACACTGAGGCAGGGAAGACTTTACTCCACACCAAAAGCCACATACATTTGGCTACCTCTCCCCCTCCCAAGAGCTTCTATCCTGCCTCCAGCTTCTCTCACAAATCATCAGATAAGCCAGGCTTGTTCATGCCCTGATGGGAAAACAGACAGTTCTTCCATGTAATGGCTTTGTAACAGCCTCTCCAGACATGCTGTTCTCTCTAGAAGGGGATCCAGGTGGTCCTTAGGGACTCTTGAGTTTGTCATAGCTGCTTCCTCTTGCCTGGGAATGGAAAAGCTTTTGATCTTAGCCTAAACAGTCATAAATTGAGGTTTGGTGGCGTGACAGGGCCATCAGCCAGCTGGCCTCCACCTTCTTTCCCATTAGGTGGGCACAGCAAAAGGCTCCAAACAACACTGAACCCTGAATCTAATACTTTATTGTAACACATAATATATCTATAAATAGTGAAAATTCAGAATTGCCAAGTGAAACATTTAAAAGCTTTGCACACAAACCTCCCCCTAAGTACCTACAGCATCAGAGGCCAAGTCTCTGCTTTGTACACCAGCAGTTCTCAGTGCTTTCCTCAACTGAACATTCTCTCCAGAAGCCCCTCTGGGCTTCTAATAAGTCTCTCCTTCCATCACTTCTACAGATTCCCTGTCGTCCTGCAAATTCCCAAAAGCTAAAGGTACCAACTCCCCGCTCCCTCCCTTCTCCTTGCCTGAGAGCAAGAGGCAGAAAATGGTAAGCAAGCTGTTTTCTACCCTGTTTCCCACACTCCCGTTCATCTGAAGAAAAAATAGACAGCATTTGTACAGGTAACTATGAATAAATCAATTTAAATACTTCTACCATCTGTCATACTTTTCTTGTTTCCTGAAGCAACGAATGATCTGAAAACCTGGTATGAGGTATAGTTGGCTCTTCTTGGAGGTCCAGAAACTACTCATGAGAACAGAGTAGAGAGCATGCAGAAGAGGTGTTAAGGCAATCTGCTAAGTCTCCCAAAGCAGTAAGTCTTGTACCTTCGCTTTCACAGCAATCAAAATCTCAGCTCCTAAGAACTCACTGCTTTTTGGCAGCCTATATATTAGCAGGATAGGTATATCAGCCTTGTCCTTGAATTCAGACTTCTGTTTAAGAGAAAATAAAGTTACCTAGGCCCTTTGTTTTATTCTCCAACTTCTGCTCCGCTCATGATAAGAGACTATTTTAAACGCCATCAGACTTTCAAGAGCATTCAGCATCAACAAATCCCATTTAGGCATGTAAATAAGTCACTTTGGATTTGCTGGATTCTGAGTGCTCTTGAAGAGCTGCCCCATCTACTTCTTCTGTACCACTTCACATACCACTCACTGGATTTAAAGATGACATTGATAGACAGGCAGTGCACTACTCAGAAGTAACTTTGCACGTTAGGCACACAGGGAGAAGGGTTCTGTTGTGGTACAAAAAAGCATTTCATAATGATACACTCTTCCTCATATCTCTGAACTTAAGTGTTTAAATTACACACTTTGTACAGTTGTCAACACTGAAAATAAAACTAAATTCCCAAGTACCCTCATTTTTCAAACATTGGTGAAATTCATCCTAGGTTGTAGCAGATGATCATGAAACAAAGACTTGCTCTTCTCTCAGTGCACATGGACACATGTGTATTAATTTTGCCCCTTTGATAATTCCTTGATACTAAAACACTTGGGAGAGGCCATCATTGAATGGCTGATGGGAATATGCCATCATTAAAATTGCACAGCTTTTGCTTCCAGGCCTTTCATTAGGAAGGTAAGAATTCATATTCTTCTGAAAACTGAAGAGGAGGCATGGACATTCCCAGTTGTTGTCATGGATACAGCTGCTGAGAAAAATGTCATTGTACCCCTGCAGATAAATGCATGTGCCAACTGCTTGGAATATGCAGTGGCAAAACCACTGCAGATGTTAAACATTCTCACATGTCCATCAGGTTCCTCTTGAAATGTGCACTAACGACAAAAAAAAAAAAGAGGTTATTTTTAAACATAAAGGTTATGGAATGAAGAAAGAAATGGCTAGGCAGTTAAAAAAAAATGTTGGCACTTTCATAGTTCATGATGTCATGGAGGAAAAAATATTATGGAACAATAGTATGAGTAAAGGATCAAGTGTCAGCCCAACTTCAAGTTATCTGGATTTTGTCAGTGTGTGTTATAACAGCATTGTTAACTACAATAACTGTATTTCTTAGGTCAGTGGATGATTAAAAAAAACAAACAAATAAAAAAATAAGTAACAAACACACATTGGAAAATTTTGAACTGGGGAAGCTCTGGTCCTGATTAGACCATCTCATAGTGATGGCATTTTTACCTGCACTGCAGCACTTCTAATCTCTTTCCGCTTCAGCTTTACATTAACTATTTCCTGGGGACACAGATCACAAAAAATGAAGAGGCTGAAAACGTGAGACTGTTCTTCCTTACAGCATTGTCCATATCCACTGATGTAGGTCACGAAGTAAGGCAATTACCAGGATGCTCCTGGAGTTCTGCTGCACATTGGTTAGCAGCATTTCATTGCACTGTGCAGGTGAGAAAAAGCAAATAATATCCCTGCAGAGAGCAGGCAAGGGTTTGGATTCTCATCTCCTGGTGCAGAGAGAGAAGCAAAGACAGGCTTCTAGGGCAATCGTTACCTTGAGCAAGCAAAACACCAAGGGCTGGTCAGAATGTGGAAAGAGGAGTTTGATGGTGAGGCACACGAAGTCAGACAAGACAAGACCAGTCCAAAAGGAGGCCTCCAGCCGCATGGAAGAAATCATTCTGAACGGAGGAGCTAATTCATCACCGTGCAAAGACCAAAGAAATAAGGAAGCAGAACTAAGCACCCTGTTGTAAATCTCTCCTCATAAGTATTTTGGGACAGGCCTAAACAATACAATGCTGTATTTTGTAGAGATATGTGAGCTATCGGTAAATGAAGCACGTTGGAACTGGAAGCAAGAGAACCGCCTTAGCATGATGTAACACCCCAGCTAATCAGCTCCATTAGGAACAAAGCCCGAGAGGGCTGCACTGGATACAGAAGGCAAGCAAGTTCATTTAGGGCTAGCTAGGGCACTTCAGTACAGCACTACTGTCCTCCAGAAAGACACCTCCTCAATGTATCAGCTGAAGGTGTAAAGCATGACACAATAATCATCATCATCATTATCATCATCACCACCACAGGAAGAGGGACAGCTTCACTGGAAAAGTAGTTGTGAAGTACATGCTGTAAAAAAAGAAAGGTGAGAACATCCAATTACACTCCAAAACGTCGGTTGTTTCACCAGAGCTGGGAAGGAGCTCCTCCGTTTGCGGAGCAGGCAGAGCACAGATCCTGCCTTAGCACAGATTTCTACACCGCTGCTTTCACAACAGGTCATCATGTTTATCCCAGCCAAGAAAATCGCTGTTGGTCGGCATTCTGCCATATCTGATCATTGCTATAGCCCAGCGCCCTACCCCCGTGTCCACTGCAACACAAAAGTCCTTTGAAGCTACCCAGTTGTTTTAGAAAAGAAAAGCCAATAAGAACAGAAAGCGACTTTAGAGAGCTCACTCGTGGCAGCCATCCCCCCTTCCCACAACTCCAACCAACAGACCTCACAGGCATTTGACATAATGGCTAAGTGGTACACAATCCGACTAAAGAAAAGATTAAAAGGCATTTTAAACAAGTGTTCAATAGATTCTATAGTATTCTTCTCAATTTATGAGCTGTAACTTGAATTCTCTTCAGGAACTAAAATGTTTTCTGAAGAATCCACAAGCTCATTTGGGAGGGGAAACAAAAAAAAAAAAAAAGGAGAAAAAAAATAATAATCTGACCTTTCCAGTTTGACAGATAGGCTTTAAAAAAATAAGTTCATGTAATAAATACAGACAATTATGGCACAAGAATACACATTTCAGAACGCACATGACTTGAAAAATGAAAATTTTGTATTAGTTACAGAAGAACTTCCAGTACCTGCATCCGCATCCCAGTCCTTTGATCTGACTAGCCTACTATGCCTTTCACATTTATGTAGCAGGTAATTAGGGAAATAAATGTTTTTAGATTAAAGTAAGTTCTTATCCTCAGAAGACACACAAGGCTTAGAACATCATCATTTCACTCCCTGAAAGATGGAGTTAGCTGAATTTTTAAGAAGATAAGCAGTCATGGAATTACTTCTTCATGGAACTATTTGGAATCCAATAGCAGCAATTAAAAGTAAACTCTTAACTGAAACAACATCATGAATTCATGGGTAGGGACCTACCTGAGGAGAAATAAGGAAAACAAAAAAAAAATAAAAATGGAGTGCCTCAGGAGCCACAGATTGCAGAAAAATAATGAACAATTCATAGGCTGAACGCAGCCCCCAAGGCAACATCTTCCCTTTTAAGATCCACCCACAGAATTAAGCATGCCCCATAAGCATCACTAGCTTCTGGGAGAAAAGCTGTTACAAAGCGATTACGACAGGCAATACCTGATACAGTGCTACCCACAGGTCACCCTACTGACCAAGCCACCCCACGATATTTCTAGGCATGCACAGGCAGCAGCCAGAACAATCTGTAGGCACTTAAATCCTGTTTCTTGCTTGCTATAAACTTCCTCAGTGTGACCTGCTGCACTAAGACCAGCGCACAAAACCCTAAAATCACATACTTTCTCTCTCCTACTCCCCAGATACTCCTTATTTCTTTATATCTGGTTCTCTGTCCAGAGCAGGAGGTACACACAAGTGGACCAAGTACTACATCCTTCCTTGCTGATTCACTGAACACCCTCTCCCCCTCTGAGCTTTCATTTAAGCCTCTGTTGGCTGTGACAACACATGAAGACACCCTAGAATTTACAACAGGTCTATTTGTTGGCAACATTATGCCCATGTCCAGGACAAAAAAAAAAAATTAAAAAAAAAAAGTTAAGAGGTCACTGAAAGAGACAGTCAAGCTAAGCATTCACTGGAGCATGTAGTTCCAGGTCGCCAAGACATTGCCCAAAAAAGCTGTTCCCAAGTTACTTCGCTGTTTGCAAACAATCCTCTACCTCTGCTTTGATCAAGCTTCAGAAGGAAGCTGTCCCACACATCACAGTCCATTTAACCCGCCCTGATGAAATGTCCTGGCTGCCCTCTCCATCGTTCGCTCTCTTCCACGGAAGCTTTTAGGAACACTAAGCATACCCATCCCCATTGTCCAAATCCCAGGATGCTGACATTTCAAATTGTACTCTTCTCTATGCAACCTGTGAAAATAACAAAGAAGATAAAAACCTCCCACCAATGCTCAGGCGGCTGCTTGCCTATATGCAATGAGCCCTGGCACAGGTTGCCAAGAGACTGCAACGATGAGCAGCATTTAGTCTTGAATACTCTCAAATGGGCTTTCACTATATATTAACTCGAAGCAATAAAACATCAAGACCACGTTCTTGCTTCAGTTTAGCATTAGTTTTTATAGCCGATATATAAAAGGAGATGGCTGTAACAGACACGCTACGATGTTCTTAACTGGAACTATATAAACAGTGCTTCTATAATAGGTGCTACTCTGAACTTTGTCAGGGAACTGCCTGAACTTCAGGCTTCGCGCCTGGCACTGCTTTTCCTGAATTTTAAACCCGAAAGAAACATCTGTAAAGATGAGAATAATCAAGCTATACACAATGGTTAAGAAAAAAAATAAATAAAATTAATAAAAAATAAAATCTGACGATAAGCAATTGTCAGATAGCATGTATAGAAATTCCCTCTGTAAGATCCATTCCCCAGGGTAAAAATTAAGTGCAAATTCAGTCAAATTTAGGAGGCTCTAAAGAACGGAAAAACACAGCCAATTATGCCACTTAACAAGATACGGCTGGTGATTTTCAACCTTTCAATCTAAAAATAAGGTAATTTTGCAATTAAAACAAAAGCTACCATTAAACGTAAGGTGTCAGAACATTTTTCTGCATTTACACCTATCAGATGAGTAATAGTTTCATACACTGTGTAGCTACCTAGAGAACAAAAGTTCTATTAAATGTGTTTCTAAGACAGCAGTACTACAGCCTGTTACATATTCTTAGGTATTCAGCATGGATCAAATTTTTCAAGCAAAATTCAGCGCTATCAACCATTTTTCTCTGTGGATACTGCATATTATTTTTGTTATGCAGCTTAGTATAAATTTCTTTCTGTGTAAGTTACATTACTTACCTCCCCAATGAAAGAAACACACAGAAGTGCTTTTCTGTACACTGCAAAATTACACACACACGGAGAGTCAGAGGTTTAGTACTGCTTAACACCTTGGGGGCAAGAGTTGGAATCCGTATTTCTCCATCACCATATGCTGTGGTAAAACTGATTAGTGGTATTAGCAACAACCGACAGAGTTTAATTGGTCCAAGGTCAAGTAAAAGGGAAAATCAAGCTTGGGCTCAACAAAGAGTCTTTCAACTAAACTGCGTAGTTTGAGAAGTTTTATAATGACTTCCATGACAAATAAATCACCAAAGGGAAAGTATTAAAAGTATATCCAGGACACAAAAAGGGTCAAGAAGCTTACATTTTAACAAGTCTCTGTGCCAAGTGTTTCTATGCTGCATTTAGATGGGTCCTATTCTCTACCATACTCATGGCCTCCAAGTCATCTGTCACCACCTGCAAGAGGTGCAGGAGCACCTCCAGTGATGTGGGCAGAATGGTGAAGACGATGCAGCACTATCCAGACACCCTCAACTGCATCTTGACCAACTGTGTGGCTGTCAAACCCTAGGTCATCAAACGTGATGCAAAATGACATCAGAAACGAAAGAAAACTTGGAAATAACTTCAGTTATTGCAATTTCCTCTTGTAGGAAATTTTAGTCTAGTTTAGTTCCCAGTTCCCCTGAGTGCCTCTTAAAATTCTAGCTTTCAAATTTCAAATTTTTTAAATCATCAGTCAAATGGTCTTATGGCAAATAAATCACAGCTATAGTAGGGAGATCATTTGAAACAGCAATCAGTCCAAGGAAGTTTTATATTTAGAGACAGGAGGAAGACTTTAGACCTTGATAACACATGATATGATTCCATGCCATTGATCTGCAATCACATAGCTTTATCTGTAATGCAAACAAAAAGTTATTTAGAATACTCCTAATTAGATATAATAAGTGTACACTGGCACATTACTGAATCTATAAATAGACAGCAACCACACCATTTCACTCTTGCTCCATGTTATAAAAAATGGGAGGGGAGGAAGAGGAAAGGCACTTTCTCTTTTTTAAGACCTTTCTTAAAGTTATACCATTGAAAAAGAATTACTTTTTTTTCTTCTGAAGGTATTTAATCAGACCTTTAAATACTGACAAATCTTCCTCAGCAGACACAGGTTATCTTTGACACTTGTGTAAAAGGAAGAAAGAGAATACTTAATTTTAAATAAATCAGGAACCATATTGTAGCAATCTATAAGACATTCAGAGAGACACAGCTCTGGGCAACCCAATGTTGCATGGAAAATGTCCCTCCTCTAAGCATGGGGGTGGGACCAGATGACCTCCCAAAGTCTCTTTCAACCCAAATTACTATTATGATTCTGTAACAACCCCCATAAATATTTTTTTTTCTAGAAAAAATCCTTCTCTATACCCTCTCACACCTACAGACAGTAAGTTGAACCGTGGATTAGCTATAAATAACCTTGGCATATATTTCAAAGAAAAGGTATAATGATCCTTAGGATAAAATTCAGCAGAAGCTCATTTGCCTCTTGCCCTGGCTGTGACTTTTTTTTTTTTTTTTTACTCAAACAGAAAACCACAAAATTTTCCCACTATTTCTAACTCCTCACTGTGAGAAACCCTCCCAGGGACACAGGTTTATCATGGGCACAAAGGGTAATTTGAAATAGGAGCCCTTTGTAAAACTGTTGGCAACAGATCCGCAGCTGAAGAAGGGTGGGGAAGGAGTAGAACCTGTGATGTTAACTCCTTTTATCTCCTCCTCAGTGATGCACACAGCAACCAAGTGAAAAACTGTTTCTTTAAAAGATGTTTTTCTTTTACCTTAAATAGTGTAAGCAAAAAAAAAAATAAAAATAAAAAAAAAATCAGTGTTGGTTCACATGCACACACATGTGCACAGAATTACTGGTCTCTTTATGCAAGAAAATGCATCATCTGAAGTGTACATATAATCAGCACTATGGAAAAATGCAAAGTTTAAAGAAACTGGAATAAAGATTATGTATTCTTTCAAAAAAATAAAAAAAAAGGAAGGCAAGCTATTCACTGTAGTTGCATTTACCTGGCAACACCAGGTAACATGAGATATAACACAAAAGCACTGATGGGTTTTTAAGCATATTGCTTGACATTGCCAGCACATTTAATAGCTTGCTTTTGACAAGAGCTCGTCAGAAGTTCTGTACTTATTAGGATCTTCTTTTCCTTTGAAATGCTGAAGAAGCTGCAGAACAGAGTTTTGTGATGCAGCATCAGGGGTGTAGATAAAAAATCTGACAACCCTCTGAAGCCTAGAGTATTTTTTTCATGTATTTTATAAAATTACCAAGTAGGGCAAGGGAAAAAGCTTGTCATCTACTAGACAGGATACAAGCACAGACCCTAATTTACGTAACTGCCTTTGAAGCTTTGAAAGCCAGTGGATTGAGGAAGGCTAGAGACCACTGGCCTAAGCAGCAAAGTGTCTCAGGTATAAATCTTACCTTGCCTGCACATAGTTTGAGGCACATTGACCAAAATGTTCTCTCTACAAAATGTTAACCACTGAACTCAGTACAGGTAAAAGTCCCTTCTTAACTTCCTACAGCTTGCCTGCTTCCAGCAGCAGCATACAAACATGTATATTAGCCCAGCATTCATTCATAACCAAAAAACCCCCACAATGCAGTCAAATGAGCTACATAAGGAAGTTTTCTTAAATTCTGGTTTCTCCTTACAAAAGCCTTACAATACAGACTTCCAGGGTATATGCAAAGTCTGCCTGAACAAGTTCACTCACTCGGGAAAGAAAATAAAAGTTTAACAACATCAGATAGATGGGTCTGAAGACTATTCCTGTTTATTTCATCTGTTACGAGAAGCTGTGTAAACGATAAAAATATTTTTTATTTCCTTAAAAGCTCTGGTTTAATTAGAAACGTTGGCTCTTCATCTCACACCCAAGCAACTCACTCAGACTAGCTCCCTGTTGCAGACCAGCATCCTCTCAGCACTCTTCCCAGACAGAAGCTCCATATAATGAATATATCAAGTTAATATACAATAGAAAGAATTACTGTTTACACCGCAGACACTGCCATTTTCTTTCAGTGATGGGACCTTTGACTCACTAAACCCCCTTTTACCCTTTGTGCTCTCTCTTTTTCCCACTTTAACAGACTGAGGCCAATATTTGTCTGTAGAGTAACTTGTGTGAAGCTCCCCAAGATAATAGGCAAAAAATGACAGTAATAGCTGAAAAAAATCAGGAAAAAGGGTGCATTAAGTTTTCAAGTCAATAGCTCCCCACTGAACCATCTGCTTCCAAGACTGATCGGTACCACTGACAGAGGAGGCAGTGCAGAGCGATACTATCTAGAGGAGAAACCTCATGTATCTGCACCCTCTCTAAGTCTCCATGCCCAGCACACTTGCTGGTCTTGGGCAGTTCCTCTCTTTATGGGGTTTACTGGGAGAAACCTTGCAGAGGCACAGGCTGAAAGGAAAAGGGATGCCCCTCTTTCTCTGTTCAAATTCCTGAAGAAACCATGACAGCAGCAGGCAGGAAAGGAGGGAGAGAACAAGAAGCAAGATGTCTCTATGGGAGCATTAAAACAAACACAGAAGTATGTGCCGTCCTCACGATCAACAGAGAGTTCGCACAGGGAAGGAAGAAGTCTCTGTGCGACGGGCAGCCGGGACTGCTGGTTAGCCATGCTGGATCCTTTCTGACATCCTTAGCAAGCCTTCCTCCTCACCAAGAGATGGGAAGACATCCACCTCCCTCTCAGGCCGGAGCATCACAGCGGCAATAAGGAGTACCAGCTGTCAAATTGAAGCCGGTCAAACTCGGTTGCTAAATTTAAGCAACCACACAACAGGACATAACTGACCAGAGCAGCATGACAGCCCTTTAGATCCACTTAAATCTCTGCAGGCATGAAAAACCTCGGCAGATCTTCCCAGCACGAAACTATGCCAGAAGTGCAAAATGACACCGAGGGCACGGCCGGCTCTCCTCAGTGAGCGCATCTAGAAAGACTTCAGCAGGGGCTGGACACACATCCTCCCGGCAGCAGCCCACAGAGGGGCTCGCCTTGCTTCCCACTCGGCAAACACGTCGGGAGACTCACCACCCACCCACAAGCTCCTCTTCAGCTTCAAAACCCTATTAAGGTTGCTAAGTGACAATAGCGTAGCGCGATCTCACACCATTTGCAACCCCCAAACGTTTGAAGGCAAGGAAATTAATGGTTCGGATCATCATAAATCTCAGGCGGCCCATCTAATAAACAAATAAATTCTCATCAAATGTAAAACCTTCCTGAATTCATTACGACGAGGTTAACTCTCCCAGGAGTATAGCTCAGGTTTTTGTTATCATGCTTTTAGTATCTAAGCAGTGAAATGTTCCTGGTTAGGAACATCAGTGAAATGAAAAAATTAGCTTGGGGAAAAAAAAAAAAATTTGCTCTTTCTTCATAATTATGCAATATATCAGGATAATTCCTACATGGTAAAAGTTTTATAAGTCAACTACGTTCCAACTTCGTGTACAAAATTTTTATGGCCTACATCCAACGAGCACTTAAACGCCGGCTTAATTTTAAGAAGTAATTAATCATATAAAAGTGTACAGGACGACTGAAGTGTTTCAGTATGTACTTAAATGTTTTACTAGAATAAATCTCTTATTTCCTCTTAAATAGATCTAATGCAGTGGTCTTATTTTTAGCATATCAATGAAATAATATTTATTTTGCGTCAGCATTAAGTTTGTTTGCTGTGATAAATGCGATGT
This sequence comes from Limnodromus scolopaceus, assembly GCA_028565335.1. Taxonomy (NCBI): domain Eukaryota; kingdom Metazoa; phylum Chordata; class Aves; order Charadriiformes; family Scolopacidae; genus Limnodromus; species Limnodromus scolopaceus. The sequence continues at coordinate 177,678,723 of JAOXNO010000001.1, read as the reverse complement.
TTACATTAAGAAAGAAGGAGGTTTCGTTTTATTATCACGTGGAGGATGTAAGCTATGGATGTCTCCAAGCTAGGCTTTTCTGCCATTGCTAGCAAGTTGCGGCTTGAACTCAGTATAGCAGAGCTATGGTTACTGTTATTTAGTAGCCTGTTCTTAGGTTTTTAAAAGAAGATATAGGAGAACGCAACTCACTTTTTGGAGGCAAGATGGGAAAGGATAAAACAGTAATGTAAGGCAGCGGCAAATACAAAGGTGAAAGAAAGAGTTTTGTCTCTTCATAAAAGACAAAGTGCAGGTACCAAAGTATCAAACTGAAAACAATGAACAAATCTAGCCATGCTGTCAATAAATTTATAACATCACATCCACCTACATTACAAATAACTATAAAGAATCTCAAAAACCTAATGGCTACCCAGAACAAAACACTGGTCTTGTGGTTCCTCTGCAAGTGAGCTGCTGAACTACCTTCTCTACACCGAACTGTGTTTTAATTATCCCTATCAGAGGAAAACATCCAAAGCATCAGAATGACTACAGAAGCATTCTTTTATATCCAAAACTCCATACTCTGAGCTACAATGAATGCACACACACAAACACACAACACTTCACATTACCTTCTTGCTGTGCTTAGATTCTGAGGTCTCCAGACTACATATGCTGTTCTATAGATCCCTTACCAGAAGCATGATTGGTCAGAGTTCAAAGAAAATGAGAGTTACACTGTTTAAAAAACAAACAAACAAACAAACAACAACAAAAACTTAGCCTTTTGGAGCATTCCAAAGCAAGAACATTGGTCTACGCTGCCTTTTATCATCTTCAGTAGGTCAAGAGGATTCAATACCTCCATTTATCTAAAGGTGTTGTGATAACCAGACTATTCTTGTGATCACTACTTCAACTACAAAAATCACTGCAATTCTTTGTATTCTGCTACATATATCCAAATTAACTTGGCTAGTCCAGCTAGTCATACAGTAGTCATACAGCAGTCTTGCACCTTGGATTCTGATGTAACTGCTGGAAACAATTCAAAATGTCTAGAAATTATCTATATAGCCTTACATGGATAAAGATCCAGCTATAGAACAGTCCTTTCTTGAGCTCTGGCATGGCTGCTATGTATCTTCAGAACTGTGCACGTGAAGTTCACAAGATAAGGCATCTCATAAAGGGATTCCCAGTTGTCATTTATTCTTGAATTAGTCTCTTCTTGTGCTTCTGAAGACCAGAAATTCTCTTTAAACTAAACAAGAACCTCAGTGTGTTTCACCTGATCTTTTTGGCAGAAAAGCATTCCCCAGCTCCTTGGAACAAAAAATAAAAAATCATAATCCCTTATATTAAAGATGACAGTGCGATTATCTTATCTTTTTTCACATTCACACCTCACCAGCTGTCTAGGGGGAGAAAAAAAAAAAAAAAGACTATAATTCATGTTATTTTTCAGTACAAAATAGAATAAGACCAAAAGCAACATTTTCTTCAAAGACCTGCTTGCAAATATCTACTAAAAATGTTACAAGCTCCTCCTTCCTCTCCTTTCTGGTATTTAGCTAGCAATTTAAGCTTTGCCAATACATGCATCACTAAAATGCCTTAGCATATTTCATTTCAGTTTTATACAAACATGCGTCAGATTTGGAGTGGTAATGACCACTGTGCCTTAAATACTGTAACTCTTTCCATTCTAAGCCTGCTCGCTTCTACGTAGTACGTTCAGTCATTTTTAACTTCCCAAAACTATCACATCTTTGGCTGAAACTTTCCATTAATGAATTCTTTTTTTGAAAGCTTATGTAGAGATACATAAGAGAAGCAATAAATATTGCGCACCATTTCACACTAAAAACCGGTTTGCTTTGTCCAGGCCTACTCTAGAACTGAATAATATACGTATGTATATGAAACCTTAAATATATTACTCTTTGCATGAGTCTGTGTGTCAGGAGCATACACTCCTGTGTACGTGTGCATGTTATCAGGAGCATACACTGAGGATCAATCAGGTTGAAGACCCCAGGATGCAAGGAGAAAATAAAATTTTCCAGAGTTTTTACAGCAGTTGTGAAAAAAAAAGTTGGTGAATACTAAGGATGGGTATACAGCGTGTGCACTGGACAGCTAATTTAACTGCCGAGCAAAAATGATGGGAAGTACAAATACGGCAGACAGATATCCTGCAGCACCCTTCAATCTTTTCTGCAGGCACTGCCAGGTGCCAAGAACTTGAGGACGATTTCTATACACTTAGTCCCTTTAGTTCTGCCCCATGCTGTGTAAACACAACAGCAAAGCTTAGTGACACTATAGGTGCTACTGCTGTTGCAAAATAAATTGCAATTTACAATGCATTTTGAAGCTGTGCAGATTCAGACAATCCTAATGCACATAGAGGAACCCCAACGGGGTTAAATTTGCTACCGTAGCGTTCTCCTGAGAACTTCTGGTACATAAAAATCGTGTTCCCTTAACCAGAAAGGAATCAACTACTACTTAGCTGAGTAAATCAGGAAGTATCAAAGCTAGAAAAAGCAGATTACACTGCAGAGTATGATGATCGTGAAGTCTAATGCTTGTATCAACCACAGTACTTTACACTTAGGTGAATTAACAAGTTATGGTAATCGGAGAGAAATGTATACCAGAAACAAACAGGAAGTGACTACTGGGACTTGGCACTGTCAAATGTCACCATATGGAAGAGGTTAGAAACTTTTTGAAGGCTCAGTTCCTAAGTGGCTGGTGTTATCCGCTAAGGCCAATAAAAACACAGTGGGGAATTTAATTAATTTACTTTTATTACTCCATAATGATTTAGGATATCTAAAAAAAATATATTAAAACCCCAGATAATGTAATTTTAGTAACAACTCCTGCCATTTAACTAAACAACACTGTATCATGTCCACTAATTATAACACACTGGTGTTTCTGAACATCTCCCATGTTACTGTAATTTCATTATTAACAAAAACCACTGGGGGTGAAGGACAGGAAGAAACCACTCTCCTGGATGCATTACAAGCGTATTTATCTCGCTCAATACACCCTATTTTCTTGCATTTCCTGATTTATATTTTCTGCCCCAGAAAGTCTGCTTCATCCAAAAATAAACACAGGCCAGATACCCAATCGCAGACTTGACAGCAAAACACGTATCCAGCAGAGCTTTCCCATTAACCACACGCAGACACGTTAAAGTAAGAAGCCAGGTCAGCGATGAAAGTGGTATTCTTTATATCCACTTTTTAGCAGAGAGTACTCAAGACAAGAGTAGGAACTGTAACTGTGCTCATCTGACGACTCTACTTCCAAGTATCCAGGGACCATTTCATTTATTAATCTTGTGCTCGCCCCCAAGATGAGAGGAATTTAAAGAGAAAAAGTGTCAGCTCTAATTCAAACCCTCCCTTCTCGACAGGTCCCAGCTACAAAGAACTGAAGCAAGACCATCTTTTTAAGGAATGTACTTTGCACTATGGTGATTAACTTTAAAGAAACTACAGCCCAGCTGATGACAGGCGGAGTTTTCAGACTGCAGCCCCTAAGATCTGAAGTCATCTGTTTCATTTAAGAAAGGCACCGATGCTGCCTGTCTTAACCGGCATCTTTAAAAGCTAAGACAACAAATTTAATGCAGATGCACGGAGAACTTTCCCCAATATAACACTGTTTGTACAGCATCATATATACTACTTCAAAGCTGTCTGACTACAGTTTTCCAAAGTCCTCATAAAAACAAAATGTATATTCCAAAAATCTTTTTACCAAGACGCTTCTTATGTACTAAATATTCAGGTCTCCCAGTGGGAGGGAAGGGGAAATTGTGGGTAGACATCATGAAGTCAAGAATTGTTTCAACGCTCTCCACTGGGGATTTCAGCTCAAAACTGCTCAAACTTCACAGGGTACCTGCCACCTGCTTATTGCCTTGCATTTCCTCCAGGGAACTCATACGAGCTCCAGAGATGCAACAGCTTCCAGGATGACGTTTAAAGATGCTGGTTTTAATTTCACAGAAGTACTAATTAATTTTGGTCCTGATTCGCCTAAAGACACCTACTGCCGTGGTGTTGCTCTATAACCAAGTACGGGACTTGAGTAAACAGTTCCACAGTACAAACGAGGCCCAAATAATTGTTCGATCCTTTGTACTGCAACTTATTCTCTCCTCCTCAGGTTTACAGACACCAAAACACGTTGATCTTCAAGTTTTCTGTTTGGGGAAATTAGCAATGGCCATACTTTGACACAGACATTCCTTTAAAGTACTTTAAAAATGTGAGGAATACATATGCATAAATTAAAAATATACCCATAAATAGAAGTTACATAAACATCTGGCCCTATCACCCACCCATTTCTCAAAGTGATTTACTGTAAAAGTAGTTCCAGTGAAATCAAGCGAGCAATTTGCAGAGGAAGTTGCTATTCAACATGGGCAAGCGCTGGTAAAACTGGACAACAGATTTCTAAGTAGAACTGTAAGCATATGATTAGTGTATCACAAACAAGCAATGAACTTCAGTGTAATTACATCTGCCAATATAGTATTCTTTTTTTCCATTTTCCCCATTCTGTTTTGCATCTCCTGCCCCTGTCACATAAGTAATTGTTTTTATTTAGGAAGAAGAGGACAAAGCTTAAGAACTCCCTTTGAGGCACTACAGGTGTTAGAAATTTTTAGACTTTGTTTGTGCTAGCAAAAGGGGTTTGCTCTTATACATACATTAGCTAAATCTTATTATACACACGTTAAAAAAAAAATCTACTCCTGAATGATTCTGTCTGCAAAGTATCACCATATGGTAGCTTTCACAAATGATCAACTGTACCAAAACATCTAAAAATAACATCTTCCTTAAGTAAAATAAAAACAATTACCAGCAGAGACTTTTGGGTACAGTTCTGAGCTAAGGAATCAATACCACGTTGCTGAAATGTTTCAAGTAAGCATATAAGCAACCTCCGGAAAAAAACAGCACAGCATTAAATGGCCCACAAGCATCAATGATAAATGTAATATACATGTTTTGGGTTCTTTCAAAAGTCTATTCTTAGCTGTAAGACAAACTGAATCCATTTAATTAAAACCTTAGCTTACAAACACATTCACCAAGTAAGCGAAGCTTAACAAATCTAATTTGAATGAAAGGGACTAGCTGGGTAAAGGAGCAGCTCCCTGATGTTCCTTGCTCTGGTGGTTTCATGTAACCACTGATCACCAACTACTACAACAGCAAACATACAACACCCTTAAACTAAATGGGAGTTGTCTGTCTAAATATAGCTACTTTTAAATAATGCATCATGAGTTATAAAATAAAGTGCTACTGAATTATTTAAGATGGGTCTCATCTTTAACAAAGATATATCACTTTTAATTAAATGGAAAGAAAGATGTTCATATTCGGTGTTGCATATTATTGTAAATTGCAACCAGTAAAACAACATTTTACAACTCCAATTATGTCAGCAGTCAGTTTTTCCTACATATATCTGATTCACAGAAATAGAACTGAGATGCAAACTAAGATAAGCGGAAGCACCGCTTGTAGAGTTGTCGTAGAACTTCAGGCGATCCCAGCTTTACGTTCACTCACAGCCCTCAGATACAGAGTATCCCACCAACCCGTAACAATTGGTAGGAACTGGCTGGGATCTCACGCTCGCAAACCTGTTTCTGTAACGTTCATAATCCGCACGCTTTCCTTACACGAGTATCAACTAAGAGAGCAAACTCTGGAATACACTCGGCACCACTACAGCTAACAAAGCATCATGCTCTGTCACTTTAAAAACATGTGGAAGACCGCCACGCTGAAGTGGTGTTAGAGCTGAAAGTTTGTGAAGAACTATGTTTTCAACACAATGCAATAGTTGTATGTTATTTACTATAGTAACCCTTCAGCCTGGCCTAACATCTGCAAATGACAAAATTCACATTTAGCAATAAAATGGGATGACACATCACATTTAGGAGGTTTCAGGGAAAAACTGCTTTCCACCTCACCTAATGGGATAAGGCTACTGTTTAACAACCAATACTTTCTGTTTAAAGGTGGCTGCCTTTTGGATGTGGTGTGTGAAAGCTGAAAGAAAGAACAGCAGCAACTCGGCAGGACTCCACAAAATGCTCTGTACTAACTTTAATGGGTGCTCTGTAAAGGAAACAACAACACATGACCTATTGTGTAGAAATCAAACTCTAAGTGTGATCTGTCTGGGCCTGCAGGGAGTCACTTTGCCCCTCAAACCAGCTGCCTACAGCAAAACCGCTGATCTTGGGGTCACTGCACCCACAAGCTCGATGTTTCCTGCGGACCCCGCCACTGAATGTGGGTCAAACCTACAGAGCGTTACCGGGACCTTTCCGTGCAGAAAGTAAGTCAGACCCTGCTATTTTTATACTTTTAAATGCATGCGTTTTGAAGTTTGCTTTACGGGGGGGGGGGGGGGGGG